>CM046379.1:23861007-24127987 GCA_025413485.1 Ficus microcarpa | reverse complement strand
CGCATTGGGGGTACGGCTCTGGTCATGAGTATATGTCAGCTGGTGATGATTCCATACAAGAGTGATCAGGTTTTCAACGCGAGTCTAATCGCAAACAGATTGAAGGTGATAACAACAAAGAACACTCAAGAAAATATTTGGATTCTAACAAGCTAATTGAGAGGACTAATGGAGGATTTTCTTATTGAAAACAAGAACAATGCAAGATAGATTCGCAGACATTCAAGAGGTCTGCTAGCTCTCCCAAGGGTTTCCCCAATTTCCCACTAATCATTCCCCCATTTACTCTCCACCCATATCCCCTGTCTACTAAACTGACTATTAACAAACTAACTAATATCCAAACCCTATCAGAAGGCTGGTGTAGAATTGGAGAGAGGTGAGGAAGATATGGATTGTTTTCCGGGAAAGTGTGTAAGCAATCAAGACAGTGATGAATGAGAATTAGAGCGAGGTTGGGAGAGAGGTTAGAGCCAACAGCGCCAAGTGACGAGAGTTTCTTCTCAGAAAAGATATGGAGTCTTCTTATATTGACGGTCTCAATCAAAAGCTTCATGCTTTAGTGAGTTGAATTCTCAAGCTTCAAGCTAAGAAAAGACATCGAGTTGGATTCTCAAATGAACCGTTCTGGGCGAAAACAGTTTTTCTTTTTTCTGCTTTCTATATGGTAGATAGATATATGAGAATAGCAATTCTCACATGGTCATGCAATGCTTGTCTTAATCCATGTCATAAATGATTATGCGGTTGACAAAATTAATAAGATTAATAAACAGATAAGTGTATAGGTTAGAACTTTCTGACATGAAGTTAATAAAGTAGATCGTGTTTGAATTGATGTTTTACCGTCCGCGTGTTTGTATCTTTTTCTTTCTAAGATTTTTAATTTTATTTTTTCACACTTGCAACTGTCATATGAATATATGATCTTTCTCATACCTCTATTTGCGTTGTCATAACTGAGTAAGAAACAAAAATAATATGGCAACGCCTAATTTGCACATTGCAATGTGCCCCTTGTTTGCTCTCGGCCACATTACTCCATACCTTCACATCTCCAACATACTAGCTCAAAAAGGCCACAAAATTTCCTTCTTCATCCCCACCAAAACACAATCCGAAGTTGAACATTTCAATCTCTTCCCACATCTAATTCCTTCGTTCCCGTCACCGTTCCCCTCGTCGACAGCCTCCCTCCTGGCACCAAGACCACTTCGGATGTACCCAAACATTTTATCCCACTCATCATGGTTGCCATAGATCACATGGAACCTGACTTTGAACTGCTTCTACAGAACCTCAAACCCAACATCGTCTTCTTTGATTCCGCCTATGGATTGCGAATTTGGCCCACCGATTAAGCATCAAATCTGTGGCTATAACATAGTTAGCGCAGTAGCTATAGGTTATAATCTACAGACCCGACGTGAAACTTGGCGAAGTAAAGAAGACAGTGTCCAAGGAAATGCAGCCGCCGCCAGGCTGCCCCGACCCGTCCGTCAAGCTCCGTCTCCACGAAGCGGGAGACTTCAACGAGTTAACATCTAAAACATTCGGAATCAACATGTATTTTTTCGATCGAGTCTGCATCAGCTTAATGGAAAGTGATGCTATAGCTTTCAAGACTTGTCAAGAGATCGAAGGCCCGATCATCGACTGCATTGAGAGATAAACTGCCAAGCCCTTGCTTCTTGCAGGACCAGTTTTGCCGTAGCGACCACTCTCTACATTGGAAGAGAAATGGACTAATTGGTTAGGCCGGTTCAAGCCTCGCTCTTTGGTCTACTGTGCTTTCGGAAGTGAGGCAAAATTGAGGAAAGACCAATTCCAAGAACTGCTGTTGGGGTTGGAGCTCTCTGGGCTGCCTTTCTTCGCTGCACTGAGACCGCCTCCTGGTGCAGAGACGACCGAAGAAGCATTACCTGAAGGGTTTGGGCCTTGGGGAGAGAGTTGGAGGACGAGAAGTGGTTCACGACGGGTGGATTCAGCAACAGCTGATATTGGAGCACAAATCCGTGGGATCCTTTGTGACGCACTGCAGTTGGGGGTCTTTGTTCGATGGACTGTTGAATAGCGAATGCGAGCTTGTCATGATACCGCACATAGGCGATCAGATTTTCAACGTCGGGTAGAAGTGGCCAAGGTGAAGAAGATGTGCTGTTTTCGAGGGAAAGTGTCTGCGATGTTATTAGGACAGTGATAGAAGAAAATTACAGTGAGATTGGGTGAGATTAGAGACAATCGTGCCAAGTTACGAGAGTTACTTCTCAATAAAGATGTGGAGTACATTGACGAGTTTAGTAGGAAGCTGCAAACTTTATTAATTAATTATTAAGCCTTGCATTGCAGCAGTGTGAAAAATTAGTTTCTTGCGGGAGTATGTTGATGAATATATTGCTTATGGTTTCAGTTTTGTGGTTTCTTTTTCATTTCTGGGCCGGAAGGAGGTAGATTTCCCAATTTTTACGGAGGATTGTAATTCTTTTGCTGTTTAACGGAAATCACCGATATAATTTCAGTTGGAAGATTCAAATTTTAGGGGATTCTAAGTAGGTGTTTAACTATGAGTAAAGCCTTTTTTTTTTTTTTTTCTTTTTTTTCAAATGTTGCAAGGAGGATTATAGGGATACAGGATGGATTACCCAGAAAACAGAGAAAAAGGAGAGAGCTTCCCGTGTGACATATGAATCTCTCTTGAAGTGGATTGCTATATACCCCGACCACCGAGCGTTGACAACTTGAACCTAAGACCTCCAGTCAAGAGAGCAAGCACCTTACCACCCCTTTTGTCTACTCAGGTGGTGAGTAAAGCCAGTTTTGGAATAGGAAACGTTAGCATGTTGTACCAGTACCCATCCATTTTGTTATAAAACCAATGCACAAATAACAAACTAGAAAACAGCGTCTCACCAAACATACATAACAGGGCACAGTGCAAAGCTCAAAAAGCATTAATTCCAGAGTAATCAATTTACAAATACAATCTTTGTCTATTCTTATCTCGACATTTTCTCTGTTCCGAATTTGCCTGGATTCTCTAACGTCGATTCAGGATTTCAAGTCATATATGTACACTTCAGAAACAAAGCGAATGATAAAACCATAACATGATTCTCCATGCCACTTCCAACTCTGATTTCATTCTTTCAACCAAATGACTTTTAGTAGCTGATCCTACGAATTGCTCGATAATGAAAAGTTATCTGCAGATGAACAACTGATTTGGGACTGACTCACTTCAGCAAGGAAAAAGCATGTACCTTGAATTTCCAGATGAGGGTAAGTTTCTAGTTAAGGAGCGCACTAGCAATAAATGTCCGAGATCTGGTGACTGTATGGACCCCCGGAAGCTCACTTCAAAGTTCAGTGGTTGAAATTACTTGCAGACCTGCAGAACAGGACATCGCAAGCATTGGCTTTTAAGTACAGTCTGCACTGCCACTAGAAGCGTTTGTATCGTCTCCGGGAGCCTCAGCAGTGAGCCTTCCCATCTTTGTCTGCAGGTCGGCCAGTGAATCATTAGACACATTTCCTTTAGGACTTTTCTTCCCGTCAACTTTTCCCTTTGGACTTCTTTTTTCATCAACAAGCTTGAGCTCCAATCTATATAGTGCACAAGTGCTATAGTTGGTGATGTCATATTCATAAAGATGCCATTCGTGAAATGTTGAAGGTTGTGGGTCCATGTAATATGACCTCTTCTGCCCCCCAAATTCCTTCATGATCTGCTTCCTTGATTCATGCCAACCACGTCCATTGTAATCGGGCAATGACCTCTGTTTCCTATTTCCACTCTCAAATGCCCTTCTAGGCTTATCAAAAAATAGCCACTCTCGGAGTTTTTCACCCTCTAGGAGAGAGAGATCAAACAGGTCTGCGACATTAAAGGACAACAATCAGTCGCCAAAAAAATAATAATAAAGAAGAAGAAAAGAAATAGAGGCCATCATTCATGTTTTTGGACCATGAAAATATAGAACAGCACATGTGCAATCGACTATAGTTCGGGCATAAGAAAGGAAAAAACAGAATTTGAACTAAAACACAAAAGCAACATGGCTCAATTAGATGCAAGTGTGCTGTAAAACGGACGTGAAATTTCACAATTTAGCAAGCCAACAGAACAAAGCAAAAGGAGAAAACTGAAATAAAGAGGCACCACTGCATAGGCTTACCAGGAGCATTCCATGGACATTTTGTAAAAGCAGCTCCTTCACAATTAGGGATGCCCACCTCCTTTCCTTTTGTCTTTAAATTAAGAGCAGAAAACAGTGGACCGTCCTTCACATCGACACCGCCAGGTCGTAGAACTGGGTTTATGCCCGGAAGACCTTCATTCAAGGCTAAAACAGCATGAGAACTACTGCAAAAGTCCTGGCACCATTTGGATCCTTGTGCAGGCCTAGAACAGTCCCAAAGAGCACATTTTGGCCCCAAGAAAGCTGTGGGTGGAGGGGAAATATCTGGAAGAACCTCAATCAAAGAATCCTGTCCACATTGATCAGTGCTAAAGGTTCCAACAATATGCACATCATTGAAGTCCTGATGTAAATCAAACTGATGATGCTCCATTGGAGTATGAAAATCTGATTCATTTGCCACTATGTCATGCAAGTCTAAAGAAGTTCCTTTGGGTTCAAAGAACCCTTGAAAAGTCTGGTCTTGGGTTTCCTTAGCATCGAAAAGATCCTGAAAATAAAGATCAGATGTTGAGCTTATCTGTTTCTGCTCACATCTAAAGTGGAGTTTTGTAGTAGAGAATACCTGCTAACAGCGTGCATTTATGAATATCATGTTTCATTATGGTCTATGATCATATTGCAATCAATCAAAATGCAAATTCGACACAGCCGATGCAGAAAGAAAGACTAAAATCCACCAATGAAGAAATTTTCTTTTACCTGTGCAAAGGTGAAATTCCCAGCAGGAAAGTGTTCAAGATCAGGATCAGGCTTAGGCTTAGGAAGTGTCAGCTCTCCTAATGGACTGGTTGCATCATCCTCCACATCGGCCTCTTGCAAAAGACGGGCCAACTCCTCCGAGAACGACCCAAGACTACCACCCTACTCAACACCCAAACAAAATTCTAAGTACCCACAAAAGTCCATGTAACAATAATAACTTTATTAAAGTATAACAACAAAGAATTTATAACCAACATCACGTCATATAAATTTACATCATGCAAAGACAATGAGATGACAAAATAAATTTGTCTAATAGTAAAACATTCAAAACACATACAAGTAAAGAAGATGCAGGGGAAGGCTCACTGAGCTCAACTTTCCATTCCCGTAGCACCTGATTGACCTGTTCCTCCAATACCGCAACGTCGCCGGCACGACTCTCCTTCCGAGCGGATTCGAGAATCGAGAACATTCTTTGAAGATCATCGACGCGGTGCTTGGTTTTCTCCTTCAGATTGTGGTGAGACGCAGTCTCACACTTTCCCTTCGAATCCTTCTGCATTGATCCTCCCCTCGTCTCGACAAACTCTACCATCCACAACCACAAGTAATTCGCTCAACACCCAAATTTCAATGTATATAACAAAAACACATTACCCAAAAAAAAAAAAAAAAAAAAAACCCCACCTCAATCAAGATCAAAATTCAGCATTAAAAAGCAGATTTGAAGTATTTCAGAGAAAGAGAACAACCTAATCAATTATTTCAAGAGAGAGATTTGAACACAAACATAATTTAATCTTGTTTCCCATTTACTCTTTCCTGTCAGCAACCAAGATATTGAATAAAGGTTTCCAGAAAAAGAAAAGGGAAAAAAAATAATAATTGAAAAGAAGAAGAAAATGAAATGGCCATTACCGTAGTCCGGAGAAGGGGAGTGGTGGAGGTCAGCGTTGAGAATGTAGAGATGGTATGGAAAAGGAAAGCCAAAATTGATTGCTGCGACTTTGCAGAGAAAATCGCAGAAGGGAAAGTTATAGAAATCGTAGGGATTTTTTATTTTTTATTTTTTATTTTTTATTTTTGAGAAATTAGTATAAAAATATTAAACGAGAGAAAAGTCAAAACAAATAACACTATTCATGACTTCAAAATTATAGCATAATTTAAAATATTCCTACTCAATTCCTTAAAAAATATATATATATATATATTACAACTCAATAGCATAATTAGAAAAACTAACAAAATTAAAATTCCAAAATTGCCCATAACAATATCTCTCTCTCCTCTGGTTGTCAATTGCTCTACCTGTTGGTTTCGAAAACCAATTTTTAAAAATTTAGTGAAAGCATGGTATATATCAAATCACACATATAAAAAATTTTTTCAAAAATTTTTCTGGCGACAATACTTATATTAATTTAATAAAATAAATTAAGAAAAAAGTTTAGAAATTGACCGTTGTCCGATTAGGTCAAAATTCTTGATCTCCTTCAAAACCTTTTTAAGTACTCCAAATCCTTCGGAAACACCTATCTTCTTGAGAACTTCAAATCCTTCGAAACACCAAATATTCTTTCTCAACGTTCTCCAGATCATGATGAACAGGAAATGAGTGGGCATTTCTTAATTTGGGTTTGATCACACACTTGAATTTTGATTCACTTTGTGTTCTCAACTCATGAGACAAAATGAAGGAGAAGAAGAGAAGAAACTCTCTGAGGAAAAAGTTACGTATTTCTTTTTCTCTGTCAAAAAGAAATTAAATATATCTTTTCTTTCTTTCAGATATATCGTATGTACCCACTTTTTGGTATTGTAGAGAAATAACTGACACTCCTCTTTTATATTTTTTTTAAATTAATTCAAACATATATATCTCCTTTTGTCGAACTAATTTCACGCCCACTATCTTTCTATAGTGTGCGTGTATTATGATATGGGAGAGAGAATCTCTCTCCCATCATATATCAGTTATTTTTTTTTTAAATTTTATTTTGAACTATTCAAAATAAAATAACTGATATATTCTCTTCCACATATATCAAAATTCAAAATTTAAGATTCAAAATTCCACATACACTCTGTGGATATTATGTGAACCACCCTGTGGTGCACAACTACAATGTGGTCCTTACCACACTGTATAATCTTTAATTTAAAACTATTTTAAATAATCATATTATTTAAAATACAAATTAATCTAATTAATTTGTTGTGTGAATATTAATATATACTTCTCAATTCTAAATTAATAAATTAACCCAACATAAAATAATGTTCACATGATTTAATGGAGCCGTTGAGAGGAATTATGGACTTTATAATTTTAAGCTCCAATAATTTTGACAATTAATTAACACCTTAATTAAAATATCAAAATTATTAATTCCAAATTATTCCACTAAAAATTTGGAATTGCACTCTTAAAATTATAAAATTAATTATATTCAAAGAATTTGAATTGCCCATTGATATAGTCACTACATATAAATCAATCATCCATAAACGGTTCATAATTAAAGCTAGGTATTTTCCGTTAACCTCTTTAATTATATCTTTCTCCTTAAGTATCATTGATTATCTAATGAATAATATATTTATGATCTAATCATAAATTGAGCGCTCTTATTATTCAAGTCTCGAATCACACACTTAAGGGAACCGTCCATCTAACTTCTTTACGAAGGAATGGATTTCATATTGTATATTAATATTCCCGGCTACTTATCATATTATATTTCCAATATACCAAGAATTTGACACTATTCATGTGTGTCATTACTCGATATGTCAAAAAATATGATACAGTAAATAGGAGTCTATTAATTACTCAGAATTAAGATCGATTCATATATGACCATCATTGATTAATTTTGAATGCTCTATATGACAACGGAAATTATTAGAGATTCATAATTAATCGTGTTCCAGTCCTATATAATCAAATTATATAAAGTATTTTCATTCCAATAATCTCATTATTAACAATCCGGATAAGATCATTTCATTCAGAATGTAATGAATCGCGCTAGTAATTTTAAATTAAAGATCCCAAATTTAATTTTTAATTATAGACAGATTTAGATTATTTTACTTTAAATATTATCCTCTTGTATATAATACTTATATACAATATTTAAAGTCACATTTAAATAATCTAGGGTTTTTGATATTTATAAAACATATAAACATGCATGCAAAAATAATATTGAAAAAATCCTCAAATTAAATCAGCAAAATAATACATCTCATTTGTTTATGGGCACATATCCCAACACTCTCCTCGTTGCCGAAGACCACAACAGTGACGGCGCGGGATCGGATGGCGCCTGTATCGAGATCGTATCGACGTCGCGATGTTTAGCATCACATTGAGAAGATTTTGATCGCGATCGAAGATGGCAATCGTGACAAGAACCGGGCAAGCTCGCTCCTTCCCCGATGAGTCTCCCATGAAGATCCAAATTGGGCAACTTCCCACGACTCGCGACGGCCGATCATCTAACCTAACTTCTCCGTCCGACCTTCACCATTATGATGTTGCGACGATTGTTAGATCCGACCACGATTGCGACAGCAACGATGCGACATTGTGAAGTTGTCTTCTCCGACAGCAATCGACAAGCAACCACCTCCCAGCGGCCATAGCTTTGTCTCCACTCTTCAGCCACGACTGTCCATAGTGGCAGCATTGATTAGGGCTGACTGGGTTAAAGTTTTTCCAATTTGGGGTAGTTTTAGGATTTTTTATAAGTTGGGGCACTCTAAAAAATTTTAACTAAATAGGGTAACATGAGAATAAAAGGCCAAAAAAAAATTAAATTATGAAACAAAATCACAAAAACAGTATATAAATAATTATTTGTAAATATTTTTATTTAAATGAAAATGTAAAATACTTTTATTTACCTAATGTAAGAAATGTATTTAAAAATCTGTGAATGTAAAAATCTGGGTAAATATATATTTATTTCTAAATACATTTATTTACACCTAGTAAATATACATTTTACTTAGGAAATACATAGTAAATATTGGATAGTAAATACTAAACTTTGTAAAAATTGTTATTAATGAAATTTTCAATTAAGTATCTAATTTACATATAAATAGCACATCAATGTAGTATCATAAATACTTAGGTAAATAATCATATTTACTATGTTAATAATCAAATTTACATTATTAATATTAGTTTTATCTTGTCAACACAGGACTTGACAAAGAAACTAAAATAAACAAAAAAAAATACCAATATTTACAAAAAAAAAACAATTGGATATACTGATTTTTGTTTATCATACTTAATAAATCCATTTATTTACCTGTAAATATTTATATTTATCGAGTTAAATAAATAGATTTATCAAGTAAATAGATTTATTTATCTATAAATATTTAGATTTATCAAGTAAAATAAATGGATTTACAATACTGAACTTTGTAAAAATTATTATTTATGGATTTATTAATTAAATATCAGACTTATCTATAAATAACCCATCAATATAATATCATAAATACTTAATTTACAAGTAAATAATCATATTTTAAAAAAAAATATAAATAATCATATTTACTATGTTGATAATCATATTTACATCATTAATATTAGTATTAACTTGTAAATACAGAACTTGGCAAAGAAATTAAAATAAATAAAAAAATATCAATATTTACTAAAAAAAACAATTGGATAAATTGATTATTGTTTATCAGATTTAGTAAATCCATTTATTTACCTCTAAATATTTAGATTTATTGAGCAAAATATTTAGATTTTTATTTATCAATATTTAGTGGTAAGTATAATTATTTATAGGGTAAATTTCATTAATAGCACTTCTAGAAAAAATAATATTAAATTTAGCACTACTTTTTATTTCATTCAGTTTTAGCACTGTTTGTGGGGCCCAGTAACATTTAATGTATGTAAATTTCCAAGTTTATCCTCATCTCCTTCATATGCCCCTAAAAAATTTTTAAACCAACATCTACAGTGTTTTAGAGAGAGAAACTGAAATCTAAAGAGAGAAAGAGTTGCAGTCGGCCGGAACCGTTCGGAAACCGTCCGAAACCACCGCGAAAGCCCTCTATAAACCGCTTGGAAGTCTGTGAACGTCGGAAAATCTTCAAAAACTACCCATGTCGAAAGTTATGGAATTGATTGAGAAAAATATTACTCCCGAATGTTTGCTTAAAATACAAAAAGTTAGTATTTTTATCTGATTTTGCAACATAAAATTAGTGTTTTGGTTTATATAAATATTCGGGTGGTCATAACCGTTATGACCGGGTGGTCATAACCGTTATGACCGCTACTCTATATAGTGAAATAGAGAAGCGGTCATAACTGTTATGACCGAGCGGTCATAACTGTTATGACCTAGTGGTCATAACGACTATATAGAGTAGCGGTCATAACCGTTATGACCGGGCGGTCATAACCGTTATGACCGATACTCTATATAGCGAATTAGAGAAGCGGTCATAACCGTTATGACCGCTACTTTATATAGCGAACTAGAGAAATGGTCATAACCGTTATGATCGCTACTCTATATAGCGAATTAGAGAAGCGGTCATAACCGTTATGACCGGGTGGTCATAACCGTTATGACAGCTACTCTATATAGCGAATTAGAGAAACGGTCATAACCGTTATGACCGGGTGGTCATAACCGTTATGACCGCTACTCTATATAGCGAACTAGATAAGCGGTCATAACCGTTATGACCGCTACTCTATATATCGAAATATAGAAGCGGTCATAATCGTTATGACCGGGTGGTCATAATCGTTATGACCGGGTGGTCATAACCGTTATGACCACTACTCTATATAGCGAACTAGAGAAGCGGTCATAACCGTTATGACCGGGTGGTCATAACCTTTATGACCGCTACTCTATATAGCGAACTAGAGAAGCGGTCATAACCGTTATGACCGGATGGTCATAACGATTATGACCGCTACTCTATATAGCGAACTAGAGAAGCGGTCATAACCGTTATGACCGGGTGGTCATAACCGTTATGACCGCTACTCTAGACCGCTACTCTATATAGTGAACTAGAGAAGCGGTCATAGCGGTCATAACGGTTATGACCGGTCATAATCGTTATGACCAACCGGTCATAACCGTTATGACCACCCGGTCATAACCGTTATGACCACCCGGTCATAACCGTTATGACCACCCGGTCATAACCGTTATGACCGCTTCTCTAGTTCACTATATAGAGTAGCGGTCATAATCGTTATGACCATCCGGTCATAACCGTTATGACCGCTTTTCTAGTTCACTATATAGAGTAGTGGTCATAACTGTTATGACCACCCGGTCATAACGATTATGACCGGTCATAATAGTTATGACCGCACGGTCATAACGGTTATGACCGCTTCTCTAGTTCGCTATATAGAGTAGCGGTCATAACGGTTATGACCACCCGGTCATAACGGTTATGACCGCTTCTCTAGTTCGCTATATAGAGTAGCGGTCATAATCGTTATGACCACCCGGTCATAACGGTTATGACCGCTTCTCTAGTTCGCTATATAGAGTAGCGGTCATAACGGTTATGACCATCCGGTCATAACGATTATGGCCGCTTCTCTATTTCGCTATATAGAGTAGCGGTCATAACGGTTATGACCACCCGATCATAACGGTTATGACCGCTTCTCTAGTTCACTATATAGAGTAGCGGTCATAACGGTTATGACCAGTCATAATCGTTATGACCACCCGGTCATAACGGTTATGACCACCCGGTCATAACGGTTATGACCACCCGGTCATAACGGTTATGACCGCTTCTCTAGTTCGCTATATAGAGTAGCGGTCATAACGGTTATGACCGCTTCTCTAATTCGCTATATAGAGTAGCTGCCATAACGGTTATGACCACCCAGTCATAATGGTTATGACCACCCGGTCATAACGGTTATGACCGCTTCTCTAATTCGCTATATAGAGTAGCGATCATAACGGTTATGACCACCCGGTCATAACGGTTATGACCGTTTCTCTAGTTCGCTATATAGAGTAGCGGTCATAACGGTTATGACCACTTCTCTAATTCGCTATATAGAGTATCGGTCATAACGGTTATGACCGCCCGGTCATAACGGTTATGACCGCTACTCTATATAGTCGTTATGACCACTCGGTCATAACAGTTATAACCGCTTCTCTATTTCACTATATAGAGTAGCGGTCATAACGGTTATGACCACCCGATCATAACGGTTATGACCACCCAAATATTTATATAAACCAAAACACTTTATTTAGATAAAAATACTAACTTTTTGTATTTTAAGCAAACATTCGGGAGTAATATTTTTCTCAATCAATTCCATAACTTTCGACATTGGTAGTTTTTGATGATTTTCCGACGTTCACAGACTTCCAAGCAGTTTATAGAGGGCTTTCGCGGTGGTTTCGGACGGTTTCCGAGCGGTTCCGGCTGACTGCAACTCTTTCTCTCTTTAGATTTCAGTTTCTCTCTCTAAAACACTGTAGATGTTGGTTTAAAAATTTTTTAGGGGCATATGAAGGAGATGAGGATAAACTTGGAAATTTACATACATTAAATGCTACTGGCCCCACAAACAGTGCTAAAACTGAATGAAATAAAAAGTAGTGCTAAATTTAATATTATTTTTTCTAGAAGTGCTATTAATGAAATTTACCCTTATTTATAAGTAAATATGATTATTTACTAGTATTACTAAATCATTTACCAGAAGTGTAGAACTTAATCATAATAAAATTTCCACTAAAAATATTATTCACTATGAAATATAAAAATTTCCGTAAATATGATTATTCACCGATTTTATTTTTTTACTGCTTATTTAGATACAAAGTTCAAATTATGAGTTTGAACTAAAATTTTTATCCTTTTTTTAAAAATTTTTTTGTCTTTTCTGAACAAGTTTTTTATCTTATTTAAAAAATAAACAAAAATTACTATTACAACTTAAAAATCTTAACTCAATCTAACGTAACAAACAAATCCTTAGTAATAGTATCAATATTTACATTATTTTCCACATTCTTTGTTATTTTCCTAAAAATATCCCAGATCTACTTATTAAAAAAAAAGAAAAAAAAAAACTCAAATCTGCAACAACCACCGCTGCCGCCACTCCTGTGTCGCCGGAGAAAGAGATCGGAAGACGTCACTATAGCAGCTTTGCGGTGGAGATTCAACGATCTCTAGATCTGCAATCTTTGCACTATCACGATAGTGAAGGTCAGTCGGAGAAGGTAAGCACGACAACCGGCGGAGATAGCGCGACGACATTGTCATTGGTTGTGCGAGGTTTGATCGTAATCCGGTAGCTCCATCGAGAGATTCGTCGCCATCCGCCGCTGCAACCGTAATCGCTCTGTCACTGGTCCTCCGAAGCGTTGCCGGAGAGAGCGTCACTGCTGGTGGTGAAGCCGCGAGTCGTCTCTGTAACTGGCACTCCGGTCAGTCATTACCGAGAGAGACAGAGAGAGAAATGGAGGAGGGAAGGCGAGGAGAGAGAAAATGGGGGTTTCTGGAGAGAGTGTCAGATCTCAATGAAAGGGTAAAAATGTAACATAATAAATAATTTTAAAAAGAAAAATAAAAATATGCGATAATTTTACATGTTTGCTATTTTGTACACTAATACATTTTTTTATGGTAAAATTCATTTAACTAAAAAGATCTTATAAACATCAAGCATAATATTAATGACTATGTGATACACAATACAAAATACTCGATAAAAATCGATTCTATCAGTAAAATCTGGTGAAGCATAAGAAAACCAATGCAAAACGAGACCTGTTATCAGGAAAATTTCTCGATACATCAATTTGAACACACATAAGACTCCTTTTGAAACCACTACAATCAATGAAAGCTTTCGATTCATCGAAAGCATTTAATATGTAGCACCAAGGTTGCAATCATTTCTGCTAACATTCATGGCTAGCAGAACTTCTAACTTGTCAAAACTTAAATTTGATGGACCAAAAACAAACTCAAATGATGGGAGAACCACCTCCATTATTACAATGAAAATACTAAAATTATATGGCGGAAATATTAACGCCTTTATTAGATTAAAACATAAAAAACTAAAGACCAAAGTATGACCGTTGCAAACTTTCAAAAAAAGTACAGCCGACAAAAGAACCATTAGAGTAGGAGGAATGCTTTGGGGGACAAGTGACGAAACTGACAAGATGCCTTCAAATAGCATAACGTGAAATACATGCGCTACCATCATCAGCATCTAAAGCCAGAACTACCACCTCCACAAGAAGTTCACCACCGTTTGAAACAAAATCTTGAAAGAATACAACTTGTAGAAAAGAAAAACATCACAAAACGCCTCTAAATCATCTGAAAACCATCCTCTAAACGACATCATATCTGCTCTAATGAAGTCACTTCGCCAAACACAACCACCACCATTAAAAAACTCACAACAATATGAGCTCGATGACCAATTTTTAAGGTCGAAGGTCCAACGACGCATCTGGAGGAGGTCCCATAACCCCGACTGACTCACTCTCTCCTTTTCTCCTTTTCTTGCTTCCTAAGATCGGCTGATGTATATTAGAGTTATCAAAATCGTATATTGTACACTAATACATTTGAAATATGCTATTTAGTATAAATTCTCTTAAAATTGTATTTTCCGGGTTTGGAAACGCATGTTGCTCGTAGAAGAAAACTACATGTCCTATTCATATTGAAAGGTACGGAAACATTTCCCAGCTGTTTGTTTAAACAGAAGATCAACATATCTTTTGTCGTTTGAAATTAACGACTTGTCGTTTTAGTTATAACTTGACCATTTAGGGAAAATAAAATAATAAAAATAAAAATAAACCCAAGAGAGCGTACACTAGCTTGTTCAAAGAAACTAGATGTGGCAAGGCTGGCTTAGCTGTTGTTTCATCTTTAAAGCATAGACTCGCTAATGGTTTTTTTTTTTTTTTTTTTTTTTTATAAATTAAGACGACATGTCGTGCAACTAAGCCTTTTGTCGTTTAGAAGGGAAAAGTAACCTTGGCCGTTTAAACGACACACCGTCGTAATCAGAATTAAAGCGAACGACAAATCGTATTTTTAAAGTCTGTTAAGCCACCAAATGACATGTAGCTTGTCTTTCATTTATTTATTTATATTTGATCAATTGTGTTTTTATTTTATATTTTAATGTGAGACTCTGCACATTCTATTATTTAAAAAAAAAAAAAAAAAAAAAAAAAAAAAAAAACAACCATCTCCGAGGCGCAGGTTCCTTAACCCCTCTTCCCACCCACTGACCTAGCTCTAGCGAGGTTATATCATTGCCCAAGCCTTGATTTTCACAAAAAGAAGAACCATTCATTTCAATAGCACAAAATAATGTTCTATCAACAATGAACCGGCCATTCTAGTGGCATATCAGAACAATAATGGTCTGTATGGTGAAAGAATTAAGTTTAAGATGGGATGAAATTTTTAAATTTGAGTTGAATTGACTTTTTAAAAACTAGTTATAAATTTTATTGACTTTTCAGAAAAAGACAAAAATTGAGATGAAAAATTTGAGATGAGTTTGAGTGAAATTGATTTACCAAACATAACATAAAAATCAAAATCAAGATATTAAAAATAACACGAAAATTCCTAGCCAGCCAATATTGGTGATTAAAGGGACTAAGAAATGCTAGTTTTTCATCTATGACTGTTGGCCACAGTTGATTTTTGCTGTGATCAAGAGTGTTTTCCATCTCCACTTGTATGAGCATGCCTGAAATGAAGAATACCAGAAAGTCCTCTTCCTTTTGCAACCTGTTCTATCTCTTCAATTTTCTGTTTGAGAAGCTCAATTTCTCTTGCTAAATCTTCATCTCTTTGCTTCATTGCCTAAAACAGTCGAGAAAAAAGCATGTAAACAGGTGTAACTAGAATCTATAGAACCGATTCATGGTACCGCATCTACCCATAATCTTTGTCATAACATCAATACAGTTCTATGAATTTGAACAATAAGTACTGGATATCATAATACCAAAAGCAACGTTCAAGTATGTAAACCAAATTATGTGTAACACCAGATTGACCCCATGAAAATTAGCTCACAAAAGGATGCGTGTCATTTAAACAAGGGGGTCAACCATAGTCTACATGACAGATTAATCGAAAAGGAGAAACCTTATCCCCCGTTGAATCACTCGCATAAAGAGAAAAAAGTGAAGGAGATAACAATGATATTCTGCCATTGAAGAATACAGCTTGCACTGGTTCTTTTTCCTAGGCTTGAGCTGAATTAAGGCTCACTTCATAGCTTATACAAATGAGGACATGTGTGATGAGGTACGAGAGCATGACAATGCAATACATTTAATTAACCTGTCAGTGGATCTAGCTACAGGAGAATTGGGAACAGAGAGCTTTTGTAGATGGACAAATTGGTTTGACAAGTAAATTACGTGCATCTTGGTAGTAATCTAGGTAACTGGAGACACTGACCGCAATTCCCTAACGATCAAAAACCATGGCGTGAAAAGGGACTAATTCTAAATGATGCTATCTAGAACCCCTCATCATGTTCCCTCAAATGGAGCTGCACTCCCAAATCATATCACGGTTAAAGGCAAGAACATGAAAAAGGAGAGTTAATTTTCATCAGGTAACAATGTCAACGAGTACCTGTAATTCCTGTCTTCGCACCTCTTCCTTTCTTGCTTCTGATCTTGAGCTTCTTTGCACCTCAAAAATAACTGCAGCCCCTGCAACCTGAAGATAATGATGGGCATTACAGAAGACGAAATTAAATGTGGACAAAGTAAGCAAGATTAACTAACGAGGAGTAAAATCCATGAGTTTATGCAAAGCAAGATTAACTTCGACATCCTTCATGTTGACAGACCAAACAGATGAAACATGTTTCTTAACTTTCCTTGATGGAAAGAAATAACTAGAAACTACCAATATCTACAGAATAGGCCCTTGGACTCACATTCTCTCAGCTATGCATGAACACGTGAACAGAACATGGATACAATGAAGTTTACAACAAAAAGTTTAAAAAAGAAATCCTGAAAATCATAATATTATTGCATAACAAGGAAGAAATGAAACATTGTGGCTTATACTATACATTCAAGAATGAATACTGTTCAAGCGCTTTACTTTCAAATAATGTTTTTGCAACAAGTCACAAAGCATACATCTACAGTACCAGGAATACAAAGAGTTCACCAAGAAGATCTGCAGCTGCTTGTACAGCTTTCTCCTCATTTAAGGGGCGTATCGCAACATCCGTATCATGACCATAAATCCGTCTTTGCATTTGCGTTTGGAATCGATGGTTTGCCTGTTTCAATAAACCAAAAATCCAATTACCTCAGCGAGTTGCATATATTTTGAACTTTTAATCATTTTGCCTTTAGTTTAGAATTGGAGGTGAGGGCAGGATTTAGGGTACTAAAACAAAGAAAACCACATTACGTTTAAGAGGTTCTTTAATCAGCAAAATGAATGGTTACAACTTGATACACACGAGAACACAATGCAAAGTGAAAATACTGCACTGCCATGGGAGATAAGCTTCGATAATAGAGCAGGCATACTGTGGACTCGCCTATTATTTTTTGCCTCCTTAGATATGCACTCTCTAGTCCCACTTTGAGGTCCCTGCCCGGTCCAATCGGCGGTACGACCTCGAGCTTCCGAGTAAAACCGATCCTACCCTAGAATTAGGTCCACTACATTCTAATTGATTCATGCACCCATAATTCTGCTATAGGCGAAGAGAGGGAGGATGGGATGACACTAATAATTGTTGATACAATAAAATCAGAAAGGAGGAAACTTCCCAACGGTTTGAAAATAACTGAGTTTGAACTTGAAGAGGCTCGAATAGGAAAAGACCCTCCTTAGAGAACTTCAGAAAAACAGGCCAACAGTACTCAACAAACACATACAGAGTATAAAGTATCAGATTAACTACTGCACATAACCAAACCCAACTGTTTGACAAAAGTACAACATGCGAATCAGGAAAGAGAATGTCACGAAAAACCCAAGATCAGCAAAACGCATGTGTGGAAATCAATCAAAACCCCATAATTGAAAACCCAGAAACAGATTATATATATATATATATATAAAAGAGGAAGCAGAGAGAACCTGGGCAATGTTGATGATGAACTGTCGGAACTGGGGTGCAAGCCCGCCTCCTTCTTCAGCCGATTGGCAATGGGTTTACAGATAGTTTTGAGAGCGAGCGTTCCTAATTTCACCACCGGTAGAATCATGACTCTGCGCTTTTTGAACAACACACACAGAATCGATAGATTGCGAGCTCAAAAAGGCTATGGGACTGTGAAATGGAATGAGTTCTGGGTCATGTGATTAGATGACTTATGAGCGAGCTCGATCAAATGAAACGATAGGGAATCGGGAATGCGTTTAGGCAACCATGGTGGTGCTTTCGATCGGACAAATTCGCTCTGTTAATTGTGCGTGTGCCAGAAAAGGCTCTGCCTTGGGGAAGAAGGTGCACGAAGGGACTAAATTGTAATTCAAAAAAACCTTTTTTTTTTTTTTTTTTTCTTTTCTTTTCTTTTCCTTTCTTTTCAATGTAGAAAGACATTCGAGGGATCAGAATTAATAATAAGACTTACTTGCATGTTTGGAAAATTAATTAATTCCTAAGGTTTTAATTAATTAATTAATTTATCGCATGTTTGGAAAATTATTTTATAAAAGTAATTGAAATAAAAAATAAGGTTTTAAAATATTTGAAGTAAAACGTAAATTTGTAAAAAAAAGGAGGTAAATAATATATTTATAGAAAGTAAATGAATCATTTATATGATAAATTTATTATTTAATCTAAATATTTTGAAAACTTTAAATCTATGTGTGCTAAACAAAAATGTATTATTATTTTTTTTAGGAAGCAGAGTCATAGAAGTCTCTAATCAGCTTTGTGATTTTCCAAACATGTCAATCTTTTTTTTCACTCTCCCTGATAATTAGTTTTCTTTTAGTCACTAATTATCTAAAAGTTGTAATTTAGTATAATTCACTTAAAGATTTATTATTTTGCTCTTCTTTAAAGCTTTTTGTAACTAGTTTGCCTCGTAGGAGTGTGTGTGCCATTTGCTTGTATAAATTCCTTAAAAAAAATGTCACTTTGTGGTGAACACCAAAAATATGACACTTGGTTATCAGTTTTTAATTCCTTACCATATAATTACTCGATTATTAATAGCTACATTTGCGTCAAATTCTTACATCTTTAAATCGTCCTTGCAACCAAACGGTCCATAGATTACAAATTGAGTTGTTTGGAAGTTATTTGTCCCCTTTAATGTGAACTATAAATATGGATTCAAGCAAAACTACTAACTATTCTATTAGAGCAAACTCAAGTATGGATTTAAATAGGAGCTTTTAGATTTAAAATTTCTAAGTATTTTCAATTTTTTTTTTTTTGGGTATTGTATGTGAGAGTCCCAATCTCCATCTTGTTTTAAATATTAAAAATAAAAATGAACGGCTGCATTACTAGTAATACTTGTTTTTATTATTGATTGTGTATATTACTAGTCTTATTGTATACAATATCGAAATGCAAAACTATACTAGTATTTTTCGAAATGAAAAGTGGAAAGTAACGTACGTATTCAGTAGAGGTAAAGCTATATATATCTTTATGTGTGTGTATATATATATGGCATTTTTTACGCCTCACTCAGCAAGTATTAGATGTGCATCGCAGAGCACCTGCTGAACTTGTAATTTGCCTCACAAACTTGGCATCTGCAACCGGGAAACGCTGTTGGGCATTGTAGTTAGGCTTTGCTCCCCCAAACCCAGTTTGAATGAAAGAAGCCCCATTCTCAAACACATCCCTCACTGAGTAGAACTTCCATGTCTGTTTGTTCCCTACAGTATCCATTCTCGACGTGACCTGTTGTACGGTTCCGTTTTATTTCTCATATAAATATGAGTACCAAAAATAAAATTTAAAAAAAATAAAATAAAATTTCACTTGTATTATAAGAACCCATAGTATCAATATTATTAGGGTTAGGAGAATTTATGGTAGGACAAGGAAAAAAAAAAAAAACCATCGGCAAGTACAGTTATGAACCATCATATTTTGATTGATTTCTGTTAAACTTATTAAGAACAAAATTGAAAAGAAATCAGAATCTTACCTAAAGAAAAAATTAATGTGAAACTTTGCTTTGCAATCTTATAGCTTGTTACGCCAAAAACAACCTTACCTTGCAATCTTCTAGCCTATTACACCTATTAGAGTGCTTTATAAATGGAAAGACAGATAATATAAACATATATCTCTTTGGCCTCAGCTAGAGACCTTGGTTTATTTATACTACGAAATTACTTTATTCTGTTAAAATAGTGAATAAACAATAAAATAACATTTATAACTCATATAAAAGAACTAGAATCCCACTATCAATTTTCATAAAAGAAGTTTAATACTTTAATTACCTATTAGAATATTCATATTCTAAAATTTAAAACTCCTTGAATGTGAACTATAGTATTAGTTAAATTAAAAAAAAAACATTAGAAATTATAATCAAACTATCTAGTTTTTATATCACTTAATTTGACGATTTAAAATTGTTTTAACATTTTGTTCATACCTTATCACAGAATTCTTAAATAACTAATGAATAAATGAGTGGAAATATACCTCTTTGTTCCCTGATTTTGGTGCAATGAATAGATTGGCTTCACTCTTGACCCTAGGGCTCATGCTTCCCCCAATTGCATACTGACGCCATCCATTGTACATGTTGTTCACGACATGTGCATATCCATGTCGAAGCCTACAATATCAATATTATATATATATATATATATATGTGTGTGTGTATTTTTTTTCATGTCTTTAAAAAGCATAATAGCCAAATAATATAAACTAATTCGCTAATTACATACCTTGGCATTCTTTGGTTGCAATTAGGACCAAAATGGTTGTAAACGAGGGTGACCTTCATGTTCTTGTCACGAATGTAGCCATCATCATGGCCAAGAAGCATGACCTTGTCTTGGTCTCGGAACCAGTTGTTCGAGATTGTTATGTCCGTCGAGCTTCGGGTCACGTCAAGAAGGCCATCCTGGCACTGGTAGAGAGTGTTGTGGTCAATCCAGATCTTTGTTGCGCTCACTAGCCTGATCGCATCTCCATCCACCTGACCCAGTGGCATCACCTTCCCGCTCGGACTCATCACTGAGCTCGGTGCCTGCGCTCGGCACTGGTGAATCCTAAGTCCATGGATGATAATGTTGCTCTCCTGAAAATATTTCATGAACTTCACTAACAAGAAAGAATATATATATTTTTAAATTATTGGACTTTTATGATGGTTATATGTTAATTGGACACTCTTTTAACCCTAAACTAGTTTTTGGATATTAATTTTATTTACCATGTATCGGAATCAGATTTAACAATTTAGGCCTAGTTAAGAGCTAGTGCGTATAAATAGGTTTTTTTTTTTTTTTTTTTAGGTCCTACCTTATACACCATCAGGCATGCATTGCCAACAATGTGAACTCTAAAACCTCTACCATCAATGGCTGTGAAACTGCTAATAAGAAGTGTTTTCTGTAGCGTGATGCGCATGTCCCTTTGGAACGTGATCCAAACTTTGCCTTTGATCATGGTGGCTCCATATCTCAGCGTCCCTGGTCTAGGGTTCACCGGGTTGTCACTCGGGTCGGTGACCGTGTAGTGAATGAGGCCTCTTCCAGCATTGCCGCTCATCTTCCCAGCAAACCCCACCGAGCAGGCTGCGAGTTTTGGGCGGTTACGCCGCCAATTCTGGTCCCGTCTCCAACACTGGTCAATGGCGTTCAATTTCACACCGGTAAGTACTTGTTTTGCTTTCTTACTCGCCACGAAACCGAGGTTCGGGGCGAGGAGGAGGATGACAAGGACAAGGGCTAGAGCAAACTGCATTGCAATGGCGTTGTTGATGGCTTTTTGAGCCATTGGTAGATGGTGTTGGTTTCGACGCAAGGAAAATGTGAGGAATTTGGTTTATGCTAGCAATTATATTTTTATGTTGTGAGAGCAAGGATTAGGGGAATAAACATTTATAGTGGAGATTAAAGTGATGTTTATTTGGAGTTTGCTCAGTTGGTTTATGTAGAAAGTTTTTTTCCCCCCTCAATTTTGTGTGTTAATCTTTACAGTAAAAGCGTTTGAGATTTTAACGTAACTGAAATTTCAGTTTATGATAATTTATTGTCGTAGGTTACAATAGCTTTTATTA
The DNA here is from genome assembly GCA_025413485.1 of Ficus microcarpa. NCBI lineage: Eukaryota > Viridiplantae > Streptophyta > Magnoliopsida > Rosales > Moraceae > Ficus > Ficus microcarpa. The sequence goes on along the minus strand of CM046379.1, from coordinate 24,105,753 downwards.
CAGAGGGGTTACAGTCTTTAGTTACTCAACCTACTCATAAATAAATTATGCTTGTAACTGACCATTCATTTGGCATATTAATAGTTCAAGAGTTTTCTTCTTACTATGTTTTTTTCTTTTTTTTTTTTTTTTCCCCTTGTCCTATTCTAGTTAATTAGGTGCTTATGAGAATCGGTTAGCAATCAGCTATTTAGAGTGAATTAATAGTAGTTGTCTAGCATTTATCATCAACGTGAAGCCAAGTTTACATAAGTAGGATCACATATTCCAATTTCATTTAAAGTTTCTTATTTTATCTTTAATATATTTTTATAAATTTTCATTTATGCTATCATTCATTTTAGTCGTGTCTTTATTTTATCAGAAAAATTATAACTTTGTCCTCACTTTATAATTGGAGTATATAACAATTATGTCTTCATTCTATAAAAATTATCCATAAAATTTTTTTAGTATCCTAATTAAAAAAAAAAATTTCTGACCACTTTTTATCTCATCCTAAAGACAGCCGATCACAATCTTATCGTACTCAATCTAGTGTCTTAAAAGGACGAAATCCATTTTATGAACAACTGACCATATTGAGAATGATATAGGTCTATTTAATTGTCTAGCTAATTTTGTTGATTTAAAAAAAAAATGAACTATGACTTTTATTGCAAATTAGTTAAATCAGTTTTAACAACAGCCCCTCAACATCTGGACAATACATCAAACCATAAAAAATAAACTGAACTAGACAAGGTAAGATTAGCCACAAAATGGGCCACCGAATTCCCTTTACGGCATCTGTAACAAATACTATCACTACCAGCTTGATTCAAAGAATCACGAATATCATCAATGATATTGGCCTCCACTGATCGGTCATTAACATTGAGAATCGATTACACCACATTAATAACATCCGATTCAATTCAATGGACAACTGCGGAACTCCTAAAGAGAGAGCCATCCATTCAAGCCTCCACTACCTGTATTCTTCAGTTTTCATATTTTAAAATGTAAACATTATTTAGAATGTATAGAATGTCCTCATATTATATTTTATAAATATATTTTTATTAGTTTTGCCTAAAGCTTTCATATAATTTTCTTCCCAAAATTTTCTTAAAATTTTAGTTTTACCTCCTTCTATAAGAAAAATACTCAATTATACATTACTATGGTGTTAATACGAACTTGACAATCATGGTTAGAAGCATGTTTTCTTAGTGGATGTCTGCTTTAGCATAAGCATTTTAGTTGATATCAGTCAATACAAAAGATTAATAATGTGTTTTCACTTTATGTCATATTCTAATACAATACAATATGAACTTAGATATCTTATACATTTTATTCTAATATAAACATATATGTAAACAAAAGATCCACTCATTTTACTATTTATCCGTTCATTTTTTCCTTTTTACTTTTATCAATCACATCACATACTCTCTCACCAATAAATATAAATATTAGAACAATTATTCAAATATAACAACATTAGAATAATTATTAAAATATAAACATATAAACAACTAAATCTACATTTAAACACAATATTTATTAAAATATGACTATTAATTTAATGTAAAATAAGGCCGGTATATTGTATTTTATATGGTACATACATTTAATGTAAATTAAGGCAGGTATATTGTATTTTATATAGTACATAATGAATATTTGGATATACAAGGGATGTGCAACCATAATTAAAAAATATTTATTTTTATTAGTTCTCTAAAGTTCAATATAATTCACATAGAAGAATCATACTTATATTTTATAATTATGGGTAATTAAAGTAAGAAATTTGTAGACTTTGTATTGTTGGGCTTTACCCCGAAGGGAGCCCTTCCAGAAATTCTCAAAGGCCAGGGGCAGGCCCAGGCCCAAGAGGGGGTTTGGAAATAGTTTTCAACCAGCAATAGACGCGCCTCGGTTAGTACCTCACTAGCTGCGTCATTGCCCCAAGCGCAAAGATATTTGGGCCGAGTCCATTGCTTTTCCTTTTATAGTACCACTACAAAGCTTCACTTGTTGTATATATCCGATGTGGGACAACCAACTTCCTTTATTTTGTCTCATAAGATAAACGTTTCAAAAGTCGTCTGACGCATTTGACAGACGGAAGTCGTTTCATTTTCAATAATGGATTTGACATGAATTTCTACTGAATTTCATCTAAATTTGCTCTACCGACAGAAATCAAAAGATGCACGTGGTAAGGGGATAGATATTATCTAATAATATTTCGGCATCTGTTGGGAAATTGTTTAACAAGAAAAAACACGAAAAGAAGATCTAGAGAGAAGAATGTTGGACTCTGGGATCTAGGTCGGAGATTTACGTGCCCATTGATAGAAGCAAATTGCTCTTAAGATATTGAAAAAATTTGTTTCAACTTATGCAATGTTTTATATATATATATATATATGAATTTTTTAATGGTTGGGGTGACTTAATTGTATATGCGTGTTTGTTGTGTTGCATATATTTATCTAAACTTTTAGAGTGTGTTAGGTACGAGAGAACTCAAAAGAAACAAGAAAGGAAAGAGTTGATAGATTGATAAAAAAAGTTTTGGCATTTATTATTGTTTAGTATGAGCAGAAAAATGAATAAAGGGGCTTAGAGAAAGGACTCTCAATCCCAAAACAACCCAATTTTATTAAAAGATTGTGACCTGGATTAAACTTGTGTTTAATGTACGGATTTGGAATTGAATTTTTAAGTTAAAGTTGGTTGACTTTTTAAAAACTAATTATAATTTAATTTTTTAGAAAAAGATAAATACTACTATTAAATATTTAAATTTGAACTTAAGAACCAAACGAAACTAAAACCTGTCACTCCATTCTCATTTCTAACACCTAACTTATCTACCACTTTCTTTCTATTTAATCTTCTTCTAAGTCCAAATAATTGTGACATAACAACATAATTATAATGAATTTTCTTTTGTCTACCTTAGAAAAAACTATGATTCTATTGTGTTACCAATAATTTACTAGAGATTCACCTCATTATTTAATATAAGAATAATACTAGGGATATCAACTCCAATTCTTATTTTTATATACCAACCTACATGATATGAAATGTGGCATTCCACCTTATACGCCAACTCAACCATTTTAATTTACTCAATTATTTTACTAAAATGCCATTTCTATTTTTCTTTTTTCTCTCTCATCTCTTCCTATCCACATACTTTTATCTCTCTCCTCTCTACGTTCTCTTCACCGGCTTCCTCCTCCCTTTCTAGTTTTCACCGTAGCCTTAACATTCAAATCTGAGACTTAAGAAAAAAAAACTTTTGGGAAAAAAAAAACTTTTGAGGAAAAAGACAAAAAAAAGTTTGAGTTGAGTTGGGTGAGTTGGTGAAGCAAAGGGGGGGTGTGAAAGCAAAGCCTTTTCCAATTAAAAACGAAAGAAAAAACCAAACTATATTATTTCTCGCCGTTGTCTTCTCCTTTAAATCTGAGATTAAAAAAAAAAAATTCCCTAAGTATAAAACCTTTTATTACTAACTTTTTTTTTATTTTTTATTTTTTTCTAGACAGAGCTACTTTTTTTTTTTCTATTTTTTTCCTTTTATTATTAACTTTTTTTTTTCTAAACTAAAATAAAACAAAACAGCCAACATTTCTGTTGCTCAGGCATTTATTGTGTTATTTGGATTAATTATAAAGGGCGTGTTTATTCTTATTTTTTAAAAAATTAGAACAAATTAGTAGAAATTTCTTTTTATTATTGTCTTTCTTTACGTATTCTGGGAAATCAAAAGAATGGGAACTAATGTTATCTGAAAAAAAAAAAAAAAAAAATCGGATTTAGTTCATACTTCGAAATTTCATTTGCCACCATACAGAAGGTTAAGGATTAAACGAGAGGCTCACTTGCGCAGTTCTTTGCAGATTTAGAAATGTCGTTGTGGATACAGCAGTAGTAGCTCAATGCCACCAGTAACGTTATTTTTTACTTCATTTTTTTAATTTTAAAAATACTTGCTTTGAAGGTTTTGGAACTTTGGTTATGGTGAAAAGTAGAAAGGTCTTTGAGGATTTGGGTTCAGAGAACGAAGAGATGAGAGAGGAAAGAAGAGAGAGAAAAAAGTAGTGAAAAAACTAAAGAGTGAAAGAGATCCTTTTTCTTTTCATTTTCTGGAATGAAAGAAAGAGAGAAAACAAAATCACTTCCTTGTTTCATAGAGAGAGATGCAAGGGAAGGCAGAAAACATTATAGGCTCAATTACCATTTATCTTTAGATTGTTTGATTTCTTCAATGTTAAAGGATAATGTAGTAATTAAATACTATAATCCAATTTAGTGAATAAGTTCCATGGAGTAATCCCCTTTGCATTGAAAGGATAAAAAATTGGAGTTACTTGGAGGTTTTTAAATCTTCCATTCCATCATTTCAAGAATTAATTCTCGATCTCGAAATAAGCTTAAAAAACATGTCAAATTAGTTATTTTCGTAAATTTTTGTTTACTAAGTGACACGTTCATTGAGAACGCAAGTATCAACTGCAGTGTCCTGCTTAAAATTTGAGAATAAGCACAATGGCAAAGATAGCATGAAAATCCTTTAATTAAAAAGAAAAGGCAAAAGACATTAAGACAAGCATCCATACATTAACGAGCACCAACAATTTGTGCTTCTAATACTTTTCATTTGTTTAGTTATGAACGACCCCACTTTCCATTTTCTTGCACCTTTAAAGTTTTGAACACCTTTATGACTCCACCTTTATTGAGAAAGTAAACGCACAAGAGGAAAATATGGCAAATCTTTTGATTCAGAATAAAAAACATGCCATATCTATATGAATATCATTTCAAACATTTCCCTGTTTAACCAAAAAGTCCTATTGTATAAATTGGGAGCCATCACGAGTTCACAGCATATTTAACCAAGAATAGTAAAATAAGCATTTTCTTCTTCAGGCAAATTCACTGTATATGGAAATCATGAGCAATGAAGTGAGTGCTAATGAGCTTCTCCAAGCTCAGGAGCTCATATGGAACTGTTCATTCAGCTTCATGAAGCCCATGTCACTAAAATGTGCCGTTGAATTAGGCATCCCGGATATCATCAACAGCCATGGCCAACCCATTACCCTTTCAAACCTCATTTCAGCCTTCACATCCATCCTTCCAAAACTCATTGCATTTACCGCCTCATGCGAATCCTTGTCCACTTTGGCTTCTTCACAGCAACTCGAAAAGTTGCCATGGTTGATCATGAACAACAGCAAGACGACGAAGAAGAAGAATACTCTCTCACGCTTGCCTCTCGCCTTCTCCTAAAAGATGGCCCTTTGAGGGCTACGCCATTTTTTCTTTTTCAACTCGATCCGCTCCTGGTTACACCATGGCATTCTCTTAGCACTTGGCTTCAAAATAGCGACCCAACCCCTTTTGAGATGGTGCACGGGAAGACCTTTTGGGATGGTGTTGGTGATGAACCGAGGGTCAAGTACTTGTTCACCGAGGCCATGGCGACCGACTCCCATCTAATGGCGAAGATCATTGTAGAAGGTAGTAAACATGTGTTTGAGGGATTGACATCCTTGGTCGATATAGGAGGTGGCACAGGAATTATGGCGAAGGCTATAGCCAAAAATTTCCCAAACATCAATTGCACTGTGCTTGATCTCCCTTATGTTGTTGAGAACTCGCAAGGAACAGAGAACCTGAATTTTATTGGAGGAGACATGTTTAAGGCAATACCTCCTGCAAATGCAATTCTACTCAAGGTATATACTTATTACATATAACTCTCATTTGACGTCCCGTTTTAACATTCTCTTACAAAAATTTGAATTTGCTGTTTGAATTTTGAATTTGAACTTATGATCAGAATGGGCCTGCAGTCCCTTATTCTAACTTGTGCGTAATGTGTTGATTAACCATTAGTGGATTATTCATGACTGGAGTGACGAAGAGGCGTTGATGATACTAAAGCGATGTCGAGAAGCGATTTGGAGCAAAGAAAAAGGAGGAAAGTAATAATAATAGATATCGTACTGACTGAGAACCCAAAGACAGATAAAATGCCGGCAGCCGAACACAACTCTACTTTGATATGTTGATGATGGTCAACCTCACTGGTAGAGAGCGTAATAAAAGGGAATGGGAGAACATCTTCTTGGCTGCCGGATTTAGTCACTTCAAGATTACTCCAATAGCGGGAGTCAGGTCTCTTATGGAGGTTTACCCTTGAAAAAATCTAATATATATAAATATATATATATATATATATCAGTACTATGTTGTGTCTATTGTATGCATGTTGCTTGAGGTAGGCTGTCCTTCTAAGGTGGCTCTGCTGTGGCTTCCGTTTGACGGCTGATGACTTGCTATCTGTAGATTTTTCTTTTATTTTTGTTGTTATAAAGGCGTTGATATTTCCGCTTATTTGATGTTTTTTTTTTTTAATTTACTCTGGTGTTTTTGCTTTGATAATAACGGAGATGATATGCGCCGTTTGTGTCTCCTATTCATTTGTTATTGGTTGTTGTGGTATGAGTGCCCCTATTACGTGGGGATTAATCTCAGTTGACTAGACTAATCCATCAACTATTTTGGTGTTATTTAGCGAGCAATGGTCAGGCTCAAAGTTTATATGCCGAGTGGATCTTCCCCTGTTTGAGTCTCGGTATTTGTATTCACCCCTGTGTTATTTTGGTCATTACTGGTGGATTCAGTCTTTAATTCGAGAGGGTCGAATTCCTTTGTATTTGGGACTATTTATGTCTTATGTATTTTGTTTCTTATAAAATGAAATTTCCCTTTTCAAAAAAAAGGAATGTCGGGCCTATGGTAATATAGCAGCAAATGAACATGATGTTTCTTTTGAATTGGATTTGGGATTCAAACTCTAGATCTCGATATTAGAAGGTTGGTGGGGTGTGGACATGGTGTTTTAGTCCTAGATATTTTGTGTGCTATATGTATTAAATTATGTCTTTGGCTTCTTTATATGCAGTGTAATTAATAATGTCGGTTTCATATAATAATCATTTGTTTTTGTTAAAGATCTTATCAGTTCAGTTTGAAGTAATTATGCTGTCCAATTGTACATGCGAATTAGAATATTTGAAAAGTATGCTCTAGGCAAAAAAAAATTTTGAAATTTAGTATTTAAACTATAATAAAAATAAACAAAGTGATACTACATGTGTTCAAGAAAAGTGTCTAGGCCTATGGGTACTTTTGCTCCCAAATCTTTAATTTGATCTCATAAACTTTGGATTTTGACAATTACTCCCTTAAATTTGTCAAAAAACTGTAATATGACCGTTACGAACAAATTGATAAAGCCGTCTAAATGAGTAAAAAATTATAAAAATTAAAAGTTTTATTAGCGCGCATGATTGTGGAAGAAGATAAAATGAGAAACTGTGTAAGTGCATAAGTGTGTTTATTTATGTCGGCAAGGGTGTTGTTGTTCACGGCTGATCTGCCCTTGGCTAGCATGGTTTGCAATGCAAGACGAAGCTGGGCGGGAGAGGTGCTGCGTGCAGGGTGGTGGATTTGGACGGGAACGATTTTGCACGACTTCGGATTTGCGGGAGGGATGCGAGAAGAAGGCAGAGTTGCAATGTCGCAATGCACTATCTGAAGATGATGTTCAAAATCTGGCTATACATTTCTCCTCAGTTGATATACTCTCTTTAAAAAAAAATAATAATAATAAAGGATTAGAATTTATTTTATTTTTTTCAATATTTTATTATGTTTTTAAATACTTAATTTAGAGTTAATTTAACTAAATGGGTAAAAGTGATATTACTCATCCGAAAACAGTCCATGTATGTATCATTTTCATTTTCTATAAACACGAAGTCCTTGTTAACATTTGAAAGAACTTAAAGGCACTTGCTTATTACCAAAAGCCTAAACATAAATAAAAACACGTAAATCAGTATCAAAATAAATTTTTATAAAGCAAACTAATATTAAGGATGCTCTTAACTTGAGTTTTGCATTTCAAGGATCAATCCGTAAAACCAACACAAAACATTTGTAAGTTTAATCACATGTCATGTCAGCAGAATTATCAAGATCCTAAGCGAAAAGAGATGATTAACGCCCAAATATGCACTCACAAAAGAGTCAGTTATAGTACAGATTGGACAGTTGTATCCACAGGAGGCAACAATAAAAATAAATAATATAATTAGAGTTAAATGTTAAAAAGACAAGGAAATAAAATAATAAAAAGTGTAGATATTGTTGGTGGATTTTTTTTATAGAGAAAATAAACAAAATATGAAAGAGATAAAATTTAAGTAGAGAAAAATTCAATAATAAGTGAGGCAAGATGTCGTGAATCCTTTATATGTTTTGTTCTTCAATTTCAATCCAATCTTCGATTTATGACTCAATTGCACGTTTCACATCCTAAACGAACAACTAGAAATATGGAATTAAAGATCAATAAAAAAAAAATGTTTAGTGGATTGAATCTTATGTTGAAACCAAATCAACAGAGTACTGTTGATTTGTTATTACAAGTTATCCAAAATCAACAAAGTACTGTTTTTAACAAATTATAGTAAAAGACAACTCATGAGATAAATATTTATCAAAACAAAATGTGACAATATTACATAAACAAAGTATGACTGAATTTATATAAAAGATTGACACAAAATATTTTGAACAGAAAAATGATATGAAGAAATTCAATCTACTAAAACATATAATCTTTACAAACCAAAACAAAATCAAACTCAAATTGAATCACTTCACACATGAGATCATCACTAGACTCACCAAAGTATCTAGCCTAGCTTACAATTCATCTCACAAGATTCTAAAAAGAAAGTGTGAGATAAAAATGCAAGGAGAACAAAAACACAAGAAAACACTCTAAATACTAAGCCAAAAACCAATTAAAAAAAAAAAAAAAAAACTCCCTACCGTCTTGAGGAGCCCTAATTAAATAGCCATGAATCCAACATGCTAGAGAGAATTTTGGCACAACAAATTTGCCACCCAGGCTGGTAAGTCAACTGGAGACTCGTGGAAAAACCAGCGGGGGCTGAGGATTAGGGAAGTTAGAGACAAGGCCCATGATTTACGGGCTTGTGCTGGAGACAAAGGCCTAAAGTAACAAGCCCAGCTGAAGGAAGGAAGGAGATTTTGCCCAAGACTCACGTGCGAACCTGCGGAAGGTAAGGTAAGAAAAGAAAAGAAAGGAAAGAAAAAATAAAAGTTAAAAAAAAAATAAAATAAAACCAAATAAATAAATGAAAATTAAACATTTCGAAAGTAAAATATTTTGAATTAATATTATGAATATACTCAATTAAAACTTAAATTATCAAATAAATTATATGAACAAAAGTGTATTTTGTACACTTGTCATAACCCCCAACCAGCTTATAGATAGTATCTAGCAATTCAAGCACAAGAAAAATCATATTATGATGAATAAAATTGAGTCGGAACTTCACAAAACTATCAAAACACTTTAAACAAAATATTAGTGAGAAATCAAAAGATGCTATTAGAGATTATTCAGTCATAACTCAGAGGTGTGTATGTGCTCCAAACCAGAACCATCTTACCACAAACCAAAACACACTTAACTTCAAAAATCCGCCAAGTAAAAGTCTCAACTCCGTTGTCCTCATGGGTGTTGGAGATATTTTTGTGTAAAGTCTTTCTCTCATGGAGTTGGAAATGAATCACAAATCACTCAATTATGAGATAGGCTGTTTAGAATAAGTAGATAAACATACATGAATCAAAAGATAGATGAGCCTATTATTTAGAACGTTCCACCATTCTTATCACAAAGCAGCTTTCGAGATTTTATCATAGTCGGAAGAAAACCAACAACTTATTGAATAAATAAAGAGAAAATACAACAAAAATAAAAGAAATGAACTTCATTACTTTTTTTTTTCTTTTCTTCTTCGTCTTTTTTTGTTTTGTTTTTTTTTTTTTCCCTGTTCTGTTCTGTTTTGTTTTTTTTTGTTTGTTTTGGTTTTTTTTTTGTTGCTAATATACATAAGTTCACTATTAACTATTCATAAAAAGAGATCTATATATTACAATGAAAAAGTCCTTATCCGACCAAAAATCATCTCTCAAGCAAATGTACGAATCATACCACAAACCGTGTAATATTATTCTAAACAGTGATTAAAACCAATTCTTAAGATCAATGAACGTTTAAAACTCATTTTCTCTACACTCACAACTCACAAAAATAAAAAATAAAAAAAAATAAAAACTTGAACTTGGGAATTTTCTCAACGAAAGTGCATTCACAACCATCTTACCACAAGGTTTGGTGAAGTACGTAAGTACTCTAAAGTTATTCCTTAGTAACCAATAATAGTACAATTGACTCAAACAACACCCTAAAATCATGTTAAGACAGCTGCAAAATTTTTGACTCAAAATTATTCACATAAACACAAAATTCCTTATGCTCCCAACCGAAATCGGACAGTGTCCTCAATGTCATAAGATGCATGTAATAAAAAAGAACAAGGATTAAAACACCTGGGAGATGCGTGATTCAAGCAAGCTGGGGTGATCTTTAAAAGCACTCAATATATTAAAGAAACACACAAACAAACAGACACAAAATAAAACAATCAAAAGTAGAAATATGGTACAAAGGGAAAGTTGTTGAGCTTTCTACTTAGGATTCATAAACTAGGTTATGAAGGATAATCTCCTCAACCTGACTTACTTGTTCCACATAGTTTTTTAGTCGCTGGCCATTGACCCTCAGTATCCTTCCATCATTCGAATCCTTGATCTCAACAGCACTGTTGGGAAAGACTCGTTTGACTACAAATGGACTAGTCCACCGTGACCTCAACTTATCGGTGTAGAGATGCAAAACAGGAGTCATGGAGATGAACTCACTGTTTGGCTCGAAGTTCTTTCTCAAGATCTGCTTGTCATGAGTGTAATGACCTAACTTTTCGAACCGTTAACTAGCTTACTTATTCTTATTTAATTTAGTCTTAATAGTTATTTATATTTGGTTTCAAAAATACAGAATTTTAATTTTAATTTTTTTTACATAAACGATATTCGTACTACAAAAGTTAAATTTTCTAAAATTTTAAATTGAGGAAAATGAAAACCTTTAGATAATAAATATCTTATTCAAATTCGTATTTAGATAAATATTTAAAAAACTATAACTTCATGTAAGTTAAGAGAAAAGAGTCTAAAGTTTTTTTCTTTTAAAGTACTTCTAGTAGTTTAGTGGTACCAAAATATTGAAAACTTAGTTATAAATATAGTCGATACAAAATAATTTAAGAAGTCTAAATGCAGAAATTAAATTCGTGATAGTATCCCACTCCCTTTCTTTATCGTCTCTGCACAGCTTCGCCCATCCATAAAACTTCTAAGTAGCGGGCTGCTTACCCGCGTTAACTACAACACGAACATACACTTATGATCTTTCGCTTAGTAAGTATAAACAATATCTCACAAAACATTTTTATAAAATCATATCATCACATATAACATCATGAATGTTCAAATATGCATGTGATCTATGTGTGTTTAATTATGCCTCATTATATACATGTTTTGTCTACTTAAGAACTCATATATCGTACTTATATATACGCAACCAATAGGGAGTTGGGGGAGCGACCCTCCAGCAGTCTCGAAGGTCATATCTTATAACTTTCATTATTATCATATCATCTCACTAATTGGACGTTGGTACGACATTTAATCCTATCTTTCGTTAGCCTCATTCTTATTATTTGTGACAGCGTATAGATTTACATGTCACTATGAATTTATTTTTACGGCATACATATCTGTGAGGCATATCGATCATATCAGTGCAAGAGAAATTATGTATGTTTAATGTTTAATCAACGCAATACATATGACTCATATACTCGTCACTTCATCAAGGCAAATCATAGAAAACGTAGAATATCAATAACGAAAAATATTTTGTTCCATACTGTAGGTGAGGTTTGTATTTACTTGTCTTATATGCTTAAACTTCCGGAGTTCTATCTCCTATTATGTAGATTTGAAAAATTATCCTGATTTAATAATATCTCATTATTAGATAGAATCATAATTATATTACTTTATTCCTTTATTTATTTATTTTATAAACTAAAGTGAACTTAATTTATTTATATCATAATTAATCTTAACCATTAATTCATATTAATTATTAAATATTAAAATAAATTTCTACTAATTATTATTTAATTAATTTTTTTTAAATTTAATTGATTAATTAATCAATTGATTAATTAATTAATTAACTAATTAATTAGGTAGTAGTTAATTATTATTTTATTTAATTGAGTAATTATAATTAAATTACATAATTTTAATTGACTTACTAATAATTATATTGTTCATAAGTTAATTATGTTACTTAAATATTCTTTTTTATATAATAATTATTAATTATTAATTATTAATTTTGAGATTAATAATTAATAATTTGATTAATCTAATAATTAATGTTTGATTAATTTTTAGTTAATCATCCATAGTTATTTTGAGAATTATATCAATGATTAATGATTAAAAATCTCTAATTAATCATGTATTATAATTATGTTATTATTCAACATAATAATCTTAATTATTACTTACTAACTCTTATAATTAATTAATTAATTATTAATTAATTAATCAATTAATTACTTTATTAATTACATTTGATTATGTATTAATTAATTAATCAATTAAGGTGACAAGAAGTCACCTAAGCGTATACCTCCCATCTATTATTGGGCTTGTAAGGTCCAATCCCCTTAATTATAATCATTTAGTTGGGCTAAGATAGTCTCTTGGTATATGCCCAGTAACCCTTTAGTATACTTTATCTTAGCCCATTTAAAACTTGTGATTCAACTTTATAAAATTAGGGATTTTCATATTATTTGATCATATACTTAATACCAACTCATTTCATAACTAAATATATTTATATGTTATGACTTATCCTTATGTTACATTTTAATGTTTAATCATTTTATCGGTATAGGATTTTAATTTGTAAGATTTATTTAGATTTGAAATAATCTCGTTTTGGACACTTGATGACTTGGAAAGCTTGAAACATCTAGTTTCTGTCTTTATAATTTGTTTTCTAAGATTTCAAACATTTCAAACATTAATGGGGACATTTTCGTAAGTGTCTTGTAATAAAATATCAGTTTACCAGATTACAATACAATATTATGTAATTTATTAAAATTTATGTATATATCCGTTTTAAACGCATGATATCTCATTTTGAAGCTTGAGATGTCTACTTTGTAGTAGTAAAGTTATTTCCCTTATTGCTTGAGTGTTTCATATCATTAACTTAGGTTTTGTTACTGTTGGTCCCACAGTTGTACCAAAAGTCCAAATTCATGGGTAAGGTTAGAAAAAACATAACAATTCACGTACAAGTTTAAACAAAGCAAAAGATATGTCGTTGGAAAGTTTAAAGAATCTAGTTTTTAGATTTATAACTTATAATCCAAAATTTTAAGGCTAAAGGGTTTGGAGTACATAAAACCCGTGGCTAAACTGTACCCCGGAGGTCAATTTTCTCTCTAGTTTTGTGTCACAATTTTAAATGCACGTAACTTTAGACATATAAAAGCAAACCAAATGATTCCAAAGTCTAAAATGAAACTTATCCTCTGTAGAATCTTATGATATAATTTATTTTTCATACTAAAGTTTCTAATGCATGCTATATTTTCACAATAACTACAAACTTTAACAAAGTTCGTAGATCTTACCGAAATACTTCATGGATTCTTTAAGATCTCGAATCTTCAAAGTTTTCTCAAAACTTTTTCCTAGGTAATAAGAAGTCTAACATTAAGATTATAACTAAATATTATGCTTTAGTTCTCAAAAAATGACTAAAACACAAAGAATACCACTAGGTTACCTCTAGTAAAACGTCCTCTAACTCCGTTTCACACTTCTTTGAACTTAGTAACAGGGTTTCTTAGAGCTTGAAAATAGAGGGAAGATGGTGCTACAAGGGTATTGGAGATGGCGAATAGTATTGGTGGTTTTTTTTTTTTTTTTTTTTTTTTTTTTTTTTTTTTCCTGTTTTGAGCTTGGTGGTGGCTAGAGAAGCTATAGTTTTTGAGCTTAACTTGTGTAAGAATAAAATGAGGTGTTAGGTGCTTGTTTTCAACCAACTTTTACCTTAAGGGAACTGTATTTTGACGGGTAAAATTAAAAAAATTTTGGCTGATTCTCCCATTCATTGCCACCACTTAAAGGGAAAGTGTTGGGGTCAAAATTTGGTTCAACAAAGTAGAGACAAGGGGTCACTTTCACTTGTCTCTTTTTTAGGTCAATTTGCCAAAATAAATTATGCCATCTCTTACATGAGGTTGCATGCATGCACCACTTTCCCTTTTTCTCATTTGCTCAAATTTATTCTTGCTTTTTGACCCAAAAATCCGGATCCTCCCTCTGCCTTCTCATTCTTATTTTTTTTTTCTTTCTTCGAATTTCCATCATTGATCCAAGGTTGTCATCATTAGTCTCATCAATTGGATCCTTCATCATACTAATCCTTACCTTAAGCTCTCATTGGTCACTTATCATCCAAAGTTTGGCCATTGATTTGCCTATGATTTTTTAACACAAAATCTACACCATTGATTTCAAACTTAAGCATAATTCTTGATCAATCTTCCATCTTTGGATTTTCTAAGAGTAAATACTAACCAGTCATCTTCTATCTATGTGACACATTAATTTCCCAATCATACTTTCAAAACTTGACTATTGATATGATCAAAAATAAATACTAAAATCATTAAATTGACCTACTAATAAAAATCGGGGTTCTTCCCAAAAATTAACATTATCCCTCTAATACAACATATTAAATTTTTCGTATAAATTTATATGTCGTTTAACTCTTCTTTTATGTATTTAAAATTTCTCATTTAAATAGATAAACTCAACATTATTAAATCATTGACATTATCACATTGATGATACATATATAATCATTCATGATTTTGAAATTTGATATTCATTAAAATAACTAATTAGAAGTATATTAATGAAGGAAATCCATAATAATAATAATTCATGAATTAAGTTTATGAATATCTAGGGTATCATAGTGAGTAGCTTTCATCTTTGACTTGTAGATCTTGGAGCTGTCAGACGTATCGTTCCTTAATTCGTCAATTTCGGACAGCTAAAGCTTTCATTGGATACCTGCAGCACTGAGATCAAAGTTAAGGGTTTTGATAGCTCAATAAGCCTTATGTTCAAGTTCCATAGATAAATGACAGGCTTTTCCAAAAACAAATCCGTATGGAGACATCCCAAGGGTGGTTTTGTAAGCAGTGCGATATGCCTAAAGTATATCAGAAAGATGTAAAGACCAATCCTTGCGGTTGGGGTTTACCATCTTCTCCAAGATTTGCTTGACATCTCGGTTTGCCAGCTCAGCTTGGCCATTCGTCTATGGGTGATAAGCGGTCGAAACTTTGTGGATCACACTGTATTTGCGCATCAGGGTCTCGAAAGAACGATTGTGGAAATGTGTGCTATGATCACTAATGATAACATGGGCCGTACCAAGCTGGGATAACACATTTTCCTTCAAAAATTTCACAACAATCACATTATCGTTGTTGCGGCATGCAACGGCTTCCACCTATTTAAACACATAGTCCACTGCAAGTAGGATGTTAAGGAAACCAAAAGAAGATGAAAATGGTCGCATGAAATCTATCCCCTAACAATCAAATATCTCTATCACGAGAATTGGGTTCAAAGGCATCATATGGCGTCGAGACAAATCACCTAACTTTTGCCACCTGTCAAAAGCACGATAGAATGAATTTGTGCAAGATTTTGCGACAATCTTCTTCACCAAAAAATGACCACCACAAGCTTCATTGTGACAAAAGTTCAGGACATTAGTAACCTTATCTTATGGAATGCATCATCTAATGATCTGGTTAGGATAGTATTTGTAAAAATATGGATCATCCCAGTAAAAGTTATGAATCTCGACCAAGAATTTCTGTTTGTCTTGAGCACTCCACGTGGAAAGAATTTCACCAGTTGCCAAGTAGTTGACGATGTGAGCGTACCAAGGTAGCTTGGTGACAACAAATAGATGTTCATTGGCGAAGTCATCTTGGATGGAAGGACCGTTGGCAGGGTCACTAAATTCGAGTCAAGAGAGGTGGGCTGCCACAACATTTTTGACTCATTTCTTGTTCTTGATTATGATATCGAATTCCTGGAATAAGAGGATTCACCTAATCAATCGTACCTTGACATCCTTTTTGGAAAGAAAATACTTAAGGGCTGCATGATTTGTGAAAATGGTGATTGCGGATCCAATTAGGTATGCAAGAAACTTGTTGAGAGCGAACATTATAGCAAGTAACTCTTTCTTAGTCGTTGAGTAGTTCATTTGAGCACTATTTAGAGTTCCACTTGCGTAGTATATAGCAAATGGCTTCCCCTCCCTTCGTTGTCCAAGGATGGCCCCCACAGCACAATTACTTGCATCACACATGATCACGAAAGGAAGGCTCCAATCTAGTGCTTGTATGATGAGGGCAAAAGTCAATTTTGCCATAAGTGTTCGGCAGGACTCCTCACATTCTTGTGTCCATGTGAACGCGATGTCTTTGGCCAGGAGATCACATAGCGGTCGGGAAATTGATGAAAATTTTTGAATGAACCTCCTATAAAAGCCAGTATACCCAAGAAAAGACCTGATGTCTTTGACTGTTTTGGGGGTGGGCAATTTAGAGATGAGATCAATCTTAGATTGATCAACCTTAATCCTTCTTTTAGAAACAATGTGCCCTAAAATTATTCCGTTCGGCACCATGACATGACACTTCTCCCAGTGGAACACGAGATCTTTCTCTTCACATCTTGTCAAAATAGCTTCCAAGTTAAGTAGACATGTATCGAAAAAATCACCGAAGACTATCAAATTATCCATGAATACTTCCATACATTTCTTGACCATGTCGCTGAAAATACTTATCATGCATCTTTGAAATGTAGCTGGTGCGTTACTCAGTCCAAATGGCATTCGCCGATAGGCATGCATACCAAATAGACACACGAAGTTAGTTTTATCTTGATCTTCTGGTGTAATCTCTATCTGATAGTATCCAGAATAGCCATCGAGAAAACAGTAGAAAGGATGACCAGCTACACATTCTAGAATTTGGTCAATGAATGGAAGTGGAAAATAGTCTTTGCGAGTGATGGCATTAAGCTTTCGATAATCAATGCACATGCGCCAACTTATCATGATCTTTGTGGGGATGAGTATCCCTTTCTCATTTTCCATCACAATTACCCCTGATTTTTTTGAAACTACCTAAGTTGGGCTAACCCATTTGCGGTCGGTGATAGGGTAGATGATACCGGCATCTAACCGCTTTAGAACTTCAATCTTGATGACCTATTTCATTGTTGGGTTGAGTCTTCTTTACAGGTCTCTTCGCAAGTTAAACTCGTCTTCCAAATGAATCCGATGGGAGCATATTAAAGGGCTAATCCCTTTGACGTCGACATTTGTCCATCCTAATGCATCTTTGTGTTTACTATGCTTGGCAATTAGCCGTTGCTCTTGTGAGGCATCGAGTTTAGATGAAATAATGATAGGAAAGGTATCACCAGCTCTAAGGAATGCATGTTTAAGATCCTCAAGCAATTGAGCTAGCTTGACTTACGGAATTTCTTCGATGAAGGGTTTCAACTTGACTCACTCCTTCGGAAGTTCTTCAAAATGTGGTTTCCAAAACCCAGTTCCTTTGTCTTATGAACTTTTTGAAATGACAGAGACATTGGTAAATTCAACAAGGCTAGAACTCTCATAATGAGAATCTTGGAGGAGGTCTTCTAGCTTTTCAGAATTGTTCTGCAAGTCAACCTCTTTTTGGACGAGTGTGTCGATCACGAAAGTTTGGTAACACTTGTCATCATTACCTGGTTGCTTTCTGATGTGGAAAATGTTTACTTCGAGAGTCATGTTCCCAAATGAAATCTTCATAAGACCATTCCTATAGTTAATAAGGGTGTTGGCTGTGGTAAAGTACGGTTTTCTCGAGATGATGGGAATCTTAGATTCTATGTTGACCATAGAATGAGTATCCAAAACTAGAAAGTCCACAAGGTCATAGAATTTATCGATTTATAGTAGAACATCTTCGACTATCCCATGTGGCTTTTTGATTGATCGATCAGCCAATTGCAGAACCACAGGAGTGGGCTTAATCTCGCCAAGTCCCAGTTGTAAGTAGACAGAACAAGGCATGAGGTTGACGCTCGTTCCTAGATCCAACAATGCTTGATCGAATTCATGTGTCCCAATGTGACAGGTAATTGTGGGACAGCCAGGATCTTTATACTTGGGTGGTGTCTTTTGCTCGATCACCGTGACAGTTGCTCTGTCAAGAATGCAGTTTTCTTGACACAATATTTCCTTTTCATGGTGCAGAGATCCTTGATGACCTTGGCATAAGCTGGTATTGATCACGTGCTACAACAAAAGGTTTATTTTCACTTGTTTCAAATGTACCAGGATCTCACCATGATTTTTCGGTACTTTCCTTGTTAATTGGAGAGCTTAAGGGAAGGGCACTTGTACCGGAATACTTTTTTTGACTTCCTTTTCAGGAAGTTCTTCTTGGGGAGTAGCGAAATTAGTGGTGGTGCTGGATGGTTCTCCTTGAATCATGCTACTTCGATTCATGATGGCATTGACCTCCTTGATATTTTGAGCATTGGAAGTGGATGTTTGTGCCATATGTTGTCCCACTATAATGGATTGTGCCTGTGATGGGAGTTTTCCATGTTCTTGAATGGCTAAGGCATTAGTCAGCTTGGAGATTTGGCTTTTGATTTCTTTGTTCTCTTCCACCATTTGCATAAAGATTGCTTCAAACTTTTGATTCATCTTATTCTGCATCTCCATAAATGCTTGTAAGGTGTTCCTCGAAAAAACTCCTCATTGGTTGCGTGTTATGCTGAGGTGCAGAAAACACTCTTGGTGGTTGTTGGTCAGATCTCCATTGGCTCCCTGATGATTGTGCTTGCTAATTTGAATCTTTCCAACTGAAGTTTGGGTGGTTTATCCAGCCAGGATTGTAAGTTTCAGAGTAGGGTGCACAAGGCTTCTTGTATGCCCCTAAGGCATGACATTGTTCCTCATACACCCCTCTTATTTCACTATAAGTAGGACAATCTTGAGCTTAATGGTCCACTTCTCTACAAACGAAGCACATGTCCTATGATTCAACCCTTGCAACTCTGGGATTCCTCTATTATCTTTGGTCTTGAGGGCCTTAATTTGCCTTGTCAAAGCTTCGACTTGGGCTTTGAGCTTTTCCTCTTCCCTTAAATGATAGACCCCAACTAGTTAGGACCTGCTGGTGCTATCAAAAGCACTCGGTCATGTCCACATATGGGCTTTTTCGACTAAATCGTTCAAGTAATCAATAGCTTCACTGGGATCTTTGTCTAGGAACTCATCGTTGCACATCATTTCCACGAATTGCCGCTCCTGGATTGTAAGTCCTTCGTAGAAGTAGTTGACCAAACGCCAACTCTCGTACCCATGTTGTGGACACAGATTTAACAAATCCTTAAACCATTCCCAGGCTTGTTAAAGAGTCTCATTGTCCTTCTATAAAGGTTGAGATTTGTTGTTAGGTAGAGAAAAATTAAATAATAAATGATGTAAGGCATTGTGAATCCTTCATATGTTTCGTTATTCGATTTGAATCCAATCTTTGATTTATGACTCAATTGCACATTTCACATCCCAAACGAACAACCAGAAAATATGAAATTAAAGATAAAAAAAAAAAGTGTTTTGGTATATTAAATCTCTATGTTGAAACCAAACGAATTCACCATTACAATTTGGCCCAAGACTCATGTGCAAACCTGCGGAAGGAAAGAAGAGAAAAGAAAGGAAAGAAAAAAGAAAACGGGAAAAGTAAAGAAAAATAAAATAGAACCAAATAAATACATGAAAATTATACATTTCGAAAGTAAAATTTTTGAATTAATATTATAAATCTACTCAATTAAAATTTAAATTATCAGATAAATTATATGAACCTTTATCAAGAAACAAATAGGCAAATTAAATAGTTTTATATATAAAAAAAAAAAAAAAAAACTGCCATGAATGATTTTGACAACTCAAATAACAGTGTATTGGGATCCGTGATTCAATAACATTCGTGACACAATCATTCTTATAATATAAGAAGGATAGATAAAATTTTTGGAGATGACTGATTAGACATCTCTCCTTTTTTCCTTTTTTTGTTTTTTTGTTTTTTTTGTTTTTTGCCCTTTTTCCTATTGCCTTTTTCCTCTGCCCTACCATCAATTCTGTGCTCGTTGTTTAATAAGGTTCTGACCAAGTTGTTTCTTTTTCCTGCACCCATTTTCAAGAAACACTATAATCTTTCTTCTTATCTTTCCTTGCCACATCTTTCGTCTAGATCAAATGATCATCCAGTCAAAGACGCTTTCTCAAAAGAGAGTTAGTTCATTGCGAATTCTCTTTGCTAATAATCTAAATTGGAAATTTTCAAAATTCCCACCACAATCCGTTTCTATAAATTAACCACAAAAGCAATTAATTCATGACTTCAAAATAACAATTACTCAGAACGAAAGGGAAAAAAAAAATGGAACTGAGTAAAGTGAGTTCTAGTGAACTTCTTGCAGCCCATTCTCGTTTATGGTATTGTTCAGTAAGCTACATGAAAGCAATGTCACTCAAGTGTGCCATTGAATTAGGCATACCTGATATCATCCACAGCCATGGCCAATCCATCACTTTCTCCAAACTCATCGCTTCCCTCCCCGTCCACCCTTCTAAATCTCGTTGTGTTTTCAGCCTTATGCGCATCCTCGTCCACTCCGGCTTCTTTGAATCCAGAAAAGTAAGCAAAATAAATCAAGAAGAACAAGACGAAGAAGAAGAGGAATACTCTCTCACTCTTACTTCTCGCCTTCTCTTAAACAACGACGCTGCACCTTTGAGAATGAAAGAGTTTTTTCTTTGCTTTGCTCATCCCGAAACCATGAGCCCAATGCATCACTTGAGCTCTTGGTTACAAAATGGCGATACCAGCACGTACGAGACGTGTAAAGGGATTAGCTTATGGGAGTCTCTAGCTCAGGATTCAAGGCTTGCTTTCATGTTTGATGAAACAATGGCGAATGACTCGAAGCTAACCTCGAAGATCATTCTAGACGAATGTAGTGAGGTGTTTGAGGGCTTGAAATCCTTGGTGGATGTCGGAGGTGGAACTGGAACCTTTGCTAGAGCCCTATCCGATGCATTTCCGAACCTTAAGTGCACCGTGTTCGATCTCCCGCGCGTAGTCGCTAACTTGCAGGGAACTGAGAACTTGGATTTTGTTGGAGGAGACATGTTCTCCGACACAATCCCTCCCGCAGATGCAATATTGGTCAAGGTATATTCTTAAAAAACTAGTTATAATTTTTGTTGAATTTTTTAGAGAAAAAAAAAAAAACAAGTTGTTTAGTTCAAAATAAACTCGAACACCCAATATAGGCTAAGTATTACATGTTACTTATTTACCTAATTATTCTTCGAATATTAATTTAAATTTCTCAGATATATATATATATATATATATATATATGTGGACTAGATATTTATTTCTGTCACCATATTTGTACGTTAAAAAAAGAAAAGGACAATAAAAAAAAAAGATACCATTACAACTAATACTCGATTTGCTTTGTCTCAATTAGTCGTTATTGCACAACTGGAATGATGAAGATAGTCTGAAGATTTTGAAGAGATGTAGAGAAGCAATATTGAGAAATGGGAAAGGAGGAAAAGTCATATTGATTGACATGGTAATCGGGAGTCAGATTAATGCAGATGAATTAACTGGAATTCAACTGTGTAATGACATATTTATGATGGCCTTATTCTTCAGCAAGGAGCGAAATCTAAAGGAATGGGAGAAGCTCTTCTCCGATGCCGGATTCAGTCGCTATAAAATTAATCCAAAACTTGGAGCGAGATCTCTCATTGAGCTTTACCCTTGAGATCTCATCTCGGTGGTATTGCTTTAATTTTGGAGTCTATTAAATTTGAATGCGTTTAATATATAAATTTGTTATAACAGTACTCTTTTAGTATTATTCAAGTAGATGTCAGTGTGTTTAATTTGGTGATTTCTGGTTTGAAATATGTATCACTTTTTTTTTTTTTTTTTTTCCGTCAATGAAATAAAATACAGATAGTTGATTTGATTTGGTTGATTTCTGGTCGCCCGGCCTACACGATTTTTGAAAGAGAAGAAGGTTCGTATTTACTTAGAAAATTTGTGGAAATTGTACATGGTGATATACCTGCTGCAAAACGAGCCCGCCATGTGGAAATGACTTGCCAACGTTTCATACAGCCCAATACTAATACTGAGAAGCTATGGATATCATTTTGTACTTTGCAGACCCCCCAAAAAATATCTCAAACAAGATTTAATATACATATATCTTTTAAACTAAATATGCATATAGGACATCATAAATAATCATGCAAAATTCATTATAACTGACAATAAAATTATTAAAACACATCGAGGATTGACATGCCATTGATACCTAAATCATTAAACTTGGCAAACATAAAAAAAAAAAGTTGTAATTTTTATTTGTTTTTTAATTAATATATGAACATATAGATTTTTTTTTTAAGGTCTGTCTATATAGAATTCGGTTCAATTACTTCTTCAACACAATCTGCAACAATCGGTTTTATAAAATGCCACCTATAATTAATTTAATCTATAATTAATCGGTTATCCGTATTTTATAACATGTTTTGGAGCGGTTTAATTAACCCTGTCTTAAGATTAACAATTTTGAACACACGACAATGGAATATTCAATGTTGACTAGTACTCTACGAAGAAAAACGGTGAATATGACTTCATATTAACTTCTTATTTCAGAAAGTCAAAACACAACAAAGGAAAAAAATAGTCCTATTGGTCTCGATGGAATTTTAAAACACAATCCATTAAACACTTCTTTTAAAGCTTACAACGAACAATAAAATCGGAACCACAGATAAATATATCAACATCCTCCCCAAAGCTTATCCACCACCACTGCCAAAATCATCCACCATCATTGCTTGTGTTGGAAAAATATATGAAAGCATTACACCGCGAAATTTTAAAATTTTTAATAAAGCACTTAATTACTAATTCAAATTGCTATACATAATAATTCATATAATCATTTACCTACATAATTATTGACTCGCCACTTCTCACAGAATACGAGCTTCTATCACAGAGGCTTTTTGACAATGTTCAATTCTCACAAACCGGTGTGTGTAGACTCACATCATAAGATTCTCAAGAATAAGATACGGTTTGAACAAGTCCTTCTAATGGCATGTGTGTTCATAATTCTTGTTCACATTTTATTTGCTACTTAATTAATTTGTAAGCTCGATAGAGCTTGTATTAGAATTGATTAAAAAAAAAAAAGATGGTCATTAGTCAAAAAATGTAAGACGTGAGGAAACCTGGTCCATAATAAGCACGTGAAGAAAAGCAAGACGAGGTTGGTCTAGGACGTAATGTTGAAGGAAGAAATGTAAAATTAGACGTGGATTAAAGTTCCTAGCCGTCGTATTCACCCAAAAAGGAAGGGAAAAGAAAAATCTAGCCCCGTACGTACTTGTCTAAATAAGAGTGCATAGTTTTTTTTTTCCTAATATTTTTAGAAAAGTCTAATGGTGGTAGTTGGATATTTGAACATAATTTAGACAATTAAGAAGCTAGATGTTGAAGATTAATTTCGCTCGACACCTTTACCTATATTTTTATGGTCGTAGTTTTATGCCTTTTTTTAATTCCTCTTTTCTTTATTAACAAATATGATAGAGCCTTGTAAAGAGTACTGCTTGCCAAGTTATAAGTTGTGACCATATGCCTTGATTGATCTGATACTTGGATTTTTTTTTTTTCTTTTTTCGGTACTAGTTTCTCTATCCAATTACAGAACATTTCATAATATAGGAAATAGGATCACTACATGCAGGAAATTTTTTATTTTTATTTTTATTCTTTTTTTTATGTAAATGGAGAGGAGGAGCTAACTCTCCCACTCAATTTTATTAAAAATAATAAATTAAAAAAAAAAAAAACAAATATGAACCCAAACGATACAAAAAGTGAAAAATTAAAACACTAAAAAAACAATTCCTTAGAAATGTCAGATGAACCCAGCTAATAATGTCAGTGGATTCATTGTACATGAACAAGAAGTTTATAGAAGCTTTTCTTTATAAATTCAGCAATCTTATCTATTTACAAATTGTTCAGTTCTTTATATTCATATTTCGAAAATCGAAATATTTAAATGAACTCATTTTTTATATTTCATAGTGGTACGAAAATAAAGGTTCAATTGGAAAAGATCATTGACTCAGCACTTCTGACAGAATACGAGCTTCTATCACACAGGCTTTTTGACAGTATGGCATGTGTGTTCATAATTTTTGTTCGCATTTTATTCGTTATTCAATTAATTTGTAGGCTCGATAGAGCTTGTACTAGAATTGATATACAGTGATTACAGTCTACTTAAAAAAAAAAAAACAAAAAAAGTGGTTGTTAGTTGAAAAATGTAATGATGTATTGCCACAAAAAATTTGGCATCAAAATTATTAGGAGTTCGGCTAGACTTAGTCCACCAATACTACGTCAAATCATTGACTCTGTCTTCGAATCAGTTCAAGTGTAATTGTTAATTATTTTTGTACTAATCAAAATTCAAAGGGAACACGATATAAATGAAAAATATACTTTGGAAATTATACTAGCTAGGATACCTAGTCCATAATAAGCACATGAGGAAAAGCAGGACGAGGCGGGTCTAGGACGTAATGTGATGGAAGAAAAGTAAAATTAGATGTGGATTAAAGTTCCTAGCCATCGTATTCAGCCAAAAAGGAGGAAAAAAAAAATTCTAGCCCCGACATACTTGTCTAAATAAAAGTGCATGGTTTTTTTTCTCTAATATTTTTAGAAAAGTCTAATGGTGGTTAGACAATTAAGGAGCTAGATGTTGAATATTAATTTCGCTTGACACGTTTACCTATTTTTAGTGGTTGTAGTTTTATGCCTTTTTTTCATTATTCTTTTCTTTATTAACAAATATTATAAAGCCCTGTAGAGAATACTGCTTGCCAAGTTATAAGTTGTGACCATATGCTTTCATTGATCTGATACTAGGATTTTTTTTTTTTTCCCTTTTTTAGGTACTGGTTTCTCTATCCAATTACAGAACATCTCAAAATATAGGAAATAGGATCACTACATGTAGGATTTTTTTTTTTGGATGTAAATGGAGAGGAGGAGCTAACTCTGCCACTCAATTTTATTAAAATGATGACTAATTGAATCCATGCGACATGTCGTTTGACTGCGGCTCCTCTGAACGCGACTCGTTTTACCTATCTTCTATCTTATTGTCGTTTTGTTTGTACGGCCAGAGGCCTTTGCTGATTTTTATTCATGTTTTGCTTATTAACATTTGAAACAACTTAAATGCACTTGCTTATGACCAAAAGTATAAAACATAAATAAAAACATTTAAATCAGTGTCAAAATAAATTTTTATATAGCAAACTAATGTTAAGGATGCCCTTAACTTGAGTTTTGCATATCAAGGATCAATCCGAAAACCAACACAAAACATTTGGATTGAGATTTATGCTATGTTTGGATTGGGATATTTGTAAGTTTAATCACATGTCATGTCAGCAGAATTATAAACATAATAAGCGAAAAGAAATGATTAACATCCAAATATGCACTCACAAAGCCGTCGGTTTTAGTACAGATCGGGTGATCGTATCCACGAGTAGGTAACAACAAAAACAAATAATATAATTAGAGTTAAATGTCAAAAAGACAAGGAAATAAAATAATAAAAAGCATAGATATTATTGGTGGATTTGTGTGATAGAGAAAATAAACAAAATATGAAAGAGATAAAATTTGGGTAGAGAAAAATTCAATATTAAATGAGGCAAGGTATCGTGAATCATTCATATGTTTCGTTCTTTGATTTGAATCCAATCTTTGATTAATGACTTAATTGCATGTTTCACATCTCAAACGAAAAACTGGAAATATGGAATTAAAGATTAAAAAAAAGTGTTTTGGTGGATTAAATCTCTATGTTGAAACCAAACGGATTCATCATTACAAGTTATCCAAAATCGACAGAGTACTAGTTTTAGCAAATTGCAAAAAAAGACAACTCATGAGATAAATATTTGTCAAAACAGAATGTGACAATATTATATAAACAAAGTATGACTGAATTTCTATTAAAGATTGGCACAAAAAATTTTGAACAGAAAAATAAGATGAAGAAATTTAATCCACTAAAACATATAATCTTTACAAACCAAAACAAAATCAAATTTAAATTGAATCACTTCACATATGAGATCATCACTAGCCTCACTAAAGTATCTAGCCTAGCTTACAATTCATTTCACAAAATTCTAAAAAGAAAGCATGAGATAAAAATGCAAGGAAAAGAAAAACACAAGAAAACACTCTAAAAACTAAGCCAAAAACCTGAGGGGGGGGGGGGGGGGGGGAACCTCCCTACCCTCTTGAGGAGTCCTGATTATATAGCCATGAATCCAACATGCTAGAGAGAATTTTGGCGTAACAAATCCACCACCCACGCTGGTAAGTTAGCTGGAGACTCGTGGAAAATCCAGCTGGGGTTGAGGATTAGGGAAGTTGGAGACAAGGATTTGCAGGCTTGTGCTGGAGATAAGGGCCTAAAGTAATGGGCCTAGCTGAAGGAAGGAAGGAGATTTGGCCCAAGACTCACGTGTGAACCTGAATAAAATCAAACCAAATAAATAAATGAAAATTAAACATTTCTAAAGTAAAATATTTTGAATTAATATTATGAATATACTCAATTAAAACTTAAATTATTAAATAAATTATATGAATAAAAGCGTATTTTTTTACACTTATCACAACCCCCAACCAGCTTATTACTAATTTCTAGCAATTCAAACACAAGAAAAATCATATTACGACAAATAAAAATTGAGTTGAAACTTCACAAAACTGTCAAAACACCTTGAACAAAATATTAGTGTGAAATCAAAAGATGCTATCAGAGATTATTTCGGTCATAACTCAGAGGTGTGTGTTTGCTCTAAACCAAAACCATCTTACCACAAACCAAAACACTTAGCTTCGAAAATTCAACAAGTAAAAGTCTCAACTCCATTGTCCTCACGAGTGTTGGAAATAATTTTGTGTAAAGTCTTTCTCTCATGGATTTGGAAATGAATCAGAAATCACTCAATTATGAGATAGGCTGTTTAGGACAAGTAGATAAACAGACATTGATCAAAAGATAGATAAGCCAACTATTTAGAACATTCCACCATTCTTACAACAAACTAGCTTTCAGGATTTCATCATAGTCAGAAGAAAACTAACAACTTATTGAATAAACAAAGAGAAAATACAACAACAATAAAAGAAATGCACTTCATTACTTTTTTTTTTCTTTTTTTCTTTTCTTCTTCTTCTTTTGTTTTGTTTTGTTTTGTTTTGTTTCGTTTCGTTTTGTTTCATTTTTTGTTTGTTTTTTTTTTTGGCTAATATACATAAGATCACTATTAACTATTCATAAAAGAGATCTAAATATTACAACGAAAAAGTCCCTATCCGACCAAAAATCATCTCTCAAGCAAATGTATCAATTATACCACAAACCATGTAATATTATTCTAAACAGTGACTAAAACCAACTCTTAAGATTAATGAACATTCAAAACTCGTTTTCTTTACACTCACAACTTACAAAAAAAATTGAAATATTTGAAACACACAAACAAGTAGGCGTAAAATAAAACAAACAAAAGCGGAAATATGGTACAGAGGTAAAGTTGTTGAGCTTTCTACTTAGGATTGATAAACTGGGTTGTGAATGATAATCTCCTCAACCTGACTTACCTGTTCCATGTAGTTTTTCTGTCGCTGGCCATTGACCCTCAATATCATTCCATCGTTCGAATCCTTGATCTCAACAGCACCCTTGGGAAAGACTCGTTTGACTATAAATGGACCAACCCACCACGACTTTAACTTACCGGGGTGGAGATGCAAACAGGAGTCATAGAATTGAACCCCACTGGTTTGGCTCAAAGTTCTTTCTCAAGATCTGCTTGTCGTGAGCCGCTTTCTTTTTTGTCTTGTAGATCCTAGAGTTGTCATACACATCATTCCTTAATTCCTTGATTTCGGACAGCTAAAGCTTTTGTTGGATATCTGCTATACAAAGATCAAAGTTAAGGGCTTTGATAGCCCAATGAGCTTGATGTTTAAGTTCTACAGGTAAATGACAAGCTTTTCCAAAAACAAGCCTATAGGGATACATCCTAAGGGTGGTTTTGTAAGCAGTGCGATACGCCCAAAGTGCATCAGAAAGATGCAAAGACCAATCTTTGCATTTAGGGTTTACGATCTTTTCCAATATTTGTTTGACCTCTCAGTTCACTAGCTCAGCTTGGCCATTCATCTGTGGGTGATAAGCGGTCGAAACTTTATGGATCACACTCTATTTATGCATCATGGCCTCGAAAGAACGGTTGCAGAAATGTTTGCCTTGATCACTGATGAGAACTCGGGGTGCACCAAACCGAGATGACACGTTTTCCATCAAAACAGTTGTGTTATCATTGTTGTGGCATTCAACGGCTTCCACCCATTTAGACACATAGTCCACTGCATGCAAGATGTAAAGGAAACAAAAAAAAAAAAAGATGGAAATGGTCCCATGAAATCTATCCCCCAATAATCAAATATCTCTATCACGAGATTGGGTTCAAATGCATCATATGGCGTCAAGATAGAGAGCCTAACTTTTGGCACCTATCATAGGCACGACATAATGAATTTGTGTAAGATTTTTGTGGCAATCTTCTTCATAAAAAAATGACCACCACAAGCTTCATTGTGACAAAAGTTCAGAACATTAGTAACCTTATCTCCTGGAATGCATCGTCTCATGATCTGGTCGGGACATATTTGTAAATGTATGGATCATCCTAGTAGAAGTTAAGAATCTCAGCCAAGAATTTCCGTTTGTCTTGAGCACTCAACACAGAAGGAATTTCACTAGTTGCCAAGTAGTTGACGATGTGAGCGTACCAAGGTAGCTTGGTGATAGCAAATAGATGTTCATCGGGGAAGTAATCTCATATGGCAGGACCGTCGGCAGGGTCACTAAATTCGAGTTAAGAGAGGTGGTCTGCCACAATGTTTTTGACTCCCACTAGTATAAAAAGAGGATACCAGGACCGTTTTTAACCGTCGTGATATCTTTCTCATGATGGGTAAATAGTAACTTTCCACGACGGTTTTTTCAAAAAAAAAATGATCATGAAAAGTTATCTTGCCACGACGGTTTTCTAAAAAAAAGGACGTGGAATGGTCACCTACCACATAGGTTTTTTCAAAAAACCGTCATAGTAGGTCATTCCACGAAAAAAAAGTTTACCCAATTCATGCTATTTCCCATGGGTGGCAAATACCGTGTGTTATCCATTACATAGCCCAGATTAAAATAATAGCCAATCTTCAATTAATTCTGTGTCACAATATACAACAATTATTATAAAAAAACATACACTACGTTACAAAACCTAATCCTCACCTAAACAATTTAAATCAATCTAAAACTCAAAGCGAACCCAAACACATAAAAAATCACACAATCTAATCAAATAGGCATTTTGTCAAACATGTAATATGCAAAAATATCACAAATACGTTCAAAACTTTTTTCAAGAAAACAATCACCCAAAATCACAACATAGTCAACAATAACCCAAAATCACACTTACAATCAACTAAATGAACTTCCATAATATATGTGATGCAAGATAGAGCAAGAGAGAGAAAGACTTACCAAGTACACAGCCGTTGGTGTGATCTGCTTCGTAGTGGGGTAGTTGGCGGAGGATGGGTTTCGAGGAAGAGATTAGAGGGAGGAGTTGCGGCGGCGAGTAGAGGCGAGAGGGAGAGGGTGAGGGAGAGGCGCGAGAGTGAATTAGTGATGGAGTCGCGGCCGGCCGAGATGAGAGGTGACAGAGAAAAAGAGAGGCCCGAGAGAGAATGGAGGTGATTACGCCTAAATGTGTACAGAAATAAGCGGTCGATTGTAGTACAGATCGGGCGGTCGTATCCACGAGGAGGTAATAAAAACAAACAAGAAAAGATTAGCGGAAAAAAGCGTAAGAGAAATAAGTAAACAAAGAAAGAAAAAGAAGAATTATTTTTGTGATTTTTTTCTAATAAATTTAAAGACAACGTAATTTAAAATGGAGAAGAATTCAATAATCAAAAAGTGGTGAAGCATCAAGAATCCCTCATATGTATTGTTTTCCAATTTTGGTTTTGATTTAACAAAAGTATTCAAATAAATTAGACTTCTCACGTTAGGACCAAAAAGATTATTCTTATAAATTATCTAAAATCGACAATATATCGAATTGACAATATTGCAGTAAAAGATCAATTTATAAAATAATTTTAGTTACAAAACATTACATGACAAAATTTACATAGAAAAAGCATGACTAAATCTATATAAGAAAAACTTGGCACACAATATTTAGCATTCAACGAAAATTAGAAAAAATGGAGAAGAATACTTCACTCAAATATATATTCATTACAAAATCAAACAAACAAAACCTCAATTGGAAAACTCAACACATGAGTTCATCTCTAACTTCACCAAAAGAAATTTAGCCTAACTTGCAATCCATCTCACAAAATTCTAACAAGAAAATATGAGATGAAAAATGCAAGAAAAAGAAAAATCAAACTAAAAGTTCAACCCAAAAATCTCATCGAAAAAAAACCGTCAATGCTTGCTACACAAGCTCCTTTATATAGGCCTCAATGCCCAATAGTGATGGAGAGAAATTCAGCCCAAAATTCACGTTATCCAGCTGGTGACACGGGTGGAGATTCGCGGTAAATCAGCCAGATGGACTGGATTGCCTGGGCTGGAATTTCGCGCGGGCTTGGTTGGAAGTTAGCCCGAGATTTGCGCGGGCTTGAGCTGAAGGAGAAGCTGGAGTCAGCTGGAAATTCGGCCCTGAAGTCATGCGGGCTGGCTGCTGATTTTCGGCCCGAACTTTGCGCGGGCCTGAGCTGGAATATGTGGAGACAGCAGCTGGATTTCTCGGCCCGAAATTGACGCGGGCCTGGTTGGAGCTGAGGCTGGCTGCTGCACGGATTACGAGCTTGATTCACGCGGGCCTGGAACTGGAGTTGCAGCTGGAACCCAAATTGCTGGCTGGATTCGCGGGCTGAGCTGGTAGACGTGGAGAGGAGCTGGGTTGGCAGCTGGAGGAGGGAATCGGGCCTGGAATTTCGGGCTTAGAGCTGGCAGGCCTGCGGAAGAAGGGAGAGAGAAAAAAAAGGAAAGGAAAATAAGGAAAAGGAAAGAAAGAAAGAAATAAATAAATCAATCAAAATAAATAAAATCATAAATATCTCTAAAATCAAATATTATGAATTAATATTATAAAAATACTTAATTAAATTGTAAATTATCTAATAAATTAAATGAACGAAAATGTGTTTTTGTGCATTTATCAGGAGGCGAGGTAGGAAAGAAAATGGAAGGAGGAGTCACAGTGGAGGAGATAGGTTTCGAATGAGAGTTTAGAGAGACGAGAGTGAAAGAGACGCAAGAGTGAAAATGTGGAGGGAATGAGGGGTTTTTTTTTTTTTTTTTTTTTTTTTTTTTTTTTTTAAGTGGAGGATTCAAGCTACATTTAAAAAATAAAAATAAAAATGCACCACATACCACGACGGTTTTTTTCAAAAATTGTCGTGGTATGTGTACCACAACGGTTTTTTTCAAAAACTGTCGTGGTATGTTGTAGTTTTTATTATTATTATTATTATTTTTTAAAGTGACAGATTCACGCGAAATTTTGAAAAACAAAAATTTTTTTAAATGCACAACATACCATAACGGTTTTTCGGAAACGGTCATGGAAAGCCTAAGCTTCCAGGATGGTTTTTGGAAACCGTCATGGAAGCTTAGGCTTCCACGGCTTCCACGACTGTTTTCAAAAACTGTCATGGAAGTGCTTGGCAACCATGACCGTTTTCGGAAATCTTATTCCACGCAGTGTTTTTGGCATACTTTCCATGACCGCTTTTTAAAAACGGTTGTGAAAGCTCCGTCGTTGAATCTGCATTTTGTAGCAGTGTCCTTTCTTATCCTTGATTGTGATATCAAATTCCTACAACAAGAGGATTCACCTATTTAATCACATCTTGGCATGCATCCTTTTTGGAAAAGAGATAATTAAGGGCTGCATGATCTGTGAAGATAGTGATTAGGGATCCAATTAGGTATGCACAGAACTTGTCAAGAGCAAACATTACAGCAAGCAACTCTTTCTCAGTGGTTAAGTAGTTCATTTGAGCACTATTTAGAGTTCTACTTGCGTAGTATATAGCAAAAGGCGTCCCCTCCCTTCGTTGTCCAAGGATGGTCTGCACAGCATAATTACTTGCATCACACATGATTTCAAAAGGAAGGCTCCAATATGGTGGTTGTATGAAAGAGGCAAAAGTTAGTTTCACCGCAAGTGTTCGAAAAAACTCCTCAGACTCTTATGTCCATGTGAACGCAACGTCTTTGGCCAGGACGTCTCATAACAGTTGGGAAATTGCTGAAAAGTTCTGAATGAACCTCCCATAAAAGCCAATATGCCAAAGAAATGATATGATTTCTTTGACTATTTTGGGGGTGGGCAATTTAGAGATGAGATCAATCTTAGATTGATCAAACTCAATCCCTCTTTCAGAAATGAAGCGCCCCAAAACTATTCCGTTCGGCATCATGAAATGACAGTTCTCCCCATGGAGCACAAGACTTTTCTCTCTACATCTTGTCAAAACAGCTTTCAAGTTAAAAAGACATGTGTCAAAAGAATCACCGAAGACTGTCAAATCATCCATGAATACTTCCATACATTTCTCGACTATGTCACTGAAAATACTCATCATGCATCTTTGAAATGTAGCTGGTGTGTTACATAATCCAAATGGCATTCGCCAAAAGGCACATGTACCAAACGGACAAGTGAACGTAGTTTTATCATGATCTTCTAGTTCAATCTCTATCTAATAGTATCTAGAATAGTCATCAAGAAAGCAATAAAAAGGATGACTAGCTACATGTTCCAGAATTTGGTTAATGACTGGAAATGGAAAATGGTCTTTGCGAGTAACAACATAAAGCTTTCGATAATCAATGCACATACACCAACTCGTCACAATCTTTGTGAGGATGAATATCCCTTTCTCATTTTCCACCACAATTACCCTTAATTTTTTTTGGAATTACCTAAGTTG
Organism: Ficus microcarpa; assembly: GCA_025413485.1. Lineage (NCBI taxonomy): Eukaryota > Viridiplantae > Streptophyta > Magnoliopsida > Rosales > Moraceae > Ficus > Ficus microcarpa. Next base: position 24,072,238 of record CM046379.1, on the reverse strand, counting down.
GCCTAAACCATTTGTTGTTGGGGATGGGTTAGGTGATACCAGCATCCAACAGCTTTAAAACTTTAGTCTTAACAACCTCTTTCATTGTTGGGTTGAGTCTTCTTCGTGGGTCTCTTCGTGGGTTAGCCTCGTCTTCCAAATGAATCCGACGGAGCATATTGAGGGACTAATACCTTTGATGTCGACAATTGTCCATCCTAATGCAGCTTTGTGTTCAATAGGCATGGCAATTAGCCATTGCTTTTGTGAGGATTGAGTTTAGACGAAATGATGACAAGAAAGGTATCACCAGCTCCAAGGGATGAATGTTAAAGATCCTCAGGCAATTGAACTAGCTTAACTTACGGGATTTCTTTGGTGGAGGGTTTTGGCTTGACTCTCTCCTTCAGAAGTTCTTCAAAACGTGGTTGCCAAAACTCAGTTCCTCTCTCCTATGAGCCTTTTGAAATGGCAGAGACATTGGTAAACTCAACAGGGCCGGAACTCTCATAATTAGAATCTTGGAAGAGGTATTCTAGCTTTTCAAAATTGTTTGGCAAGTCGACCTCTTCTTGGACAAGTGTGTCGATCATGAAAGTTTCGTCACACTCGTCATCATCATGTGGTTGCTTCCCGATGTGGAAAATGTTCAATTCGAGAGTCATGTTCCCAAATGAAATCTTCGCAAGACCATTCATACAGTTGATGAGGGCATTGACTGTGGCAAGGATCGGTCTTCCTAGAATGATGGGAATCTTAGACTCCATGTTGACTACGGAATGAGTATCCAAAACTAGAAACTCCACGGGGTAATAGAATTTATCGATTTATAGCAGAACATCTGCCACTATCCCACATGACTTCTTGATTGATCGATCAGCCAATTACAGAACCACAGGAGTGAGCTTAATCTTGCCACGTCCCAATTGCGAGTAGACAAAATAAGGCATAAGGTTGACGCTCAATCCTAGATCCAACAATGCTTGGCCAAATTCACATGTCCCAATGTGACAGGTGATTATGGGACAGCCAGGATCTTTATACTTGGGTGGTGTCTTTTGCTCGATCTCTGTGCTCACCTGCTCCGTCAATAATGCAGTTTTCTTGACATGATGTTTCCGTTTCATGGTGCAAAGATCCTTGATGACCTTGGCATAAACCGGTATTTGCTTGATCACGTACAACAAGGGAAGGTTTAATTTCACTTGTTTCAAATGTTCCAGGACCTCACCATGATTTTCCGGTACTTTCCCTGTTAATCGGAGAGCTTGTGGGAAGGGCATCTGTACCGGAATGCTTTTTTTGACTTCCTTTGCAGGAAGTTATTCTTAAGGAGTAGTGACATTTGTAAGACCAGAAATTTTTGTAGACTTGTAATATCCTTGTTCATAAGGGATTAAAGTTCAAATTATGTGTTTCACGAAAAATTATGAATAGTAACGAGAAATTCATAATTTTATTTATCAATGTTTGAGTCCTTATTAAATCAATTATGAGACTCCACGAATGATTTATGAGGTTTTTAAGGAAAGAGAACGAGAAAGGATGAAATTTTACGAAAGTCAACTTTGACCAAAAAGTCAAAGTTTGACCGACGAAAAGTCAAATGGTTGACTTTACGAGATTTTTCAAGTACAGTCCGGAAAGAGTTCCGAGATTAATGTTGGTGAACTAGATAGCAAGAATAAGCCTGAAAACGTCCCTAGAAAATCAAGCACACCAAGTTTAAGTTAAGGACAAAAAGGGGTTTGGAAAAATTAAAGAAAAATATTTTTCGATCCAAAATTCATACAGATAAATTTTGTACTTTGGTACAATATAAAAATATTGTGTTTTGGAGAATCACAATATTAGAATTATCTGTGTAGCACAAAGAAAAGAGAAAAATGAGTTTTGGAGAGCAAACTAGCTAAACAAAGCTTAAGCAAGGAAGGACAACTTGCCCATACCCATGAGATCACCATCCACTCACCCAAGCTTAGCCATGTGGGGCTGTCCCCTCCCCCATAAATTCGGCAACAGCACAAGGAAAAGAAAGGCATGGGAGAAAGCCAAAGTTAAGGGAAAAAAAGCCATATTTTAAGGCCCTTAGAGGCCGAACGGGGTAAAACTCAAAACACGAAAGTTGCTCAGAACAACTTTTACTAGAGAGCAACGTGAGAAAAATCTTGAAATAAGGCTCCAACGGCCTTCGTTTTTCCCAAAACTCGTGGCTGATCCCCAGACCCAGTTTTCACTCGGTTTTCCAAGGTCAGCCAGTTTTCAAACAAAAACTGGTACTAATACAAGCCGAACTGGATTTTTCATAAAACATGAAAGTTTTAGAATTTTTTGAGAGCTACAACATTCGTGAAGATAAGTTTTCCAGATTCTCGATGGATTTTTAAACTGGGCACGTTTTAGGGAAGGTGCGCAGGGAATCCGAAATTTCTGCACCTTAGTTTTTCAAAGATGTTTTCTAAAAAAATGTAAAGTGTCTTTAAATTGTTATTTTAGTTACGGAAACTGTTCCAAAGGCAGTTTCCAGCCTTAAATGTGTGACGCCCCCTTACTACGTAGGGCCGCCACCTTACTTACTTAACTTAACGTTACTTAAAATTTAGGGATTTTTTTTTTTGAAACATACTTATAAAAAGCCTTTGTCATTAACAATAGATCATTACTACTGAAGTAAAAGTTTACTTAAGGTCTTTAGTTCCAAAATACCATAATACAAAAACTTGTCTTCATCATAGATATATACTTATATACAAAACTTCTTAACTTATCAAAAGATTGCGGAAATAAAGCGTAGTGGTATCCACACCGCCCTTCGTCTGCTGCCGCATCATCCTTACAATGCCCACCATTTAAGCCGCAGGTTTCTTACTTACAGTATGAAATATAACTGAATGAGCTTTCGCCCAGTAAGCACAAACATAATCCCACAAAATATTTAAAACATCTTGAAAACATACATCATCATATGCATATGCGTGAACCATTTATGTTCCATTTATGCATTCCTTTTTAACTTAAACTTATCTTCCTTATGGGCCCCATAGTGTACGTACCATCATTTATTTAGTGCGCCTCCAGATACAGTTAAGGGTTGCAAGGTCCCTAACTGCTCTGGGAACATTGGGTGATTACACCCTCCCGCATCAACGAGAGGGTGAATCCTTTAATTGAACATGAAAAATCCTCCACCTTATGGGAGGTCGGTACGACACTTTACTTGTGATTTCTTACCATGTTGTTTATCCTTAGTGAACATACCTTATGATGTCACTATATGATAACATACTTTTTATCTCATTCATAACTTGGTATGGCATTCTTTTCATTCTTGACATTTGCAATCATGACATTTTTATAAACATGACATTTTGCAAATATATCACTTTTATAAACATAGCATTTTGCAGAAATAGCACTTTTTATAAACATAGCATTTTGTAAAAATAGCACTTTTTATAAAGCATGGTATTCCATCGATATAGCACACAATATATTGCAGCATATTTGAAAACCACATACTTGAGCATAATTTACTAGCTTTCATATTACAGGTGAGGTTTGTACTTACCTCTAGTGCCGTATCCTTAAAGTTGCGTCTCTTAAATTTTTCGGCAACAGCAATTCACTTTCCTGATATACCAAAAATATAGGATCAGGATCCTTTCGTAAGGTGTTGGTGACCTACCAACACTCACACCTATTCTTGGTTGTATGTCCTCTATACTTGAAATCCATCTTGGTCACCTCAATTATCCTTTTTCGTTAAGGGTAACCAACTTTGATTAATTCATAAGAAGTTACTTTGGATAACCTTTTTCTTCTTATTACTAAACCCTTGATCCTAACATTAGGGTTTAAGGTTCCATTCTACTTTTGGGCTTTGCTCAAACATCCTTGTTATTGGGTTATTTCCATTCACCCTTTAAATCTTAGCCCAATTATACATGTGGGTATCCCTTGGGGTTATGTTGGGTAACCCCTAGGGTTAACCTTAATTAAACCTTGGGTCAACCTTGGAATTGTAACTCGGATATAACATCCGGCTACCGTTCGTAGTCGACTTGCTTACTAATTTTACTTTAAAATCCCTCTTCCTTATTTTTGGAAAATCTTGTGTGATGATCTTCCAAAAATCCTCTACTTCACTTGTAAAAATTCTTGCTTCTTTAACTTGAAGATATTTTGGCTTAAAATCATCATTTTTCCTTAACTTGAAAATATTTGGTTTGAAACCCCTCTTTTTTCACTTCATGGAAAAAAATGTGGAATTTCAAACTCGAACCCTTAAAATTCTTTATAAAATTTCGATCTTGGAATTAACTCTTTGTAAATGTCGTTTAGGGTCGAGAACTGCCTTTGGAACAGTTTTCGTAGCCAAAATAACGGTTTAAAAACACTTTACATATTTTTTTTAGAAACATTTTTGTAAAACCAAGGTGCTGGAATTTTTCGAATTCCCTGCACACTTTCACTAAAACGTGCCCAGTTTGAAAATTGGCTTGGAATTTGAAAAACTTGTCTTCACGAAAGTTGTAGCCCTCGAACAATGCTAAAATTTTTGTGTTTTATGAAAAATCAAGTTCGGCCTAGATTAGTACCAGTTTTTATTTGAAAACTGGCTGACCCTGAAAAACTGGGTGAAGACCGCCCCAGGGATCAGCCACGGGTTTTGGTAAAAACGGAAGCCATTGGAGCCTCATTTCAAGATTCTGTTCGCATTTTCCTCTAGGAAAAGTTGTTCTGAGCAACTTTTATGTTTTGAGTTTGACCCCATTCGGCCTCTAAGGGCCTTAGAATTTCACTTTTCCGAAACTGGTCAGATTCGAATCCGAATTGGCAGTTTCGGTTACTTAGTTCGGTTTACGTCCTAGTTCGCGGATTCTACCTCAACCGATCACATCGAGAGCTTATACATCAACAAGCAGCACTTCTAACGTCCCATTAAAACCCATAAATCCAAAACCAAAAACCTAGGGTTGCTTGGTTCTAGCTTTTCCATACAACACATTCAAGCATAACATTTCACCCTAAGCTAGCATGCATCAAAGGGGGCTGCCTTGGCAGATTTTTGGCCACATCTTGGGGGACATACAATCTAATTTCTAGCATGAAAATTTATCATCAAGCAAGAATAAATCAAGCAAATAAATAACCAATCAAGCCAACCAAAACCCTAACTCCAAATCAAGCACACACACCAACAAAGGAGGGCTGAAAAAATAAGATGGACTTATGTCCTTACAACCAACTTGAATTACCATCAAAATGCTTAAATGGAACTTAATTTCAAGATGGTTTTAAGAGTTTTACCTCAAACCCAAGTTAGGGTTTTGAAATCCCAAGATTTTCTTCCTTCCTTTAGTTTCCTCACCACTCGGCTTCTCCAAGAAGAATGGCATCCAAAAAAAATTTTTGTTAGCTTTTGTTGCTCCACCAAAACCGAACCATAACAAGAGAAAAATCCAAGTTTCTCTTACCTCCTTTTCCTCCTCCTCTTGTTTGGCCTCCCCTTGGAAAAACCCACAAGATTTTTCTCAAACTTTCCTTGCTTGGTGGCTCACGGCTTTGGTCCAAGAAAAGTGGAATCGAAGAGATTTTTTTTGTTAGCTTTTTCACACCTCCAAGCCGAGCACTTTCAAGAAGAAACCCAAAAATTTTGTCAAGAGTTACTCACCTTTTTCTTCTCCTCTTTGTTCGGCCACCTCTTGGAAAACCCACAAGATTTTATCACTTTTTCTCTTCTTCACTTTCTTGCAAAACCGTGCTCTCAAAGGGTGAACTTCAAGAATTTCTCTTGCTCTCACTCTCTTCTCCTTCTCTTCCACTCTTGCTGCTGAACTCTTGGAGAGAAAAGCAAGGGTTTCTCTTAGTTTCTCAAATGAAATGACTAGAGGGATTGATAGAAACAAGGGAGCTTGGAGTAGCCCAACTTTTTCCTTAAAATGTGGCTTTATGCCATGTTTCCCATGGGATTCCTTGGGCTGCTGAATCCAAGAGAGGGAATTTGGGGTTGTGCTACCGAAATCAAGGGGAAAAGAGGGACATGTGGCAGCCAATGAATGGCCCTAGAGATCTCTAGAAATTTCCCCTACTAACTCACCCTTTTTGGCCCTTGAATTAAGGCCTTGTGTCATGTCTTTCCATGTGGCTGCTGCAACCGAATTCAAGGGAGGGGATTGGAGGGTTGAGCTGCCGAAAGTTGATGGAGAGGAAGGGCTGTTGGCTGCTAAAAATATGGGGAAAATGCCGCTCCACATGGCTAGCTTTGGGTTAGTGAAATGTGACATCATAGGCATGGCAAGTGTCCTTGGCTTGTTCACATATTTTTCCCTAAAAAAGTGGCTTTTCTCTTGGCTTTTCCATGTGTTGGCCGAACTTCATGAGTGGAGGGGGTCCACATGTGCAACTTTGAGTTAGTGGAAGGTGATGTCAAGGGGTTGATGTCATCTTCCACTAGCTCTCACAATGCCTTATTTGGCCATTTTGTTCTTCCACAGCTCCTTTCGCGCTCTACAGTTATTTCCGATACTGTGATGAGCATCCTCATTTTATATTTTGATCCAAAAATTCTTTCGTGTAAAATCGACCGAAAACTTTCTTTCTCCAATTTTTCGGAGACCTTATTGCCCTTAATTCTAATTCAGTGTGCTTGATTTTTCTAGGGTGGATTTATGGCTTATTTGTGCTATCTTGATCATAAAACTTCATTTTCGGAAATTCTTTCCGTATTCCTTTATCGTACTTGTGAAGTTAACGTTGTGACCCGTCTTGGTCAAACTTTGACTTTTTGGTCAAACCTTTGACTTTTGTAAAATTTCATCCTTTTTCGTTCTTTTTCCTTTAAAAACCCCATACTTGGCTCGTAAATTATTAATTGAGTCTCATAACATTTAAATGAGGACTCAAATATGGTTTAAATAAAATTATGAATTTCTCATTATTATTCATAATTTTTCACATAACACATCATAAACACATAAATTAGACTTTAATTCCTTATGAACAAGGAGATTACAAGTCTACAAAATTTCGGGTCTTACAAAATGATTTTATAAAATATATGTTCCTAAAACCATGAATTTTAAGGGTTCGGATTTGAAATTCCACATTTTTCCAAGAAATAAAGAAAAAAGGGGTTTCAAACCAAATGTTTTCAAGTTAATGAAAAATGATAATTTTACGTCAAGTACCTTCAAGTTAAGAAGAGAAATAGATTTTTTAAGCCAAAGTACTTTTAAGTTAAATAAGCAAGAATTTTTACAAGCAAACTAAGGATTTTTGGAAGAGAGTTACACAAGGTTTTCCAAAAATAAAGAAATGGAGTTTTATGGAGAAATTGGTAAACAAGCCGATTACGAACGGTAGCCGGATGTTATATCCGAGTTACAAACCCAAGGATGACTAAGGGTTGACTAAGGGTTAACCCAATGTCCACTTAAAGTTAATCTTAAGGGTTACCCAACGTAACCCTAAGGGACACCCACATGTATATTTGGGCTAGTATTTAAGGGGTTAATGGAGATAACCCAATAATGAGAATGTATGAGTAAAGCCCAAAGTTTTCAAGAAACCAACCAAAGAACAAGGATCTAATCAAGAGGTTATCCAACGTGACCTCTCAAGGATTAATCAAAGTTGATTATCCTTAATGAAGAAGGATGATTATGAAGATCAAGTGAGATAAGTAAAGGGGACATACAACCAAGTTTAGGCATGAATGTTGGTTTGGTCACCAACACCTTACTATAGGATTCTAATCCTATATTTCTCATATAGCAGGAAAGTGACCTGCTGTTGCCGATAAATTTAAGGACGCAACATTAAGGATACGGCACGAGAGCTAAGTACAACCCTCACCTGCAGTATGAAAGCTAGTATGTTTTCAAAAGTGCTATTACATGTTTTTATGCTATGTTCAAGATGATGCTATGTTTAAATGTCATGCTTTACAAAATGCTATGTTTATGAAAAGTGTTATATTTACAAAATGCTATGTTTACAAAAAGTACTATATTTACAAAATGCTATGTTTACAAAAAGTGCTATATTTGCAAAATATCATGCTTATAAAAGTGCCATAATTGCAAATGACATGAATGAAAAGAATGCCATGCCATGTTATGAATAAGATGAAAGTTATGTTATCATATAGTGACATTATAAGGTATGTTCACTAAGGATAAACAACATGGTAAGAAATCACAAGTAAAGTGTCGTACCGACTTCCCATCAGGTGAAGGGTTTTTCATGTTAAAGTTATGGATTATTGCCCTCTCGTTGATGCGGGAGGGTGTAATCAATTATGATTTCCCAGAGCGGTTAGGGACCTTGCAAACCCTAACTGTATCTGGAGGCGCGCTAAATAAATGATGGTACGTACACTATGGGGCCTATAAGAAAGATAAGTTCAAGTTAAAAAGGATTGCATAAATGAACATAAATGGTTCACGCATATGCATATAATGAATGTTATGTTTTCAAGATGTTTTAAATATGAAAATGTTTTGTGAGATTGCGTTTGTGCTTACTGGGCGAAAGCTCATCAAGTTATATTTCATATTGTAGGTAAGAAACCTGCAGCTTAAATGATGGGCATTTTGTGGATGATGCGGCGGCAGATGAAGGGCGGTATGGATATCACTACGCATAGATTCCGTAATTTTTTTGATATGTCAAGGTGTTTTGTATATAAGTATATGTTATGAAAACCACTTATGTTATATGGTATTTTGATACTAAAGACTTTAAGTAAACTTTCTACTTCAGTATCAATGATCTATTGCTAAAGACAAATGCCTTTTATAAGTATGTTTCAAAAAAAAAAAAAAATCTTCCCAAATTTTAAGAAAAGTTAAGTTAAGTAAGTAAGGTGGCGGCCCTACGTAGTAAGGGGGTGTCACAGAGTTGATATCAGAGAGGTATCCTGCCAGCCTACTTCGTCTCGCTCCGCTTCGTTCCGCGATAGCGCAAGTAAGTTAAATTATTTTCTTACGCTTAGGATTAGATTTTCATACGCAACTCTCGTCGATGGTTCGCAATGGAAATGTTGGGTGTGAGAATGACGTTGGGTTGTGCCTTAGCTCGGTGGTGGTATTCAAGTAATATATGTTCACGATGAGGAAATTATGTATTTTCCTAAAAACTATGATTATGAAATAAAGATTATGGTTCTGTATAAAAGATATGATTTTATGAAAGTTTTGAAAACAAGAATCTTATTTTATTGCTTCTATACAGAACCATGCCACCAAAACGTAGAGCGGCACAGGCCCAGAATGTCGACCTCGCAGCCCAACTAAACGAGTTAAGGGAGATGATGTTAGCCCAGCAACCAGAGATAGGTGGGCTTAGGGCACAGATGGCCCAACAGAATCAGGGACCTCCTGAGGCCAGGGTACCACAGGCACAAGAGGATTAGCCTGCTGCGCCGGAAATTCCCGATGTCGACCCGGCGATTCCAGAACACCCTGTGGCCCCTGAGGCGCCTATGGCGCCAACAGCTGTTCCACCAGCGCCACGAGCACGGACCCCGGCAAAACTACATCACGAATTTCGGCGCATGAAGGCACCGGAATTTGAGGGATCGACAGACCTATTGAGGCCGACAATTGGCTAATCGACCTCCAAGTTGCTCTGAACTTCCTCGGGCTCGACAATCGAGAGAGAGTCCTCTGTGTGTCGTTCATGCTGAAGAAAGACGCTCGCTTATGGTGGGAAACAGTTCAGATCAGATGGGACGTCAATCAGATCACGTGGGAAGACTTCGTTGAAGAGTTTCGGGAGAAGTATTTCAACACGGAAGTCATGGAAGCCCAGCTGTTAGGATCTATAGGTGCCCTAATGATAGAAAATCTGGGATTTTCTGTAAATATGACATTTTGATATTAATAAGAGGAAATTATTCATGTTTAATAAGTTGTGTCCTATTTTCTTTCATTTGTTGATTGTATAATTATTTTGAACAATCATAAAATACTCCTAGGCTGTTGGTAATATATCGAATTACCATATGTATACGGGGTATGCATAGAAGATGTGGTAATTTGATAACAGTCTAAATAAATAGTCCGCAATCAACGGAATAAGATTTGGGGATCTTATTCATGATAAGATTGTAAAGGTTGTCTACTTCCTTGGAGGGATGGTTTGTCTTGACCATCGGATAGGTTCCGAGTAGAAACTTTAATATATACCAGTATTGAGGTATGACATTGGACTGGACCTAAAGTGTTAATTGATTCGGTTTAATAATTCCGTTTATAAGAATCAATGATACTTTGATTATCATCCTGCATTAATCTTAATCCTGAAATGATTACTTGAGTTCGCATCCATGACTTATGTACTTTGATGCACTAAAGGTGAGACACTGTTAATTCATGGTCAACGTACTTGTGTTTTGGGTGCATGACTTATGGATGGAGAAATCAAGATTCATAGATACGGAATGCATAGCTATCTTAATGATAGTAAATGTTATCTACTTAAAGGTATTATTCGGGGATTGAAAGATAGTATAACAAGATCTTGGCCATCGGTTTACTTTGTGTTCTCTGGTGGTTTTCCAATTGTATGGTTTTACAATTGGTGGTTCTTTCAATGGAGAATAATTGAACTTTAAGTTAAAATGATTGAAAAGGTAAAACGGAAAAAGTCCTTAATTCAATCATGGATAACATATGGGGATTAAGCAAGCGATGAATAAATCATGGAAGAAGCACTACGTGAGAGAGCTTTCGTAATACGGTATGTAAACAGGAGTTCAGCTTCAAACTTTTAGTGGAATAGTTTTGAAGTTGATAATTGATGGATAATTAATCTGGGATTAATTTTTCACAATTATAGGAGCCTCTTTACATATTTCCATCGGGTTCCTCTATTAGCTCATATAGTTCCACGAAGCGTCTCGGGATTTGTTCCTAATGAGATCGGTAAATTGTAAATGGAATTTTGTAATGTCTATTAAGACATGGTACTCTCTAACATGCAATCCAGAAAGGGTTAGACATGTGAAATTTGTAGACAAATTATTTGTCAACATGTGATTGGTTAATTTGAATTTTGAAAATAAGATTGCGTTTGAATTTTGGAAAACAAAATTTTTCTCTCCTAATTAAGAGTGGTGCACGTTTTTTAATTGTATGGAGGGAAGAAAATTTTGTTTCAAAATTATTTAAATATATTCCTAACATTTAATTATTAATTGGTTTAAATAATGAAGATTATTTCATGAATTTTTCTTTCCTAATTAAATAGGTGCATGGTTTTTGTGAGGAAAGAAAATTTGAAATATTTCATTAATTTAAACTAATTAATATGGATAATGTTTATGGAAAATATTTATTCAAATATGTTAATCCTATTTAAATTCGAAAAGGTTTAAAGAAGTTTGAATCTAGATAGGACTAGGATCTTTTGACTAGTCTAGATTCTTGATTTAAAATTTAAACCACCAATCAAGATTTCTCTCACTTTGTGGCCGAATTTTAAAGGGGATTTCCTCTTGAAAATTATTTTTATGTTCAATGAATCTAGCCCTAAAGTTGTATGATCTTTTGGTTCAAGATTTATCCGGAAAATAATTATTAATTATTTTTCAAGTAGGAGATAAATTTTGAAAAGGATTGGAATACTATATAAAGGCTAGGAGTTCTTGAAAAACTGATTTTTGATTTTTTTTTTAAGGAGAAAAACGTTTTTTAATAATAAAAAAAATTTGTTTTTCTTCCACATCAAAAATTCGGCTTTCTTGTGAGAGAGAAAAAGAAAGAAAATTCCATTGAATCAAAACTGCGAGGAAGGTTAAACCGAGTGATAATTTTTCATAGGAGGTTAACCGGTTCTTGTTTTGTAGTTTTGAAGAAAGAAGTTGGATCAAATTCTCAACGAGGAACATCGGAATTGAGAAGGAGGGATTTAGACTTCGGAAAGTATTACCGGTCGCTTGGATTTATAGAACGTGTGCCCACACACACTCTGAGACGTGGAACTCGAGAATAGTAGAGAAGACACGTTGGTCAAACGCTCTAGCAATTTCGGAATCCAAGAAATAAGGTACGCTTGATCATGAATTAATTTATTGTTATATGCATCATGAGCTTCTTTTCCAGAAACGGCATAAAATTTTAAAACTTCCGCTGCGCCGTAACTCCAATACCGGATCCGAGTTTTCCAACAACTGGTATCAGAGCCAACTCATGATCATGCATATAACATAAATTATTTGATCAAATAAATTTCTCTCTATGCATTAATGAAATATTTTAGAGAGTTGGCACTCTAGGTTTTATTTTGAGTATGTTAAATATATTATGAATGGATGTATGGATGAATGCTTTATATTATTTTGATAATATATGATACTTGTTCAATTTTGCCGGTCATGATTCCATAGAGGTTAGAATTTGTATCTAGGTTTTTCAAGTGTAATAGATGCGGTCTATAATCACCGCTGGGTCGTTCTTTCAATTCCTAGAATTTTTGTAAGCCGGAAACGGCATAGGAATTTTTTTGTAAAATTCGGGCTACAATGGATTTAAGGAGATTGAAGATGAACGAAGGTATGGAAATTTTCAAAGGATGTGATTTTTTTTATTTTTGGAATTTTTTTAATTAAAAAACGTTTTTTTTTGTATTAAAAAAAATCACAAGAATCTTTTGAAAATTTAATTTCCAATGATATGTGATTTTGATAATTTGGAAATCAAAATTGAAATTTTAAATTTAAATTTAATGGATATTATTATGAATTTTAAAATTTTGTGATTTAAATTTGAAATTTGGAAATTTCAAATTTTAAATTTGGAAATTTCAAATTTTAAATTTTAAAATTTAATAAACCGGATTTTTAATTTAAATTTTGATATTTTGTAATTTTGATTAAAATTAAAAATCACATATAATCTCTTTTGAAATTTAAATTTAATTTTAAATTTAAAAAGATGTGACATTGGAGAAGGAAGACACATTGAAGAAGGATACACGGCATGGATCTACAAATGAAAGCCGATATATGTTTCGGTTAATTTTTGTAAATTTTTGCAATTTTCTTTTCTCTAGGATGGAATCATGATCCACGGCTATTTACATATTATGCAAACCATGGATGATGACTTGCTATATGAATATGTTATACTATTTCATGATGTATTGATAACATGCCATATAAATTAGGGAGTGCCACTCAATAAATATTGTTTATGCATGAAAAATAAAAACCCTAATTTAAGAGATTGAGTGGGAGAAGGTTTTACACACTAAGACCTACGGCCTCCATCGTTGGTCCAATAGTTACGCATGGTAGTGCCTACTACTCGGTTTCGATCCGGGAATTCCCTTCGGATAGGTATCTTACCTAGAGCGCACACTGATTTGGATTTCCGAAAGGATAACAATTTTGGGCATATTTTATGTTTAGATCACCCCTCGGTAGCGGATGTAAAATATGGATTCAAAATTGGAAACGATGGTTACACACTCATACTACTTTATTTATTAACCCTCCCTCGAGGCTCTGTTATGTAAAGTAGTGGCCAAATAAACGATAGTTAATATATATTTAATGGAGTTTGTTCCATGGATGAATATGTATTAATCGGAAGGGATCCGTGTTCTTGGCTAGTTATTCTATGACTACCCCTCGGTAGCTTAGAAAGCGGTAGCTAGGAATTGTCGTTGTAAGATATGTGTTTTAAGGGTTTTACACATGAACATTTAGATTGCATATAGATCTTTTTGTTTCATTACAAAATCATATTTTATAAACTGATAGGATGTTTGTTCATACTTATTACATGTTTTCTTATTATAGATCAAAATGTCAAGCCCTTTATCTGTGATACTTACGCAAAACAAATTAACTGGCGAGAATTTTAATGACTGGAAAAGGAACTTGCTAATCATCCTAAACTTTGAAAAACACAGTTTTGTCCTAACTCAACCTCGACCACCTACGCCTGCGATCGATGCTCCTGATAGGGATTTTATAGCGCTTGAGCGCTGGGACAATTCCAACCTTAGTGCCATATGCTATATTCGGGCGAGCATGTCTAACGTGCTCCAGAAACAGCATGAGGAACATCAAACTGCTAGGCAGATCATGGATAACCTGGAGGAAATGTTTGGTGAACAAACTATCCAGGCTAAGACCAATGCTATCAAAGGTCTCATGAACTGCAGGCAGAAGGTTGGAACTCCCATCAAGGAGCACATGATGACAGTCATGGCTTATTTGTCTGAAGCTCAGGCAAATGGGGCTGAGATCGATGCTGCAACTTAACTGGTTATGGTTTTTCAAACCTTATCCAAGGATTTCGATTTGTTTCAGGCATCCTACAACCTTAACCGGAAGGAGATGTCTTTAACGGAATTGATGAAGGAGTTGCAAGCCTTTGAGAACATTTTTAAGGGTTCTGGATCTAAGGCTTAGGTAAATTTGGCTGAACCTAGTTCATCTGTTCCTAATCCCAAAAGGAAGAAGGAAAAAGGGAAGAACAAGGGGAATAAGCCTGCGGTGAATGCACCTGCTTCTAAGAAGTCTACCAAGACTAAGAAGCAAAAGGTGGACCCCAAAAAGGTTAAGTGCTTTCACTGTGGGAAGAAAGGACATTTCAAGAAGGATTGCCGAGATTTCCTGGCTTTGCAAAAGCAGAAAGGTAATTTCAATATCCTGTATCTTGAGGGTTGTTTAGTGGAAGAATCTAAGGACAATTGGGTTATAGATTCTGGAGCTACTAACCATGTTTGTATTTCTCTACAGGGGTTCAAGGTAACGAGAAGTCTGCATGAGGAGGACTTTACGTTAAGAACCGGCGATGGGACGTTGGTGCGAGCTGAAGCAGTGGGAGAAGTGCATCTTTATTTTGATGAATTTAGGTTTATTGTTTTGAGACATTGTTTTTATGTTCCTAATTTTAAGAGGAATCTAATTTCGGTAGCTTGTTTTATTAAAGATTCTTATTCAGTTTCTTTTAATAATAAAGTTGTTATTAGGAAAAACAATTCTCTTATCTGTAATGGATGGATGCATGGAAATCTTTATTTTATCAAACCTAAGATGCACTCACTGCTTGATACAGAATTGGAAAAGAACTTTAAAAGACATAAGTCTTCTCACTCTAACAAATCATATCTTTGGCATTTACGACTTGGTCACATAAGCCTTAACAGAATTCAAAGGATGGTAAAAGATGAATGCGTCGACTTGTACGAGGTTGAACCTTGGCCACAATGCGAATCCTGTTTGGAGGGCAAGATGACTAAACGGCACTTTGCTGCCAAGGATGGTCGTGCCGAGAAACTTTTAGAACTTGTGCATACAGATGTTTGTGGTCCCATGAACATAGAAGCACGTGGTGGGTATGAGTATTATATCACTTTTATTGATGATTACTCAAGGTATGGATATGTCTATTTAATGACCCGCAAAAGCGAAGCCTTTGACAAGTTCAAAGAGTTTCGGGCTGAAGCGGAGAAACAATTAGGCAAGTCCATTAAGACACTTCGATCGGATCGAGGTGGGGAGTACCTATCGGATGAGTTCTTAGGATATTTGATAGAGAATGGGATACAATCCCAGTTGACTGCACCTGGTACTCTTCAACAGAATGGTGTAGCTGAGAGAAGGAATAGGACCCTATTGGATATGGTCCGGTCTATGATGAGTTATTCCACTTTACCTTTATCATTTTGGGGGCACGCCATACAAACTGCATGCTATCTTCTGAATAACGTTCCCTCCAAATCGGTTCCTAAAACTCCTTATGAGTTATGGACGAGTAGGAAACCTAATTTGAATCATATTCGAATTTGGGGTTGTCCGGCACACGTCCTGGATAAGGAAGCGAAGAAATTGGAGTCATGATCAGAAGTGTGCTTGTTTGTTGGCTATCCAAAAGGGACAAAAGGTGGTCTGTTCTATAATCCAAAGCAAAATAAAGTCTTTGTTTCAACACATGCAACATTCCTTGAGGAAAGTTACATGGAAGACTTTAAACCTCGTAGCAAAGTAGTGCTTAAGGAGATGACTTCGGGTTTGGATGTTCCTAAAGTCACAGAAAACCCTGCGAAAAATCACTAAAGAATCAACAACCACAGGAGCTTCGTCGTAGTGGGAGGATTATCAGGGAACCTGAAAGGTACATGTTCAGTGGTGAAGTTTATGAAGCAGAATCCATAGAACATATTGATGATCCAGCTACGTACAAGGAAGCTATGGAGGATGTTGATTCTAGTCTTTGGCAAAAGGCTATGAACGCCGAGATGGAATCTATGGATTCCAACGGAGTCTGGAAACTTGTAGACTTACCCCAAGGCATAAAACCGATTAGGTGTAAGTGGGTATACAAGAGGAAGAGAGGTGTGGATGGGAAAGTGGAAACTTTCAAGGCAAGACTTGTAGCGAAGGGCTATACGCAGAAAGAAGGAATCGACTATGAAGAAACCTTCTCGCCTGTAGCAATGCTTAAGTCAATCCGCATTCTTTTATCCATTGCGGCTCCTCTCGATTATGAGATCTGGCAAATGGATGTCAAGACAGCTTTCTTAAATGGCTCTCTTGAGGAAGATATCTATATAATACAACCAGACGGGTTCAAGGCAAAAGGCCAAGAAGACAAAGTATGCAAGTTGCTTAAATCCATTTATGGATTAAAGCAAGCATCTCGTTCTTGGAATATTAGGTTTGATCAAGCGATCAAAACTTATGGATTCGAACAAAACATTGATGAACCATGTGTTTATAAATGTATCAAGAACGAGAAAGTGGTGTTCCTTGTACTCTATGTGGATGATATATTGCTTATTGGAAACGATGTGGCAATACTATCATCTGTCAAAGTTTGGTTAGCCAAACAGTTTGACATGAAGGACTTAGGAGAAGCTAGTTATGTTCTTGGTATTCAACTCTTTAGAGATAGAAAGAACAAAACGATAGCACTCTCCCAAGCTTTATACATTGATAAAGTACTTGAGAGGTTTTCTATGAAGGATTCCAAGAAAGGTGCTCAACCTTTCAGGATTGGAATCAAACTTTCTAAAGATGACTGTCCCAAGACATCGGAAGAAAGGGAGCGTATGAAAAATGTACCTTATGCATCAGCGGTAGGTAGTCTTATGTACGCTATGTTATGCACTAGGCCTGACATTTGTTTTGCGGTTGGTATGGTAAGTCGATATCAGTCGAATCCGGGACCGAACCATTGGGCTATGGTCAAGCATATACTCAAGTATCTACGGAGAACGAGGGATTATATGCTAGTATATTCTGGTCAGGACCTTGTTCCTATAGGATATACAGATTCTGATTTTCAATCAGATCAGGATTCAAGGAAATCGACTTCAGGATCTGTCTTCACCCTTGGAGGTGGTGCCGTTGTGTGGAGGAGTGTTAAGCAATCTTGTATTGCTGACTCGGCCATGGAAGCCGAGTATGTGGCAGCCAGTGAGGCATCAAAGGAAGCGGTTTGGCTCTGCAGGTTCCTTAGTGACCTTGAGGTCGTTCCTGGTATGGATAAAGCTATGGTGCTCTACTGTGACAACAGTGCAGCAGTAGCTAATACCAAGGATCCTAGGCATCAAAAGAGGAGTAAGCACATTGACAGAAAATATCACATTATCAGAGGCTTTGTTGAGAGTGGAAATGTGACGGTTTGCAAAATCGCATCGGAGGACAATCTTGCTGACCCGTTCACGAAGACTTTGGTGGCCAGAAGATTTGAAGAACACGTCGAAGGCATGGGGATGCGTAATATGTCACATTTACTCGCTTAGGGCAAGTGGGAGATTGTTAGGATCTATAGGTGCCCTAAGGATAGAAAATCTTAGGGATTTTCTGTAAATATGACATTTTGATATTAATAAGAGGAAATTATTCATGTCTAATAAGTTGTGTCCTATTTACTTTCATTTGTTGATTGTATAATTATTTTGAGCAAACATAAAATACTCCTAGGCTGTTGGTAATATATCGAATTACCATATGTATACGGGGTATGCATAGAAGATGTGGTAATTTGATAACAGTCTAAATAAATAGTCCGCAATCAACGGAATAAGATTTGGGGATCTTATTCATGATAAGATTGTAAAGGTTGTCTACTTCCTTGGAGGGATGGTTTGTCTTGACCATCGGATAGGTTCCGAGTAGAAACTTTAATATATACCAGTATTGAGGTATGACATTGGACTGGACCTAAAGTGTTAATTGATTCGGTTTAATAATTCCGTTTATAAGAATCAATGATACTTTGATTATCATCCTGCATTAATCTTAATCCTGAAATGATTACTTGAGTTCGCATCCATGACTTATGTACTTTGATGCACTAAAGGTGAGACACTGTTAATTCATGGTCAACGTACTTGTGTTTTGGGTGCATGACTTATGGATGGAGAAATCAAGATTCATAGATACGGAATCCATAGCTATCTTAATGATAGTAAATGTTATCTACTTAAAGGTATTATTCGGGGATTGAAAGATAGTATAACAAGATCTTGGCCATCGGTTTACTTTGTGTTCTCTGGTGGTTTTCCAATTGTATGGTTTTACAATTGGTGGTTCTTTCAATGGAGAATAATTGAACTTTAAGTTAAAATGATTGAAAAGGTAAAACGGAAAAAGTCCTTAATTCAATCATGGATAACATATGGGGATTAAGCAAGCGATGAATAAATCATGGAAGAAGCACTACGTGAGAGAGCTTTCGTAATACGGTATGTAAACAGGAGTTCAGCTTCAAACTTTTAGTGGAATAGTTTTGAAGTTGATAATTGATGGATAATTAATCTGGGATTAATTTTTCACAATTATAGGAGCCTCTTTACATATTTCCATCGGGTTCCTCTATTAGCTTATATAGTTCCACGAAGCGTCTCGGGATTTGTTCCTAATGAGATCGGTAAATTGTAAATGGAATTTTGTAATGTCTATTAAGACATGGTACTCTCTAACATGCAATCCAGAAAGGATTAGACATGTGAAATTTGTAGACAAATTATTTGTCAACATGTGATTGGTTAATTTGAATTTTGAAAATAAGATTGCGTTTGAATTTTGGAAAACAAAATTTTTCTCTCTTAATTAAAAGTGGTGCACGTTTTTTAATTGTATGGAGGGAAGAAAATTTTGTTTTAAAATTATTTAAATATATTCCTAACATTTAATTATTAATTGGTTTAAATAATGGAGATTATTTCATGAATTTTTCTTTCCTAATTAAATAGGTGCATGGTTTTTGTGAGGAAAGAAAATTTGAAATATTTCATTAATTTAAACTAATTAATATGGATAATGTTTATGGAAAATATGTATTCAAATATGTTAATCCTATTTAAATTCGAAAAGGTTTAAAAGAAGTTTGAATCTAGATAGGACTAGGATCTTTTGACTAGTCTAGATTCTTGATTTAAAATTTAAACCACCAATCAAGATTTCTCTCACTTTGTGGCCGAATTTTAAAGGGGATTTCCTCTTGAAAATTATTTTTATGTTCAATAAATCTAGCCCTAAAGTTGTATGATCTTTTGGTTCAAGATTTATCCGGAAAATAATTATTAATTATTTTTCAAGTAGGAGATAAATTTTGAAAAGGATTGGAATACTATATAAAGGCTAGGAGTTCTTGAAAAACTAATTTTTGAATTTTTTAAAG
Organism: Ficus microcarpa; assembly: GCA_025413485.1. Taxonomy (NCBI): domain Eukaryota; kingdom Viridiplantae; phylum Streptophyta; class Magnoliopsida; order Rosales; family Moraceae; genus Ficus; species Ficus microcarpa. The sequence continues at coordinate 24,052,607 of CM046379.1, read as the reverse complement.
GAGAAAAACGTTTTTAATAATTAAAAAAAATGTGTTTTTCTTCCACATCAAAAATTCGGCTTTCTTGTGAGAGAGAAAAAGAAAGAAAATTCCATTGAATCAAAACTGCGAGGAAGGTTAAACCGAGTGATAATTTTTCATAGGAGGTTAACCGGTTCTTGTTTTGTAGTTTTGAAGAAAGAAGTTGGATTAAATTCTCAACGAGGAACATCGGAATTGAGAAGGAGGGATTTAGACTTCGGAAAGTATTACCGGTCGCTTGGATTCATAGAACGTGTGCCCACACACACTCTGAGACGTGGAACTCGAGAATAGTAGAGAAGACACGTTGGTCAAACGCTCTAGCAATTCCGGAATCCAAGAAATAAGGTACGCTTGATCATGAATTAATTTATTGTTATATGCATCATGAGCTTCTTTTCTGGAAACGGCATAAAATTTTAAAACTTTCGCTGCGCCGTAACTCCAATACCGGATCCGATTTTTCCAACACCAGCAAGATGAATTCAACAATTTCCGTCAGGGAAATCTGTCTGTAGCGGAAGCTGTAAGAAAGTTTGAACAGCTCGCCCGTCTCTGCCCTCACCTCATCAGTTCCGAGAGGGACAAAGTAAGAAGGATGATGAGGATGTTCCGCTTGGACTTGGCCGTGGTGATTAGCAGTGGCCCTCACCCACCGCTCACTGTTGCGGAATGTGTTAGCCGAGCAGTTTGAGCCGAATACTGGGTGGGACAGAACAAGGCGCAACGGGCTCAGTTCTTTAAGGAAAAGAATGAGGAGAAGGCCCTAACCAAGCAGAATCAGGCTAGACCCAGCCAAGTCCAACCGCCGAAGAGTCAAGGAGGATCATCTGGCCAACACGGCAGCAACAAGCCTTATGGAAACCCCCAGCAGAAGAAAAAGTGGAATGCTGGAGGACGAGGGAATCAGCAGAACTTTCCCCAGAAGAAGACTGCTACAGATAACAACGGAACCCCCACTTGTCAGAAATGTGGGAAGAAACACCCGGGAGACTGCCGGACAGGAACCAACCGCTGCTATCTGTGTGGCAAGAAAGACCACTTTGCAAAGAATTGTAATGCAAATGTCCAGAACCAGCAAAACTACCAAAGGGGTCAGGGAGTCAGTTACACGCCGCACAGACGAAGCTCGAAGGACCAGCAATTTCCAAGGCCGACTCGAAGCTCCGGAACCATAAGGACGCATCTATGCCTACACCAAGGAGGATGTGCACGCTGGACCATCCACGGTGGTGACAGGTCAGCTTCCTTTTGCCCAACAAGATGCATATGTATTGATTGATTCTGGAGCTACGCATTCTTTTACATCACCTAGATTTGCAAGGAAGCTAGGTAGAGATAATGATAAAATCAGAAGAATTTTTCGTACTACATTACCCTCCGGGGAAATTTTGTTGTCTGATTATTGGATACGCCACGTTCCAATAATTATATGCGGTAGAGAGATATATGTCAACCTGATCGTCATTGATCTATACGACTACGATGTTATCCTGGTTATGGACTTCCTTGGAAAGTACAACGCGGTTATCGACTACCAGCGTCGCGCCGTCACGTTCAAGCCAGTTGGAGATAAGGAGTTCGTTTTTAGAGGATCGACCCCGAAACAGCCGAAGATGTTTATTTCTGCACTTAAGGCGAGAAAGCTATTGTTGGAAGGATGTAGTGGATTTCTAGCCAACATGGTTGATAAGACGCAAGAGACCAAGAGTAAGCCGGAAGAGGTACCGATAGTCAAGGAATTTATTGACGTCTTTCTGGAAGATTTGCCAGGATTGCCGCCAGAGCGAGAAATCTCTTTTGAGATCGAGTTACTTCCTCGATCAGCACCCGTGTCCAAGGCACCGTATAGGATGGCGCCTGCTGAACTTAAGGAATTACAAGTTCAGTTGAAGGAGCTCCTAAATAAAGGATTTATCAGACAGAGCTATTCACCGTGGGGAGCCCCAGTACTCTTTGTCAAGAAGAAGGACGGCACTCTTAGAATGTGCATCGACTATCGGGAGTTGAACAAGATCACCATCAAGAACAAGTATCCTTTACCTAGGATCGACGATCTGTTCGACCAACTAAAGGAGCCTCGGTCTTTTTGAAGATTGACCTGCGATCAGGATATCACCAGCTCCGAATTAAGGAAGGAGATGTTCCGAAGACGGCGTTTCGCACACAATATGGACACTACGAGTTCCTTGTGATGCCGTTTGGATTGCCGAATGCTCCAACCGCCTTTATAGACCTAATGAATTGAGTATTTAAGGACTACTTGGATAAATTCGTCATTGTTTTCATCGGCGATATTTTGATTTATTCAAGGTCGAAGGAGGAACATGAGGAGCATTTGAGGATTGCACTACGGATTTTAAGGCAAAATCAGCTTTATGCCAAGTTCACTAAGTGTGAATTTTGGTTGGAGAAGGTCCATTTCCTAGGACATGTGGTCTCAAAGGAAGGGATATTCTGTAGACCCGGCCAAGATGGAAGTAGTAAGCAAATGGCCAGCTCCTAAGAACGTCACCGAAGTACGCAGTTTCCTCGGCTTAGCGGGCTATTATCGAAGATTCGTTGAAGGGTTTGCCAAGATTGCGGCGCCGCTCACCGCACTCACAAAGAAGGAAAAGAGGTACGGATGGACGGCAAAGTGTGAAGAGCACTTTCAAGAGCTTAAAAGTAAGCTGACGAGCGCTCCAATCCTCACAATTCCAGTCGCGGAGGAAGGGAACTTCGTGATTTATAGCGATGCTTCCAAGATAGGATTGGGAGCCATACTTATGCAGAATGGAAAAGTGATCGCGTATGCTTCCCGACAACTTAAGGAACACGAGAAGAACTACCCGACGCATGATTTGGAACTTGCGGCGGTAGTATTTGCCTTGAAGATTTGGAGGCACTACCTTTATGGCACAAAATGTGAAGTATATACGGATCATCAGAGCTTGAAGTATATCTTCACTCAGAATGAGCTTAACATGAGACAACGAAGATGGCTCGAATTGGTGAAGTATTACGACATAGACATCCAATACCATCCCGGGAAGGCTAACAAGGTAGCCGACGCCCTTAGTCTGAAGTCGTCGTCCTCAATGATGTCAATCCGGTCATTGACTGAGCCTCTTCAAAAGGAGCTAATAGAAGCCAGAATCAGCTTGTCACGGGAGGTTTAGCTGCTCTAACCTTCCAACCTACCATTTTAGATGGGATGAAAAAGTGTCAAAAAGCAGATGCCTCGCTGCTTAGGACGAAAAACAAAGTTTTGGAAGGAAATGAGTCGGATTTCAACGTATCTGATGAGGGCATACTTTATCAGAAGAATAGATTGTGTATTCCCAACGAGGACAATTTAAAGGAACGGATCATGAGAGAAGCCCATGAGACTCCGTATTCTGTTCATCTCGGAGCTACGAAGATGTATAAGGATTTAAAGGAGAGCTTTTGGTGGCCCAAAATGAAGAATGACGTTGCTACTTTTGTCAGTAAGTGCCTTACTTGTCAAAAAGTAAAGGCGGAACACCAACGTCCAGGAGGAGAACTGCAGAAAATTTCCATTCTAGAATGGAAATGGGACCAAGTGACGATGGATTTCATGGTTAGTCTGCCCCGAACTCCCAGCGGCAACGATGCTATTTGGCTGATCGTTGACCGATTGACAAAATCCGCGCACTTTGTGGCCATCAAGCTCAGCTTCTCCGTGGAACAATTGGCAGAATTGTACGTGGCACAGATCGTTCGCTACCATGGAATTCCGAAAACGATAATCTCCGATCGCGACGGTCAGTTCACTTCCAAATTTTGGAGAAGTGTACATGAAGCAATGGGTACCAAGCTTGCGTTTAGTACAGCTTTTCACCCACAAACGGATGGACAATCAGAAAGGACCATTCAGACTTTAGAAGATATGTTGCGAGATTGCGTAATGGATTTCAAGGGAACTTGGGATAAGAAGCTTCCTTTGATTGAGTTCTTGTACAACAACAGTTTTCACGCTTCAATTGGAATGGCTCCTTATGAAGCTTTGTATGGAAGAAGATGCAGATCTCCAGTCCATTAGTACGAGACAAGAGAAAAAGAGCTTGTATCTACGAACTTCATTCGAAAGACCACGGAAACCGTAAGCTTATACGTCAAAGGATGGAGACTGCATTTAGCCGGCAAAAGAGTTACGCCGACAAACGCCGAAGACCACTAGAATTCCAAGTAGGAGACTTGGTCTTCCTCAAAGTTACTCCATTCAAGGGAATTATGCAATTTGGAAAGAAGGGGAAATTGAGCCCAAGGTATATAGGGCCGTTTAAGATACTCGAAAGAGTTGGCAATGTGGCCTACAAGTTGGCTTTACCCCCAGAATTAGCATATGTACACAATGTATTTCATGTGTCGATGCTAAAGAAGTATATTTCGGATCCGTCACATGTACTGGATCACGAACCGATCGAGATTCGTGAAAATCTGACTTATGAGGAGAAACCAGTCCAGATATTAGCACGAGAAGAAAATGTGCTAAGAAATAAGATCATACCTTTAGTTAAGGTATTATGGAGAAACCGTCATATTGAAGAAGCGACATGGGAACGGGAAGAAGACATGAAAAGAGACTACCCCGATTTGTTCTAATTTTCGAGGACGAAAATCCTTTAAGGAAGGTAGGTTGTAAGACCCGAAATTTTTGTAGACTTGTAATCTCCTTGTTCATAAGGGATTAAAGTTCAAATTATGTGTTTATTATATGTTTCATGAAAAATTATGAATAGTAACGAGAAATTCATAATTTTATTTATCAATGTTTGAGTCCTCATTAAATCAATTATGAGACTCCATGAATGATTTACGAGCCATGTATGAGGTTTTTAAGGAAAGAGAATGAGAAAGGATGAAATTTTACGAAAGTCAACTTTGATCAAAAAAGTCAAAGTTTGATCGACGAAAAGTCAAATGGTTGACTTTACGAGATTTTTCAAGTACAGTCCGGAAAGAGTTCCGAGATTAATATTGGTGAACTAGATAGCAAGAATAAGCCTGAAAACGTCCCTAGAAAATCAAGCACACCAAGTTTAAGTTAAGGGCAAAAAGGGGTTCGGAAAAATTAAAGAGAAATATTTTTCGATTCAAAATTCACACAGATAAATTTTGTACTTCGGTACAATATAAAAATATTGTGTTTTGAAGAATCACAATATTAGAATTATCTGTGTAGCACAAAGAAAAGAGAAAAATGAGTTTTGGAGAGCAAACTAGCCAAATAAAGTTTAAGCAAGGAATGACAACTTGCCCATACCCATGAGATCACCATCCACTCACCCAAGCTGGGCCATGTGGGGCTGTCCCCTCCCCTATAAATTCGGCAGCAGCACAAGGAAAAGAAAGGCATGGGAGAAAGCCAAAGTTAAGGGAAAAAAAGCCATATTTTAAGGCCCTTAGAGGCCGAACAGGGTAAAACTTAAAACATGAAAGTTGCTCGAAACAACATTTACTAGAGAAAAATGTGGGCAAAATCTCGAAATGAGGCTCCAACGGCCTCCGTTTTCCCCAAAACCCGTGGCTGATCCCCAGACTCAGTTTTCACTCAGTTTTTCAAGGTCAGCCAGTTTTCAAACAAAAAATGGTACTAATACAAGCCGAACTGGATTTTTTGCAAAACACGAAAGTTTTAGCATTTTTCGAGAGCTACAACTTTCATGAAGACAAGTTTTCCAGATTCTCGATGGATTTTTAAACTGGGCACGTTTTAGGGAACGTGCGCAGGGAATCCGAAATTTCTGCACCTTAGTTTTTCAAAGATGTTTTCTAAAAAAATGTAAAGTGTCTTTAAATTGTTATTTTAGCTACGGAAACTGTTTCAAAGGCAGTTTCCAACCTTAAATGATTTTATAAAATATCTGTTCCTAAAACCATGAATTTTAAGGGTTTGGATTTGAAATTCCACATTTTTCCAATAAGTAAAGAAAAAAGGGGTTTCAAACCAAATGTTTTCAAGTTAATGAAAAATGATGATTTTACGTCAAGTACCTTCAAGTTAAGAAGAGAAATGGATTTTTTAAGCCAAAGTACTTTCAAGTTAAATAAGCAAGAATTTTTACAAGTAAACTAAGGATTTTTGGAAGAGAGTTACACAAGGTTTTCCAAAAATAAAGAAATGGAGTTTTATGGAGAAATTGGTAAACAAGCCGATTACGAACGGTAGTCGGATGTTATATCCGAGTTACAAACCCAAGGATGACTAAGGGTTGACTAAGGGTTAACCCAATGTCCACTTAAAGTTAACCTTAAGGGTTACCCAACGTAACCCTAAGGGATACCCACATGTATATTTGGGCTAGGATTTAAGGGGTTAATGGAGATAACCCAATAATGAGAATGTATGAGTAAAGCCCAAAGTTTTCAAGAAACCAACCAAAGAACAAGGATCTAATCAAGAGGTTATCCAACGTGACCTCTCAAGGATTAATCAAAGTTGATTATCCTTAATGAAGAAGGATGATTATGGAGATCAAGTGAGATAAGTAAAGGAGACATACAACCAAGTTTAGGCATGAATGTTGGTTTGGTCACCAACACCTTACGATAGGATTCTAATCCTATATTTCTCATATAGCAGGAAAGTAACCTGCTGTTGCCGACAAATTTAAGCACGCAACATTAAGGATACGGCACGAGAGGTAAGTACAACCTTCACCTGCAGTATGAAAGCTAGTATGTTTTCAAAAGTGCTATTACATGTTTTTATGCTATGTTCAAGATGATGCTATGTTTAAATGTCATGCTTTACAAAATGCTATGTTTATGAAAAGTGCTATATTTACAAAATGCTATGTTTACAAAAAGTGCTATATTTGCAAGATGCTATGTTTAAAAAAGTGATATATTGCAAAATGTCATGCTTATAAAAGTGCCATAATTGCAAATGCCATGAATGAAAAGAATGCCATGCCATGTTATGAATAAGATGAAAGTTATGTTATTATATAGTGACATCATAAGGTATGTTCACTAAGGATAAACAACATGGTAAGAAATCACAAGTAAAGTGTCGTACCGACCTCCCATCAGGTGGAGGGTTTTTCATGTTAAAGTTATGGATTATTGCCCTCTCGTTGATGCGGGAGGGTGTAATCAATTATGATTTCCCAAAGTGGTTAGAGACCTTGCAAACTCTAACTGTATCTGGAGGCGCGCTAAATAAATGATCGTACGTACACTATGAGGCCCATAAGAAAGATAAGTTCAAGTTAAAAAGGATTGCATAAATGAACATAAATGGTTCACGCATATGCATATGATGAATGTTATGTTTTCAAGATGTTTTAAATATGAAAATGTTTTGTGAGATTGCGTTTGTGCTTACTGGGCGAAAGCTCATCAAGTTATATTTCATACTGTAGGTAAGAAACCTGCAGCTTAAATAATGGGCATTGTATGGATGATGCGGCGGCAAATGAAGGGTGGTATGGATACCACTACGCATAGATTCCGCAATCTTTTTGATATGTCAAGGAGTTTTATATATAAGTATATGTTATGAAAACCACTTATGTTATATGGTATTTTGATACTAAAGACTTTAAGTAAACTTTCTACTTCAGTATCAATGATCTATTGCTAAAGACAAATGCTTTTTATAAGTATGTTTCAAAAAAAAAAAATCTTCCCAAATTTTAAGAAAAGTTAAGTTAAGTAAGTAAGGTGGTGGCCCTACGTAGTAAGGGGGCGTCACAACATTAGTGGTGGTGCTAGGTGATTCTCCTTGAATCATGCTAATTCGAGTCATAATGATGGCATTGAATTCCTTGATATTTTGAGCATTGGAAGTAGAGGTTTGTGCCATATATTGTCTCACTGGAATGGATTGTGCCTATGATGGGGGTTTTCCACATTCTTGAATGGCCAAGGCATTAGTCAGCTTGGAGATTTAGCTTTTGATTTCTTTGTTCTCTTTCACCATTTGCGTGAAGATTACTTTGAACTTTCGATTCATCTTATTCTGCATCTCCATAAATGCTTGTAAGGTGTCTTTGAAATAACTCCTCATTAGTTACGTGTTATGCTGAAGTGTAGAAAACACTCTTGGTGGCTGTTGGTAAGATCTCCATTAGCTCTCTGATGATTGTGCTTGCTGGTTTGAATATCTCCAACTGAACTTCGGGTGGTTTTGTAATAACTAAAATTTTTACGGACTCGTAATTTCCTTATATATAAAGAAATTTAAGTTCATACTATGTGTTATTGTGATGTTTCATAGAAATTATGGATACCAATATGAAGTTCATGATCTGATTTGATTATCAGAGTATGTTCGAGTTCTTATAGTGTTATAAGACTCTATAACAATCTATTATGTAATAACCAACCATTTTACATACTCGTGATTTCATTTGATACAAAGGAAATCTAAGTCTGTACTGTGTATGCCTATGTGAAATATATGATCTGATTAATCAGAATATGTTTGAGTCCTTATATTTATAAGTTATAAGACTCAATGATAGTGTATTAAGATACATATAAGGCCTTTTGTCGACAAGGCGGAATCCTGATTTATGATTTTATTCTGGCTTATGTATGACCAGGATAACCCATGACTTGAATATGATGGTACTCAGTATAATAAGCAGTATGGAAATTATACTGTGACCGACCATTATTACGAATGCAGAGTTAAGAATAAGGAATGTGATCACTCTAGAATAATCAAGAATAATATTTGAAGCATGGAGGACTAAGTAGTTGCTAGTCCTAAGAAAAACTTATACACGGTCCAGTTAAGTGCAAATGAATTATGGACTGCAGTTCAGTATGACTGTACAGTTGATAGTTAAAACAATATTGTTACTATCTGGATCATTAATAAAATGAACTGCATATTAGGAAGGAATACCAAACAGGGTCATACTTGGAGGACACCTCATCATAGACAAATCTATAATTTTGGGGAATTTTGAAATTATGGAAAAGTGGATAATTATGAAAGGATTTTTAGCCCAAAAAGGCTCCACATGGCTGGCCAACTCATGGGAACTAGAAGGTAAATATTTTGTTTGTAAGGACCAATATGCAATTCAAGGAGAATTTAAGTAAAAAAATAATTGTGGAAAAATTGGAAATTTCCACCTATAAATAGGGGTGGTTAGTGAACTTCCTAACTTCTAGTTCCTTCTGAACTATTCCTGTGTAGCCTTAGAAAAAAAAAAAGGAGAGAGAGAGAAAAAGAGAAAGAGGTGGTCGATTGGGTGTGGAGAGGTGGAGAGCAAGAATTTCTCTCATTTAAGGCTTAGAATCCGTCTCCTTCAAGCTTTAAAGGTATATTCTTGATCCCTAACTAAAACTTTAATTAGTTTTGGTTTGAGGATTTATGTGTATTTCAAGTTACGAGATGTAAGAGTATAAGCTCATGTTCTTTCATTTTCTTATTTTATGGCCTCCAATGGTTGGTTTATACTAGATCTATGCTTAGGTTACCTTGTTTGGTAGCCCTAAACATGAATTTGATTTTATGCTCTAGGATGAGTTTTAAGATTATGTGTGCTCACCATGTGTTTGTAAATATGCTTTCACGTGTTTAAATATGGAGATTTTATGAATAATGATGATGATGATGATGATGATGATATGATGATGATGATGATGATGATGATGTGAATGCTAAGTGTATGTTAGTTAAGAAATTAACTTAAAGACACAAGTTGGTAAACAAGTAAGTTATCAATGTTGTATTTTTCAAGAACATGTAATAAGTGTATGTTTGAATGTTAAGAACGAATCCAACGCGCTGTATGTTGATGCTCACGGCTTTGCCCGTTTGAGGTAGGGTGCATGGATTTTAAATGAAAACCAACAAAAATGCAAACTACCGGTCCTTGAAAAAAATAATCTGGACAGTTTGGAAACTGGATTTTGAGTCTTTTAAAGGCCAAATTTGGAAAATGTTAAAACTGTAAAATTTTAGAACACAAAAAATCCTAGGGGGCCGCGTGGATAGTTTTTGCAAAACAGGCTCCAAAGGCCTTTGCTTCAATCAGTTTTCAAAACTAGCTGGTCCAAGTACTATACATGGTCAGAATTTTTCAAAGAAAAAAAAAGGGCAAATTAAAGGTAGAATTAAGTTTTGGACAAGAAATGAAAGTTATAGGTTTCGATGAGATCTACAACTTCCTTGAAGAAAATTTTTCCCAAATTTTAAACCGATTTAAATATAAAATGGGATTTTCAAAACTGTGTATGATATATGAAATTTCCTGCACACATGCATTCTAGTAAATTAAAAGGCTGTCTTAAAAGCAGTTTTTGAGGTTTTATGATCTCTTTTAAAAAGGAACTACAGCCTTACAAAAGTAGTTTTAAAAAGTTTAAATCCAATTGAATTTCCCAAGTGGTTTTTAAAAACGTACTATGTTTTATGAAAGGTAATTTGAAGTATTATTTTAAGAAATACTTGATTTATAAAGTTATAATATTTTCAAAACATAAGAATATGGTGATAAGTGTATGACTGATGATAATTGGATAGGATAACGATTTATAATGTTAGGGCCTGTATCTATGATTACCAATAGTAATCGGATTAGATGCCGATCTAGTATGTTATGGTTAGTAGTAAAATAGAAGATTCTTATCTTATGCCCTGTTTGAAAACAAGAATATTAAACCTGTTGTCATGCCTTGTTGGAATGACAAACCAAGAGCGTAGAATAAATTGTAAGTACAACTCCGCCTACAGCATGGGCAAAATATTTTTACTACTTTGCATGCTTTTCAAAAACTCATGCATTGATTTAAATGTTTTTACTGTTTTGTATATTTTTCAAAACATCATGTGTTAATGTATGTGATGCATATGATTTATGTTTTATTATTGTGGCATCATGTAAGCATGCTCACTAATAATAAATCACATGACAAGAATAAGATCAAGTTTTCAAGTAAGAAAAAGATTTAAGTTTTTAAGTATGATCAAAGTAAGAACAAGTTTTCGAGAATGAAGGCAAGCAAGTTGCCTTGTGTTGTACCGACCTGTCATAAGGGTGGGTTTAAACCATGGCTGCGTGCCACGGTATGTACACTCATGTTCATGTTAAGAAAGGGCCCAATGCTAAAATATTTAGTACTGGGACAGTATTTAAAGTTTATCACAATGGTAATAAGTATGGTTTATCAAATGTGTTAAAATAGTTTTACAACGCTGTACTTAATGGAGTACATATAAACAAGTATGAGAACAAGATAGGTTTTAAATTTGAGTTTAAAAAGGGGGGGAAAAAAGAAAAAAAATATTTCTGTACTTTTATAAAATACAAGAGTATGTTTAAGTAAATTAAGTACTTAAATTAAGTAAGCACGGTAACGGCCCTACGTGCTCGGGTCATTACAAGTTTCAGAGTAGGGTGCATAAGGCTTCTTGTATACCTTTAAGGTGTTACATTGTTCCTCATACACCCTTCTCATTTTACTATAAGTTGGACAATCCTGAGCTTGATGGTCCACCCTTCTACAAACGAAGCACATGTCATGTGATTCAACCTTTGCAACCGTTTGGATTCCTTTATTATCTTTGGTCTTAAGGGCCTCAATTTGCCTTTTCAAAGCTTCGACTTGGGCTTTGAGGTTGTCATCTTCCCTTAAATGATAGACCACAACTAGTTGGTACCTGCTGGTGTTGTCAAAAGCACTCGGTCTAGTCCACATGTGGGCTTTTTCGGCGAAATCGTTCAAGTACTCAATAGCTTCATAGGGATCTTTGTGTAGGAACTCACCATTGCACATCATTTCCACGAATTGGTGCTCCCGGATTGTGAGTCCTTTGTAGAAGTAGCTAACCAAATGCCAACTCTCGTACCCATTGTGGGGATACAAATTTAACAAATCCTTAAACTGTTCCCAGGCTTGTTAAAGAGTCTCATCGTCCTTCTGGGTAAAGGTTGAGATTTGTCACCAGGTAGAGAAAAATTCAATAATAAATGAGGCAAGGCATCATGAATCCTTCATATGTTTCATTCTTTGATACGAATCCAATATTCGATTTATGACTTAATTGCACGTTTCACATCCCAAACGAACAATCGGAAAATATAGAATTAAAGATCAACAAAAATTAAAAAAAAGTGTTTTAGTGGATTAAAATATGTACGTTGAAACCAAACGGATTCATCATTACAAGTTATTCAAAATCAACAAAGTACTGTTTTTAGCAAATTGCAGTAAAAGATAACTCATGAGACAAATATTTGTCAAAACAGAATGAGACAATATTATATAAACAAATTATGATTGAATTTGTACAAAAGATTGTCACAAAATATTTTAAACAGAAAAACGAATGAAGAAATTCAATCCACTAAAACATATAATCTTTAAAAACCAAAACAAAATCAAACTCAAATTGAATCACTTCACACATGAGACCATCACTAGCCTCACCAAATATTTAGCCTAGCTTACAATTCATCTCACAAAATTCGAAGAAGAAAACGTGAGATAAAAATGCGAGGAGAAGAAAAACACAAGAAAACACTCTAAAAACTAAGCCAAAAACCAATTAAAAAAAATAAACCTCCCTGCCCTATTGAAGAGCCCTGATTATATAGCCATGAATCTAACATGCTATAAGAGAATTTTGGCGCAATAAATCCGCCACCCAGGCTGGTAAGTCAGCTGGAGACTTGTGGAAAAATCAGCCAGGGCTGAGGATCAGGAAAGCAAGAGAAAAGGCCCGTGATTTGCAGGTTTGTGTTGGAACAAGGGCCTAAAGTAACGGGCCCAATTGGAGGAAGGAAGGAGATTTGACCCAAGACTCACGTGCGAACCTGTGGCAGGAAAGAAGAGAAAAGAAAGGAAAGAAAAAAGAAGAAAAAAGAAAAGTAAAGAAAAATCAAATCAAATCAAATAAATAAATGAAAATTAACTGGTTCAAAATTAAAATATTTTAAATTAATATTATGAATAAACTTAATTAAAACTTAAATTATCAAATAAATTATTTGAACACTTATTAAGAGACAAATAGACAAATTAAATTGTTTTATATATTAAAAACTACTGTGGATATTTTGACAACTCAAATAACATAATGTATTAGGATCTATGATTCAAAATCATTCGTGAAATAATCATTTTTACACTACAAGAAGGATAGATAAAATTTTTGGAGATGACTGATTAGACATCTCTCCTTCTTTTTATTTTTTCTTTTTTTCTTTCTTTTTTTTTTGGCCCATTTTCCTATTGCTTTTTTCCTCTGCTCTACCATCACTTTGAGCTCGTTTTATATAAGGTTCTGAACAAGGTGTTTTTTTCTTTTTTCTTTCTTTTTTTTTTTTTTTGACATATGTATGACATTTGTCTTTCATCCATTCATTTTCAAGAAACACTATAATCCTTCTTCTTTTCTTTCCTTGCCACATCTTTTGTCTAGATCAATTGATCATCAAGTCAAAGTCGCTCTCTCGTAAGAGAGTTAGTTCATTGCGAATTCTCTTTGCTAATGTTGATGTCGAAAAAATATCCGGTACAACACCGAGTGTGATTGGCTGGTCCGATCAGTCTTGCGCGGTCACTCCGCCGAAGATCACCTACAAAATGGAAGCACCTCGCAGTGATGGGGACATCGGCATGGTGTCTGCCGTTGGCACTCCGATGCTTAAGTCAGTGATAGGCCTGATGAGCAAGTGGAGAGGCAGAGTTTAGGCAAGGAAAAATGTCCATACCAAAAATGGAGGGTTGGTCCTCTATTTATAGGCATTTTCCGCGAGCTCGGGCGCTCGGGTGACCCGGCCGGATCGGTTCCCTAGGGTTCCTGGTGGGTACGTAGGCTTAAGGTGCGTAGGAGCTATGGGCCCAATGGGCTAATGCCATGTGTTCGTAGTCCGGCAGTAGGGGGCGCTAGGGTAAGTGCCGTAGGCCCTGGTAGGTGTAGCCTCAGCCGGAACAGGCGGCGAAAGTTAAGGAAATGATGGAGGCAAGTGGTGGAAATCGGTGATGTGACCCCTGTAGTTTAAGGACATACCTTATATGTAAGGCAATGTATTGTGTAACGTACGAGGGACCGACTGCCCGGAGAAGTCGGCCCGTCCCCGGGTACAATCTAATCCGGGCACATGAAAATGTAGACGAGATGGCCAAATCTGGTCGGGTAGCCTGGGATCCCTAAGGAGAGCTCTTTGGTTGATCAAGACGGATAAGAAGTGTCTAGTTCGGATAGCCATACATGGTTTTTCCATTTTGATGTGGCTGGGTTATTCCCGGGAACAAGAGTTTATGGTCGAAGTAGATTGCGACATCAACATAAGCCCCCCAGCATCTCTGTGCTGGTCAGACCAGGGGTGCTCCTTGCTTGGGTGGTGTAGGAGTGGTCGTGCTGCTTGACTAGTCGATGCTCTCTGACCCTTCCTGGATATTACCGTGTTCGTGCAGGTTGGTCCGGCTAGTATGGTCTGACGTGGCTCTTGGGGTTCGACAGTTGACGTGTCATGTTTCCACGTGTCGTGCTCGGATTGGAGGGTAGGCAGAACGGCAATTCAAATTTTAAATGCTGAAATGGGCGGGATTGGCAGGAAGCCGAAACGTCGCCTCGAAATTAATGCCCGACTTTCCCGCCGAAATGACGCCTATAAATAGGAGGCGAAGGTCGTCCTTTCTCTCACTGTTCGTAAAAAGCTACCAAGATCTGCCGAGAGCTGTTGAGAATTACTGATCAAGATGTCTTCATAGAAGACTCCGAGAACTTCCGAGAAGATAAATCCATTACTCTTTTCAACATGAGCAACTTCTCCGATTCTGAAAACAACAACCTGTCCCAGAAAGCGGATGTCACCAGAAGCACGAGCACGAGTACGAGCACCAGCTCAGATTCACCCGGGGAGTGGCGGAGCAAGTAGAACAGATGCCAGACAACTTGTCGGGGATTTCTGACATACCGTCCCCAGTCAGGACTGACATATCGACCAGCCAGGCAAGAGAGGGTGCGGCCCAACTACAAGAGATTTGACAAGTGGGTCCGGGCACCTGGCCCAACCAAAGGTTCATTTCCGAGCTACAAGGAGTCTGGGCACTATAACCCGCTCCCATGGTTGACCTGACCACCGGCGGGGATGCCGTGCTCAAGAAGACTGCTAGCCAGGCTAGTACGTCGGACCGAAAAGGGTCTGAGAGCTCAGGTAGCACAACTCCAGATGGGGAACCCATCCAGTCCCGCCAACGTACTAGAAGCTAAGCACTGGATGTGAACGGTCTTCTTGTCTACTAGATGGTTGACTAGGAGATGGAAAACGAGCAGGTGACCGCCCTGTATACGTTGTGGATTATTTCACATTCGCGGTCACCCTGAAATACTTCGAAGCACTTCGGGAAGAGTTTGAGATCCTGGAAAATGTAGAGTTGGTGGTCCCCAACCAACATGACCTCCCATCAAGGCCTCCCCCCGATACATCACATTATCCGCCGAGTTCTTCTGAGCAGGACTCCGGTTAGCCTTTCACCCGTATCTAAGGCGAACATTCGCGAGGCTCAACGTGGCACCAATGCAGCTCAATGCCAACGTTTATCGCATACTGATAAGCTGCTTCATTCTCTGGATGAAGAATTTCAGTGCTGAGTTAGCCTTCAGGGCGTTCTAGAATTTGTACCGAATGAAATCTGCCCCGGCATCTTCCGAGTCCTATTATTTTCAAGGGTACAAAGGGACATTCATCACCGGGTGCCCTGACTGGGACAAGCAGTTCAAGCACCTCTGGTTCTACGCGGCGGGTAGGTAGCTATACAGTCAGTTACCCTACAACGAGGTCCCGAGTGGGGAACAGGTTCCGATCATATTTAGGTGTGGTTACGTGTGGATACGGGGACCACATATAGATGCAAGTAACCTAGCCAGAATTGATGAACTCCGAGAAACAACTGACCCGGAGCTAAACCAGAACAAGCTCCTGTCTTCAGCAAGCCTAACCAAATACAGTTGGCTCGGTTCGTCTTCTACATCCGCCGTTCCTGACGACCGACCACGAGAAAGGGTGCCCAGGGAAGTTACGATCGCTTCGCGAATGCCTGATCCGGTCATACATTACAGGGCCTGAACAGTTGTCACCACCGATACTACAACCTCCTCTAGTCAGTCCGAAATTCCACAGGGAGTGCTGGTGGCTTCAACACATGGTCCACCGTCCAGCAGTTCCTCTCCCGGTAGTTTGGGTCCGAGGATCGCAGACGAGGACATGGATTTGCTGCTCAGGAAACTCTACCCGGCGCGAGGTCTTCAGATCGAAGGTTGATATATTGAACTGCTTTCCTCGAGTAAGATCATGACCAAGTACTAATTCACTTGTCTTACATTTGCAGAACCAAAGATGGCCAATCGGGAGCAGCGCGGGAACAAGCGCCCCAACGACCAGCACAGCTAGCCCGGCTCCAGAAGGTCGCCAAGACCGGCAATGGTGGAAAGAGCAGGGCAGGGACCTCGGCTGTAGCCTTGGTAAGTCGAACAGGACAGGCAGTTCCGGCTAGCCGAGTCGCATCAGTTACCCCAGCCAGCCGATCAAGACCAGTGGCCCCATCCAACCCCCCAAAGCTCGAGCACCTCACCCAAGGGAGAAGCGCCCGGTCACTGGCACTTTTTCCTCTCGGGGTCGATGAAAAGATCAAAGGCCGTGCGATCCTCTTAACTCAGCTGCCGAGGTCGAGCCATTTAGGCGGAAAACATCAGCCCAGAAGGCGTTTGTCACCAAATTCGATGAACGCCTTACTTCAGAGATGGCCGAGTCGTCCCGGTGCTCGAATCTGGTAGATGCAACTAGTGACCTGGTTGGCAAACTGGTCGAGGTAAGCGAACCTGGTCGGTAAACTCGGCTCGTTTCATAGTTGTCATCCTTGGCATTACTAACAATTGATTCCACTGCAGGCGGTTTGTCTCGCTTTCTCCGGGAACGCGGCTGCTTAGGGCTACGCCAACCATATGGAGGAGAAGTTAAACTCCTTCAATGTGGAGGCCAAAAGGGCTAGGAGTTGCGAGATGAAGGCCGAGGCGAGGGTAAAGGACGTCGACGAGAAGCTGAAGGATGCCGAAAAGCTGACATCTGAAGCCAACGTTGCTCGGAAGAAGGCCGAGAAGGCTCGACAAAAGGTTGAAGATGCTCTGGCTACCACTAAGCAGGAGCACTCCCGGTACCTCCAAGAGGTGCTCCCCAATGCCCTCGATCAGGTCTGGCGTCAGGCAGTTGAGGACTACCAGCAGTCGGAGGAGTTCAACGCTCGCTTGCTCGCTAAGTACAAATAGGGCATGCGGGATATGAAAGTTGCTTCGCCCTGACCAACCCGAGACCTGCTATCACCGCCTCATATTCCGCCTCATTATTGGAAGCGTTGAAGTTAAAGCGAAGTGCTTGGCTGGTCTCGTACTGGTCTGGGCTGATGAAGATAATCCCTGCGCCGGAGCCCCGCGAGTTAGATGATCCGTCCACGAACAACCTCCATCTCTCAGTGTTCAGATCGGGAGGACCCTGATCGGCTTCCCCAGGTACTGACATCTTCTCGGGGTATTCCGCATTTGGTTCTGGGGTTCCTATGAACTCAGCCACAAAGTCGGCCAGAGCTTGTGCTTTAATTGTCGTTCTAGGGATATACTCGATGTCGAACTCCCCCAGCTCTATTACCCATTTCGCGATTCGTCTTGACAACTTTGGGTTTTGCAGGACCTGGCGCAGTGGGTAGCTGATCGAGACACAGATAGGGTGACCTTCGAAGTAAGGCCTCAGTTTGTGAGCCGACGAAACCAATGTCAGGGCCAACTTCTCCAGAGGAGTGTATCTCTCTTCTACTCCTTGGAACGCCCTGCTGCTGTAGTAGACAGGGGCCTACACCTTGTCTTCTTCTCGGACCAACATGGAACTAACCGCCCTCTCGGAGACGGCCAAGTACACATAAAGCACTTCTTTAGAAAGGGGTTTTGACAGCAGCGGCGGACTCGCCAGATACGCTTTTAGGTCTTCAAAGGCCTCTTCGCATTTGTCATCCTAGCTAATCTTACCCTGGCCCTTGAGGGCTTGGAAGAATGGGAGACACTTATCAGTAGACCTGGAGATGAATCGGGAAAGGGCAGCCACCATTTTGGTCAGCCTTTGGTCCTCCTTGACTGTTCGCGAGGGCTGTGGGTCCACGACCGCTTGGGACTTGATCAGGTTAACCTCAATACCCTGGTGGTTCACCATGAATCCAAGGAACTTTCCAGATTCTACGCCAAGTACGTATTTGGTGGGGTTCAACTTCATCTTGTACTGTCGCAAGGTATTGAAACAATCTTGTAGCTCCTTGATGTGGTGGCTCGCATGTCTACTTTTGACCAGCATATTGTCCACGTACACCTCTATGGACCTTTCGATGAGTGAGGCGAACATCTTGTTCATGAGTCGTTGGTAAGTTACTCCGGCGTTCTTGAGATCGAACGGAATGACCTGGTAGTAGTAGAGTCCCCGTCCGTTGTGAACGCTGTCTTGGCCTGGTCGGACTTGTTCAGCGGGATCTGGTTGTACCCCGAGTAGGCATCCATGAAACTGAGCAGTTCATGCCCAGCGGTCACGTCCACCAACTAGTCTATCCGGGGAAGAGGGAAGCAATCCTTGGGATATGCCTTATTCAGGTCAGTGTAGTCTATGCAGACCCGCCATTTCCCATTGGCTTTCTTAACCAGGACTACGTTGGTGAGCCACTCTAGGTAGATCACCTCCCTGATGAATCTCGCAGCAAGCAGTTTCTTCACCTCCGCATTGATGGCTTCGTATCTTTCTGGGTTAAAGGCGCTTTTCTTCTGGATCGCTGGCTTGTGCTTTAAATTCACACACAGCTGATGGCACATTACAGTGGGGTCAATCCCAGGCATGTCTTCGTGGAACCAGGCGAAAACATCCTTGTAATCATGAAGAAAATGCTCTAATTCTTCTCAGATGTTCGGGTTGAGTGCTGACCCGAGCATTACTGTCTTCTCTGGGTGCTCGGGATCCAGCTGATACGGGAGCAGGTCCTCAACTGAGTCTGCCCGGATTTCATCCTCGGGTAGCTGGGGATCTAGGTTGCCCAAAAGCCTGATCTCACCGCTCAGAGCATCTATTTCGTCCACCTTGAAGATGGTCGTCACAACGGCTGGTGCTGGGGCCTTGCGACACACTTTGTTAACTGCCTCCAGGTAACACTTCCTAGCCCATTCCTGGTTTCCCCGAAAGATTCCAATACCGCTCGGGATGGGAATTTCATGGCTAGGTAATACATGGAGACCACTGCTTTCAACGCGTTGAGAGTTGGTCTTCTCAGAATGACGTTGTAGACGGATGACCGGTCCACGACGATGAATTCAACCATCCGGGTCACTCTTTTCTGATCATCTCCAACCGTCACGGGGAGTTAGATGGTGCCAGCCGCGTAGACACACTCCCCCGCGAACCCGTAGAGCAAGGTCCGAGCTGGTGTCAGAACAGCCCCTTGGATTTTCATTCTGGTAAACGCATCCATGAATAGGATATCAGCGAGCTGCCATTGTCAATGAGGACTCGATGGATGACGTTGTCAGCTACTAGGATCTTACCAACCAGCACGTCATTATGTGGGTAGAGCAGTTTGTCGGCTTCATCATCGGTAAAGGTTATCATAGTGCTCTCCTGGCGATAGATTTTAGTGACATGCTCTGCCATATTTATAAATTCTCCGCGGGTGAACCGCCTAACCTTGCGGGCATAGCTCCTCCGGCTACTAGCAGTATCACCAGTAGTATTTCCACCAAAGATGGTGTGAACGATGTGCTCCGGCTCCGGGTCATTTGTTCGGCCACTCGTTTCCGAGTTGGCTTGCATGGTCGGCGCCGCCCTGCTCGATGCACCCGCCAGGGTAATAATTCTTTCCACGAGTTCCCGCAAATGGCCGTCTCGGATCAGTATTTCGATTTGGTCACGTAGTTGTATGCAATCATTTGTTTCATGGCCAACATCCTTGTAGAAATTGCAGTATTTGTTTTGGTTTCTCTGAGCACGATCTAACCGTGGTGGCTGCAGGTCCCGGAGCAGTCCCTGACCAGAGACCTGGTTCATGACATGCTAAATGATGGTCACTAGAGGAGTGTATTGATGGAATCTCCCTGCCGGCGTTCTCGAAGTAGTGGGAGCTTCAGCCTGCCCGTCCAAACTTACGGCCGTCCCCTTCTCTGGTCAGCTCTGTCCTGTTACATTCTTATCCGACTTCTTTCCGGGAAGTCGTGAATGTTCCCGGGTTCCACGAGTTTCCGGCATGCTTCCAGGTGATTCCCCTCAGGTGTGCGAAGGTCGGTGCCACGTCGTAGGCAAGCGTCCAAACCAGCTGCTAGTCCTTGACGTCCTCTCGAAACGCCTGTATCAAGGTGTTGTCGAAGCAACTCTTGATTTGCACCACCGCCTTGTTGAAGCGTTCGAGGTACTCCTTAAGGGGTTCGTTGTCACCTTGCTTTATCCCGAACAAGTACGATGCCTCCATCTTTCAGGTCTTTTAACTCAAGAATGCAGCCGCGAAGGCGTCCGCTAATTGTTTGAAGGAGCTGATTGAGCCAGGCTTTAGTCTTCTATACCATTGTCGGGCAGCACCGGTCAGAGTTAGGCAGCAGGCTTTGCAAATGGCAGCCTCGTTAGCATTCTGGATGAGTATGTGCGCTTGATAATTCTCAAGGTGCTCATTTGCGTCCGTGGAGCCATCGTAGGACGTTATTGGGATATCCGATTTTTCAACGTTCACATTTTCCTCCTTAGGAAATATTTTCGCATTATGAAGGTATGCGCGAAAAGCTCGATTGAGGGCTTTTGTATGATTTTGCGAATTATGATGGGTCGAGAAGACTCAAAATTGATTTCTAAGTTCGAAAACGGACTTTTCAAGTCGAAAAGGCCGCAATAGTGCGAAATTTTACGAAAGTCAACTTTAACCGAAAAAGTCAAAGTTTGACCGACAAAAAGTCAACTGGTTGACTTTTTGAGATTTTTCAAGTACGGAGCAGGATGAGTTCTGGGATGATGTTTTGTGAATTAGTTAGCAAGAATAAGCCGTAAAACGCCCCTAGAAAATCAAGCACACTGAGTTAGAGTTTAAGGATATAAAGGGTTCGGAAAATTTTGAGAAAAATAGTTTTCGATCCAAAATTCACACAGATAAATTTTGTACTTCGGTATGAGATAAAAATATTGTGTTTTAAGAATCACAATATTAGAATTATCTGTGTAGCATAAAGGAGAAGAAAAATGGAGTTTTTGGAGAGCAAATGGCCAATTAAAGCCTAATTAAGCTAAGGACTATTGCCATACTTGTGACCTCATTTTCCACTAAACAAATTTGAGCATGTGGGGTCTTGTTTCCACTCCATATTCGGCAGCTCAAGGAAAAGGAAGAGTAATGCCACAATTCAAGGGAAAAAGGATGGACAAAAGCCATGTTTTAGGGACTAGTCTCCAACCACTCCATTTCACATCAAACTTTCCCATTATCTATGCATTTAATGCAAGATTTTTTCAGCCATCTCCTCCCCTCAATGGTCGGCTGCTGCAGCAAGAAAAGAAAGAAAAGAAAAGCATGGGTTAAAGCCTTAAAACAAGGCAAGAAACCAACCACTTGTCCAATCAAAAATCCATTCCATTCTCTCCATTCTTTTTAGTGAAAAAGTGAACCAAACCTTGCCATTTCTTTAAGAGGGTTCGGCAGCTAAGGGAGGAGAGAGAGAGAGAGAGATTCAAGAAAATTTCTTGGGGTTTTTGAGTCTTGGAAGTTCGGATTCAAGGGGGAGAGCAAAAGGAAAAAGTTGAGAAAAATTTTGTGGGTTTTAAGGGCTTTGTGGCCGAGTGTGAGGGAGAGAAAGTGAGTGAGAAATTTAGAAATTTCTTGGAGCTTTTCTTCTTGGAGAGTTCGGCTTGGTGGAGGAAGAAAGATCCAACAAAAAAATTTTGGTGTGCAACCCCCTAGGTGCCGTGGGTTTTGGTGAGCCAAGAAGAAGAAATTTTGCAACCAAACTAGCTTTAGTTCTAGGTAATTTCTCAAACCCTAAACCTCTAATTTTAAGCTTAATTTCAAGTCTAATTTGAGGTTCGATTGGGTTGTAAGGACGTAAGTCCAATTTCGTTTTTATGCTTTAGATTTCGGTGTGTGCTTGATTTGCTAGAACTAGGGTGTTTGGCTTTAAAATCTTGCTTGATTTGTGTTGATTTTTGTGTGGATTTCATGCTCGAAAAATTTAGGTTGTGTATCCCTATATTGTGGCCGAATTTGCCCCTTTTGGCAGCCAAGATGCATGTTAGTTTTATGGCTTAAATGGTGATGCTTGTTGGATGCATGTAATGCTAGAACCAAGCAACCCTAGGATTTTTGTTTTTAAATTTTTGGGTTGCATGGACAATACGGATCAGATTTTGGGCTTAATGGGATGTTAGAAAACGTTGCATGTTTGAATCGTAGGCTCCCGAAGTGGTCGGTCGAGTTAGATTCGCGAAATAGGGCGTAAACCGAACTTAAATCCAAAACTGCCCAGGTTCGGATTAGACTTTGACCAGTTTTGGAAAAGTGAAATTTTGGGGCCTTTAGAGGCTGAATGGGTTAAAACTCAAACACGAAAGTTTCTCGAAACAAGTTTTCCTAGAGGACAACTCAGACGGAATATCAAAATAAGGCTCCAACGGCCTTCGTTTTCAGCAAAACCCGTGGCTGATCCCTGGGGCCAGTTTCTCCCAGATTTTTCAGGATCATCCGTTTTCAAATGAAACCTGGTATTGATACAGGCAGAATTGGATTTTTCGCAAAACACGAAAGTTTTAGCATTTTTCGAGAGCTACAACTTTTGTGAAGAAAAGTTTTTCAAATTCTCAACGGATTTTTAAACTGGACACATTTTATGAGAGGTGCGCAAGGAATCCGAAAATTCCTTCACCATAGTGTTACAAAATGTTTTCAAAAAAATTGTAAAGTGTTCTAAACCGTTATTTTAACTGCGAAAACTGTTCCAAAGGCAGTATTCGACCCTAAACGACATTTACAAAGAATTATTTTAAAGATCGGAAGTTTATAAAGGGTTTTAAGGATTTTTAAGAAAAATGTGGTTAAAGTGCAAAAAGGAAGAAAAATGTGATTTTAAGTTAAGAAAATGAAGTTAAGTTAAGAAAATAAATTTTCAAGATAAAAATGGTAATCAAGCCGACTACGGGCCGTAGCCGGGAATATGACCCGAGTTATTGGGCTTAGACCCAAAAGGGCCCAGAATTGACAAGGGTTGACCAGTAGTCGACCAATTGTCAACTTTGGTTGACCCACAACAAGGAAGAGGTAACCTTAAGGGTTATCCAACGTAACCCTAAGGAATACCATAAGTTTAATGGGCCAAGCAAAATGGGTCAGGGCCATTGACCCAATATGCTATGGTAGAATGGTCAAGCCCAAGGTATTAAAGAGTAATCCTATAGAAGATCAAGGAGATAATTAAGAGGTTATCCAACGTAGCCTCTTAGGGATTAATCAAGTTCAAATTAATCCCCAGCAGTAAAAAGCCAAATTGGACAAGTCAGTTATCTGACGGGGACATATAACTAGGTTACAATAGGTATGTTGGTTAGGGTACCAACATTCTACAACTAGAAACAAAATCTCACCAATGTCCTTTCTCAAGCAGGAGAGGGCTTGTAGCGGTGCTCCGAGTTAAAACGACGACCGCGAGAATACAGCCAAAGAGGTAAGTACATCTCCGCCTACAGCATAGGCTTTAGTTGATACTTGCCAAAGTATGTTAGATGTATGCTAGGATCATATGCTATGTTACTATGTGTGGTATGTTATATGACGTGCTATATGATATGATGGTATGCTATGTCATGTTGTTATGTGCAATATGAAATGTTATGCAGTATGATAATATGTTATGTATGCAAGAAGAATGTGTGAGCCAAGCATGTACGGTAAGTATGTTATGTTTTATGCAAGTGACATCAAGATGCATGTTCACTAAAAATAAGATAAGACTAAGAATGAGAAAGTAAGATGGTAAGCAAGCTTGCTTGTGTCGTGCCACCCGTCCGAGGTCGGGTTGGACTATGGTTTGAGTTGGACTGGGCTGACCGCCCCAACCACTCCATAGTTGCGCGCCAGGTACGTACACGTAAGTAGGGGCCCATAAGAAAGATAAGCATGATAATAAGTAAGAATGAAGAAAGTTAAAACGATCATAACTGGACCATGCATATGTTATGCTATGCCATGAAATGATATGTTATGCTAGTATGAGTTATGTGATGAGGTATGACGATATGAAAGATTAAGTTAAGTTAGAAGATGTATGCTAGGTCATGCATGTAGGATCGCGGATTAAATAGTTGTGCTTACTGAGCGTTAGCTCATAGTTTGTCGTCTATGCTGTAGGTAAGCTACCTGATAGCAATGGGTGATGCAAGATGGAAGTGCGAGGCGGGGCACACTGTGAAATTGTGGGAACACAATGCCGCTACGCGTTTCGTTTAATAAGTATTTTTGTACGTTAAATATTTTATTCACGATATGCTTATTACGTTTAGTGTAAATAAGCTAGTATTAAAAAAAAAAAAAATTTCCGCTGCTTTTCATCAAGTAAATAAGTAAGTTAACTAAGACAAGTAAGTATGTATGTTAAGGTAACGGCCTGTGCTAGGCGGGTCGTTACAGCTATGGATAGCATTTTAAACCTGGATGGATACAGCGAAGCCATTATAGCCAGGCTAAATGGGGGATCAATAGCTCCGACCTGCTCTAGACCGTATTGCTGGCCAACGAGCTGGTTTAGTTGTCGTTGGATGTGGTCAAGTCTGTCCTGGTTATCCTTCTCTTCCTTTGCTAGTCTATCAATCGAACGGTTTCGGGCTCGTTGCCAGCTGGCTCCAGCATGTCCCAGACGGTCGAACACAATGGTCGTGCTCCCGTGCACATTAACCGTGTCTCCCCGATCATGTCTTGCAATCATCGGTGGCATGGTTGCTCTTGAGTGTGTGACCGGGTAATTACGGCTCCTCGAGCGCTCCTTACCTGGTCCGAGTTCTACGTCCTGCAACGGCTGTCCTAGGTTTTCACGATTGGTCTGGCCATTCCTCTGTCCGGCCTCGGGTGACTCGTCTCGTGGTCGGTTGGTCGACCCGGGGTGCCTGGTCGTGTTGACTCGGCTGCTTCCGTTTGCGCTCGGGGGAGTTACACATTGTGTGTTTCGCGGTGGGCATCCACCCACGAGTACCCTAACAATGTCGGTCAGGTTCCTAACGTTCTTGGCGAGGATCTCCATCTGTGTGGGTTTCAACTATGCTCGCGCGCCTCACCGACGTTGGGGTCGCCGAGTGCTCCATGAACCTGTCGGAGCCAGGTTTTCAATGTCTTGGTCGTCTTGGCTAGCACGTCCGTCCATGGCTGCATGGTAGCAGTGCGCTTAGGGAACGCGCGTACTGAAACTGTGGTTGCTGGAAAGGCGTGAAGCCCTCCTTCTAGCGCCAAAATGTTGATACCGAAAAAATCTCCGGTACAACACCCAATGTGATCGACTGGTCCGATTAGTCTTGCAACGGTCACTCCGACGAAGATCACCTGCAAAATGGAAACACCTCATAGTGATAGGGACACCGGTGTGGTGTCTGCCGTGGGCACTCCGATGCTTAAGTCAGTGATAAGGCTGATGAGCAAGTGGAGAGGCAGAGTTTAGGCAAAGAAAAATATCCATACCTGAAATGGAGGGTTGGTCCTCTATTTATAGGCACTTCCCGCGAGCTTGGGCGCTCAGGTGACCCGATCGGGTCAGTTCCCTAGGGTTCCCGACGAGTACGTAGGCTTAAGGTGCGTAGGGGCTATGAGCCCAATGGGCTAATGCCACGTGTCTGCAGTCCGGTAGTAGGGGGCGCTAGGGTAAGTGCCGTAGGCGCTGGTAGGTGTAGCTTCAGCCGGAACAGGCAGCGGAAGTTAAGGAAATGATGAAGGCAGGTGGCGGAAATCGGCGATGTGACCCCTGCGGTTGAAGGACATACATCATACGTAAGGCAATGTATTGAGTGATGTGCGAGGGGCCGACTACCAGAGCAGTCGCCTGTCGCCGGGTACTATCTAATCTGGACACATGAAAATGTAAATGAGATGGCCAACTCTGGTCGGGTAGCCTAGGTTCCCTGGGGAGAGCTCTCTGGTTGGATCAAGACGGATAAGAAGCGTCTAGTTTGGATAGCCATACGTGATTTCGCCGTTTTGACGTGGCCTGGTTACTCCCGGGAACAGGAGTTTATGATCGGAGCAGATTATGACATCAACAGCTAATAATCTAAATTTAAAAATTCCCACCACAATCCGTTTCAATAAATTAACCACAAAAGTAATTAATTAACTCATGACTTCAAATTAACAAGTACTTGTAAAGAAAGGGGAAAAAAATGGAAGTGAGTAGAGTGAGTTCTAGTGAACTTCTTGAAGCCCATTCTCGTTTATGGTATTGTTCAGTAAGCTACATAAAAGCAATGTCACTCATGTGTGCCATTGAACTTGGCCTGCCTGATATCATCCCCACCCAAGATGGCCATTCCATCACTCTCTCCAAACTCATCGCTTCCCTCCCTGTCCACCCTTCCAAATCTCGTTGCGTTTTCGGCCTTATGTGAATCCTCGTCCACTCCGGCTTCTTTGAATCCAGAAACGTGGACAAAATAGATCAAGAAGAAGAAGAAGAAGAATACTCTCTCACTCTTACTTCTCGCCTTCTCTTAAACAACGACGCTGCACCTTTGAGAATGAAAGAGTTTTTTCTTTGCTTTGCTCATCCCGAAACCATGAGCCCAATGCATCACTTGAGCTCTTGGTTACAAAATGGCGACACCAGCACGTACGAGACGTGTGAAGGGGTTAGCTTATGGGAGTCTCTAGCTCAGGATTCAAGGCTTGCTTTCATGTTTGATGAAACAATGGCGAATGACTCGAAGCTAACCTCGAAGATCATTCTAGACGAATGTAGTGAGGTGTTTGAGGGCTTGAAATCCTTGGTGGATGTCAAAGGTGGAACTGGAACCTTTGCTATAGCCATATCCAATGCATTTCCGAACCTTAAATGCACCGTGTTCGATCTCCCGCGCGTTGTCGCTAACTTGCAGGGAACTGAGAACTTGGATTTTGTTGGAGGAGACATGTTCTCCGACACAATCCCTCCCGCATATGCAATATTAGTCAAGGTATACTCTAAAAATAGTAATTATAATTTTTATTGACCTTTAAAAAAAAAAAAGACAAAAAACAATTTGTTGAGTTCAAAATAGACTCAAACACCCAATATAGGCTAAGTATTATATGTTACTTATTTACCTAATTATTCTTCATATATTAATTTAAATTTCTCAGATATATATATATATATATATATCGACTAGATATTTATTTCTGTCACCATATTTGTACATTAAAAAAAGGAAAGGAAAAAAAAAATAGATACTATTACAACTAATACTCGATTTGCTTTGTCTCAATTAGTCGTTATTGCACAACTGGAATGATGAAGATAGTCTGAAGATTTTGAAGAGATGTAGAGAAGCAATATTGAGAAATGGGAAAGGAGGAAAAGTCATAGTGATTGACATGGTAATCGGGAGTCAGATTAATACAGATGAATTAACTGGAATTCAACTGTGTAATGACATATTTATGATGGCCTTATTCTTCAGCAAGGAGCGAAATCTAAAGGAATGGGAGAAGCTCTTCTCCGATGCCGGATTCAGTCGCTATAAAATTAATCCAAAACTTGGAGCGAGATCTCTCATTGAGCTTTACCCTTGAGATCTCATCTCGGTGGTGTTGCTTTAATTTTGGAGTCTATTAAATTTGAATGCGTTTAATATATAAATATGTTATAACACTACTCTTTTAGCATTATTCAAGTAGATGTCAGTGTGTTTAATTTGGTGATTTCTGGTTTTGAAATATGTATCACTTTTTTTTGTTTTAATTTTTCCGTCAGTGAAATAAAATACAGATAGTTGATTTGATTTGGTTGATTTCTGGTCGCCCGGCCTACATGATTTTTGAAAGAGAAGAAGGTTCGTATTTACTTAGAAAATTTATGGAAATTGTAAATGGTGATATAAATGCTGCAAAACGAGCCAGCCATGTGGAAATGACTTGCCAACGTTTCATACAGCCCAATACTAATACTGATAAGCTACGGATATCATTTTGCACTTTGCAGACCCCAAAAAAATATCTCAAACAAGATTTAATATACATATATCTATTAAACTAAATATGCATATAGGACAACATCATAAATATTCATGCAAAATTCATTATAACTGACAATAAAATTATTAAAACTCATTGAGGATTAACATGCCATTAATTTTTATTTATTTTTTAATTAATATATGTACATATATAATTTTTTGTTTTTTAGGGATGTCATTCAATTACTTCTTAAATACAATCTGCAACAATCGGTTTTTACAAAATGCCACCTATAATTAATTCAATCTATAATTAATTGGTTATCCGTATTTTATATAAACAACTTTGAACACACGACCATGGAATGTTCAATGTTGACTAGTACTCTACAAAGAAAAACGGTGAATATATATAACTTCATATTAACTTCTTATTTCGGAATGTCAAACCACAACAAAGGAAAAAAATGGTCTTACTGGTCTCGATGGAATTTAAAAACACAATCCTTTAAACACTTCTTTTAAAGCTTAAAACAAACAAATAAAATTGGAACCACAGATAAATATATTAAAATCCTCCCCAAATATCGACCACCACTGCCAAAATCCTCCACCATCATTGCTTGTGTTGGAAAAATATATGAAAGCATTATGCTGTAAAATTTTTAAAATTTTTAATAAAGCACTGAATTACTAATTCAAATTGCTATACATAATAATTAATATAATCATTTACATATAGAATTATTGACCCGGCACTTCTGACAGAATACGCGCTTCTATCATAGAGGCTTTTTGATAAAGTTTAATTCTAACAAACCGGTGTGTGTAGACTCATATTATAAGATTCTCAAGAATAAGATACAATTTGAACAAGTCCTTCTAATGGCATGTGTGTTCATAATTTTTGTTCACATTTTATTTGCTACTTAATTAATTTGTAAGCTCGATAGAGCTTGTACTAGAATTGATAAAATAAAAATAGAAATAAAAATAAAAATAAAAAAAAGGTGGTCGTTCGTCGAAAATGTAATTGAGAAACAATAATGATGTATTGCCACAAAAAATTCGGCATCAAAATTATTAGGAGTTCAGCTAGATTTAGTCCACCAATACTATGTCCAATCATTAAACTTACTTTGGAAATTATACTAGCTAGGAAACCTAGTCCATAATAAGCACGTGAGGAAAAGCAAGACCAGGTTGGTCTAGGACGTAATGTTGAAGGAAGAAATGTCAAATAGACGTGGATTAAAGTCCTAGCCGTCGTATTCACCCAAAAAAAAAAAAAGTCTAGCCCCGTACGTCCTTGTCTAAATAAAAGTGCATGGTTTTTTTTTTCCCTAATAATTTGAGAAAAGTCTAATAGTGGTAGTTGGATATTTGAACATAATTTAGACAATTAAGAAGCTAGATGTTGAAGATTAATTTCGCTTGGCACATTTACCTATATTTTTATGGTTGTAGTTTTATGCCTTTTTTTAATTCTTCTTTTCTTTATTAACAAATATGATAGAGTCTTGTAGAGAATACTGCTTGCCAAGTTATAAGTTGTGACCATATGCCTTGATTGATCTGATACTTGGATTTTTTTTTTCTTTTTTCGGTACTAGTTTCTCTATCCAATTACAGAACATTTAAAAATATAGGAAATAGGATCACTACATGCAGGCTATTTTTTATTTTTTATTTTTTATTTTTTTATTTTATTTTTTAATGTAAGTGGATAGGAGGAGCTAATGAAATTATAAACATGAAAATGAAATTAATGACCTTCTTTTTTCTTTACTTTTCTTTCAATCTCATTCTCATTACACTATGTTTTACGTAGTTTTAGTACAGTTCTACTAAGCATGCTCTAAAGTTGGTTGTGAGATTGTGGTTCACATCCGAAGACAATAATAGAAAAACGTTGATGTTGATTTCAAGAAAATCATTAGAGGATTACTATGAGTGGACAAAAAATAAATAAAAAGAGATGACAGTACTTGCAATCACCCGAATCAAATCAACTATCTTTATTTTATTTAATTGAGACGGAAAAAAAAAAAAAAACAGAGAGACATGTGTATTTCAAAACCAGAAATTACTTAACATACAACGACTAGATTGAAAAAAGACTTTAAACTTATTTAGCGGCCACATTCAAACGTAAGAGAGTCCTTGAACAACAAACATCGATCGATCGCAAGATCATGAGATCAGTGAGATCTTAAGGATAAAGCTCAATAAGAGATCTCACTTCGAGTTTTGAATTAATTTTGTAGTGACTAAATCCGGCATCGAAGAAGAGCTTCTCCCATTCCTTTAAGCTTCTTTCCTTGCTGAAGAAGGTGGCCATCATCATCACGTCATTGCACAATTGAATTCCAGTTAATTCATCTGTATTCTGGCTCCCGATTACCATGTCAATGATTATGACTTTCCCTCCTTTTCCATTTCTCAAAATTGCTTCTCTACATCTCTTCAAAATCTTCAAACTATCTTCGTCATTCCAATCGTGTAGTATCCACTAGTTAAGAGGAGAAAAGCAAGTATAATTAATTATAATAGTACTTTTTCTTTCCTTTTATATAAATGGAGAGAGAGCAAAACTAATATCAAAGAAACTTAATTAGCGCATTCCAATATATATATATATCTAGGTTGTAACATTAGAAGTGATAAGAAAGTTCTCTATCTAATGTGTTAATGATTTTAACCAATATGTCCATGTTCGTGTGTGTATATATTACCTTGAGTAAAATTGCATCTGCAGGAGGTATTGGGTCGGAGAACATGTCTCCTCCAACAAAATCCAAGTTCTCAGTTCCCTGCAAGTTAGCAACAACGCGCGGGAGATCAAACACGGTGCATTTAAGGTTCGGAAAAGCATTGGCTATGGCTCTAGCCAAGGTTCCAGTTCCACCTCCGACATCCACCAAGGATTTCAACCCCTCAAACACCTCACTACATTCGTCTAGGATGACCTTCGAGGTTAGCTTCGAGTCACTTGCCATCATCTCGTTAAATAGGTGAGCATGCCTTGAGTCCTGAGCTAGAGACTCCCATACGGTCATCGCCCCTGTCGTCTTGTATGCGCTGGTGTCGCTATTTTGTAACCACGAGCTCAAGCTATGCATTTGGTTCATGGTTTCGGGAAGGACTAAGAAAAGAAAAAACTCCTTCATTCTCAAAGGAGCATCGTTTAAGAGAAGGCGAGAAGTAAGCGTGAGAGAGTATTCTTCTTCTTCTTCTCCTTCTTGATCAATTTTGTCCACTTTTCGGGACTCAAAGAAGCCAGAGTGGACAAGGATGCGCATGAGGCTGAAAACACAACGAGTTTTAGAAGGGTGGACGGGGAGGGAAGCGATGAGTTTGGAGAAAGTGATGGATTGGCCATGGCTGTGGATGATATCAGGTATGCCTAATTCAATGGCACACTTGAGTGACATTGCTTTCATGTGGCTTACTGAGCAATACCATAAACGAGAATGGGCTCCAAGAAGCTCACTAGAACTCACTTTGCTCAATTCCATTTTTTTCTTACTTTTTTTGCTTTCTAAGTACCAGTACTACCAGCTATATATATTGGAGTAATTACTTTTTTTTCTTATTGATTTATAGGAACGGATCGTAGTTGAAATTTTTGAAAATTCAAATTAATTTAGGTTAGCAAGAGAAAGAGAATATGCACAGAACTAGCTTCCTTGACCTGATTCAGCTGACTATATATGTATATGTATCATTTGTTTACTCCTTTTGTGGTCCTAATTCAAAAAGAATTCTTAAAATCTAATCAAAATATCACTATCATGTTTGTTTCAATGTTTTGACCAAAAAGTTTTGGTTTGAAACTTCAATTATGGCATTTTCTCTTATAAAAGTTACAAAATTTTGCATTTTGATGGCTTAATGTACCAAAAATAAATTCAAATTACCTTCTAAAAATTATAAATATATAAATATATACACACCTTGAGTTTTTCATGAGGATATTAACCTTGCGTTTACAAAATTTTGTATTTTGATGGCTTAAATGTAACAAAAATAAATTCAAATTACCTTCTAAAAATTATAAATATATAAATATATACACACCTAATTATAATTTTTTTTTAACTTTTCAAAAAAAAACAAAAATCCAACCAAGAAAATATAATTTGGTTGGAGTTAAAATGATAAACCAAACAAACTATAAAAGTTCCCTTTAATTAGTCAAAATTTTAATTTGTAAAACATAAACTATCCTTAATAAATTTAAAATAAAAACAATTCTAAAGATTAAAAAATAAAAATAAAGAAAAGCTGATCAAATCCTTATAAGTAGGGAGTCTTTGAAGTTTTTTCTTTTCTTTTCTTTTTTTTTTTCCCTAGTAGTCTTTTGTAATTTTCTTTTCTTCCTTTCTCTTTCCTTCATTAATAAAGCGAGCAAGCTTAGGAATTTTGTTGTCCATCCTTTGATTCCTGTTATCTAAGCGGAAAAGAAAAGTGGGGGAAAAAACATCAAAATTATGGGGAGCTCGTTTCTTGTACTTAGGTAGTCCAATTACCTACGTTTGTCCAAATCCAACAAACTAGGAGCTTTTTTTTTTTTACAAACTAGGAGTCTTTAGCACGCCAGCAAAATAAAAAACAAACAAAAACTTAGTCCAAAAAAAAAAAAAGGGAGATGCAACTTTTCTCCTAAAACCTTTTTTCTTTGGTGAGTTCAACAATGAGACCTCCCCATTTTATCCCAACAATAGGGTAAAAATCTCTGACCATTCGATGAAAATCTAGGGCTACAATTTTTTAATTTGAGTTGGTTGATTTTTCAAAAACTAGTTATAATTTTTGTTGACTTTTCAGAAAAAGAAAAAAATCCCACCGAAAAAGTATAGTTTGGTTGAAGGTAAAATGATAAACCAAACAAATTATAAAGGTTCCCTTTAATAATTAGTCAAAATTTTAATTTGTAAAACAAAAAACTATCCTCAATAAATTTAAAATAAAAACAATTCTGAAGATTAAAAAATAAAAATAAAGAAAAGCATACCAAGTCCTTATAAGTAGAGAGTCACCGTCCTCGCCCTCAACATACCCCAGATCTAAGAGCTCCCTTTCGTCATCTCCATGGCCAACACCCACATTGTCTCCATCTTCCTCCATCATAGCAAATCAGAAACCCGTCTTCATCGACCACCTCTTGTTAAAAAAGATCCAGTAAAGAAAAAGAGAGCTGATAATTACAATCCTAAAACAAAAAAGAACTATGAAAGCTTCAATCCTAAAACAAAAAAAAAAAAAACAAAAAAAACAAAAAAAACAAAAATAGAACTTATTTATTGTCTTCCCAGTAGTCAATATTATTTTCCTAATACCCTCGTATTACTGATCCGACATTGATTTTCTGGGCGTTGTTGGTTGAAGTACTTGATGACATTAACTTATTTTATTATCAGAAAAAGTTTTGAATGAAATGAGAATAGCAAGATATATTATTTAAATTGAAAAACTTATTGTAGAGGATAAAATCTACAGTCAAATTGGATCAAGTCGGATTAGGGCCTATGGCTGTATCATTGAGTCGACTAGGCGAATGTTAGATTGATCGATTGAGTTAGCTGCAAAAAAAATGTAAAGGACATTAATAATAGAGAACACAAGAGATAATAGAGTTTCACTCTCAATGTTAAAACTAGTCCTCTTTGGTGACTCCGGGGATTTCACTATAATTGATATAAAATACAGTGAATGTCGTAGTGATAAGAATGGGAAGAAATAGACGGGCAATGCGGGAAACAAAAAGAGATTGCAGGAAGTAGAGAATGGGAATTGCCGGGGTTTCGGAATGATTCCGGATGTCATGGATGAATTTGAGCATGATTTCCGTGTGTAAAGGCGAGAATGGATGAAGGTTGGGGTCCCTTGTGCACATGAGGATGCCTCTTATTTATAGATGGAGATTAGTAGCTTCAGTTGCCTAATTTTGGTGTAAATCTTGTCATATTTGTTTATTGGAAGTTACCTCCTTTGGTCTTGGTTGACTTTCAATAAATAGCTTGCCTTGTTGAATTAGGGAAAGTTTCCTTTTAAGGCTAGATTCTTTCCTTGATTGCTTGTAACAGCAAATATGGCAGGTTTTGTGATCTTTCCATATGATGACTTGATTCTTAAATTGATTTCCTTGTTTTATAATGCCATGTGGACAATGAAAGATGAGCTACAATATCTAACCTCAACAGTAAGTCCCTCTCACTCCTTAATTAATGAAAATCAACTCAAGGAGTGTCTTGTAGTTGAGCGCGTTGGTTTGACTGAAGAGCCGATGACTTGGTTTTATCGCTCCTCGGGTCACCTGATGTAGTGGGTCAGCAACTGATTCCTCTTGGGGCATCGCTGTAAGTCAAGCGGTTGCAGTCCACGATGGGGAATCATGTAGAGTAAGTCTTGAGGCCTAAGGCGCATTTCTCAAGGATTCCAATGATGTTGTGCCTAGAGTGAACGTTCGCTATTGAGATCGTGCAATTGTGGCCATTGGATTAAAGAGAGAGAGTTATTGAAATTTTTGCATTGATGAAAACCCATATTTTTCCCTCTTTTCTTCATGCCTCCTTCCTTTTGAAATTTCATAAGCTTCTCTCTCTCTTTCCTCCATTGTCATGCTTTTGAAGCTCCATTGCTGAGATAAGCTCTCATTTTCTTCTTCTCCTTTCTAAATTTTAGCTTTGATTCGTTGAGATTAGGCCGAGAATCCTCCATGGTTGCGATTTGGGGTAGAAATTTGTCGAAACCCATAGGTTTTAGGTTTGTCGTTCCTCGTAGAGAAAGAGAGTCTTGATCCCAAAATTGATTTTGGTCTTTGCTTTTCCTAGGATAAAAAGAACAAATGGTGAAGGAGAAAAAGAAATCAAAAAAGGTTCTCGAGCATACCTAGGATGAAGAAGATCACGGCGATGTTAAGCGGTGTAATGCCGATAGGCGAATCGAGCAATGTTGACTCAATTCAATGCCGCTGCCGTGAGCCGTCAGTGACTTCGATGGAGGAATCCATCGATAGTGGCAAAGAAAAGGTCGGTGGGGCCGATAAGAGGTTTGTTGGCCTGGGCTATCTCAAGGAGAATTTGGCCTCGAACCTAAATGCCGAGGAGATTGAGTCATGGCGCGAGAGGTTCGAGATCCTTGAGGGGATTGAGCTTCAAGTTCCCAACTTGTCTAAGCGAGCAGACAGTCCCCCATGTGAGTTAGTTTGCTCTGTACGAGTTTTCTTTATTGTCAGGGATGAGATTCCTATTATCGGAGTTGGCCTCCAAGCTTCTCCAGTATTATGGGATAATGATCAGCCAATTGATGCTGAATACGTGGAGAATGTTGTACGGGAAGTCGGCTTTAGGGTCTCGAGCCGTAATAGAGCCATTGGTGCTAGATCTCTTGCACTTTTACTCAATGAAACAAAATTCGTCATCCAAGGGAAGGCTCATCTTGGCATAAAGGAATAAGACTAAGCTTTTTTCTTTGATGAAATTTGGTCGGCTGAACATGAATGGAAGAATCGATATGCCATGATTCATGGCTCTATTAATGCTTCGGGCTATATTTAGGTCTCTCCGACGGTTTAGGGTCAACCCAGTGTATGTCTTTTCTTCTTTGAGTTGATTTGGTGCCTTATTACTTATACTAACCTGGTTTCTTGTTTACTTGTAGAACGTGTGTTGAACAAGTATCCAAAGTTCACTTTAGAGGTTCGGAGTCAGATCGTCAAGTTCCAAACTGTCAATTTTGCACCTACCACTCCCTGAGTTACTGCGACAACTCGTTCTACTTCTGCTGCTATAACCATGTCAAGTTTTTTTTTTTTTTTTCAAACCTTTCTTGATTTATCTTTCTATTAATAGGTTGATGCATCAATTCAACTTGTTGCTTGTGGCCTTTACAACTCCTAAGGTGAAAAAAAAAATTCATGTCGCATGACCAGGTGATGGAGATTATCACCAAGCCTTCGGCTCCTAAGGGCAAGGCCAAGATTGAAGATGAAGAGAA
This sequence comes from Ficus microcarpa, assembly GCA_025413485.1. NCBI lineage: Eukaryota > Viridiplantae > Streptophyta > Magnoliopsida > Rosales > Moraceae > Ficus > Ficus microcarpa. The sequence continues at coordinate 24,016,437 of CM046379.1, read as the reverse complement.
ATTGACCATCAAGCCAATTGATCTCGATATTGGTTCTCCAAAATTGTCTTCCAAGACTCAACCGCTGAAAATGAAGTAAAGTGAGGCCGTTCCGTACAAATTGATGCTTGTTGTCATAGTGTTTCTTTAAAAGGACTTGGAGACTGTTTCTACTCTTGGCTCAGGGTTGCTTACCTAAGCTGATTTGGACCTGCTCTCGAATGTCGACTCGAACGAGCTGGTTACATCATTCACTAGTGGTTCGATTCAGGTGAGTTATTCGGTCGCCTGAGTCATTGTTCTTTTGATTAGCTTGTTGATTTTGTTGACGCTAGTTATGTTGATGTTCTGGAATATGTGGCATGGCCTTCTTTTGGCTTACCTCTATGCTCAACTCAAGAATAATCAGGTGAAGAAGGATCTTGAGAGCATCGCGCTACAAGAAAAGCTTGTAACCAAGGAGAAGGCCATGAAGGAGCTGAAAAAAAAAGCTCATGGATAGCAAGTCATTCTCAGAAGTGTTGAGTCAGTGAATCCAACAACTTAAAGAGGAGGCAAGTGATCAGTATGCCATTGGATACTGGCAGGCTCATCTCGAGTCACTCTGCACATTTCGTGATGGCCAACTCATGCCTGCCAAGGTTGAGGGGGAAATTGCTAAGCTCACTAACTTCATGTTTGATGCGGATGAGGAGGAAGAGCCTAAGCAAGTTGATAGTAAGGCTGCTAGAGCATCAAATCGATTGAAGGAGGATGCTATGGAGTCTGCTTTTGAAGTTGAGCTGAAGAATGGTCAAGCTGACAAGCCTGAGTCTGATAAGTGATCTCATATTGTAGCTTATTCTTTTTTGTTTTTGTCTTCTTTTACTTTATTGCTTGTGGAGCAAAGATAATGTTTTGCCTACAAGTCATGATTGATTTGGGATGTGGGTTGTGGGTTGTATTTCAGTGTGCTTTGGACACTTTTTGAGTTGATTCTTGCAAAATTGACATTTGCAATAAGATAATAGATGATAGCATATTATATGAATGCTTTTGTACCTAATGTTTGCATGAGCAAGTTGAATGGCAAGTCATGATTGACTGTTTGGCCATGATTACGGCACGTCACGATTAACTATTTAGCCATTGTGTTGAATTTTTGAACAATTAATCTGAATTTTTAGGATGATAGGAAGCTCAACTATCATGTAATCTCTCCTCCCCCAATTCTTGTCCTACCTTTTTGGGAATCAAACAAGAATTTGGAAAGAGGATGACGTTTGTGTAGTCATCGACCTCGACTATTCCCATTGTTTTCCTTAAGCCCCCACCCTGTAATTTAAAATCGGGAGGAGCTTAAAGAAACAAGGCTTGCAAGAGAAAGGATGTTTGGATGGTCTGACCAGAGTAACGACGTCAATCGTTCTTCGACTCTTGGGTCAGCATCAACTCGGGTTGGCATCAGCGTGGTGCCGGCATTAACTTATCAAGTCAGCAATGACGTGATTGCCAGCTTCAATCCAAAGATTGGAATACCTTGATACGTGAAGGGATGCCTGGTGTAGGCCTTAACCTGAGCCGAGCTTCCACATTAACTAGTGGGTGTTCCTTGGACTTTGACGAGTTATAAATGTGTGGGAACTCAAGACACGAAGGGTATAGCTACTGTTAAAATAGCTCACGAGTTACGATGCCCAGCCTAGACTCTATACCAGTGAGGTCGATTAATCCTCAAACTATTACGCTGTGTGTTGTGGATGGTCCCACGAGTGAAAGGAGAACCATGAGAGTATGGCCCTGCGGCAGTTTTAAAATTTTTATGCCTTTTGGAAAAGAATCTCACAATGCATATAACAATAAATTAAATTCATGATTAATCGTACCTTATTTCTTGGATTCCAGAATTGCTAGAGCATTTGACTAACGTGTCTTCTCTATTATTCTCGAGTTCTACATCTCAAAGTGTGTGTGAGCACACGTTCTATGAATCCAAGCGACCGGTAGTACTTTCCGAAGTCTAGATCCCTCCTTCTCAATTCCGATGTCCCTTTTGAGAATATGATCTAACTTCTTTCTTCAAAATTACAAAACAGGAACCGATTAACCTCCTATGAAAATTTTCACTCGGTTTAACATTCCTCACAGTTTTGATTCAATGGAATTTTCTCTCTTTTTCTCTCTCACAAGATAGCCGAATTTTTGATGTGGAAGAAACCCAAATTATTTTTCCTCTCACTCCCAAAAAACGTTTTCCCTTTTAAAAAATACAAAAGTTAGTTTTTCAAGAACTCCTAGCCTTTATATAAAGTCCAATCCTTTTTAAAATTTATCTCCTTCTTGAAAAATAATTAATAATTATTTTTCCGGATAAATTTTGAACCAAAAGATCATACAAATTTAGGGCTAGATTCATTGAACCTAAAAACGTTTTTCCAAGGGAAGATTATCCTCAAAAAATTCGGCCACAAGGAGAAAAAGAAGTTGATTGGTGGTTCAAATTTTAAATCAAGAATCTAGACTAGTCAAAAGATCCTAGTCCTATCTAGATTAAAATTTCTTTTAAACCTTTTCGAATTTAAATAAGATTCACTTATTTGAATAAATATTTTCCACAAACATTATCCATATTAATTAATTTAAATTAATGGAATATTTTAAATTTTCTTTCCTCACAAAAACCATGCACCTCTTTTAATTAAGAAAGAAAAATCCATGAAATAATCTCCATTATTTAAATCAATTAATAATTTAATGTTAGGAATATATTTGAATAATTTTGGAACAAAATTTTCTTCCCTCCACATAATTACAAAACCATGCACCTCTTTTAATTAGGAGAGAAAAATTTTGTTTTCCAAAATTAAATAATTCAAACACAATCTTATTACCAAAATTCAAATTAACCAATCACATGTTGACAAATCATTTGTCTACAAATTTCACATGTCCAATCCTTTCTGGATTGCATGTAAGAGAGTACCATGTCTTAATAGACATTACTTAATTCCATTTAAATTCACCGATCTCATTAGGAACAAATCCTGAGACGTAATACGGAATTATATGAGCTAATAGAGAGACCCGATGGAAATATGTAAAGAGGCTCCTATAATTGTGAAAAATTAATCTCAGATTAATTATTCATCAATTATCAACTTCAAAACTATTCCACTAAAAGTTTGAAGCTAAACTGCTGTTTGTATATTGTATTACGAAAGATCTCTCATGTAGCGTTTCTTCCATGATTTATTCATCGCTTGCTTAATCCCCATATGTTATCTATGATTGAATTAAGAACTTTTTCCATTTTACCTTTTCAATCATTTTAACTTAAAGTTCCATTATTCTCCATTGAAAAAACCACCAATTGTAAAACCATACAATTGGTAAACCATCAGAGAACACAAAGTAAACTGATAGCCAAGATCTTGTTATACTATGTTTCAATCCCCGAATAATGCCTTTAAGTAGATAACATTTACTATCATTAAGATAGTTATGGATTTTGTATTTATGAATCTTGATTTCTCTATCCATAAGTCATGTACCAAAAACACAAGTATATTGACCACGAATTAACACTTAACAGTGTCTCACCTGTAGTGCATTAAAGTACATAAGTCATGGACACGAACTCAAGTAATAATTTCAGGATTAAGATTAATGTAGGATGATAATCAAAGTGTTATTGATTCTTATAAACGGAATTATTAAACCGAATCAATTAACACTTTAGGTCCAGTCCAATGTCATACCTCAATACTGATATACATTAAAGTTTCTACTTGGAACCAATCCGATGGTCAAGACAAAGCATCCCTCCAAAGAAGTAGACAACCTTTACAATCTTATCATGAATAAGATCCACAAATCTTATTCCATCGATTGTGGACTATTTATTTAGACTGTTATCAAATTATCATGTCTTCTATGTATGCCCCATATACATATGGTAATTCGATATATTACCAAAAGCCTAGAAGTATTTTATGTTTATTCAAAATAAATATACAATCAACAAATGAAAGTAAATAGGATATAACTTATTAAACATGAATAACTTCTTCTTATTAATATCAAAAATGTCATATTTACAGAAAATCCAAAATATTGATTTTCTATCCTTAGGGCATATATAGATCCCAACATATGTGCGTTAGCTTGACTCATTAGGAAATCGACTCATCCTTGTTGCAAAACAGAGTTGGATGGGGGAACATAGGATTTTTGTTAGGTTGCATTTTGCAAGCTAACACTACATTGAAGTTGACTCAAGACTGCGACAATCGAGCAGCATGTCCTTTCTGCAAAATAGAGTCAATTTTGCAGGCTTAGGTTGCATTGAAGTTGACTTTAGGCTACGATGACCAAGCGACAGTACGTTGGCTCAACTCATTAGGAATTAACTCATCCTTGCTGCAAAAGAAAGTTGGATGGGAAAACATAGGATTTTTGTTAGGTTGAGCTGCACTCGTTTATAGTACACGAGCTGCCTATGTACCCATGTTTAGAGATCAAGCCCAAGCGTAGTTCAATTATTACAATCCTATGGCCGTTTAAATCAATAGTAGTAAAAGCTGAAAAGTTTGGATTACTTGAAATTTAAATGACAAAAATAAGACTAGAAATAGAAAAATAAATCTAAGGATAGATGATCGACTCGAGAAGTGGTAGGCTTTGTCGGGTTAATCTTAGGTGTAGTACTTCTGCGAGTATAATGCATTCCATGGTCACTAGACTGGGACGCCGTCAAGGTCTTCTAATTTGTAAGCTCCTTGTCTAATCACCTCGGTGACTCGGTAGGGTCCTTCCTAGTTAGAACAAGTTTTCCAGCCCCCTTTTGCTCTATGTTCTAAAAAACTTTGCGTAAATGCAGGTGTCCCTCTTTGAAGTGCCTCCGTCTAAACTTAGAATTGTAGTGTCAGGCCGCAACATATTGATAGCATGCCAATCGAACCAGTGCTTTGCCTCACCTCTCTTCGAGTAGATCAAGGCTGTCAACTAGCATATGATTGTTGACTTCTTTTTGTGGCCATGCAAGCTCAGTTTTGATGTTGGGCATTCCGATATCAGCAAGGATGATGGTGTCGGCTCCATAGATGAGTTAGAAAGGAGATTCTCCAGTTGTAGTACGTGGAGTCATTTGGTAAGCCTAAAGTACGCCGGGTAGTTTGTTTGGCCATGCTCCCTCATAACTCTCGAGTTTCTTCTTAAGGTTGTTCATGATCGTCTTGTTTGTCAACTCGACTTGATCATTGCTTTGCAGGTATCTCGTAGTTAAGAAACTGAGTGTAATCTTCCACTTCGGAAAGATGCTTGATTCTTCAATTGATTTCCTTGCTTTACGATGTCATGTAGACAGTGAGAGATGAGGTACAAAATCTGACCTCAACACATATGATATGTACTTAGTTTGCACTCAACATTTAGAGTCTCATCTATATATTTAAAAAAAATTAAGAAAGAAAGTGGACAAATTTTCTGGATCAAAAGTATTTTTGTACATGTAAATATCTCAAACAAGATTAAAATGGTGGTTGCAGGTATAGTGTAGCTATGATTTTAAGTTAAAAAAAATGAAAAATATATATCACTGAAGAAACTAGGGCGACATCATAAATTCGCTGTCATGTGAAAAAAATGACAATAAGATTATTAGAAGTGGTTGAGGATTAACTTGGCTTTTATATCTAAATCTTTAAACTTTACAATTAAAAAAAAAATCTGTTGTAATTAATTTTTATACTTTAAACTAATATATGTGTGTGTGTGTGTGTGTATTATTCGGATCAGTTACTTTTTCACATAATCTGCAACCATTAATTAGTATTGGATCGGTTTTCACAAAATGGCAGCCAATCCACTCCGCAATTAGACTACGATCTAGACCATTCAACGACGACTAGCAGTATTTCTAGTAAGACTTCGGCATCATGAAACTCATTGGCTCCTAAAAAGACTTTCAGAAAATATAAACAAAAACCATTTCAAAAGATCAGAATATCAAATTCGATAATAACTTCTTCTGACCATGTACATCGAGTTGCCCAAATGAAATATCTTACCTAATAAGAACAGTACTATTAGTTGGAAGCCAAATTGTCCTATGCGGTAGTTGCATGCTGTTGTCGCTCATATAAAAATAAATAATAAAAATAATAAAAATAAAAAGCCGTCTATTTGTCTGGAATGTAAGTGGAGATAGCAATTCTAAGGGGTGATTACAATTGACCGTTCTAACTTCAACATTAGTTGTATTTAATCTTAGATGAAAACGAGAGATTAAGTTTTTAACGGTTTTTATTTTATGTAACTCGTGCATCATGTTTTTGTTAAAGTCGATCGAGCTCTTTTTCTGATTGAATTGGACCCCATGCATATAATCAAAACCATTTCCATTAATCTACAATTAACCAGCCCCATAAATGAGGGAGTTATTATTATTATTTTTTAAATTTAGGGTCTAACTCGAGCAAAATAAAGATTTAGGGATCGCCCTTAATAATATGTCATGTGTAAGTCAATACATGCAAGAAAACCATTTTAAAAAAATCTCGTTTTTGATTGAGGTTAATCGCAATGGATTTTAAAGTTTAAAAAGTCAATTACGAAGGTTTTTTTTTTTTTTTTTTTTGTAATTTATCCAACGTGAGAAATTCAGGAATAGCCACGCAAGAAAAGCCAAAGAAAAATATATGTGTTGCCCCTTAATATTTGGCATAGAAAATTCGAAATAAGGAGTTCGGCTACATTTAATCTACAGATACTAGTTACTACAATCAAAGACTCTTTCTTTGAATCAGTCAAAGACTCTTTCTTTGAATCAGTTCAAGTATAAGTTCAAACTGTAGACGATCGAAAAGAGAAAATACTATTGATGCGTTTGGAACAAATGTGTCAACTAAAGTTTTTCATTGAATTTTTGTCTCTTTTTTTTTTAGTCAACACAAAATATAATTAATTTTTAAGAATCAACCAACTCTAATTTTAAAATTCTATTTTAAACATTTATTATTCCAAACGCAAGCTATATGTTTGAAATCGTGCAGTACATGCATTTGAAAAATAAGCACACGAGGAAAAGCTAGACGAGGCGAGTCTTAGGACGTAATTAATGTGAAGGAAGAAAGGTAAAAGTACACGTGTAATAATTGCTCCGTACTTCCTTGGCTAAGTAAAGTTGTTGGTTTTCCCCCCTTTTTTTTTTCTTGTTGAGAAAAGTCTAATGGTGTTTGGTATACGTCGAATATTTCGGAGAATTGAGAAGAAATAGACGTTGAAGATTTCTGTTCTTATTATTATTAAATAGTGTCGTTTTCTGATAATACTTTATTATTATTATTATTATTATTATTATTATTGTTTATTGACAGTAGTTTTTCGTACGCGATTATTAGAACAAAACGAATAACGAGGATTAATGCATTTGAAATATATATAGGAAAATAGGATCAGCACATGCAGCAATAGAAGTACGTAAATGAGCTCATTATTGATACGAAAATAAAGCTTGATCAGTTAGTAGTAAATCATGGTCTAGAGGAAAGATTTTCGTTAATTAGCAGGAATTAGTAGGAAAAGCTGCCACGTCTTCCCACCACGTGCAAATCAGCTGATCATGCTATTTCCAATTAATGTAGATGGAATCAATAAACGTTTAAAACTCGTAGAGATGTGAAAGCTATCTCGAGATCTTGGGATGATTTGCCGAAGCTAGATAAATTTCGTACGTTTGTGACTATCGACTCTAAAATATAAAAAAATAAAAATAAAAATAAAAAAAGTCATATGCTGTTCTCTTCATGATGTTCGAAGGGGGAATAGATTCGTATCAGGAGCTAAATATGACTAATGCTGACGGGATATCGCTTCATTATTAATTTTGTTTCCGTCGATGAAGTTTTAATCAATCAGAATTTTCTTCCATGCACTCTTTTTTTTTTTTTCAGATAAATTTTTCCCATCGAATTTCACCATTAAGGTTTTTGATAAGATGTCTTCTGCCTATTTTACACGAAAAATAGACATTTTATCTTGAAACCTTCAATCTATTTATTTTCTTCAATATATTTTCAGTTTTGAAGTTTTTTCCTTTTTTTCTTTTTCTTTTTTTTTTTTTTTTTTTGGGCGGGGGGGGGTTGTTGGAAGTCTTTTGTAATTTTCTTTTCTTCCTTTCTCTTTCCTTCATTAGTAAAGCGGCAAGCTTAGGAATTTTGTTATCCATCCTTTGAATCCTGTATTCTGGGCGGAAAAGAAAAGGGGGGAATAACATCAAAATCAACAAACTAGAAGTTTTTTTTTTTATTATTATTATTATTTTTTTTTTTTTTTGAAATTACAAACTAGGAGTCTTTAGCACGCCAAAAAAGAAAAATCAAACAGTAACTTGGGAGTCCAAAAAAAATAAAAAATGGGTCGGCACAACTTTTCTCCAAAAATTTTTTTTCTTTGAGGAGTTCTACAACAAGACCTCCCCATTTTATCCTAACAATAGGGTAAAAATTTCTGACCATTCGATAAAAACCTAGGGCTAAAAAAAGACTAAAGACCATCTAATGAAACTAAACCCTCCCACACACAATTAGAAAACTCAAAACCCTTTTGTCTGCTACTCAAACGATGCTGGCCATCTGGGGTCGTCGTCCCTCTTTGTTCTCCAGCCAGCACTAATAACCAAAATGACAACTCGCGCGGACGAGGATCTGAAAGAACTCAGGTTCCGGCGAGAAGCATTAACTGCTGGTGAAGATCTTAATGACCACCATCGAAGATGGATTCATAGCAGCGCCTCCGGATGGGTCTCTTGTGAGACCTAGGTCGCAACCCGAGTCGTGGGTTTGCAGATCCACTCGTCTCCTCTCAGAGACGCCATGGATCGCAACCTTCGATCATGCACCTGGGTGTTCCTCAGTTTTTTTTTTTTTTTTTTGTCCTTTTTCCCAGGGTTTTTGTTCGTCTGCCATCTTTTTAGAAGCTTGGATATGCACTTTGCTTGCTAAGGCGGAACAAATTTATTCCTAACAGTCATTCAATTTACATCCAAAACTATATTTAGATCAAGGGTCCTCGATGCTTTTTTTTTTTTTTTATTTGTGTGGGGGTTTTATTTGAATTCAAGGGAGGATAGAACAACAAATTTTAAACTTTTTTTGTTTATTTGTTCAACTGAAAAAGATACGAGTTTGCAGAACGATGAGTTCCTCCCCTGAAAAAAAGATGAGTTTGCAAAAGACAAGTTGATTGCTGTAAAAAATAAAATAAAATGAAAATCTCTGATGGTGGAAATGAACTTAAATGTTGGTGGACTTATAATCCATGAAATGATTGCAACCAAAACAAAAGCAAAAAATAAATGAAGCGCAAGTCGGAGGCTACCACAACGCCGTCACCAAAACCTTCTAGACTAAAGGAGCCCTAAAGTGTTATAGGAGCATTTATGAAGAAATTTAATTAGATTTAGAATTATATGGGTTAGAGCCGAGCATAGCAGGGAAGAAAAGGAAGGGAATAATGGTGCAATAGCTCGAGTAAGTCCAATTGCCGCGAGGACACTAGGTCACTAGCTAGCTTAAAAAAAAAGATTTGAAAAAAACAAAAAAAAAAAAAAAACACTAATACATTATTTTAAAGGGATTAATGATTCCGTTGATCTCTAAATTATTTAGTAACGTTTTAATTCTCTAATTTTTTTTATTATAATGTTTCTGAACTTTTAGAAAGGTTGTAAAAGAACCAAACTTTCTAATGGTGGTCTAGTTTCGGATGAATAGATAAAGCGCATGGTACATGAATATGATCAAGGACAGCTCAAGCTAGGGTCCTCAATGGGATGGTAGACGACAATTTATGGTGACGGGGGATGCCGTGTGGGGTCACGGTTGAACGTTGAACGATTCATGACATGACCTAGGGAGAGGGTTGTGATGGAGGATCTTGTCGCTTAGGCTCGTGGTGGCTCCCAATGGTGGGTTGGTTTCACTGTTGCCTAGGTTTCGCAAGAGAAGGGCAAGCACATGATGATGGGTTGGGTTCGAAGTCGCTTGGGTCTCGCAATTGAAGGGTAAGAACACTAGGTTACAAGCTAGCTAAAAGTTTTTCTCTGCAAAGAAGATCTTTGCATTACCATATATATTATTTTAAATGGTAAATTAATTCGTTGATAATTATTAAGTTGGTGACTTTTTTTTTTTTTTTAATTATATGCTTTTGAACCCTTAAAGGTTGCAAAAGACCTGACTTGCTAATGAACATCTAATTAATTTAGATGAAACCGATCATCTGTGTAGCACACATATTTGAAATAAATCTTGAAGGAAGGGGAAAAAAAAATGAATTTTTCATAGGAAAAAAACGGAAGCGCCAGATGCGCTGGCAAAGATGTCACCTAGGGAGGGGGTTCACGATGGAGGATCTTGTCATCTAGGCTCGCGGTGGCTCGTGAAGAGGGGCGAAGGGGTGAGCTCGCAATGGTGGGCTGGTTTCACTATCGCCTAGGTTTCACAAGGTTAGGGTGTCCTCACGACAGTGGTGCTGGGTTCGCGGTCTAGCCAGTCGACAGCAAAATTATTAACCAAAAGAAAAGGCAAAACACTCAAAATTAGCACGTGGGAAAATTACTGCACGCTGTTTTCTTTCAAGCCAAAGCTAGATATTTCCTATTTGTATTTCTCTGGCTGAAAATTCAACAACGACTTTTGTTCTACTCTTGGTCAAGATGATCCCATCTGCTTCTATAAATGGACATGCAGAATTACATGATTTTACATGAACCGAAAATTGATCAAGTTTTCAACAAAAAAAAATAAAACAAAAAAAAAAAGGTGAAAAGAAAAATGGGTTTTAGGGAGGAAATTATGAGTTCGAGTGAGTTGCTTCAAGCCCACTCTCATTTGTGGAGTTACTCAGTAACTTACCTAAAGTCTATGGCACTGAAGTGCGCCATTGAACTAGGAATACCAGATATCATCCATAAACATGGCCAACCCATTACTCTTTCCAAACTCATCCCTGCAGTTCATATCCATCCCTCTAAAACTCATTGCCTCTATCGCATCATGCGCATTCTTGTTCACTCGGGTTTCTTTTCAACCCAAAAACTTGATGGAATCCCACAACAACAACAAGATCAAGAAGAAGAAGAAGAAGCATACTCTCTGACACATGCTTCCCGGCTTCTCTTAAGCGACGGGCCAGCCTTCATGAAGATGAAAACGTTTTTCCTTTTCCACCTTCTTCCCCAAGCGATGGCACCGTGGCATTCGATGAGCACTTGGTTACAGAGCAGCAATGTCTCAGCATTCGAGATGACAGATGGGACTGGGAGGACCTTTTGGGATTGTCTAGCCGATGAGCCAGACCTTAACAACATCTTCAACGAGGCTATGGCGAGTGACTCCCAGCTAATCGCAAAGGTCGCTCTAACGGAACATAAGAAGGTGTTTGAGGGTTTGAGGAGCCTGGTAGATGTGGGAGGTGGCACTGGAACTATGGCCAAAGCCGTAGCTAGCGCTTTCCCACACATCAAATGCACCGTATTCGACCTCCCACACGTAGTTTCTAATTTGAACGGAACTGACAACTTGAATTTTGTCGGAGGATCCGTGTTTTCGGATGCTATACCTCCTGCAGATGCAATCTTTCTCAAGGTATACTTTATATTCAACTGTAACTAATCTTTGTTTTTTAAAGAAAAAATTACCAAAAGCAATATATTTTAAACTAGTGGGAAACGATTGCCAATTTTAATCTCAATTTTAAAATACTAATTTACATGATATGTGATTTGTCATTATGTTTATTGAAATGATTATCACATCAATTAAAAGCATCTATCATTAAAAATATAATAACTCAATAACACATAAATTAATATTCAAAAATTTAAGAGTTGAATTGGTATTCCTAACACTAATATGTCTATATTATTATAACTAATGATGTTTTTTAAATTGACATGGAAATTTGTAGTTGTTCCTGCATGACTGGGATGACGAGAAGAGCCTTGCAATATTAAAGAGGTGCAAAGAAGCAGTTCAGGGCAACGACAAGGGAGGAAAAGTGATAGTGATAGACATGGTAATTGACCAAAAAAACATGGAGAAAGAGCCATCTGAAATACAGCTCTGCAATGACATTTTAATGATGTCCGTCGCCGGAAGAGAGCGAACTCTAGTGGAGTGGGAGAAGCTTTTCTTGGCTGCTGGCTTCACTCAATATAATGTCACCCCAATTGTAGGATCAGCTAGATCTCTCATTGAGGTTTACCCATGAGTTGTACTCTGCATCCAGTGGTGGAGTCCCGACGACAAGTTCAAGGATTTTTTTTTTTTTTTAAATAAACTTTAAAAGAATTATGACGTTTCAATGTGATTTGGTTCTTCAAATGTGCGACATCTTTGTAACTTTAATTTTTATATGCATTTAAAAAAACATTTAATAAATATCCCACTAAAATCGACTGTTGTTAGCATTGTTCACACATTTAGAGTAAGGTTTACTCTTAGACAAGTCTCAAGGGATACAGTTATCATTATTAACATTTTTTTTTTTTTTGAACCAAGGAGTGAGGGATTCGAACCCTACAAATCTACACCTTATCGTAGAATCATGTGTGATAGTACCGTTAAATTATGTTAACAACTACAAATACTATGATCTCGTTTGACAATTTAACTCAAACTGTACATTTTCATCTTAGTTTATCTTTTTCTAAAAAATTTTATCTTTTTCTGAAAAATTTTGTCTTTTCTGAAAAATCAAAAAAAAAATTCAACTCAAACTATAATTTTTCAACCCAAACTCATTCACCAAACAGACCCTATATGTTTTTACCATATTATACCATAATTGATTTCATTTTTTTTTTTTTTTTGATATTCAAACATGCGTCATCAAGAGGCTAAGGTATAACATTTCTGAAACCTCAAAAAGGGTAATTTCACACTTGCTTCTAATATTGAGGTTTAAAGTTTTATTCCATATAATTTTAAAAAAATAAGACTTGGGCGAATTAAAGCTGCAATAAATTAAATATTATCACACTCCGGTACAATGAAGTCAAAGAATAAATTAGAACGGAAAGAAAGCATCGGTTGCTTCTTCCCTTTCGGATAAGTATGAACACGTACACATCCACAATAAACTAAATTACACATCCCATAGTTTATGAAATACCCGGGGGTCTCTACTTTGTTTTAATGGTGAAATAGAGCTAACAACTACCAAGCCAAAAAAAGGGACTTGGGCGTCAAAGACAAAAGCCTTTGCTGTCCGATACAACACTTCCAGCACTTTGGATTTCTATAAACGCCGTTGTTTGTAGACAGAAACTTCGACGATTCTTTCCATTAAACAGAAACTTCGACGATTCTTCGGAACTTGGGTTCACATTCCAGAGGAACAAAAAGAGCAGCTGGTCACTGTGGAGATTCCATCTGTGGCATCAAGAAGTTCCATCTTTGTTCTCGGGAAAGATTTTGACCTTGTAAAAGAATCTGAAACCAACACATTGCTGAGAGATTAGATATAATTGAATCTTTTCATGGACAAAATTGAGGAAAATGATGACTAGATATCTGATGGACCTGCGGTTACAAGAAATTCTTCTGGGTAATTAAGGAAGAATACAGCTCATTTAGTAAAACACGTGAAGATTTAGTTGTAACTTTTACTTCCCTAGTGCCATACCAATCTCAGGCAAGCAACAGCATTTTTGTCGAGCCATCTTTAACTGAAACTGTGTGCCATACCAATCTCAGGCAACTTTAACTTTTACTTCCCTGGTGCCATACCAATCTCAGGCAATTAACATCACTTTTGTTGAGCCATCTTTAACTGAAAGTGTGTGCTATGACCAAACAAAATAATCGACAAGCAACTTCTTCAAACAAAAACACAATGTTAACATTTCATTGAAGAAGGGGGAAAAAAAAGAGCTGTCACAAAAATCATCCCAACTAAGCTTGCGTTTGGTTCACGGGTTGAAAATGAAATTTTTAAGTTAGAGTTGGTTGACTTCTCAAAAACTAATTATAAATTTTATTGACTTTTCCGGAAAAAAACAAAACCTGAGATGAAAAGATACAGTTTAGTTAGAGTTAAACTTGAATGCAAAACAAAGCCCAAGTTTGTCAACACCTAGCAAAAATAACGCACAGGTTTGATCAAATAAATGAAGTTATGTGTACTCCAAATGGGGAAGTCATGAATCTTCCCTTGATTATATGACAAACCACCATCACAAAAAATTCGTAACAATGTTGATCTTTCTCTTCATGTTTAGTTAGCAATAACAATTTTGACCTATCATAAGCTTTTTAACCTGAAAGCACCAACCCTGGTCATGATTATGCCAACAACAGTATTGACTTGCCTTTCTTTAGAAATCTCTCTCGCCAGAGGCAGTGTACTTCTGAAGCACAAATCACATATTCTAAGAAAAGGCATGAGTATGCTCTGTTCCATAAAAGAGGCATGAATATTCCCAATCCTAACCGCTGTCTCTTCCAACTTCCTCACATATATTAAGCATAAATATCAAACTACCGGAAATAATAATCACTTAATTACACTGATAGCATGTGTGTCAAACATCTACTTCTCTGAGGAGAAGATTGAACACTTCTTAGCAATGACCTAATAGTCTAAAAAATAAAAAGTTAAAAACCTTGAACTTCAAGGGCCTCTCACATTAATTAAAAGGAGAAAAGGAAAAAAAAAAAGGTCATTATTTGGACCACCAAAATTCCAAAGTGTATAACCGTAAAACAATGCCTTCCATTGAAATATAGACAGCCAAAAATACATGAGACGGTTAGGATAACAAACTTGAAATGCAGATCCAAGCACGGCAAAATAAAATCACATAATGCAAGTGTACTCATGAACAAAGGAGCACAAAACCAGCACAGGACCTCATCAATGACTTATGCCATAGATCACACATATCAGCGATATCTATACCAAGCAATCATATTTATTTTGTCTTTCACACTTTAAGTTTTATACACCTAGACATACATTCCTCACTTTCTAAAGTTTCTATAGCATAGCATACCATAGTACTAGGTTTTCATTTCAGTTAGAAATCATGTCGAACTGTTAGAGACGTAACGATGCTTGAATAGAGATCAGAGGAAGAAAGTCAAATTGGCTAAGCACCCGGAACGTTTTCAAAAGAAATCTACAAGCATCGGTATTTAACCCATGTTTGGTGCAAGTTTGGATCCTAAAATTACAATCCAATTTTTGTCTTTTTCCCTCAGTTTCACTATTCACAGGTACTATTCACTGTTTTCTAACTCAAACTTTAAATGTCCATAACCTTCCATACACAAATCCAAATGACATTTTTTTTTTTAATTACATAGAATTTTGAGACAAACTCCATATTGATTTTTTTTTTTCCCAAACACATTTCAAGTTTTTACACTTTCTAACTCCAATAATTCAAACACCACACCAAACGCACAATTCAATTCAAACCCAAATTCTACCATCCAAACCCTTGCACCGATCACATGCTTATAAGTTTTATCTCTCCACCAATTACAATTAATGACAATACTTCCATTCTCAGCACCCTTTATAATGCCATACCTAAAACACCCTCTTCCCTCTAAAGAGACTAACTGCTAAATCCCATTAAAGATTGCCTTTATATTGACCAGTCCTTTACTTCATGAACGCAATTGATAATTCAATTCACACAAACAAATCCAACCCATGTCCATATCATAAATGATTCATTAACAAACAAAAATTTCAAGGAAAAGCATTGTTCGAAATCATCATTTTAGCCAAAAAAAGAAAACTGGCAAAAAAAGAAATAAATAAATGAAGTTACCATCAGCTAGAACTGGGGCGATTCCCACTCGATCTCGGCCGGTTCATCAAACCCAGATCCGATTGATCCCCGCCCCTCCTCATCATCTCATGTCCACCACCGGACTTGGGCCGACCCTCTTCCCCATAACGACCCGGCGACCCGAAATGCCTCTGGCCCATCTCCCGTGCCCGGATCACCTCCGGCCTGGGCCTCTCCTCTCGGCCCACGAATCCCGGCCTCAGATGCGGCGGCACAAACTTGTCCGGCTTCGGCGCCACCACCGGTACCGGAGTTTCCTTCTCCCTTTCCTGACTCAGAACCGGCGATCCTCCTCCGCCGCCAGTCCTCCCCAACGGCCGAAGCGAAATCGCGTCCGAACCGGGCTGCTCCGACCGGACCGGATCTGGAGGCGGAGCTTGTGGCTTGGGCT
Source organism: Ficus microcarpa (assembly GCA_025413485.1). Classification (NCBI taxonomy): domain Eukaryota; kingdom Viridiplantae; phylum Streptophyta; class Magnoliopsida; order Rosales; family Moraceae; genus Ficus; species Ficus microcarpa. Next base: position 24,000,220 of record CM046379.1, on the reverse strand, counting down.
GAGGCTGAGGCTGGGGCTGGGGTTGGGGGACTGAAATGGGTTTGGGGGTGGGTCGGGTCAGAACGACCATGCGACTGCCATGTGGCTTAGCAGAGGAGATCGCAGAGTAAGAGAAAGTGGTCGAAGAAGAGGAAGAAGAAGAAGAAGAAGAAGGGGTTTTGAGTTTTGGGTTGGAGGAATTGGAAGTGGAATTTGATGAGAGGTTTTTGTCATAGATGTGGTTGAAGTTAATGGAGGTGTACTTGTTAGTTTTTGCCATCCACCACTACCAGTCCACCACCTTCGTATTCGTTTTCTCCCTGTTCTTCTTTTCTTTCTCGTAACTTTGGTGCAGCGACTCAGAAGCAGAGAGAGAGAGAGAGAGAGAGAGAGAGAGAGACCGATTTTGGGGATCTGAGAAGGAAGTGAAAAAGAGGACGCGAAGAACAGAAAGGAAAGAAGGACAGGGACGGAATGATGTCTGTAGCACTGTGCGTAGTTCGGTTTCTTTCGATTTCGTGGACTATTTTTAGTTTTGTACTTTCCCTAGTCCGAAGTAACTTTACGATTGATGTTTAAGGTTCGTTTGATAAGTTCAAATTGTATTTTTTTATCTTAGTTTTTATCTTTTTTTTTTTTAATTTTTTGTTTTTTCTGAAAAAATTTTTTGTCTTTTCTGAGAAGTCAATAAAAATTATTATTCAAATTTAAAATTTCCAACTCAAACTCATTTACTTAACGAGCAATTATTTTCCTCCAAAAAGGGAAGGAAAAAAAATATTATTTTCACAATGGATGATTTTGGCCCTTTAATCATGTTGTTTTTCTGTAGCTATAGTGACCGGATATATTTATCATTTTCCTCTTATTGCACGAATGGATTTGCCCATGGATCAATACTGCTTTTTCCTCCCACTACAGTAAATTATTGGTTTTGCCCTTGGTATATGTGTTTGACGATTTCATCCTTTTTAGACACACTGAATCTAGGTTTCCTCACTGTGGATGGACTTTTTTACTCCTGCAACTAGGGGTGGCAATTCGTGTCACGTATCGGATTCGTGTCGTGTTAGAGCCGTGTCAAATTTTTTCTTCCTCAACCCGAACACGACCCATGACACGAAAACGACTCGAAACCGCGACACGAACACGACACGAACCCATAACGGGTTGACACGACACGAACCGAAATTGACCCGTGACACGAAATAGACCCGCAACACGAAATTGACCCGCGACACGAAATTGACACGAAATTCGGGTTGGACCCAAAATTGACCTGAATTTGACGCGAATTTGACACGAATTTGATATAAAATTGACACGACATTTGATCTAAAATTGACATGGAAAAATTCGTGTTGTGTTCGGGTTCTACGGGTCCAACCCGAAATCGACACGACCATTATTTTTCCCAACCCAAACCCGCGAAATTCATGTCATTTTCGATTCGTATCATCGTGTCGCGACCCATATTGCCACCCCTACCTGCAACCCCAGGTTTTCCTCTCTCTTTCTCTTTCCACAGCTCATTCTCTTTCCTTTCTTTCTCTATCTTCCATTTCCTCTCTCTCTCGGTGTCTTTGTTTTCTTCACATCCTAAATTTTGATTTGTGTTTTTCTCATCGCCAGTTTTTTTTTTTTTTTCTGGGCATTGTCTTCCCCTTATGTTGTTGTTTTCTTTTTTCTCTTTATTTTCCTTTTTTTTTCCGTTGATTTTTTGTTCTAAGTTTTTCTCTACATTGTTCATTTTTCATTTGCGGTTTTTTTTGCTCTTAATTTTTTTTTTTTTTTTTTTTTGTGTTTGTCTTCTCCTTGGTTTGTTTTTTTTTTTTTTTTTCCGTTATCATTTTCCTTTTCTGTTGTTATTTTATTTTTTCCTCCTTTTTTTTTTTTGAACTTTTCCCAGTTTTTCCCCCAAGGTTTTTTCCTTTGATTTTGGTTCTTCAACTTTAAATTTTAAATTTTTATTTTGTTCTTTTTGCTTACTGTTGTTTTGGTGGCCCTTTTTTTTTCGCTTTTTTTTTTTTTTGGCTTGGGTTGGCTTTTGTTGGTTTTGATTTTTTTTTTCCCTTATTATTACTAGCAGGGTTTTTCTCTGCGTATATATCATTGGAGAATTTGTTTTTTTGTATGCTTTTGGCTATGGATTTTTTTTTGTTCCTGCATTTTTTTCCCTTTTTCCCCCAAGTTTTTGGGTGATTTTTCTTTTCTGAGTTTTTTTATAGTTATTTTTCCTTCAGCGTGTACATAATCAGATAAAAGTATTTTTTTTCTTCTATTTTTATTTTTTGTTTTTTCTGTTTATTATAATCGTTATTTTTGTTTCCTCCATTTGCATGATTGGAGAAAATTATCAGAATAGATGAACAGGAAAAAATTAAAAAATATATATAGGTAAGCTCTAGATTTTGTTGTATTTATTTTATTTTATTTTTTAAGTATCTATACGTTGTTTTTCATTTCTGATTTTTGTTATTTTGGTTTTTTAGATTGTGTTAATAATGTTGCAAAGATGGTGGATTTTGAATATGCAATGGCAAATTGAAGTACTTATCTGTGTGATATTTTGATCTTTTGTATTTTCTTTTTTTCCCTCCCCCGGATAATATTTTGTTCAACTTGGTTTTTAAATTTTATGACTTGATTGTTGTGTTTATGGTTTTTTGTTGTTTTTAAGCTTGGTATTTGCTTTTCAGACAATATTTAATTTGTTAGTTTTATTTGAAAGAATTGTTATATTTTCTTATTTGTACTGTTTAATCAGATTTGACTGAATTGTTAGGCAACCCTATTCTTTAGGTTTGTAGACTTTTATGGTGTTTCTTAACTGTTGTTTTTTACTGATATATGTTGTTTTGGTTTTTATTGATCTGTCTCGTACATTTAATGCTTCTAAATAATCTTTTATGATCCACAATTGTCATATTTCCTATGATTCTGTGATTTATTATTTACTTTCTTCAGTTTGATTGCCTTTTTACACTTGCTACCCTGTTTTTAATGGTTCTAGACTACGGTTTTAGATTTATAATATCCTGATTTTTCCCAAACTCTATTATTTTTTATGACTAACCACATTTTCCTCAGATATTTTTACTTAGATAACTCTGTTATTTGTGTGATGATTCTATTTTTTCTCCTCACCAGCCTTTGAAAAAAAAAAACCTTAATATTTTATTTTACACTGAGATAACTCTATTATTTGTATGATGTTTTTGCTTTTTATCCTCACCGACCTTTGAAAAAAAAAAGCCTAATATTTTATTTAACAAATTTTCTGTTATAAATAGTTTGTTGCTTTATTTACTGCTTCATTCCTACGTTTAACTATTACTCCCTCTGCAATATTCTCTTATATACTCCATTTGCAACCATCTCTTTGCTATTACTATCTCTACATTATCCTCCTATTTACTCTCCTTTTAACCTTTTTGAATTGCTACCTTAATTTTCTTATTCCCTCCTCTATTACTTTCTAAGAACTTAGCTTAATCAGCTGTCGTTTTCAATGAATATAGGCTTTTTGATTAAGGTACTATTATTATTAATGTCAGTTGACTGTTGTTGAATGTTTTTATTTGACTTGAATCTGTTTCTTTGTTAAATATATATTCCTTTTTTTTTTTTTAATTCTCCGTTTATTTGTTCCTGTAATATTTCTTTGTTTTCACTATTGTTCAAGTATGGTTATTAATATGCTATAAAAGGATTTTGGTTTGTTATTTTGTTCTCTTCCTTAGTGTTTGTCTCCGTTTTTTTAATACAGTGTGACCAACTTTATTTTCTTAAAACTTTATTTGTAAGTATTTTGTTCATGTTATTGCTATGATAAGTTAGATGATTATGAAATAAGATTTGGTAGCTTGTATGATTGCTGTAAATAAGTGGAAATATAATCTTGTTTTGTTTTCTAGTTTACATATATATCTATATGATGTTGTTTTCTTATTGTTATTCTCATTATTTTTTAATTTTTTTTCTCTGTTTTAAATAGTTTTCCAAAGAATTTTTGTACAAAGATTTAATTTTGCTATGATGATCTCTATTTTGGTATATAATAATCTATATGCGTGCAATCAATGGGAGTTAGGGGGCGACCTTCCAACAATCTCCAAGGTTATATCTTATAATCTTCATTCTTATCATATCCTCTCATTAATTGGAGGTTGGTACGACACTTAACTCTATCTTTCATTAGCCTTATTTTTATTATTTGTGACAATGTGTAAATTTATATGCCACTATGTATCTATCATTACTACATGCATATCTGTGAGACATGTCGATTATATCAATGTAAGAGAGATTATGTACGTTAAATGCTTAATTAATGTAATACATATGGCTCATAGGTTCATCATTTCATCAAGACAAATCATAAAAAGCGTAAAGTATCAACAACAAAAAAACATTTTGTTCCATACTTTATGTGAGGTTTGTACTTATAAAAAATCGCATAACTGTGTATCTGCGTTGATTGTTTCGGTTCTACTCTCAAGTTGATGCAGTGTCCTAATTTTAAATTAACATCTGACAGTTAGAGTAAGGTTTTTGAATCATTTTCAATTATGGACATATGTTTTCTTAATTAATAATTAATTTTAATTTAATTATTAATTTTCTAAGTTTTTTTTTAAGAATAATATCCTTAATTTCTAATTACAGGATTGTCATAAATTAATTTATTAATTAATAATTAATTAATTTTAAATATAAAATTAATTGATTATTAACCTATTGGTGAATTGATTTTTTAATACTTAATTTCTTATCCATTATTTTAGTTAATTCCCCTTTATTCATATTTGGGTCCATTAGGTGATCATGGATAATCATTGTTTTCCAATATCATATTGAGTCATCTTTGTGGGTTGTGGGTTTATTGGGTCTATTACAACTCATTTACTTGTAATTGATCTTATTATTGTATTAAACCTGTCAAAACCCATTACACCTTATTGTCTTTATCAAGTTTTAGTTAACAATTACATGGCATCTCATTAAGTCTAGTGGCAGGGTCATTTCTCGACACTAAGCTATCGGGTACTAATTTACCAATTTACCCCTATTTTGGTTATTCAAGCATTTTTAAGCTTAAACTTATTAAATCTTTTGACCATAGCTTTTAGTAATCTCTCTTCTAGTTTTATATGTCCAGAAAACCTCTACCTACCGTCCAAAATGTTCTCCCTATCAAATTACCATTTTATCCCCTTAATTTGACAAAATTACAATTTTACCTTTGGACATACCATTTTTAATATAGACTTATTGAATAGCTTTTATAAGTTTTTCCTGACCTTAGAATAATTTTCACAGTGTCCATAAGCTCTCATAATGGCTTTCATAACTTATTACATTTCTAAACACAATCAAATAAAAGTGTTACATTTAAGCCCCTATATGTTATTTAAGGTCGTACATTTGACTATAACATAAACCATATTATTTCTTGTATTCATTTAGCTTAATATATTGCTTTAAGGGTGATAAAGATACTGTCTAATTATAGTCCAAGCAGATTTTATAATTCGACCCATTATTTATTTATTTTTGCATTGTAATCCTTATTTAGTCCCAATTAGTTCTCAATACCCTTTGGTTCACGTTTTATACTTAATATTCTTATAAAGTATTCTCACAGGATCAGAACTTATTTTTAACAAGTTTTTATTATTTACATTTTTTACCATAAATTTTTCTATATTTACGTTTTGACCCCAAAATGGCGTTTTGGTCATTTTTTATCCATTTATCACTAAATTTTGATATAAAGTCTATTTTAAGTCTTTAATCAAGATTGCAAAGTTTTAGATTCAAATAAAGTCTTTAGACTGGTGAAATTAAGATTTTACCCCTTGAGGGCAAAATCGTCATTTTTTATATTTTATTTCTGATCAAACTTGAGCTCTTCTTATGACTTATGTCAAGAGTAATATTATGTCCTTCTAAATGATTATGAAAATCCCACTCAAAATATCATTTTACAATTTATTAACATTTATGCTAAAAATGTTGTTTTTGGTACTTTATGGTCATTAATTCTTATTTTAACCTGTTTGTGATGTCAAAATATTTTTCTCATCATTCATGCTTCCATTAAATAGAGGAAATAACATATTGACAAGCCATAATCTCCTATTCTCATACATTAATACTCATTTCATGTTATATAACCATAAAAATCACATAAACATATTTTTCTTCATATTCAATACACAAATCATATTTTCTAGCCATCTTAAATCATGGCCAGCACATATATTATCTCACTAGGTAGTAAAATCACATTCTAACTATTTTCCATGCCTAGATTTTCCTATTTGTAAGAACACATTTTGAAAGGAAAGTTATTAAAAACTTGGTAAACCACTAGTTTACAAATTATTTACCTCTTAAAAAAGTAATGGGTTCTTAGCTCCTCTTGAAAGCTTTAAACCACTCTTTGATCCTTGAGGTAGGGGGCTAAAATTGAAATAAAACGTCACTTTAAAAACATTTTTAAAACATCATTTTTCTTTTTAGAAAACAAGTGGAAAAAGTATAGGTTTTTACCTTAAAAAAACACTTAGAATGGCTCTTACTCCTTGTAAAAAAATGATCTTGGAAGTGGATGGAAGGAGATAAAGAATATTTTTGGCTTCCCTTAGCTACAAATTTCGTCCACAATGAAGGGAGAAAGAGAAGAAACTTTTCTTTGCTTGTATGGTTTTTATGAAAGAGAAAAAAGTGGTTTTTGGTTTACCTTAAAACCATTTTATAACTAAGTCTTATTTTGAGTTAAAAAATTGAAATTTTTGGATTTTAAACTCTCCAAAAATGTGCTCAGCTGAAGAAGACAAGTTGGGAGGTTGTTTTCATGGTTTTTCATGTATTTCTAAATAGTTTTAGTGAGTAGTCATTCAAGTAGTTCATCATTTATATTGTAATCAATTTTTCTTTCTTATCTTATCATCTTTGTTTTGCTTGTTTAAGGGTTGGATTTTGGATTCTCAAAAATCCCCTCTTGTTCAACCTATTTTCTAAAAAAAAAAAAAAATTATTTCTATACCAGTTTACTGGCAGCAGGCAGGCAGCCTGCATTACTCAATGGGCCGCAGCCCATTGAGTAAGGGGAGGGGTGCACGGCACCCCTTCCCTTGATCCTTTTTTTTTTTCCCTCTTGCAGTGGGCTTAAGCCCACCACCCTACCCAGTGGGTAATTACCCACTGGGTAGGGCGGTGCACGGGCACTCCCTCTAAATTCTTTTTATTTTTTTATTTGTTTTGTTTTTGTTTTTTGTTTAAGATGATAGTAGGATTATTAAATTTAATTTAATAGATAAATCTTGGCATAGCATAAAATGTTGGGATCTATATGTGCCGTATGGATAGAAAATCAATTCTAGGAATTTTCTGTAAATATGACATTTTGATATTAATAAAAAGAGGTTATTCATGTTTAATAAGTAGTGTCTTATTTATTTTATTTGTTGATTGTATAATTATTTTGAGCAAACATAAAATACTCCTAGACTGTTGGAAATATATCGGATTACCATATGTATACGGGGTATACATAGAAGACGTGATAATTTAATAACAGTCTAAATAAATGGTCTGCAATCGATGGAATAAGATTTGGGAATCTTATTCATGATAAGATTGTAAAAGTTGTCTACTTTCTTGGATGGATGGTTTGTCTTGACCATCAGATAGGTTCCGAGTAAAAACTTTAATGTATACCAATATTGAGGTATGACATTGGACTAGACCTAAGGTGTTAATTGTTTCGATTTAATAATTCCATTTATAAGAATCAATGACGCTTTGATTATCATCCTGCATTAATTTTAATCCTGAAATGAATACTTGAGTTCGCATCCATGACTTATGTACTCTGATCCACTATAGGTGAGACACGGATAATTGATGGTCAATATATTTGTGTTTTGGGTGCATAACTTATTAATGGAGAAATCAAGATTCATAGATACGGAATCTATAGCTATCTTAACGATAATACATGTTATCTACTTAAAGGCATTATTCGGGAATTGAAAGATAATATAACAAGATCTTGGCCATCGGTTTACTTTGTGTTCTCTGATGATTTACCAATTGTATGACTTTACAATTGGTGGTTCTTTCAGTGGAGAATAAATGGAACTTTAAGTTAACATGATTGAAAAAGTAAAACGGAAAAAGACCTTAATTGAATCATAGATAACATAGAAGGATTAAGCGAACGATGAATAAATCATGAAAGAAGCACTGCATTAAAGAGCTTTTGTAATACGGTATGTGAACGGTAGTTCAGCTTCAGACTTTTAGTGGAATAGTCCTGAAGTTGATAATTGATGAATAATTAATTCGGGATTAATTTTTCGCAATTATACGAGCCTCTTTACATATTTCCATCTAGTCCCTCTGCTCATATAGTTACACGAAACGTCTCGGGATTTGTTCCTAATGAGATTGGTAAATTAAATGGGAATTTAATAATGTCTATTAAGACATAGTACTCTCTAACATGTAATCCCGAAATGATTGGACATGTGAAATTAATGTAGACAAATAATATGATTTGTCAACATATGATTGGTTACAAACAAAATAATTATTTGTTAATTATTTTGGTTAATTGAATTTTGGAAATAAGATTATGTTTGAATTATTTAGTTTTTGAAAACAAAATTTTTCTCTCCTAATTTATAGTGCACGAATTTTTAGTAGATGGAGGGAAGAAAATTTTGTTTCAAAATTATTTAAATATATTACAAACATTAAATTATTAATTTATTTAAATAATTGAGCTTATTTGATAGATTTTCTTTTCTTAAAGAATGGTGTACATTTTTTTGGTGGAAATGAAATCTAAAATATTTCATTTATTTAAATTAATTAAATATGGATGATATTTGTGGAAAATATTTATTAAATTCAAATAAGAAAGTCTTATTTAAATTCAAAGGTTTAAAAAAAGTTTGAATCTAAATACGATTAGGACTTTTTGATTAGTCTAGATTCTTGATTTAAATTTGAACCACCAATCAATCTACACATAAGGGGGAGCACGAATTTTTTAAGATCCTCCAAGCAAAAAACTGTTCATAAGGTTTAAAGAACCTAACCCGAAATTCGAACGATCCTTTGGTTCAAAAGATTATCCAGAAAAATAATTATTAATTATTTTTCAAATATGAGATATTTTTGAAAAATGATTGGAGTATTATATAAAGGTTAGGGGTTTTTAAAAAAAGAAAAATATCATCATACACTCAAAGATAGGGGATGGTTTTTTGGGAGAGAGAAAACGCAAACAACTAGGTTTTTTTACTTAAGAAAATTCATCCTTCTTAGGTGTAAAAAAAAGGAGAGAAATTTTCATTAAATCAACACTGTGAGAAAGGTTAAGTCGAGTGATATTTTTCATAGAAGGTTAACCGATTCCTGTTTTGTAGTTTTGAAGAACGAACCCCGATCGAATTCTCAATGAAGTACATCGGGATTGAGAAAGTGAGATCTAGATTTCGGAAGAATTACCAGTCGCTTAGATTCATAGCACGTGTGTCCACACACACTCTGAGACGTGGGGACTCGAGAAGAGTAGAGAAGACACGTTAGTCGACGCTCTAGCAATTCCGAAATTGAGAAACAAGGTATATTTAATTATGTATTTAATTTATTGTTATATACATCATAAGCTTCTTTTCTGAATCGACATAAAAATTTTAAAACTTCTGTTGCGCCGTAATTTTGATATCAGATTTGTTTTTCCAACAAAAATTTACTTCTTTAATTTACAAAATTATGATTATTCATTCATTATATATAATGAATGATGAGGACATGGCTAGCATAATAGCATGGAATGCGGATCCAATTTAAGTTCCTATTTGACCGGTTACAAGAGTACAAGACAAAAAATTCCAAAATGCATTAAATGGACTAATTCGAGGGATGTAGGCTCAAGCATGCACGTGAAGGCCTATTAAGGGAGATGAACATGTGGACCAGCCCTGAACAAGCATGATTCAAGTTCAAGAAAGTCAATAGGAGAATCTATGCTAACTTTCCTTTTCCGGCATCTCTTCTAGTTTCAAGCTACAACAAAAAAAAAAAGAGATTCGTTAATAAAGGCTGAATTATTATTCACTTTCCTTAATTGGATTTGGGCACATTTGTTGGAAAGGAAATCTGATTTGGACGCATTGACTACTTTCTAGTTTCCTATTTTAGTTCTACTTTCCTAATTTAGTTGTTTGACTGTTTCATTTTCCTTATTAGCATGTAATAAGCTGAAAATTAAGGGATTAAAGTCAGAATTGTTTCTTTTCAATTGAAGCTGAAATTAGGTGGACATTTCAACTTTCCTTTAAGTTTTTTTGGTAAGTTTCCTTAGGCATTAGACTTGGAAATTTGTGGCCTTGGTTTTATAAATTGTACCTTTTTCATGAAATAAAAAAGATCATTAATCAGAAAATTGTGAGAATTCTTTCTCTTTGGTTCGTTGAAAAACTATTCGAACTTATCGGGATTTTTTGTAGTGTTCACTAACGACTTATCAATTAACCCTTCTATAGTTGATTATGGCGTTATCACTATACCAAGGTTTTTACGTCTTATAGGTAACGGGTCGCAGTTCCTGTAACGCCCCACCTAGCGTAGGTCGTTACCTTGCTTACTTAACATACATTCGTAAAATAAACTTAAACACATTGATTGAAAACACAGCGGAAAATTTTTTTTTTTTTTTTATAGCATTGGCAAAACACTATAAACATAAAGTATTACTGTTTTTGCATAATAGTATATTAATTACCGGTTAATATAAAATATTTCATAATTTACATAAAATCACAAAACACGTAGCGATACCCATAATCCACTCATTCACAGTCCCTTGGCTCGCTACTCCATCTTGCATCTTTTTCATATAGCTGGTTCCTTACCTACAGCATAAACTCAAACCGTGAGCTAAAGCTCAGTAAGTACAACTCTTAAGCCGTAAAGAAAATATAGCATAAACAGGAAATACACATAGCAAGTATTGACCAAGTTATGCTTTCTTATCTCTACTCATTATGGGCCCTTACCTCGTGTGTTCGTAACCGGCGCGCGACTATGAACTGGTTGGGGCGGCCAAACCTTATCCAACTCAATCCACAGTCCAACCCAACCTGGCGTGGGTGGTACGACACATCGCTTATTAACTTACTTATTCTTACTTATTAGTGAACATACATTCTGTTGTCACCTTTTTGATTCTATTATTTATGCCCTAGCATAATAATCATATTCATAACATAATTATATTGCATACATGTTAACTAACACATAGCACATAACACATCATAGACATCTAGTAATATATACTAGTAGCTTATGCTGTAGACGGTGTTGTACTTACCGTCTATCCGTGTGCTGCTTGTCTTACTCCTCTTCGAGCTTTAATTGCAGAATCCCTCCTGCTCGATCGAAGGACGTACATGAGATTTCTAATCTAGTTCATGTGGGTTTTTCGGTGATATGTCCCCCTAAAGATAAACCGTGCATACATAGAGGTTGACTACCTTAGTAGTCTTATTGATCATGAACCATGATCTATAAAGATACGTTGGATATCCGCTTCATACACTTAGCCCATATCGAAAACATGTCGGGTTAGATAAACATCAACCCTTGAGCTTTGATCAACAATTTGTGGGTCAACCAAGGTTAACCCTTGTGATCCTTATCGTGAATCCCTATTCGGTTTACTTGAGGATTGTGGGACCTAAGTCCCGATAACTCGGGTATAGATTCCCGGTTATCATGCGTCTTAACATTGCCTTGAACACTTAGCTTAAAATCCTTTTGCTTTGAAAACCTTAACTTAGAAACCATTTTCTTTTAAAAATCTTAACTTATCTTTCTTACTTCATAAAAACACTTAGCTTTTAAAACTTAATCTTATCAACTTTTTCGTAAAAATTCGTAAATCTTGCCTTATAATTTCATAAAACATTTGGGGGTCGGAAACTGCTTTTGGGACAGTTTCCATACTTGAAATAACGTGATTAGCTCGAAAAACGTTTTTCCTAAAGGGTTCTATAAAATCTTGCACAGAAACTCTTGGATTCCTGCGCAGTTTTGGCATTTCATTTTATAGTTAAAAATCGCTTTCGAATTTGAAAATGTTTTCTTCACGAAAGTTCTAGCCCTCAAAGAGTTCTAAAACTTTCATGTTTTGAGAAATTTCTGATTCTGTACCGATTGGTACCAGTTTTTAATTGAAAACGAGATTAACTTTGAACACCGAGTCTTACAGACCTCTATCGGGTTTCCTTGAAAAAGAAGGCTGTTGGAGCCTTATTTTGGAAAACTGGCCGCGATGGCCGCTAGGAAACAACCTAGTCTACAACTTTCGTGCTTTAACTTTTTGCCCATTCGGCCTCTAAAGGCCTGTAATCCGTGTTTTACCGAAACAGCCCCCTGGAACCCGAGAGCTAGTTTTGGTTCTTACATTTCTTGTTACGTCCTACATCGCGGGTTCTAACTCGACCGCCCACATCGGGAGATAATTATCAAACATGCAGCGCATCTAATCGTCCCTTAGCCCTATCATACAGCCCATGTGATCTTTGCAACCCAAAAATCCGAACTCCTATCCTAGGGTTGCATATCCACTAACTTAGCATACATCACACCAAACATGCATCTTGGTTCATAAAAACATCACATACATGCATAAAACTACTTAACCTAATTTGGGGACATATTACCTACATCAAACCCTAACATGCAAATCTAGCATATCAAGCACATAGCATAATTTATGAGCATAAACATAAACCAAACCACACCTAGAATCAACCTAACCAAACACTAAGCACACAAGCACATCAAAGGCAGCCATCAAAACACACATAGGAGCTTATGCTCTTACACAATTTTTGCATGAAATACACGTAAATCACATGCTTAAAAACTCATTTAAACTTGTGAAAAGCTTTTAAAAATTTTACCTTCCAAGAGGTGACTCTCGGCTTAGGGTTTGGATGACCCAAAAAAATCTGCTTGCACCAAGAGGTTCAAGGGCTCGGCTGCTCACTCCCCACGCACCAAAAATCAGATTTTTGGTTCCTTTGTGGTCTACTCACCTTGCTCGGCCACTCAAGAAAGGCTAGCCCCAAATCTGAAATTTTTTCCTCTCTTTTCTCACTCAAACCCGAGGGCTGCAGGGAGCATGAACCAAGCTCCAAAACTTGCACCAAACTCACTCCTTTGGCTCACTAGACAAACCCGAACCTTAAACCCTAATTTCTACCCCAAAATTTTGGTTTTCCCTTGTGTTTCCCCTGCTCCAAACCCACGGCAACAAGGGCTGTTGGAGCTGCAGAAAAATTTTCTTTTCTTCCACTCGGTTTCCTAGCTACCCGAAGCAAGAAGAATGGCTTGGACTTGGAAAATTTTTCTGATCACTCACCCTTTCTCTCTCGGATTTTTGAGCTGAAAAACCTCAAGAGTTTGGCTGCAATTTTTGTTTAAAATGAATAGAGAGATCAACCCCCCTTTTATAGACAACTTGGAGGACTTTTTGAAATATAAATTTGACCCCAAAATTTTACAAATTTTGGCTTTCTAGCATGCAAGGTGTCCGAACTTTTGGGGTGCAAGACAACTCATGGTGAGTTGGCATAGGCTAGGTGTCCTCTTGTGATTGGTCCAACACATCTCACTTTGAATAAAATAATAATTTCTTTGTGAGATATCTTAAAATTTAGGGCTTGTTTGGATAAAAATCTTTGAAACTTTGACTGTAAAAATTTAAATTCCAATACTGTAATAATTATTTTACAGTTTGGATTTTTCATAATTTTAGTCAAAAAAATTGGATTGAAGATCTTTTCTCAAATCCTTCTGCCTCGTGACTTACTGTGGCGTGCTTGATTTTTCTAAGGTGGTTTTAGTTTCTAACTGTCATAAAAATTAGTTCCTGCATTATTTTTCATAAAACGCAGATCTTAAAATTCCTTCGTCATAATTTCGGCCATTTTAGTCCAACTTTGACTTTTCGGTCAACAGTTGACTTTTTCGGTCAAAATTTTGACTTTTGTGGAATCGAGTCGGTTTCACTTCTTATTGTTCAAAAAGGCTATTTGCTTCTTCGAACAGTCATTTTTGAGTTTTATTAAGCTATAAAAACTCATAATACACATTAGAGCTCTGAAACAAGCTTTTTCATGAAATTGCATGTACTATTTACATTCAAGTCTTTACAGAAGCTAGTTACACGAAAAACTAGATCTCACAGTTCCTTCCATTCGAACCTGTTCATAAAAACAATCTTGGAGACTTCTTCAAATACGGGTTTCATCACATGGTTGGTATGGTTCGTATCATTTTACACACAATATTTTCACAAAATCTCAATTGAAAAAGAAAATGCGAGTAACATTATATATATATATATTTTCTCGTTTAAAAAAAGAAACTCAACATTGTTAAATTATCAACATCATCACATTGATGATACATATATAATCATTCATGATCTTGAAATTTGATTTTCATCAGAATATTTCATTAGAAGTGTATTGATGAAAAAAAATCCATAATAATAGTTCATGAATTGAGTTTATGAATTTTTAGGGTATCACATACATAATATGATCTTCCAACTTCAACAAATATAGGTACTTCAATTGTTAGAGATATTATTATTCATAATCAAACTGGAGAACTACAAAAAATCAATAAACTTCATCTATTTTATATGGCATTACAATATCTATTATTATTTTCTTATAGAGAAGATGAATATAGAATTGTACAGGATAGAATCCAAATTTTGCTAGTAAATAACTATGTAGAAATCGAATATCAATAAAATCATTTTATGCTTTTCAACTTCAACAACGACTACATCAAGGAAATACAATATTTAGAACAGGCCGACTTTTCTAATAATATATTGTAGATATCTATGTTTTTATTGGAGAAGATCATCTAAATTATGTTATACAGAATCAAAATAATTTAATATTTGAAATTTAGAAAGGTACACAACATGCTATAATTAGGGATGATACAAATGCACAAGCAATTGGGAAACAAATTATTCTACGATCATCTTATACATGCAGTCCATGATATATAATTCAAAATTATTAAGATGCAATAGTAATTTGTAGACATTTTAGAAATTCTAATATATTTTTAATATTTAAATGTAAACCTAAATGGCTAGAAATTAAAAGAACTCTATCTAGAATTCTAGGACAAAAAACTGAAAATAAACCAGATATCGTAAGTAGAATATTTTAAAACAAAATTATATCATTTAGTAAACAATAAAGTTAGTAATTATTTTTGGATCCATAATAACAAGTAAGCTGATTTATTTTACATAAAGAACTATACATTATTATTATAAGTTTTTATTAAAGGAAAAAACAAAACTTATATAATTTTTATATATATGTTTTTTCTTTCTTTTTTTTTTTTACTTGACTTTAGATTTATATATGGTGGAGTTTCAGGAACGTGATCTACGTCATTGTCATTTGTTATTCTAGTTATATCCTGAACATAAATACCATAATCTATATAAATAGATAAATTTATTTTTGTCAAAATTTTAGATCCAACAACAGATTCTTTAGGTTATAAAATTATAAATAAATATATGATACATGAATCCTGTGGATATGCCAAAACATCTGCAACATGCATGAAAAATTCAAAATATTCAAACAAATTTCCAAAACAAATAAAAAATACAAATTGTAAATTATTGTCGCAGAGATACATAATTTAATGTTATTAAGGAAGGAATTAAACTTGACAATAGATACGTTCTTCCTTATAATCGAACTTTATATCTAAAATTTGTGCACATATTAATGTTGATATATGTTCTCAATTTATATTTATTAAACATCGATTCAAATATTTAACAAAAGGTCTAGATAGAATAAGAACTATAATTAAAGATAATTTTATTATTAAAAACAAACAAAATAAATTGCAAAGAAGTCGATGAAATGAAAACTTATCATAACTTTCGATATATTACGTCCTATAAAGCTATTTAGAGAATACTTGAATATTTAATCCACCATAGAAATCTAGCTATTCAACGCATTTCTATTTATTTACCAAATATGCAAATTATTATATTTAATAAAAATCAATAGCTATATAATATAATACGACAACTACAAATTTAAAAAACCAATATTAACAAAATGGATGGAAATTAATAAAAACAAATGAAAATGCTTGACGATTTACTTATACAGAATTTACAACAAAATGGGCTTGAAATAATAAAGATAAGATTTGGATTCAGCGATTTGGACATACTATAGGAAGAATGTTTTATATTCGTATAAGTTCTGGTAAGTTATATTACTTAAAATTATTATTAAACCATCAAAGAGATTCAATAAATTATGAATCACTTCAAATAGTAAATAATATTATTTATCCTACAAATCAAACAGCTTGTCATGTACTAGGTTTATTAGGGATGATAAAAAATAAGATTAATCAAGAAAAGAGGCATCATTTTGGTCAACATTTACCAACTTTGTCAACTTTTTACAATAACACTATTATTTTGTAATATTTCTGACCCAATAAAATTTTTACAAAAACATTGGAAATTAATATATAACATATTTCACACCCCAAATTTTAAAATTTCCGAAAATGAATTATATAATTTTATATTATATGAATTAAAAAAATGGTTAAATTTAAATTTATCTTTTTTATCATAATATAATCTTTCGCTTTCAACTGGAGCATTAGTTAAAGATTTAAATAATAATCTTTTAAGAGAAGAACTCAATTATGATAAATACAGATTGAAAAATGAAAATTTCAATTAGTACGATTTAAAACAATAGTAACAATTTATTTCTAACCAAATTTTAAAAGCAATAGAAAATAAACAAAATAACTTATTTTTCATATATGCTTATAGTAGTATAGGAAAAACATATTTATGAAATGCGATTATTAGTAAAATTAGATCAAATGATAATTGTATTTGCTATTGCCTCATCTGAAGTAGCATCATTATTATTATCAAAAGGCCAAATTATACATTCGAGATTTCATATACCGCTTTCAATTGACAAATTCTCAACTTATCAATTAAAAAAATCTACTCAACTAGCAAAATTTATTGAAAAAACAATATTAATTTTATGGGATAAAGAACCTATGACTAATAAATATTATTTTAAAGCTTTAGATAAAACACGCAAGACCTAAGAAATGATTCTAAAATCTATGTTGAGGAATGATAGTTATATTAGATGATGACTTTAGACAAATATTTCCTGATGTTCTCAACGATACAAAAGAAAATATTATTGTTGTAACTATAAATAATTCTTATCTTTAGCCATATTTTTGTATGCTTACTTTAATAGAAAACATGAGATAAAAAAATTCTAATTATTGTATTGATGAATAAATAGAAATTGCTAACTTCTCTAAATGGATTTTAAGTGTCAGCAATGGAACAGTAAGTGGAATAAAAGATCTCGAAAATAAAGATGCTATTTAGATCAAAATACCTAAAAAATACATAATATTATATAATACAAATTATATTCAATACTTTCTACCACAACATACAAAAGTTTATGTAATAATTTTTACAATATTGATTATTTAAAACAACATACAATTATTACACCTAGAAATAAAACAACTAATGAAATAAATAAATATCTGTTATCTTTAATACCTATAGAAACAAAAATTTATTGTAGTTATGATATCATTCTTTCATCATCTAAAAATCTTGATGAACTAAATGTTTTGTATCCTCCCGAATTTTTATACAAACTTAATTTTAATGGACTGCCACTACATGAATTAAAATCCATTAAAATTAAAAGTTAGAGTTCATGTTATGTTGATCCGAAATCTTAAACAATCTATGGGTTTATACAATAGTGTAATACTTATTATTACACAATTAATATATAGAATTATTGAATAACATACTATTAATTCTGATGGCATGACTGAAAAAGTTTATATACCAAGAATAAAAATGATAATAAATGAATCTAAATAGCCTTTTATTTTAAAAAGGCGACAATTCCCTTTAAAAATATGTTATGTATGACAATAAATAAAAATCAAGATTAATCATTAATTAAAGTTGGACTTTACTTAGAAAATAAAATTTTTAACCATGGACAACTTTACGTTGCTTTATCTAGAGTAATATCACCAAAATGTTTACATATTTTAATATACGATTCAATTAATAGATACCCAAATCATAAAAAGAAAAAATATCATTTACAAAAGAATACTAAATATTACCCTCACTAATTATATTATAAAATAATTGTTATAATCTTTAAAATTCAAATTCTATTTATAAAGTTTTAAACAAATATATTTATATCTTTATATCATCTATAGAAAATATACAATCCACTACGAGTGCTTAAGCCAAAAGAAACACATCAAACTTTCCATGCTCAAGTATGTCGCTTATTGAAAAACACGAATAATAATACTAGTTGTCTAATAAGTATTGAATGCTTATGAGTAGACGAACATGAAATTGATTTTTTTTTAAATATTACATTTATTAACAAAAAAATAATATACATTATTATTGAATATATAAATAAGAATAAATTAATATATATACATTTTTTTTAAAAGATGAGGCAATACATGAGTTTGTTCATATAAAAGATGCCGATTTCATAAAAAATAAAATACAAATAGGCAGCATATATGAAATCAACTACTTTTTTTTTTATCATGAACAACAAACAAAGATTCAAAATTATTTCCCATAGAGCAATGTTATAATTTGCATGATCCACAATTTTCAAAATCGTAGCTAAATCATAATTAAATGTTTTTTAAGAAAGAAATTATAACTTCAATATATATTTGATGACATTAATATCTTAAATAAAAATATAGGTTACTTTCAAAACATCTCTAATTAAAATACAATTTTCATGCAAAAATATATTTAGCTACGATTTTATTTATAAATAAAGCTCATATGATCATATTGTGTATAATTTTTGTCAAAATTTTTTGACAAAATATTGACAAAAAGATTGTCGTTATAAGAGTATAAAAGTTTTAAAAAATGCAATTGTAAATTAAAAGTTAATGATCCATATGAAAAATGATATATAGTTCGGAGGCTCTATATAAAATTAACCAAATTAACACTGGCAAGTTGCATTTTTAACGTTTTCCGTTTAAACTTTGAATGTTAAATTTGAAAATCCACTATAAATACGGTCTAATAGCTAATGGACGTTAATTAATTTACAAAAATGCCTATAATTTTTGTTTAGATGCATCTAACATTGTTTTTTAGTAGGTAATTCAGCTGAATCGGATCTTAGTCTTTTAATTTTAGCATTTGGGACTATAATTACAATCTCTTTAATACCATCCACTATTCATTGGACATGATTATAAAGAATTTTCAAACTTAGAACTTAAATGTTGGAATTAAATATTTAAAGCTTGATTAAGAAATGACAACAAACATTCAAGATGCATTGATATAACCGTTTAAAAGAATAGTACTATAAACACCAACTCTAATATTAATTTTTAGGTATGAACTTATATGGTGGTAAATTGTCATATTTTGATGATACTTATAATCAAATAATATATCAAAACTTTAAACACCTATAAATGAAGAATAAGAACTATAATTACATATCATTAAAGTTGATATTTAAAAATAGATATCGAATTTGGTCTTCTTAGATTTTTTTTTTAAATGATTTTTTATTTCCTTAAAAAAATGACTGGGGGACCTAAATCCTAACATATTTAAAAGAGGCAAAACAACTTCTCCTTCTCCTTCCATGTGGCTCCACGTGTCGCGCTCCTCTTCTCTCTCTCGCTCTCTCTCTGTTTTTTTTTTTTTTTTTAATTTCCCTTTTGACCTTGTTGATTTCCCGTTCTTAGTTGCCGGGGGGGGGGGGGGGGGGGTTGGGTTTTCTTCTCTTCAACCTTTCCTTCCTCTCCATGCTCTGTTCACTTCTTATGCAAAAGAGTTTTTTTTTCCTCTCACACTCTCGCTCCTTTGTTTATTCATTCTCCAAAATTGCTTGCAAGTGCTCAACCTGCATATGGACGACAACCGATTGGGCCCGAAGCAAAAAGGCCTGCTGTGCATGAGGAGCTGAAGAAAGTGAATAAACTTCTTGTAACCAGCTCGTATGCGTCTCACCGCCTCCGTGTCCTCAACAAAATTCTGCAACTTTTGTGTATTCCGGTACACAAAAGTACACGTGCCATTGTCTCACTAATTGCATTTGATTTGCGTCTACATATGTGCTTGCTATTTGTCATTTTTATTTTTACTTGTCATAGTGTTTTTAAGATCGAGTATGGCTTTAAACATGATATTGGTCTAAATGATTTCGTTCCAGCTGATCAGAGGAATGAATGCTAATTTAGCATTGGGTATCGTCTTGCTGATGTGATTGTTTCTTTTATGCCAAAGAAGTACATCACAGGATGTTTTACCCCTATTTTTCCTTATTGCCTCTTGCCCATTGATCAGATTCAGAAGCTGGGGCCCTCCGATTCTCAGTCCTGGTAACGCTTCTCTCTTTTGTCATTTTTCCCTTTTTAGATTTATTAGAACCCATTAACTGATAAACGCATGTTGTAAAACTTAGGCTAAACAAGCTGTGGTTACTCTGATTGCTCGATTTAAATGCCACCCATGTCTTCTCTTTATGCTTTAAATCATCTATTTGGCGCCCTCAAACGAACAACCAACTTTTTTTTTTTTTTTAATTTTTTTTTTTAAATTAAGAATCACCATTCTACTGTCGTTTATCTATGATTCTCATTGGGTTCAAGGTTTTGTTTATTTATTTATTTTATCGGATCTATTTTTCAAATAGGGGGCAATGAAGCAGCTCATCAGTGAATAATTTTGCACGCTGATTAGGGGTCAACTGAGGAGATTGGCGCTTGAGGAGGTTAGTCCTTGAGTGTTAACCAATGTGATGCTTACCAAATTAATGAATGCTCTATTGAAACGATTCTTGCCTCTTTTACTTCTAAAATTAATGTAATTGTTATGCATGAATGTGATTCTTCAAAAATTATTCTCGGTGATATTACATTGTCAAACCTTTGTCGTACTGTCTGTGATAGTCATTGTACTGTTGGTTGGATGAGTTCTTGATTTAATCTAAAAGATATTGTCCTCAATACAAGACAAGAATTAAGTGGACTAAATGATGCAGCTAATGCCCTCAATGCCTTGCAAAACATGCTCCAAATCACCAAAACGTATTTGATATCAAATGCGATTGTTAAGGAAGCAAAACCAGAATATAGGGAATGCAATGACAAGCGCCGTTGGACTATTACCTCAAGAACAACCATCCAAGAAGTTAATGAAAATCATGATGGCTTATTAGAGTATGCTTATAATTTCACAACCTTTGCAGAGCTCCAACCTCACATGGACAAACTCACAGATATCAGTATCGTTTAACACACTCAATTAAATCATTTTTGTCTTTTGAGTGATGAAACCCATTCTAATGATGTTGTTTTATATCTCATTATTAAAATCTATTCATCTTTTGCAGATATCTTAGCGGTTATCATAGATATCCGTCCAAAACGAAAAATACAATCAAAGTGCGGAGGAGACAGCCCAATCCAAGAAATGATTCTTCTGAACAAAAGGGTAACACTTTCTTTTTCATATTATCATTCTGAACTATTTGTTGGGAATTTCATCTATTTTTTGATCAATTTGTTAGCAACATTATCTACTCAATGAAATCAATCCGTGTCCTTTTGGATATCAATGATTGGGGTGCGTTGTTAGTTTGTTGTTTCGAATTATTTTATCACGAGTTCTTTGCCCTGTTTTTTAGTACTATTTTAAGTCTTCACCCAAATGTTGCCCAAAAATTTGTCTCCTCTATGCCTGGCATCTGCATTGTACCAAAACATGTTGTTGGCCCCAAAATTTAAATTATGTGTTAAAATTTAAACAAAATATGTGTTAAAATCAATCCGCTTAACTTAAACTTTACTTCGGGAGACACACACGTATACACATATATCTATGTGTATTTAGTCTTCATTATAATGAAACTACTTATAGTTTTGATTTATTTCATATCTCACAAAATAAATTATTCATAATTTCTTACAATACTATACATGAAGACTTTAAGAACAGTTGAAAATTGCCCTATCACTTCGTTATCTTCACATCATTGTAGTAAATAACAATATCCAAACACAATGATTGAATCACCACTCTAAATATTAATTATTTCCTCAGGTTCCAAACGCTAACATTAACCATGTGGGATGCATTTGTTGAAAACGAATGCAACACTATTGCAAGCACCATTCACAGAAAACCAATTGTTGCCGGCCTTCGACTTCGTGTTGTAACACACAAAGGTAAATATGTTTTCCTTTTCAATTACACATCTTTAAAAATAGTAATGCACACTAACTGTTATCATTTTCACATATTGCAGGCAAACATCATTGTGCAGACAAAACATTCTACTTGCTTCATGATTGACCCCCAATTTGAGTCTGCAAAATTGTTTCGAAATTGGTTCGTTTCAAACTACGGAAAAACACATTATTTTCTATAGCTCATGCTAAACATTTTCTTTTTTCCTTACATTTCCTAAGTATTTGTGTTTACGATCTACCTATATTCACCTTGAGCTTTTTCGCTACAAAATGTCAGGATAACAGAAAATGCTATTCAGGTGGATAGCATGATTAGCCGCAAAAGTTATCACGCTGCAGCTATTTCTTTGCATCCTCCTCTTCCAGAACGCAGAATTCCTATCAAGGATATTAATGATATGCTACTCATGGTAAATCTTATAGTTCACGAACTTCATACATAGAAATCATGCATCCAATAATATTTCATTAATAAAATATAATTGATTCTCACGCAATGGAGCAGAGGACAACATTTTGGGTCGAAGGAATTGTAACCATTAGCAACTTTGCTCAACCATTTTGGTACACTTCATGCGATAGGTGCCATAAAGTTACTGATACAAAAATATACATTTTGTTTGAGTGCCTATTCTGCAATAGTTCTCAAGCAAAGGCGATTCCCTGATGATGACTTGCTAGCCATCTCACAGTTCATATAAACTCCTTGTAACTTACTCTAATTAAAAAAGCATGTCTGGTCACCACATATCTCTCTTTTTTGCTTCACAATGACTATATGCATCTCAGTCCTATTTAAGAACACAACAATCTATCTTGTTCAGCTATGTTCTAAAAATCAAAACTAATACTTACCAATAGTAACATATTTAGTAACAAATCTATCAGCAAGCCAAAAAGTTATTCTTCCTAAGATATCATAAGTTAATTATTATTGAAATATCAACCACATTGTTGGCATATTCATAATATTAAAATTCAGATTGTTCATAAACAATCACAAGTCAAAGCCCCTCTTGTACAATATATCATATGCCATACCGTCATCCAAGTTCATTCCATCTATTTTAGTTTCGTCTCTTAAAGATCACGCTTACTCGTACTCCTTTCTTTGCAAGTTTTTTAATTTTAATATCAAATTTTTTGTTGTCTAGATTTAAACTTTGTCCTTTTTTTTTTTTTTTTTTTAAACTTCTATTTTCCTTTTCTCTCGGTTGTTGTCTTCAATTTTGGTTGTTTTTCTTTGTTTTTAACGAAATTTCTCTTTAGCGGGGGGGAAAAAAAGAACAAACTTTCTTCAATTTAGTTATTAGATAGACTTTGCATTATGCTTATTTACGTAGATACAATGAATCGAGTTCACTCTCCTTTGAGGATTATTATTATTATTGTTATTTTTTGGGCACTGAGGACAGTCTAATTCGTTAGCCTAGTTAAATGTGATTCTCATTTTTAAATAGAACCGTCTTTTTAGGTTTTTGCACCAACCATAGAAGAGATTGGGACAAACTATATCTTATATCTATATTGCTTGTTCATGCTGTATTTCTTTTAGAAACATCATTTTGTTATTTAGTGGCAATTGTGACTGATATCAGCTGAAGTAAAAGGGCTGAGGTTGTCAAGCTTTCATGCCTTTCCTCTGCTTTCAGAGAAGAGTTGGTGTATGGTTTAACTTAAACAATCATTTATTTCGTGTTTTTAACTAACAAACACATTGTCTCCTAAATATAAGCTTTGCCAATCAATGACCAAATATTTGCTCTAATTGTCGTTCTCAATTACAATTCATTTTTGCTTATAACATCTTATTTATTTCACGTCTTTACCTTAATATCTGTAACTCAGTATTGCATTCATTGTTTTCTTCGTAGGCCAAGAGTTGAAGTTAATATCAATGACTCAACTGGATTTATCTAAGCCACTTTTTTTGGCGTGACTGTTGAAATATTTTTCTTTTGGCCATGCAATCAACCAAGAACCCTTTATCTATTGACTCCCGGCACTTGAATATTTTGTAAGACATTGGGGTAACTCTTTTTTTTTTTTTTTCCTCCAATTAATATTATCCATCCTTTACATGTTCTCCTTCACTTAGTACTTGCTTGGTCAATACTATAATTGCAACTTTTTAATACAAATTGCTACACTCGAAACTAATTTTGTAAGAAAAATCTAAATTAAATGATCATCACTTTTTTAACTTAATGGTATCACTTCATACTGATAACAACATGACTTTTTTCGTGTTGTAGCCGATTTTCAAGTTTTAACCATATCCATTATAAACATGGATCAACTTTGTAAAAAACAAACCATCTATGGTCTGTTTCAACCAAGTAGTACAGTCAATCTTTGTCATCCAGTCAAACTATAACACACTTAAATGTAAGTCAAAATAAATTTTTTTTACGTTCACATATTTTTTACTGCAATTATATTTATGTATGCTAAAAAAACAAAAATACTTTGTTTTACTTTTTGCAACTACTCTCTATTTTCCATTACAATATAAACGGTTTATCAAATCTACTCTCTATTCTCCATTACAATATAAACGGTATATCAAATCTATTCATATAATCTATGTTATGTTATTGTTTGTCATTGGTTACATTTTTCCTTAACATGACAGTCGCTATTTTTCCTAATATTCTTTTCTAAATATTTATTTATAACATGTATATTATAAATTATTATTTATCGTCAATTACCTTTTTTTTTTTTTTTTTTAATATCTAAGATTCACTGTAATTGATATTTCTTCTCCGATTCTTTTCCCATAAACAAACATTACTTTCTAATTTTGTATTTGTAATTTTACAAATATTCCACCCTTCACAATGTCGGATATTTATTAATGTAAACAATTTAAATGCATATGACATGTAATTTCATGGACAATGTATATTCAGCAATAACATGCACACATAAACATAATACATAGATCTACGTTATTTGTCATCATAATTTATAATTTCCTTTCTCTAAACATCATATTCACAAATTCAGCAATAGGCCCCTCAACATAATTTTTAGCTAAAAATTTAGATTTTAGATTTCTAAATACTAAAAATTTAACTCTATATTAAATCATTTTATTTTTCCAAAGAATTTAACAAACAAAAATACAAGCGCTCCCGCGTTATTTCGCTAGTATAAACAAAAAGAGAAAAAAGAAATTATAAAAGGGTAATTATTGAAATTGGAATTTTTGTGTTTTATTGTACGGATTAGTGACGTGGTGAGATTGACTTGATGGGTTCCTGAAAGACATGATTTTGGGACAACCATGTGGTTTTGAAGCATCCATTATTGTCGCAACACTAGTTCAATTATTACAAGAAACAAATTGAGATCTCACTTTATTTTATGTCTGTTTCTGAAGTCTACCTATTACCCGAAGATTATACGTGCGCCTTTTTTATTTTTATTTTTATTATTTTTATTTTTTTATGCGTGTAAATTCCAAAGCAGTTTTATCCGATTACAATAATCTAAGAAAGATTGAAAGATTTTACTTCTGGACTCTTGAAGTTCGAAAAATAAAGAGGGGGAAGTGTTGTATAATACAAATTTAATAATTATTGTATTAATATGATATAAAAAAGTAATATTAGATTAATATGATATAAATTAAAATTTATGTTATGTTAGTTAAGATTGAGGAGTTTGTGTTTTGTTAGTCAATAAATTAAAAAAAAAGGTGATTATTTGAGTAATTTTCTCAAAATTATAAAGATTACATTTGTAAAAGGGACACCCGGACATGTCTAATTATAGTGGCGGGATCAATCTATTATTTCAGTAAAAGTGTACATTAGAAGATATAATTATTCGGGGTTTATAATAAATTTTTAATGGGATAAATGGTGAAAATGTAAACTTTTTAACAATAAAATTAAAAAAAAAGAAAAAGAAAAACTAATTAGGGATGGAAGCTTTTCACTTGATCATGGATGGCTCAATTCTCGTGTGTAAAAATCTTTTTTATTTTTATTTTTAACCAAAGGATGCAAAATCCTTTGTCTCCTATTAATTTTAGGAGGGCCGGGGGGGGCGGGGATGAACGAAAATAGATTGTGTTAAAAGGTGACTCATTAAATCATCTAGATTCGTAATCTAAAAAATAAAACCAAAAAACCTTATCTTATAATTGAATCCCACCACTTTTTTTTTTTTTTTCCCTTCAAGTTGACTTTGTAAAAGAAGTGGCTAAGTGCCAAATGCGTAAATTAAATTCAATGACCTAATAGACAAGGACATTTTTTAATGGTTATAGACAAGACGATTACTTGATACATGATACCAATTTATTATTATTATTATTATTTTTTGCATTAAAAAAATGCTGACAATAGGGTATCTTTATTATAAGATATGTCAACATTAGATTAAGCTGACACGACATTAAAAAAATATAAAAATGTAACATAAACGGTGATTGAACCATCTGGCCCGAATAATATTTCATTGCGCTTGTCTCAGCCCAAACTCTCATTTCAACCTCCCCAATTCTTGCACTCTCTATCGTATCCTATACATGCAAATTATACTGAAGGCATATATTGAGAAATCCTTGGAAAATTCCACCGCTTGTACTTATGGCAAGGCTGTAAAAAATTAATAATGACAGTAGTAATGTAAAATATAAACCTCAATGACCCAAATAACTTAATGTAAAATATAAACCTTAATGACCCAAATAACTTACTCAACCCACTTGAATTATAGAAAATTTGATGTGTTATGTCACAAATTTTATCTTCTTTTTAGATTTACATCATTGCTTACTTGTTGTATGCATTTTTTGATTTTTTTTTTTTTAATTCCTACGCCCACATTAATTTATTTTTGAATATTGGTAATAATTCTTGTTTCTCTCATTTATAATATTTATGAGATGTGTAGATGATGAGGGTGTTAAATGAGTGTCGTGTTAATTGATATATCTAAATGTATCGACTAATTCCTATCATTGTCATTTATAATAAAAATGAAATAGTAACTTTTTTCTTTTTCACTCTCTCTATATATATTTTGTTTTTTTTCTCTCTCTATCTCTTTCACCCTTTCTCTTTCTTTGTCCCTCTCTTTATATATACACCATTTTTTTTTCTCTCTATTTCTCCCCTTCCTCTTGATCCACAAATTTAAATTTAAAATCAGCAAGAAAAACCTAAATTAGATGAGGTATTTGTTTAGAATTCCGCAAATTTTGTCTAATGTATAGGGTTGACACTTGACATTAAATCCAGTCTTTGAAGTCGACTTAATCCATCCAACCCAAAAACTTTTATAAAAGTGAGATGGAGTTCATGTTTCCCATGGAGAAAATTAAAAATCTAGTACACCAAAAACAAACTTTTATGTATTTATTAAAGTACATTAAAATATAAAAATTGTAATATTCATGTATTAGTTTCATCATTTCACTAACAGTGATGGTAGGATTTGACAAATATTCCGCACATGCAGTTTACATTTCTTAAATTTGAATGAGAGAATATCTATTTTTAGTTTTTGTTGTGATTCATAAATTTTGTACCTGAACTAGTATATCGTATTATAGCCTTTTTTTTTTTTTTTTTAACAAGTTTTTTTAACAAACGACTCAAGTTTTTAAAAATTAGTTAAAATATCTTTTTCTCTTAAAATGGTTAATCAATTTTGTAAATAGTCAACTACTAATTGATTATATTTAATTAACTCCAGGTAAATCATTGATTGACTCTGAGTGAATCACTAATTGACTTCGAGTAAATCATTAATTGACCTTAATATATCATCAATTTTGTAGTCAATCAGTTATTGACGGATATAAATAATAAATTTTCTTAGTCAATCAATAGATTGACTATAAGTAAATGCAACCCCCCCAACCCCCTCTCTCAATCTCCCACCTTCGATATCCCAATCAAGAACATGTTAACCATAACAAAATCAAGATAAAATTAGCAAATCCCAAAAGTTGATCATAGAGAAATAGTAATTGAAAAAAAAAAAAAAAACATACACACACACATATATATTTCCCAAAAAAAAAAAAAAAGAATTTTGATTCCATAAAAGTTGATGGAAGAAGCATGGCACACTTGGTAGGTTGTCGGAAGCAATTTCTCATGTTGGAGAAGAAAGCAAAGAAGAATTTTCTAAGAAACTAAAACCTTAAAATGATTTGAGAAGAAAAATAAAACCCAATTGGTGGAAAGGAATTTAAAGAGGAAGAGGAAAATCCCAGCCAAGAAAAATGAAGCCCAATTAGTCAATGGAAGAAATGAGCAGAGGGAGGAGAGAGAGAGAGGAGGAGAATGGGGGTGCTTGGACAAAATTAAAATTGATTAACCAAAACAAAACATACATATTAGGATATTCAGCTAAATAAATAAAAGTTGAGTCATCGATTAGATTATGTAATTTAAATAGATCACCCATCCTAATTTTTCTTTATTTTTTGTATGCTTCATTGTTTTTTTTTTTTTTTTTCAAGGATGTGACTAGATATTGGAACTTGGATGCAAAATTTGGGGTAATGAATTTTAATTATATATATATATATATATATATATTCTTATTTGAAGTTGATATAATGAATGGATGGATTAAGTGAATAAGAGTTTTTACCAATTCAATTTAACTCGAATTTTGTTGGTTGGATTGATGCTTATTTTGGGATGGTTTGGATAGGTTAAATTTCAAATCAACTATTAAAGTTTTGCCTTTTTTTTTTTTTTCGGGCATTGAGGTAAAATTACCCCCATGCAATTACCGTAGAGTTATTATAGGTATGTCTCCGGAGTAGTATTCCACGCTACCATCAGTAAGCTGGTCCGCTACAAGCCGGCCTACCCGAAATCTTAAAGAGAGGAAGCTTCGTCGAAATTTCTTTTTCTTGGGATCCCTTGCGACGACTTTAGCGATTTTTGGGTCAACAAGGGCTGCATCAGAGCTCAATCAGAGTAAATGTATATGCTTATGCATTATCCACGGTGGTGGACAATAATATATAAATACTTTACCATTAAATCTACGAAATATATATATATATATATATATGTATGCATTATATTTGAGTCAAATAATAAATTAAATAAGTGATCATCCAAATGGGTAGATAATGTTTCGTCTGTTCATGAATGGCATCTTGCTAGCTAGCCAGCGCCATCATGTTGGGAAAACTTTAACTGATGAAAATTATTACCAAAATCAGAATCTCATGTTAAATCATCAAAAGAAAATTATTACCAAAATCATAATCTCATGTTAAATCATCAAGAGAAATTAATCAGAAATATACCTGAATCCATTGAGACAAACAGGAGAAGGATGAAGTCTTTCACAGTCAACCACTACAATAAAAATTGGCTTAGACGACGGAAATTATATGACGGTTTTACAAAAACCGTCATCTAAAACCTAATTATACAACGGTTTTAATAAACCATCATGTAAACCCGAGATCACACGATGGT
The DNA here is from genome assembly GCA_025413485.1 of Ficus microcarpa. Classification (NCBI taxonomy): domain Eukaryota; kingdom Viridiplantae; phylum Streptophyta; class Magnoliopsida; order Rosales; family Moraceae; genus Ficus; species Ficus microcarpa. The sequence continues at coordinate 23,970,296 of CM046379.1, read as the reverse complement.
TTCCCTAAACTATTATATAATCTTCCAAAAATCACTCTAAAAATTTAAAATTTTGTGCTTTGAAATTCGCACGTAAACCCTTAACTTAAATTAGAGATTACACGACGGTTTTTCAGGTTTACACGACGGTTTCCATTAACTGACGTGTAATTTCTAAAATTACACAATGATTTTGAAAAACCATCATGTAATCTTCCAAAAATCACTCTAAAAATTTGAAATTTTGTGCTTTGAAATTCGCATGTAAACCCTTAACTTAAACCTGAGATTACACAATGGTTTTTCTAAACTGTCGTGTAATCTTTCGAAAATCATTCTAAAAATTTGAAATTTTGTGCTTTGAAATTCGCGCATAAACCCTTAACTTAAATCCACTTTCCCCATCATTTCTCATGATTTTCATCTTTTTCCCTCTTAACCACTTAAAGATTTTCCTACCCACTATTTCCTTCACCCGCCCGTCGACAATGCCGCCGCCATCCCCGTTGCCGCCTTACCTTCTTTCTTATTCTCCTGATGACGAAGCCGCCACTGCCCTCCCCTTTTCCTTATTTGACCGTCACCCGCAACACTGCCATCCCCTCACCCTTATTTTCTTGTCACCCTCAACGTGCCCTCCTCCCTCTCTCCTTTTTCCGCCGTTGTCGTCGCCACCTCCACTGTCACCCTGTCTTCCTATCAAGACCGTGACTATTTTGCATCAAAGAAAGGCAATGTGACTTCTATATTGCTCAATTGCTTGGAGTATAATTTGTGTATTTATTATTGTTTAGTTTTTTATTGTTGCTCTTCGTAGATGAATATTTTGTATAATTTTTTGACATTTTAAAATCTACGAACACATACTATTCTACGCATTTTTTTTTCTACCCACCACATGCTCAATGAAATGTTAAAATGGAATTTTATTTGATTTAATATTAATATATCCATTTTAATTATTTTGAATTTTGCAAACTTACTAGGCCCTAATGAATTGGAAGCTTATAGCCATGGAATCTTATAGCTGGAGAAAAGATTAAAAGGAGACGGACTATAAAATAAAAATCTCGGATTGTCCTTATTATCACCAAGAGGGAAGTATTGAATATGGTTATTTTGTTTTAGGTTTTATAAGAGATATAGTGTTAAATGGAATTGACGTATTTGAAAGAAAAGAATTGTATACTTGGGATGATATGGATTTGATTAAGGGAGAATGGATTAAATTTGTAATGCAATTTCATTAATTATGATATGTAAACTGGTAATGTAATTGATAGTTTTTTTTTTTTACTTTAATACAATGTAACTAATATTTTATCAATCATATCCTGGGTCATATATTAGATAACATACGGGTTAGGTCACCTGTCGGAAATTACCAAAAAAATGCCAAATTGTTTTTTAATTCATGTTGGACTTTACACGACAGTTTTGAACAAAAATCATCGTGTAAAATACCGTCTTGTAAAGTGGACTTTACATGACGGTTTTCAACAGAAACTGTAGTGTAAAATTCGTGTAAAGTGGTATTTACAGGATGGTTTTGAATAAAAACTATCGTGTAAAGTTCTCACTTTAGCGAAATTTGTTCCCTTTTTTTCTCTATTCGATGACGGTGTGAACCGTCGTTGAATATTAGATATTACGATGGTTTATCAAGATAAACCATTGCAGTATCTCAAAACATTCCACGATGGTGAATTATACGACGGTTGTCTAGCTGTTGTGTAAACTTTAGATAACGGTTAATAACCATCGTCAAATATATAATTTTTACTAGTGAAATCCCCTTAGGTTCTTAAAATACTCTATGGATTCTCTCTCTTTAATGGGAAAGGAGAAGGAGAGAGCAAATATTATATATTATGATTTGATTAAGGATCATAACTCTTATAATGACCCTTATATACTAACTTAAATTAGATTCTATCAACTCTAATTTAATTTGTATTGGGTTTCTTCACATTAAAGCCCATACACAACATATATCTTTAAAGCCCAATAAATAGATTACTTGTTTGGCCTATTAAATTAGATAGCTTATAATATAATTGTCATTTAATATGTAAGCTTATAATAAGAAATTAATAAAATACCAACAATCTTCAACTTGGGCTACATATGTTTCCTGAAACAATTATATCATATATACCTTTGAGTGCGCACTAAAAAGCTATTTATTCTAAAATATCTCTTTAGTTACAATTTGGTCCATCTACTGTATTAGCATGAGATTCAAGTGGCCTTCATTTATATTTGTAATTAGACTCATCAATAGTCACCATACCAATATATTCAATTACATAAATCGAGTATAAATACATAGCATAGAAATTTTTTTAAAAATTGTTTTCTTTCCCAAAATTGACATTAACTGTTTGGTTATTAAATATAAATACTAAATCCAAAAGTAAAATCGTTCACAAAATCAAAACTTGAAGCAACATTCAATCCGCATGTATATATATACTAAAAAAAATACCCAGAATTCAAGACAAAAAAAAAATCATACGAATAAATTTTCAAATTCAAAAATTAATGCCTAAAATCGTCAAATTTGAAAAACACCCAAAGCAAACGCAATACACATATCTCAATGATTTAAAATAAGCGGCTCTGATGTCACTTGTTGGAAAAATTTTAATTGATGAAAACTATTATCAAAGTTAGGATCGCATGTTAAATCATCAAGAAAAATAATCGAAAGCGTACCTGAATCCATTGACACAAATTGGAGAAGGATGAAGTCTTTCACAGTCAAATCTTTTTAGGTTCTTAAATTGCTCTATGGACTCTCTCTCTTTAATGGAGAAGGAGGAAAAAAGTAAATATTACGTACTAAGATTTGACTTAGGGACCACAACTCTTATACTAATTTAAATTAGATTCACATCAGTATTAATTTAATTAGTATTGGGTTTCTACACATTAAAACCCATATATAATAAATATCTCGAGAGTACTATTAATAAATCACTTATTTGACCCAATTAAATTAGATAGTCTAAATGTAATTGTCATTCAATATACAAGTCTATAATAAGAAATTAATAAAATCCCAACACGTCAAACTTTTGAATCTCAGTAAAATATCTTATGTAGGAAATTAGCACTAATTTAGCAATATTATATTCAAATAGCAAACATATGCATTTCGTACGATATACTGGTAAGCAATCCGTACAATTAGAAGTCTTATTTGACTTCTTCCTCTTCTTCTTCTTTTTCTTCTTCATTATTCTATTTTATTTGTTTTTCAAGAATCACGTTTTTCACCATTAAAAAACACAAAGTCAGTCGGAAAAAACAAACTTATGTTCAGCTAATTTAGCAAGAGCTGTAATGATGTAAGTTAAAAAGGACAATTTGTTCTTGAAGTCAGACTTTTGTTGCTTCCTCATTTAATTTAACGTATTCTAAATGTACACCAATATATCTTAATAAACGTTACAAATTACTTTCTTTATTGATAAAATCCTTTTCAGAGGGGTTACCCCGTATGTTTGGGAAAGCTAGGAGTATCAATTTTAATAGATGTCATATATACGACAGAAAACTTAAATTACATAAAAGATTCTAAAACTTTAGCACAAAACTATTTGTTTTTTCAGTAGAACTTTGATTTTTATGCTTGTCTTCTTTTCATCGGCCATATACTAATACGACTCATCTGTTTGATTGGTGTCTAGCAATGCAATATTGTCCGTACTATAGTTGTTTCCAAGTCCTCTTCTCCTTCTTTTTTTTTTTTTTTTTTTTTTTTGTTCTTTTCAAATTTTTAAATAAATTATTTGTTTAATTATTAGGAACAATCCTAAAAACAAGATCTAGACATGATTGATCATATAATATTACACCCTTAGTTTAATGGTAGCTTCACATTCACATTTAATTAATTAATCGATATCCATCTAACTTTGAAACTTTCAATATCTTAAAAAAATAGAAAAATAAAAAATAAAAATAAATAAAGAGAGAAGTAAAGGACGAGAAGCTAGCTAGCTAGAGCAGCATATAAATTGAGGCAGCTGTACCCAACTGACCGCAGAATTTCTACCATTCTTAAATAGTATTTGACTTGCACAATAAATTCAATGAATTTTATTTTATTTTTTTCCGGTTCAAGTTCAATGAATAGTAATTATGTTAAATACCATGTGCTCAAATTTAACTTGGTAGATTTACTTGTCAAAATTGTCTTCATCACCGCAAAGTTAACCTAATTAGTCCTAAACTATGTCAAAGAATTCTACTACAAGTTAAATCAACAAACAGATATCAAACGTATAAAACATTGTCATTGTTTAAATCACTACAGCAAAATTATGTCAGATAATCTCTCTCTCAAATGTCAATTTAGTAATCAAATATGGAAATTAGATTAGGTACCCCGTTCATTTATATTGAAATTTGTATTTGTATTTTAGGTTCACAGGTACTAGTAAAAAAAAAAAAAAAAAAAACTGAACCTTGTATATATCGATGTGTGTGTATGTATATGTATGTATGTACGTATGTACATATATATGCAAACAAGATATGCGTGGCAACATCATCCCCATGTTATCTGTACGATTCAGGGTTTGAAGTAATTATGACGGAAATGATAAAATATTTGAGCGCGAACAATGATAAATTGAGGTTTGTAATGAAATAAATAAATTATGTGAGAAACAAAGTCAGACCTCTTTATGGTTGTTAAAATTGCTAGCTAGGCCACTCAAGACTTTCAGGGACCTTTTTTTTTTTTTTTTTTTTTGTCCTTCTTTTTAGTTTTTCGTCACAATTTTTTTTTTCTTGTTTGACTGTTACAACAAAATTTGACATCTTTACAAAATCTATTATAAAATTTATTTTTTAATTTTATTTTTTATAGTTATAATTTTTTACTTTTAAAAAAACAAAATAAATGAAAATAGTTTAAATGAACAACTAATATATAAATATTTTAAAAAAAATATGAATATTATATGAATACTATGATATTAGTTTTTTTTTTTTTAAACAAAATTTGACATCTTTACAAAATCTATATAAAATTTACTTTTTAGAACGACAAATTATGAAATAGTTATAATAAAATACTATGACTATTCCAAATCATTAGTTTTTCTTTTTCTTCCAAAATTTGACATCTTTACAAAATCTATATAAAATTTACTTTACTTTTTAGAACAACAAATTATGAAATTGCTATAATGAAATACTATGAATATTCCAGATCATTAGTTTTTTTTTTTTTTTTTTTTTTCAAAATTTTACATCTTTACAAAATCTATATAAAATTTACTTTTTGGAAGAACTAATTATGAAATAATTATAATGAAATACTATCATGAGTTTTTTTTTTTTTTTAATTACAACAAAATCTTGAGTCTATATATTTGCAAAGTGTCTTAATTTGTTCTTGATTCGATAATATTACGCAAATGGAAAAGTTTTTGCATCTCTGCATATCTAGATGTACATAACGAACCTCATACAGATATATATAGTTCCCTTAATAATTTATGGACCAGTTTGAAAATCGTAATCGGCAATATTATTAGTGGATCAAACCGCCAAGCACCGGAACGACCAATTTAATTCATTTCCCCCCAATCGTGTATGTCAAAGTCAGTTTTAGACCATTCTCGTAATTCCTAACTAATAATAATATTTCACGGACAATTGATTGATTTAGAATCTGTTTAATAAAACTTTCCAAAGATTGTTTTTGATGTTCTTGATCCAAAAATTACATCAGTATCCAAAAGTGTTTAGATAATTAATCTGTGAAAGTTTAATTTTCTAAATAGATTTCTAACATTTATTAGTTATTGAAAAAAATTAAAATCATTTTTATCTGTTGGACTCTTTTAAAATTGTGATTCTTCTATACTCAAGAGACCCTTTAGATCTTAGAGCACAAAAAAGTAATTAAAAAGCATTTTAAGTCTTTTAAAGAATACAAATATAACATGATCCATTAAACACTAGTTTGAGACATAAACTTAAAATGGAACCTCGAAATAAACCTCAAAAAGATATTTTCCCTACCAACATCTAACATTCCTTGCTTTACATAACCGCCTACCATGATTGAAGTTATCAAGAACATACGTTCCTTTTTTTTGTCCTTTTTCAAAGCTATATTATGAGTTGTGTTGATATATGATAAGCACAATATTCTTGGATCCTTTTGAGTTTTGGATTACGACAAATGGGCACCGCAGAGGTTGGACCTTTTGTAACCGTACGTGTCTTTCCAAGAATGATTATTCCTTCATTTAACCGTGTATAAGCCGCGTGCACGGAACAACCTTAAAGAAACCAACTGGATATTATTATATTCAACCAAAAAATAAATAATTTTAATAATTATAAGTATTTCCGCTTGAATATGTTCTAGGCTTTTATGGATTGATTTGGTTCGTTGGAATATTTAACTTTTTAGTCTCTCCAAAGATGAAAAATCACAACGACTTTTTTGGGTTGGTTGCGCAATGTTAATTAAGATGTTTCTTTGTTCTTTTTTTCCCTTTTTTTTTTTTTTTTTTTTTTTTTGGTCTTCTTCTTTTCATATCCTGGTTTATCCGATTTTAAGATCTGTTCTAGTTAAGGTACTTTCTATTTCATTGATAAACATGTGAAATTTTATTATATAAACTAGAAAGATCAACAGAGATAACATATAGGGAAAAAAAAAAGTTTTAGTTATTAGTCAACATGTGAGACACGCGCTATAGCAATACAACAAAGTAGATAATTAAAGTTTTACAAAAACAGTAATAACAACATTTAAAGAATGACATTCTAACCCCACCACCCCAAAAAAAAAAAAAAAAAAAAAAAGGTTAGAAGAATGACATATATATTTTTTCTTTTCAAAACACATTTATAGTGATTATATAACTTGATCCGAGGCCAATGGTTTTTGCATAATTATGTGCATTACCAAGTGATGAGAAAAAGACTTTTGTTTACGGTGCTTAAATTAATATATACATGGTTGTATAAGTGCATTTACTTAGCAAAATGATTTACGCTACTTATATTCATTCACAGGACCACAATTTACTAGCTATACTAGTTTCAACTTTGAACTTTGAATTGCCAGCAAAAAATTCCAAATGAAATTAGAGATAACTGATCAAATTGATTAATGCCCATGTTGACAAGAGGGCTGTGTATATATATATATATATATATATATACACTTTGACGTATAAAAATATATATCAGGGCCGAGCTGGTATATATGTGCAAGAGTGGTCCAACTTTTTTGCTTCAGTAGGTCAAAGAATTCTATAGAAAAATGATAATGAATTTGCGGAATAATTTACTATATATATATTTACTAGTTAATATAGGCCCACAGAGATCTAATGAAAGTATATGGCATCAAATGGATCCGAACTTACAGCATTGACTATTTAAACTTGTGTTTTGCATATGAGTTTGAAATGAAATTTTCATATTAAAGTTGATTAAATTTTGAAAAACTAATTATACTTTTTATTAACTTCTCATAAGTTAAAAATAAAAATTAAGATGAAAACTTTAAGGTTCAAACCTCCAAGTCAAACAGAAGATAAATTATTTATTAATCTTTAAATATAATCGTTTATCTTCCCTTTCTATGGTGTTAGTTATGCCTTTATATTGAATGGTCTTGATTGAATTTTAAAAAAAAGGGAATTAACCTCTTTACTTCAAAGTACTTAAACTTTATGCATTTTTGTTAGCATTCTATCCTTAATCAAGATAAGAGATAATGAAAAAAAATTGAAGAAAATAGTCCAACAGTGTTTATATGTATGTGTACATATATGGTCATTATGTATACACCTCTCTATTTCCAGTAGATATCCATTAATAATCAGTCGGTCGATATTGATAAAGTTAAATATAAGATGACTAATTGATCTCACTTGACATTTTCAATATATAAAAAGAAAAATGTCATTTGACCAAGACCTTATGCAACTAACATTGTTAAGGGAAATTAATTAAGGTTAAAAAAATCATATCTTATGAGCGAGCGGATTTAGCTGATTTTGCACATTTCTATGCATCTGTGGTACTGATAATCATCAGTGTAAACATTGTTTAAGACACAATAACTATCAAGATTGAATGATGAATGATATTAGTTGTTGAGATCAAATTCAATCTTTTAATTTTAGCTCTATGCGTGTTGATCAGTCATAATTCAGTCTAATTAATCCAGATTACTAATCCACTAAAGCTCATATCGACACGACACCAAATAGTGGCCAATTTGGGTTCACCTTCTATCCTAATCTATAACATAAATATCTTCTGAAAAAGGAAATTAAATATGGATTATTACAAATACAATAATTAATGAATTTTTATCCCTTTATATGGTATCAAAAGTCTTAATTTTCAATCAATGTACTAAAATTCAGTCATACTATGTACATATATGTCCATGTTTTTTGGTGAACAAATAAAAGGATTTGGGAATGATTCAATCATTTTCAGGTTTTCAGCCTCATACACAGGAACACATTTCCCTATATAGGACAAATACATATCTTTATACTAGTTTCTTTTAATCGTCCATCCAAAACCTATCCTATCATCACCAAACTATGCTTGAACAGTCGAAATTAGAGCGAGATCTTAAAAGAGATAATAGGAATCGAATCTAAATAGATAAAAAGAAGAAATCTAACAAAGACATCCCATTTATTTGTCAACCCATCCTCCCCCTAGGTGCCATATATGTCCTTGTTTCATATTGCATGATCGATTTTTGGTTCAAGTACGATGCCAATTGATCGAGTCAAAGGCAGCACATCTCTCTTCTATTATTCCTCCCTCATGCTTTCCTTTTGTCTGTGGCTGATCTGACCCTTTCAGCCAGTATACAAAAAGTAAGTATAAAGCTACGGTCTTGATAAGCATGATGACTTTGGCTTAAGGTCTCTCTCATCAGTTTTGACTTTTGCTTTAATTTTTCTTTTTCGACCCGGAAACATATTCCAATCTGGTGGGGCCAAATTGGCATCCTCCTAGTGATACCCACGTACACCAATATCATTCTTTTTTTATTTAGAAAGGTTCACCAGAAAATTAAAAAATAATAATAAGGATAACAAAACATACCAATAGAGAAAAGAAAAATTGAAAATTAGTTTTCATAACCAAACTTGATCGTTTCTGGACATCAAATCTTTATGGGTAAATTTAGGAAAGGAAAAAAAGAGACACTGCAGAAACTGATTTCATTATGAGGACAAAATTTTTTTTTTTTTTTTTTTTTTTGAAAAAAGGAATATGTTCATAATTATTAGTTCCTAAATTTTTTCTCGACCTTTAGAACTAATCCTTGTTGTCATTTAATCTTATAGAGTTCCTTAACTTTTCACTTATTTTATAGTTTGTGACTAGATTTTTTTTTTTTAAAACTAAAGTTTGTGACTAGATTTGATATGACTTCAAAAACTTTTAACCTTTCTGTCTATTTATTTAACAAAAATTTTACATTTTATAAGGAACTAAAATTTTGCAACTTTCAATAAATAGACTGTTTCTGAAAAGACAAGAAAATTCGATAACCTTTCATGATTTATTTCTTAAAAAACATAACTATAATCTAAATTAACAGTTTGTATCCAAAAATCTAGCAGAGTGACCACATAAATTCTAGAGAGGGAAAAAAAAATCCAGTTACTAATTTTATCCCAAAAAAAAAAAATAAAAACATATGTCATACGGATAAAGAAATAAATGGTCAAGGTTGATGCATTAATTTTCCTTCATTACGTAATTAGTTTCTTTTCTTTTTTTTTTTTTTTTTTTTTTTGTAATTTTCTTGATGTGCATACATGCTGATTGTGAACACACAAAAGTTCCAAAAAAGCAAGAGAAATTAACGAAACCACTACCGTACGTAGTGTACGTATGAGAACAAATAATTTAAGAAAGTGATGTGTTTGACAAATATAATCCGCCGCCCATAATATATACATATATATATGACTTAAAAAGCATATATAAATACAAGCTATGTGTTTCACTTCTTATTTCTCTCTTGACCTATAAAGGTTTAGAAAATAACCACGCTTCTATACTTGAACAAGATAGAGAGATATTCAGAAATTGAGAGAGAGAGAGAGATGGCCAAAGGGAACACCCTTGAATACACGCCAACTTGGGCTGTCTCAATATTTGCTTTGTTTTTCTTCCTCCTATCGTTTCTCATAGAAGCCGGTCTTCATTGTCTAACCAAGGTAACATATCTATACATGCATACATATATACATACATATTACATACTTGTAAAGAAAAAACGATTTTTAATCCTAATTTGAAGGTGGGATTTAACCGCTTTTTGTTAATTTGATGATCAGTTTCTCAGGAGGAGGAAAAGGAAGTCTCTCAATAGGGCTCTAGAGAAGTCCAAATTGGGTTAGAAAACTACACACACATATATACATGATATATATATATATATATATATTTAGACATGGTCTTTTCTTTTCTTTCAGTTAGAACTAAGCTAGTTAACTGAAATCTTTTTTCCTATCAACTTTTTGAATCTGGCTGCAGAAATGATGAAGCTCGGGTTGATATCATTGCTTCTGACGGTGTCGGAAGTTCCGATATCGAAAATCTGTATTAGCCATAGCATGGCAAACTCTTTCCTTCCATGTGAAGATCCTTTCGAGTCTGCGGAACCAGCTGTGGCATCGGCCACACAAGCTTCGCCACCATACTCCGATGATCGGCCTATCGACGACGACGACGACAATGATCAAAATTACTGCGAGTCAATGGTAATTTATCAAGAATTATTTCCCACGTATTTTTAACAGTATTATTAAATTTTCCTTATTGATACCAATTATTTCGGCTGACTGCAAAGTCGATGGCGTAGTCTACACAACCGTTTGCGCAAAAAAAAAAAAAAAAAAAAAAAAAAAAAAAAGAAGAAGAAAAGTTGAATCAAATTAACGGAAAAGCATAATGAAGTAATAATTATTGTGGTCCATCATAATTAATAAGAATTAAAATAAAAATTGTGATGTTTCAGGGGATGGTTTCTCTGATGTCAAGGGAAGGAATCGTGCAGCTGAATATCTTCATCTCCGTTTTGGCAGTGTTTCATGTTCTTTATTGCCTCATCACAATGTTTCTTGGGATGGCCAAGGTATCAGTAATATGTGTGTGTTTGTGTGTGTGCATATATATATATATATATATGTATATATCTTGTAAAGTGAATTTGGGAAATTGACGAAAATCACAAAGCGTTACAGATCAGAAACACCAAGTTGTGTTAAAAAAAGTTTTCATGCACATGATTCAGTTTATCTGATGACTGATTAGAAAGGAATATGAGATGCTATTTAAAGATATATTTTTTTTCCCTCGGTTTTTCAACAATCTTTAATTAATGGGGTTGGTCCACCTTTGTAAATTCGTGCATGACTAATGACAAATGTAATGAGCAGATGAAAAGATGGAAAGCGTGGGAGAACGAGACTAGAACTCTCGAGTATCAAATTCTAAATGGTAATCCTAATACTCTTATATGCAAATATACATATAATTATTTACATATATAATTAAGAAAAATGCGTGGTGCACTATCAATGCGAAATACCATTATTATTAGAAAATGTACCTTATCTGTGAGTATGTTGTGTGATTTCTATCTCGGTATATTTTTACCCTCAATATAATTTTTCCAATTTTTCTTTTTCTTTTTTATAAATTTCCATCGGGCAAACGACCATTAAATACCAATGGATTTATTTGTAAGGGACACTACCAATTTATGGATCATTTAGAAAGAGTTGTAGATCAACTATGTACACGTATATATTCATTTGGAGTTGCTGCAAAAGAATACGTAACTATTCAATACACCCATTGCAGAGCCACCTTCTTGGGGCCTAGCAACTCTATTGTATTTCAACCCCTTGAAAAGTTTTGACAAAGTCTTTCTTTCTTTCTTTCTTTGTTTTTTTTTTTTTTTTTTTTTTTTTTTTTTTTTGGCCCTGATATTTTAGAATTATAATTTTTACATAATAAAAAAAAAGTTTTAACTATACTCATTGTTTGGCCTTTTAGAATGCTCATACTTTAAACTTAGAATACAAAATAAACGAAAAAAATAATATACTATTGTAGAACATTTTAATTTCAAGGACTATACGAACTTTAAAAAATGCATTGAAAAAATTTTTATTTAGTTCATGAAACCTGAAAAAAATTTCTGACTCCACCAATATTTACGGGGACATGTATAAAGAGTTTTTTTTTTTTTTTTTTTTTTTAACACTTTTGTTTTAAAAGCAATTTTGTTAATGGATAATTCAGTAATAAAATAATTCATTAAAAAGGAGTGTGGGAAATTGGAATATTATTTTGAAGGATAACAATAAACCCACTCTATATAAGTTTTTTTTTTTCCCCTAGTGTTTGGCAATTTGGATCCGGAACTTTTAATTTTATCAAAATTGGACCTTTTAAAAAAAAATTATGTTGCAATTTTTCACATTACCCTTCATAATATCTCTCATCCTTCCTATAAAAATGGATACAAACTTTTCTTTACAAGAGTAGAATTTAATGTCATGTACATTGTGATATACAGATCCAATGAGGTTCCAATTTAGCGACCAAACAACTTTTGGGAAACGACATTTGAAGTTCTGGAGTAAATACCCTTTCTTGCTTGGCCCAGTAAGTTGAATGTCAGTATCCCCAGATGGCAACAAATTATAAATATATGTCACTATATATGACATGTTGGTACCCAAAGTCAAATGTAAAAGAAAAATAACAATAACAATTCAGCCATTATTATTATTATTACTATTACTATTATTGTTATTATTATTATTATTATTATTATTATGCCTTTAATTAATTTCTTCCTATCTTCTAAGTCAATTATTATTAATCACAAATTGCAGGTTACATATCAAAAAGCATGTTTATCATATGCTTAATTTTCATAGATTTCAAAGATGATTATTATTATTATTATTATTATTATTATTATTTTGAATAAATGGATTTCAAAGATTTTGAATTTTCAAAAAAGTTGAAAAAACTTGCTCAACATTTGAAATTAGTACTTGATCAGGACATCTTTATCAAGAAAACGGTTAAATAATTAAAAAGAATCTACTTTTTTTCTTTCGCAATATGTTTTATGTAAGTCTATAGTCTATACCTAATGTGATAAGAATAATTTTGACAATATATTTATATATCATCTATGAATAGGTTTGTCTGGTTCGGCAGTTCAGTGGCTCAGCAATCTCAAAAATTGACTACTTCACTCTTCGAAATGGTTTTATTACTGTAAGCTATATCAGAACTATGCTAAGATTGAATTTACATACACACACGTGTAGATAAAAATTTAACATAAAATTTCTGGAGAGCAAGTATGGATTCTTTGCCTTAATCCCCTCCATTTTGGGAGAGATTAAAATTGAGATATTTTAAAAGATTGAAATCGGTCACCTAATCTATTACCCTCTCTTTTCTCTCTTGGAAAATAATCATAAGTCCGGAAAGTCGAAATCCTTTCATTAATCCCAGAAAAGTTTAGATATTTGTTCTTTCTAAGCATAGGTTAATGTTTAAGGAATCCTATGTACTAGACAGCTTAAACTCTGAAGGTATTCTTCTTTGGTTTCCACAGGCCAACTTTGCCGAAACCTGGGACTTCAACTTCCAGAAATTTCTTGCCAGAGCTTACGACGATGATTTTGAGCAGGTTGTTGGAGTCAGGTAATGATGATTCGAACAATGAAACACAAATTCGTTGCGAAAGAAAAAGGGGAAAGAAAAGGGTTGAGGCTAACATATAAACAACATTTTAATATAGAGAAACAAAAGTATAGGATTACTATTGAGAATATAAGACACTGGCATTCGATCTTGCAGATTTTGGATCTGGATCTTCTGCATTCTGTTTATATTCTTCAGCGCGCACGGTATGATGATTTCGGCCTTATTCTAAATTGCTTGCATTAAAATTTTGCATAGTCACAATGTTTTGATAGGATCGGTAACGTTGTATCCGATCTTCTTGCAGTGTTTTACAACCATTACTGGCTGACCTTCCTTCCTCTAGTGGTACGACAGAAACTATATATAATCTTTTCCAAATTAAAATTGTGAAGCTTTCCTCTGTTTTGACATGCTTGTTTTTAGTAAATTTGATATTTGTCTTGATCATTCTCCGCTCCATATGTTCTATTATTTAAGATTGTTCTGGTTGTGGGAACAAAGCTGCAACTCATAATAACCCAAATGGGTTTGGAGAGTTACAAGCAGAACCCTGTCGTTCGAGGAACCTTTGTTGTGAAACCAAATAATGATCTGTTCTGGTTTGGCCGACCTCAATGGCTGCTTCATCTCCTCCAGTTTGTCCTAATCCAGGTACTTAAATGCGAAATTATTGTTTTTCACTTTTCGTAGAGTCCAAAAATTACTCGTGAAACTACTGAATCAAGCCAAAAGTTTTTAACCTAGCATTCGACTATTTAAATTTCACATGATTTACTTCTTTTCTTTTGCTTCAAACATCAGACAATAACGGGTAAACATGTTTGTGATACTACTGACATACTACTGAAGTTGAGGGCTCTGTGAAACCGATCATGTAAAAACAGAACAAAACTATAAAATGTATATTGCTGAAGTGAATGGGAATTTTGAATGTGTAAAAGACAGCATAAACGCATTGAGCGTGTGGAGCCCAATTATTGGCATGACATAGATTTAGCATGCAGATCGACCTTAAGGGTGAACCACATGAATCTTACTTGTACTAGTTTGTTTTTCTACCCCATTTTTATTGCTCTCGACTAGAATGAAGTAGGATTTTTAAATCCCAACACAGTAGTCATAGATCAAATTATATTAAAGCGTTTTCTTGTAAAAGAAAGCTCACCAATATGCATCATCCTTACAAGACGGTTGAATTTAATTTGCAGAACTCCTTTCAACTGGCATTCTTCACTTGGACATGGGTAGGTATCTTAAGTTGGTGAGCTCAAAATTTGTAAAAATCCTAAAAATGCTGATTCTAATTAATAACAGTTTGAATATGGTCAAAGATCTTGCTTCCACGGCGCAAGGGAGGACATTGCCATAACGATCTCCATGGGAGTCCTTGTGCAATTCCTCTGTGGCTACCTCACCTTGCCTCTTTATGCACTTGTCACTCAGGTACTATCATACATGAATGACATAGTAGTACTATAATGTAATCAGTGGAGACATTGGTGACGTAAAGTAACTATACACAGTAAATTTTCGCAGATGGGTTCAGGTATGAAGAGAGCGGTGTTCACAGAGAACGTGGTCCGAGGCCTCAAAGTGTGGCTCAAAAATGCAAGACGCAATTTGACAAAGAACGACTCCAACATCTCAACTCATAGGCCATCAATCTCCCGGCACTCCAACAGGACCACCGAGCATTCATATTCAGACAAGCAAAATAAGAACATCCCAGAACAGCAACACCTTCCCGCTTCAACACTTGTGATCACCACCGCCACTACGAAAACTGCAACTGCTTCTAGCTCTTCAGAGATCACAGAAGAGGAAGTCCCACGTGAGCAGTACCACTCTGGAAGGCCAGACATAACGTGCATGTCATGGTCGAAACCGAAGACAGTTGCCAGCAGAGGAATCTATGACGGAGAGATCTCATTTGGAAGCAGCTGGAAGGGACAGGAATTCAGCAGGGAAATGGACAGCGGAGAAATTACTTCCATCGCTGAAGAAGACACCTCTGCTATCAATCAAGATGTTAATGTCTTGTAAATTCTATGATGTACATATGTATTCCAAAGATTGAAACCGGAAACGATAAACAGTTGTCAGTTCTTAAAAAGAAAAACAAACAAACAAACAAATTGAACACTACTACACTAGAGATGAGCCAAACCAAGTTGTCATGCGTTGTCTTTGATTCTATCCCTTTTCTGAGGCCAGGCATGGCTTATGAGGATAGGGATGCAAAATAAATGGGAATTATACGTTTGGAGCATCCTACTGTAACGACCGTTGATTTCAATAGTTTTTATTTAAATCAGACGACATTTATAATGCGAGTTTTAATGGTACAATTCAAAAAATTATCGAGCCCCGTAAAACATGCCTTTGGAACAGAGAAAATTAATGAATAAAAATAATCTAATGCAAGGAAGAAAAACAGATTTTGCAACTGAATTCAGAGTATGATACCGAAAAAACAAGATGCTCCAAAAGAGTCAACCTTTTTGTGGCATTTGCATTCCAATTTTCCAGCAAAGCTTCTTCAAAGTTATCCAAATTGCGAAAATGAGACATATGTTCAACTCTCTTAACTTCGGCCAATGCTACTTCTCCGTCCATTATCGTCTGTCTAATTCTCTACTTGTCTGTACTCTGGACGAATAGGTTAGTGTCAAACGAGACATGATTTTTTTTTTTTTTACTCCTTTCTTTTCGTGCTTGATCTTCTGTTAAGATTGTGCCAATTTTGAGTTATCGTTTTCAAAGATTTTTCTGCGTTAATATCGTTTTGTCTAGACTGTTCTCTTTTTATATGTATGTCGTTTTCAACTTGTTTTAGTTTTGTACAAACATTACACTAGTTGTGGTGATGGATTTAGGATTTAAATCCAGTGGAGGCAAGAAATAGAGACGGAATTTCTGAATTATAATAATTAATTAGATTACATTGGTAATAATTCTTACAAACAAAAAACTGATGACTGATCAACAGATTTTGATTGTTTTGATCTTTATAAATACAAATATGGAAACTTCCCTTCTTAAGTAAAAATAAAAATAAAAAAAAATAAAAAAAGTTAATAAAAACTCTAAAGTATTGTATCAATAACATAAATTTACATATGTTAGTACTTTTTTGATAAAATGTATATCTTCATCCATTAATTCATGAGCATTGAAGCTAAATATTAATAACCTAATCAAACAAATAGACTTTCAATTCAATATGATCACATATATACATAAATATTATACTGAGAATTAAAAGGAGTTCAATTTAATATGATCCCATGTAATTGTTAGGTTTTTAGGTATTGGTATTTATAGCAACTTATTTGCAAAAACCAAAAACAATAATTTAGTTTGGTTTAGCTCAGTATCCTAGTTGATGTTCCAAAATGTGTTGCGACACTTGCAAGCAGTCACATGAAGATGCAAATTTGAAGTTTGAATATTTGCAGCTGTGGATTAATTTGAAGATAATTATTGCTGAAAAGATTATATTGTTAGATAATGTTAAAAACGTGGATAATATCTTGTGGATTTGAATTTAAATGAAAAATCTGATTTCGGTAGGATTTCTAATCCTATTCAAATTAGAATTTCAAAACTTAAATGGAAAATCTAATTTAGGTATGAGTTATAATCCTATTCAACTTAGAGTTTCAAAATATCTAAAGATTTTCAAAATATCACGTTTTTAATCAAGGAGATGTTCATTGAAGATTTTTTAATCGAAGAGATATTTATTGAAGATATTTTGAAGATTATGAGCAGCCAAATTCCGATTATGAAGAAAATCTAAATATTTGAATTTCAAAGTGTTCCACGAAGTGTTGTAACAAATCATAAAACACTTTGAAATTTGAATCATTTCTAATCCGAGATCTACATGGAGATTTGATGTTGCTGCTTATCCAAAGTCTTACAAATAGTTTGCAAAGTGTAGAGCACAAAGTTATTCACGTGAATCTTGAGACTTTGACGTTTTGGTGTTCTATCATTCTTCGGAAGAAGAATTTCTAGTCTTTGGGAGGAGATGTTATCGTTCTTCGGGAGAAGAATTTGAAGTCCTTAGGAAAAGAACTTGAAGCTTTTGGGAGAAGGCGTTTTCAGTTGAAGGGAGTTCAATGACAAGACGAGTGATGCTCGCTAAATAGATCTAGCTAATAAGTTCAAAACGACCGGCGACAATAGGAAGAGGGAGTCTTTGGGTTGTCTTAGTTCAAGAGTACTTGTAATCATTTGATATTAGTGGATTATTTGATAGATGGGCGTGGCCGCGAGAAGAAGATGTGAACAAACCTCGTAAAAATTGCCTGTGTCTTTGATTTATTTACAATTTAGTAATTTAATTAAATTGGAAATTTCATTAAATCCAGTAATTTATAAAAATGGATCTTACAATTGGTATCAAAGTGGATTATTGATGTTTTTGTTTCAGGTTAGATCTTGGAGACTAATCCGTTTTGCAATTATGGATTTCCTACGGGAAGAAGGCTCGGTTTCACACCCACCACTGCTGGATGGAACAAATTATCCTTATTGAAAGGCTCGGATGAAGGCTTTCATGAAAGCCTTTGATGAAAAAGCTTGGTGTTCTATTCTTACTGGTTGGGCACATTCTACCAAAACTGATGATGATGAGCATATTATTCTCAAACCTGAAAAGACTTGGTCTAGTGTTGCAGATCAGCTTGCCAATTACAACTGTAAGGCATTGAATGCTATTTTCAATGCGGTTGATGCTAACCAGTTCAAGCTCATCTACTCCTATGAAAGTGCTAAGGCTACTTGGAAGATCTTGGAGACTGCTTTTGAAGGAACATTTGTTGTGAAAATGTCAAAACTCAAATTATTGGCTATTCGGTTCGACAATCTATAGATGATGGAAAGTGAAACTATTGCCGATTATACTGTCAAAATTTGTGATATAACAAATGAGGCATTTGCACTTGGAGAGAAATATTCTGAGACCAAGCTTGTGACTAAAGTCTTTAGATTACTTTCTGAAAGGTTTGCCTACAAGGTCACTATTATAGAAGAAGTCCGAAATGTGAGCACGATGACATTTGATGAATTAATGCGCTCGCTGCAAACTTTTGAGATGAACATGAAGTACAACAAGAAGGAAAAAAGCATCGCTCTTCAAGCCGAAGTCCAAAAATCTACCGAGGAAGAAGACATTGAAGATGATGGAGACTTGACCGAATCATTTGCCTTGATTACTGAAAATTTAGGCAAAATTTTGAAGAAGATGAATAAGATGAACAAGTGTTCAAGTTTTGGCAAGTCTAATAATTCTCATAAAGGAAAAGCTGCTGCAAATACCTTTGATTCCAAGAAAAAAGAAGTAAAGAAATCCAATGTTGTGAGTGTGAAGGCTTCGGGCATATTCAATCTGAGTGTGCAAATACCTTCAGAAAAGGGGTAAATTACTAATACCACTTGGAGTGATGAGGAATCGAAAGGCAGCTAGGAGTATGATGAAGATGAAGTGAGCAACCATGTTGCTTTCAATACTGTGACGGATCAAGATGTTATGAAGGATTATGCCGTCACTGTTGCAAAGACTGTTGCAAAGACTATTACAACACCTATTATAACATCAGGTACTATTGCAATACCTCCTACAACATCGTCTACAACAGAAGCTGAATTTGATGATTCTAGATTTGATTGTAGCAGTGATAATGATCTGAGCGATGAAGACATCCAAAAGGCCTATCAAGAGATGTACTCCAAGTGGATCTAGTTGTGTAAACTGAACAAGAAATTGGAGGATCGTATAATTGAATCGGTTAAAGAAAGATACTCTAAAAAGGGCCATGATCAACTATGAACTTTAAGCACCTGAAAAGGAGAAGAAACTTTAAAGACTCACACTCAATTGGAGGAAACACAAAAGTCATTAAAGATACTTAACTGTGGATCGGCCAAACTAGATCACATTCTTTCTACTGGAAAATCATGTGATGATCATCGTGGCCTAGGTTACACAGGTGAATCTTCTTCATCAAAGACCATGTTTGTCAAAGGTACAGCTATTCATGAGCATGCCATGTTTGTCAAAGGTACACCTATTCATGAACATGGTCCTCAATTAGGTATGAATTCTGAACTAAACCTCCTAGGTGTAAATCAAAGAGGTTCGTTTGTACTTGTCATTATTGCAATTTTCTGGATCATAATAGGCCTAGATGTTTCCAGTACTTGAATGCTTTTAAGTGAGGAATTATTTTTAACCCACCAAATTTCACTAAGTCTAGATTTGCACCTAAGTTGAATTATATTCATCCATTATTATTGTAATAATTATATTCATAATTAATGATTAATTAATCTCTAATTACTCACATATTTTAATTATATAGTTAATCAATATAATAATATTGCTGACACAACCAATGATCATTTATTAGCTCTTACAATTAATTAATTAATTACTTTAATTAACTTTTTTTAACATAATTATACTTTATCATATATTTATTAGCTTATTAATTTATTTCTTAATCAATTATTTAATCTACATCACACCTCTAAGTGGGTTGTCTTCCATCTAGTATTAGGCTTGTAAGGCCTAGTCTCATTAGCTATGGTTCTTAAGTTGGGCTAAAATAGTCTCTTGGTGTATGTCTAGTAATCCTTTAGTTTAGTTTATCTTGGTCCATCTAGAAACTTATGATTCAACTTTATGGAGTTACAAATTTTTACACTTGGTTGAACATACACTTAATACTAAAGCATTTCATCAATTTTTGTGTCTATATATTATGACTTATTCTTATGTCACATTTTTAATGTTAATTGTTTTGTCGTATGAGATCTTAACTGTAAGATTTATTAAAATATGCATATAAAAGTTAAAGTATTTAGTTTCTATCCTTATAATTTATTTTTCAAAATATTAATTGTTTCAAATCTTAATATGGATGTTTTGCTTAGTGTCCCATAGTAAAATCTCAATTTACAATATGATAATTTAATTTTGGGTTATTTATTAAAAATTATGTATACGTACTTGTTTTAAACATAAGATAGCTCATTTTAAAACTTAGGATGTCTACTTTATAATTATAAAGTTATTTGCAAGTTATTAATTTTACATGTTGTGTAACAAGGTTTTGTTACTATTGGTCTCACTTATATACCATATGCCTAGATTTATGATTAAAATTAGCGAAATAATAACAATTTACTCACAAGTCCAAATAATTAAAAAGAATGTCATTAGAAAGTTTATGATGTCTAATTTATGTATTAAAAATAGTTTTACAAAATATTATGGTTTACTAACCCAAAACATACAAAACCCGTGACTGGTATAGGGTTCTAGAAAACCTTTCGGTTCGTAGTCTTAATTTGAAAGTTCACCAAAAATTGCACCTTTGTCCATTTGAGGCGCAACATACATCAGTCAAAAGCTTAAAAGATCTAGTTTTTAGATATATAACTTATAATCCAAAATTTTGAGTCTAAGGGGGTTTTGATTTCATAAAACCCGTGTCTCTACTGTATCCCAGGGTTCCTTTTCTTTCTAGTTTTATATCACAATTTCAAATGAACATAACTTGAGACATACATAAGTAGCTTAAGTGATTCCAAAGTCCGAAATGAAGATTATTCTCTACAGAATCTTAACATATAATTTATTTTTCCTACCAAAATTTCTAACTCATGCCATATTATCACAACAACCACAAGTTCTAATAAAGTTCTTAGATTTACTAAATGTTTCGTGGATCCTCTAGACATCTGACCTCCAGATTTCTTCTCAAAACCTTTTCCTAATAAGAAGAAGTCTAACATTAAGATTCTAACTATGTAACATACTTTGGTTCTCTAAAAATGACCAAAACATAAAAAGAATCACTAGGTTACTTCTAATAACAGATCCTCCAACTCTATTTCACACTTCTTCAAACTTGATAATGGGGTTGTTTGGAGCTTGAAAATAGAGGAGAAGGGTGATAGAGGGGTGTGAGAGAATGGGGAATAGTGTTGGTATTTTTTTAATCTTAACTATTCATTTATTATCTATATGATACATTTAATATCTTAATTATACTCTCAATACTTAAATATTAATATGATCAAAATAAATATTAAGGTCATCAAGTTGACCCACTAATAATAATTGGGATTATATTCCAAATATTGACATTTATGCCTATAATATGGCATATACATTTTTCATATAAATTAATATGTCATTCGAACTATTTTTTATGTATCTATAATTTCTCGTTTAAAAAAGAGAAATTCACATTGTTAGAGTATCAAAATCATCATATCGATGATATATATAAAATCATTCATGATCTTAAAATTTGATATTCATTAAAATAATTCATTAGAAGTCGATTAAGAAATAAATCCATAATAATAATTTATGAAATCAAGTTTAAGAATTTCTAGGGCGTCACAGATGTTGATCAGATGGTTGTCACAAATTGACTCATTGACAAAAAAAAAAAATTTAATGACAATTAATGAACATAAACTTAGAGAACCCATTAAATGAGATTTGGATGGCAACTTGTTGTTAACCTGTTGGGCTTTAAAGTATTTGATTATTTCTCCAATCTCCCACTTTAAATTTGGGGGACTAGTTCCACAAAGTTGTCTTACCACATGGCACACTAGAGTTTTGAAAATAACCAGATAGAATCGATGTGCAACCATCATGTAAGGAGTTAGTGGTGTACAGACAGGTTGTTTTTGTACATTTGACCTATTAAAATAAGGATTAATGGGTTTGTTTTTATTTTATAATAGGTGGAGCATTTAAGGGAGGGCTAGAATGTAATCACAAGAAAAAAAAAAATTAATATAAGATAGTGATGGGAAACTAACGGCTAATATGAAAAGAAAATGCTTACAAAGAATAACGTATTGCTAGATGTCATTTTAGCTAAGAAGATGTCATTTTGTTTCCAAAAGAATTGTGAATGGTTAGGAAAATGACAATTATTTTTTTTTTTAAAAAAATTATCTTGATGTTGCTTAATGATATGAAACAATATATATAAGTTTTTGAAGTGAAGCATTATGCGGCATTGTTTACAGAGACACTCAAAACTTTGAAGTAATGTAATTTTTTTTTTTCTTATTTTAAAGGTTATTTTTATAAATGATTCTCAAATCATATATCATATTATTGGATTTTAATTTTCTACGAAAAATTGCTCTGAATTCTTTTATTATCACATAAGATGTTCATTTTTTCGTATTTTGTTAAAAATTAGATTGACATTGAACATGTTATAATAACATGAGGTTTAGTGAAAATAAAAATTAAAAAAAAACTGAAAATGAACTTTTTCTAGAGGGAACATATATCTTTATTAGTGATATTTTTTCAAGTAAATTATAAATATTTATAATTTTTTATAAAGATTTTGGAGGCATGGTTATCCCTATTATTTTGGTTACAATTGACCCTTAATCAAGGATCATATAACTAAAATGTGTTCAATTTTCATCAAGTTTTTTTAAGGACTACCTATAAAAAAAACCGTTAATGTAATATTAGAAAAAAAAAATTTCCTAAAAAAATAATAGAAGTTTTCATATAATGTGACGTGTAAAATCAAAATGCTTTCACCCCAAGTTTAAAAAAATAAAATAAAATAAAATAAAGAATGTTTTTTTTAAGAATGGGCTATTTAATAATAAGGTGAAAAAAAGAAGAGGGACTTTTTTAGAATAATAAGAGGGGTGAAATAAGTAATAATTAATTTTAAAATTTAATTAATGGGTGATTTAAGAAAAGGGGTGAAGAAAGTAGAACGATGGTGGCATAATATATAGACCTCAAAAAAAAAGAAAAAAAAGAAGGTTACATTCCACTCCTATTGGGGGTTTTGGTTGAAGTTAATTAAGGGTAATCACATATTTGGGAATTTTTTAAAGTAATCATATGCCGAAAAGTAGTAGATTATTGTGTTTGGTTATATATAGAGGCGTAGACTTCAGTGCATCCGTCGCACCAATACGTCTACACGTGTCAACAGAGGAGAAAACTTGCATTGTTGAATGTCAGTATATTGATGAGCTGTATGACACTTGGGGGATGAGAAACCGGCTGCAGAAAGTAGCATCCTTCATGCCGGTGTGGTATTCATGTAAATAAGGTGAAAAGGAGAGGACAAGTCGAGGCAAACAAAGAAAAAAAGGTGGAGGAAAACGACATGGTAAACATAATAGAAGAATAGGATAACTGGCTTTAGCTGTCTTCGTCGGTAAGTGAGTGAATTAGGTACCGAACCACAAATTTTTTCAGAGATAAGAGGGAAAAAAAAACTGAAAATTTTTTGGTCTAATTATGTTGCGAGTTTAATGTTCTTTTGCCTAAAAACATATTAGCGTTTGGTAAATATTTTTCAAAGATGTTGTGAATACCAGAATCAAAATTTAAAGTTTTTGTAAATTAAGAATAAAATTGTTTTCCAGACTTATAATGAAAAAAAAGGGTATATTATATTTTTCTCTAACACTAAGATGCATGAACGACGTACTCCAACAGTAATATTTTGTTCTATAAAATAAAAGTAATGTGATGGTAGTAAATTAATACACTACTATATTTTAGAAATTATTTACTATCTGATTTTTTTTTTGTTTGAAATATTTATTATCATCTTCAAATACACAGAATATTACAATAATAAAAACTTTGAAAAAAAATAAAATAAATGTTACAAAATTATACTCAACATTTTTAAAACTATTTTAAGAGGAAAAGAATTTATATATTTTTAAAAAATAGTTGAATGAATTTTATTATTTGTTATGGAGATACATATAAATTGTGTAGATTGGAATGATTATTTATTGTTAAGAATATTTTCGTAAATTTTTATAATGATAGCAGAAGCGTTGTGCAGAAGTAACTCCTGACTTGCTTCTCAAATTATATTGCACTGTAACAGTTTTTATAATCTTTTGGACAAAAACAGAGTTTATCAAACATTCATTACTTGTTGTAGATTCTTTAATAACCTAAAAGCAA
Source organism: Ficus microcarpa (assembly GCA_025413485.1). Lineage (NCBI taxonomy): Eukaryota > Viridiplantae > Streptophyta > Magnoliopsida > Rosales > Moraceae > Ficus > Ficus microcarpa. The sequence goes on along the minus strand of CM046379.1, from coordinate 23,945,527 downwards.
TGTCAAACAAATCCACTGTCTTCTTTTTTTATTTTTAAAGGAATTAAACACACATTTTGACGATCACCCTTACTATACACTTCACCTACAAATCCTACTTACCACAATTACATTTCCAATCCCACACTCTCAATAGAACAGTACTATTAAAGATACTAATTCTAATCCCAACTCTTTTATTAGCAACTCACGTATTATATTTTTATTAATAGATGCAATCAATTGATATGATAATTTTTTAAATATTTACCAATAAAAAAACAACAACTCATATGTCATATAAGTTGATATTCAAAAATTAGATTTTATATATTTAATGTCCCTAGCATTTTTACTTTTAAGATAGGGTTGACCTAAGCCTCCTACTAATATTTCAATCTTAAAAACAATTTCAACATGTTCATTTCATTGCCGGTAGTAATATAAAACCCTACCTATCCAATTTGAGGATGCCCAGTATGTCGACTAACTCCTTTCCAACTTCCGCCGGCAACTTCCCTTCACCTGTCATGTGTATGACCGAAACTGCTTCCCCCAACTATTACATTTCCTTTAGCTCATCCCCGTAGCCTTCCTTGAGCCATCATCGTCCCCTCACTTCTATCATTGACTTACGTCACGTATTGCGACTAAGGATTGAAAAATCCACATTTCCACCAATATATTTGCGGAAATTTCTATATGAAAGTGCCAATAAAGAAACAAAAGTATAGTATCTTGTCCACAAAGTAGTCACGAAATTTCCATGGAAATTTCCATAAATGTTGATTTTTTTATGAAAATGTCAATTTCCATGAAAAATGTAGTAGTTAATGACAAAGTAGAAATATCAACAAAAGATCTATAAATTATCAGTCATTAATATTTTTTACAGTAATTTTTTAATGTAAGAATATATATATATATATATATATACATACATATATTTGGTTAGTTTACTCCCAATGTCTGTGGATACCTGAAGAGAAAGTATCCAGAGACACATACATAAGATGTCCAAAAATTATAAACTACCCAAACACACTGTCTTGGTATCAATTATTTAATCTAACAGAATATTGTAGATAACTTTGGACATTCATAAAGCTCCTTTTGATATTGAAATTTTCTTATCATGTGTGAATCATGAATGTAATGCACCCATTAGATTAACTATGGATGCAATTTTGTCATTCATTAAATTATGATCACTGCTTATCAAGAATATTTGTCAATACTTAATATTTTAATTGGGAGTTTTATTTAATTTATAAGTCATTAACTATTTTAGAGTTTAAAGTTCTTTTTTTAATTAAGTATTTTAAGATGGTTTTCCATATTTTACATGAATTTCCGTCGATATCGATATTTCTGTCGATATTTCTATAAATAGTCGATATTTCAGTAAAATCTAAATATCGATGTTTTCACAACTATCTATGTTTTGATTTTTTTTTTTTTTTTTTTCCGCTTAAAGATCGATGTTTTGATCTTGATTGCGACTTTGCCGGTCCCTATTTTTGTCCCCTTCGTCCACATTGCTATCTCAAGATGATACCTCCACTCTTCCTTTCATCACTCTGACTTCATTTGCAAAACGACATTGACAAATGAACCTATTTAATCATAACTGAAATAAATAAAAACAAAAAAAAAAAAAACAACAGATAATTACCCCTATTAACCGTTCACAAATTGATACCGTTTTCTAAAATTTTGTATGCCCGTTGCCATCTGCATTAAGATCGACATCAACAGGCGTTGCTGTTTTTGGAGTTTCAAAACTCCACTTGAGGCCGTCGCACGGAAGAAGCACCCTTAATAGGATTCCTGATAATGTTAGATTGTTTTATTTAATTATATGTTAAAATTTTTGGTTATTTTTAATAAAATGACAATTATTTCTAAATAAATTAATACAAATATAGTAATAAAACTATTAAACGACATTTCTTGCCCAAAATATATTATCAACATAGAGACGATTAAAAAAAAATCAACTGAGATATACTAAAAAAGAAAGAGAGAAAAATGCACTAGTTATCGAAGAAATTAACAACATTAACTATAAAAATTGACATGAATTGAAAAAAATAACATAGGGGAAATAAAACTATCTCAACAATGACACAGTTGCCGAGAATTTATTTAAGGATTTCAAAAATTGGTTTAAAAAAAAATTGGTAAATTTGTTTCTACTGGCAACATCAAGGTAAAAAGTGGAGCAAGCATGTACAAAGGAGCAAAACAACTTATTGTTGGGCAGAGGTCACATACGTAGGTGGAGCAGAGGTTAGATGTTAATTGTTCTCTGTTTATATTTAAAATATAAAAATCTATTTAATTATATTTTAAAAAGTTAGTAAGTTGCTTAACTTACAATAATAAGTTATAGAAAATGCCACATCATCAAATGTAATTAAAGAATGCATTTTTTTTTATAATTTTATCTGTAATCATTCATAATTATAAAAAAAAAATACAACAATTGAAACAATACCCATATATATGACTTTTTAATATATATATATATATATATATATATATATATTAGTTAGGCCTTAGGAGCACGTTTACACATGCCAAGCATGTTTGTGCTAGGCTGTCAAATTGGATGGAGAAATTCTTCTTTTGGCGCACTACATGTTCATACGTTTAGTAGACTGGATCGAATGACCGTAGGTCACGTTCTCCCTTTTAAATTTGACAATTTTGTAAATTTACCTAACACAAATTTGAAACTATAGTTTTGACAATTATTATATAAACCTATAGTTTTGAGGAAGGAGATCTCCAATTTACAAGAAATAATATCAAAGTAGTCCAAGAAAACCTTCTTCTTCTTCTTTTTTATTTATTTATACATCAAACCATCATCTTATTGCAAAGGACTAATCCTCAACTTGTTCTTTGAACGAATGCATACCCATAACTTCAGATCAAACATCTTGATCCTAATTTTTTTTTTTTTTTTTTAAGAGAGTGATGGATTGGCATAGAGTATAGAATTATGTTTATCAATATAATTCATATTGGTTTTGCAAGAAAGGAAAATTTAAGCAAAAAGATGAGAAAGTTAGAGTAGTCTTGAACAATAGAAGCACCAATTAGTCAATTGCTTAAAAGAATGGAGACATTTGGTCCATTCATTATAATATTGGAATGGGAAAAAGGACATAGATCTATAAATATTAGAAAGACTAGTGCATTTATATATCTATCTGTACAGAAAATGTTAGGCCAGCAGAAGATGCGGCAATCCATTAGGTTGTTGATTGCTGGTCCTTCAATTCATAGATAATGACATACATACATAAATATATATACGTGTGTGTGTGTGTGTGTGTACATATGTATAATGAAGAAATGAATCTTGAATTTGGCACACAACTATAAAAATACCTATATGTTAGGTGTTCAAATCTCAATATTAACCACTATATATTAGTCACAAAACTATACTAAAGTACAACACATGTGTGAAAATTGGGTCAAGATATTAAAATAAGATATTAAACCAGCATATATATTGGTGACGTAGGCCCTAGCTACTAGCTGCAAATTGGACGCTTCCTAGCACAATAATTTGTTAATTATTTTCTTCATTGGTATTATTTTGTGGTTAGCATGTATACATTTGGTAACGAACATCCCACATGCCACGAAAACTCCAGGCTGCCAAACATAGAATAATATCATGACCTATATCTGCAAAATTTGATTAACATCTCTTTATGTATATGAAAACTTTGATTATATTCGTTACACGTATTTTTCTCATAACATATAGAGTAAGAAATGTAATATAATACTTTCATTTTATTCGCAACTGTAATAAATTTTAATTATTCTAGATTATAGATCACATCCTTTCAATGTCAAGGTACTTTGAATATTTTTACATGTTATCGAGAAAAAGTGTTTTCTAACAGGATGATCGACTATTAATTAATTCAAATACAATTACCTTATTGCTGAAATTGATTAAAATTCAAACTACAGATCGCATGATGCAACTTGCAAAGCGAGAATCGGGGGGTCCCGTTATGTTTTGTCAGATCTGTAATTGAGCAAGGGCTATGAACTTGGTATATAGCATGTTACATGTCCGCTACATCAAAGTAACCGTTGAAAGCAATATATATGATTCTGAAGGGATTATTTCAGGACATAATTATTTCCCTTACAAAAATATTGTTGTTTCTGATGTGGATTTTTTTAACATTTTGTTAGGGGCTCTAAAATGGGACAAAGTAAATTGCCTCAATATCATTGCTGCCTTACAGGCACTGCCATTGTACATTTTCTCAAGACATGCATTTTCCCACAAGCTTTTGTTCCTTTCTCTGTATACATAATCTTCTTTGTCCCTAGGATTCCAATTCTAATAGGAACAAATGGAATGTCACCACAGTTTCAAGAGAAAAAGAAATTCGCCGGTTTCAAACGGATATATTTACGTGCATATCCATGTTACACTCGCAATTAATATTTATTAAAAAAAAAAAAAGAAAAAAAGAACATTGTAGGTAAATTCTTTTTTTTTTTTTTTTTTTTGCAATTCTTTTAGGGTAAATATTTTTGCAAAATTATTAATTCTTACCCAGCTTAGAAAGTAAATATAGCTTGTAGATTATTGGTAATGTTGGAAAAATCGGATCCGGTATTGGAGTTACGGCGCAGCGGAAGTTTTAAAAATTTTATGCCGTTTCCGGAAAAGAAGCTCATGATGCATATAACAATAAATTAATTCATGATCACGCGTACCTTCTTTCTTGGATTCCGGAATTGCTAGAGCGTTTGACCAACGTGTCTTCTCTACTATTCTCGAGTTCCACGTCTCAAAGTGTGTGTGGGCACACGTTCTATGAATCCAAGCGACCGGTATTTCTTTCCGAAGTCTAGATCCCTCATTCTCAATTCCGATGATCCTCGTTGAGAATTTGATCCAACTTCTTTCTTCAAAACTACAAAATAGAAACCGGTTAACCTCCTATGAAAATAATCACTCGGTTTAACCTTTCTCGCAGTTTTGATTCAATTGAATTTTCTTTCTTTTTCTCTCTCACAAGAAAGCCGAATTTTTGATGTGGAAAAAAATTTTTTTTTTTTTTTAAATTAAAAAAACGTTTTTCCCTTTTAAAATTATCAAAAATTGGTTTTTCAAGAACTCCTAGCCTTTATATAGTATTACAATCCTTTTCAAAATTTATCTCCTACTTGAAAAATAATTAATAATTATTTTCCGGATAAATCTTGAACCAAAAGATCATACAACTTTAGGGCTAGATTCATTGAACCTAAAAACAAATTTCAAGAGGAAATCCCCTTTAAAATTCGGCCACAAAGTGAGAGAAATCTTGATTGGTGGTTTAAATTTTAAATCAAGAATCTAGACTAGTCAAAAGATCCTAGTCCTATCTAGATTCAAACTTCTTTTAAACCTTTTCGAATTTAAATAGGATTCACATATTTGAATAAATATTTTCCATAAACATTATCCATATTAATTAATTTAAATTAATGAAATATTTCAAATTTTCTTTCCTCACAAAAACCATGCACCTCTTTAATTAGGAAAGAAAAATTCATGAAATAATCTCCATTATTTAAACCAATTAATAATTAAATGTTAGGAATATATTTAAATAATTTTGAAACAAAATTTTCTTCCCTCCATACAATTAAAAAACGTGCACCACTTTTAATTAGGAGAGAAAAATTTTGTTTTCCAAAATTCAAATACAATCTTATTTTGAAAATTCAAATTAACCAATCACATGTTGACAAATCATTTGTCTACAAATTTCACATGTCCAATCCTTTCTGGATTGCATGTTAGAGAGTACCATGTCTTAATAGACATTACAAAATTCCATTTACAATTTACCGATCTCATTAGGAACAAATCCCGAGACGCTTCGTGGAACTATATGAGCTAATAGAGGGACCCGATGGAAATATGTAAAGAGGCTCCTATAATTGTGAAAAATTAATCCCAGATTAATTATCCATCAATTATCAACTTCAAAACTATTCCACTAAAAGTTTGAAGCTGAACTCCTGTTTACATACCGTATTACGAAAGCTCTCTCACGTAGTGCTTCTTCCATGATTTATTCATCGCTTGCTTAATCCCCATATGTTATCCATGATTGAATTAAGGACTTTTTCCGTTTTACCTTTTCAATCATTTTAACTTAAAGTTCAATTATTCTCCATTGAAAGAACCACCAATTGTAAAACCATACAATTGGAAAACCACCAGAGAACACAAAGTAAACCGATGGCCAAGATCTTGTTATTCTATCTTTCAATCCCCGAATAATACCTTTAAGTAGATAACATTTACTATCATTAAGATAGCTATGGATTCCGTATCTATGAATCTTGATTTCTCCATCCATAAGTCATGCACCCAAAACACAAGTATGTTGACCATGAATTAACAGTGTCTCACCTTTAGTGCATCAAAGTACATAAGTCATGGATGCGAACTCAAGTAATCATTTCAGGATTAAGATTAATGCAGGATGATAATCAAAGTATCATTGATTCTTATAAACGGAATTATTAAACCGAATCAATTAACACTTTAGGTCCAGTCCAATGTCATACCTCAATACTGGTATACATTAAAGTTTCTACTCGGAACCTATCCGATGGTCAAGACAAACCATCCCTCCAAGGAAGTAGACAACCTTTACAATCTTATCATGAATAAGATCCCCAAATCTTATTCCGTTGATTGCGGACTATTTATTTAGACTGTTATCAAATTACCACGTCTTCTATGCATACCCCGTATACATATGGTAATTCGATATATTTCCAACAGCCTAGGAGTATTTTATGTTTGCTCAAAATAATTATACAATCAACAAATGAAAGTAAATAGGACACAACTTATTAAACATGAATAATTTCCTCTTATTAATATTAAAATGTCATATTTACAGAAAATCCCTAAGATTTTCTATCCTTAGGGCACCTATAGATCCCAACAGGTAATGGGTTGGTAATGGGTTCCCTTAACTATTAGCAATTGCATGTTATTAGTATTCTATCATCAATCTTGAAGGCCCCAATCAACATGGTTGCATTGTTAGTTGAGATGTCTCGGTCAATTTTTAATTCGCCATCGATTTGATTTACATTCTCATCCACATGATCATCACAACGGGATGATAAAATAGAACTTGCACATTATATATGTATATGCCACTCATTAATCCACTTTTTTGATGATTAATTCAAATAACAAAAAAAAAAAAAATCAATGTACATTAATTTAATTACTAATATAATTCGAATTTGGATTACTTTTCCACCCTTTTTTTTTTTTTTACAATTTTTTTTATGCCAAATATATAATTCATTTGGCCAGCTCATGCCAACAAAGGGTCACCCCAACATCTTATCCCATAAATCCCCATCCCATCTCATCCCCACCAGTCCATACCCTTAGCTCACTCAACATGGCTTCCACTCTCTCTCTCATCTTCCTCACTCTCACTCCTCTCCTCCTCTTCTCCCACCACCAAACCCTAGCTCAAGAGGCCCCGGCCCCATCCTCCGGTCCGGCCAACCTCACCGCAATCCTAACCAAAGGCGGCCAATACACCACCTTTATCCGCCTCCTCTCCGAGACACAAGTAGGGAACCAAATCGACAACCAGCTCAACAGCTCGACGGAAGGACTGACGGTCCTCGCTCCGACCGACAACGCCTTCAACAACCTCAAGGCCGGCACTCTCAACGGCCTCTCGACGCAGAACCAAGTCAATCTCATCCTCTACCATGTCCTCCCCAAATACTACACCCTAGACAACTTCCAAACCGTCTCCAACCCCGTTAGGACCCAGTTCTCCGACGACGGCCTCAACTTCACCAGCCAGGGCCACCAACTCAACGTCTCCACCGGCCTCGTCGAGACGCAGATCAACAATGCCTTGAGGGCGGAGTTCCCCTTAGCCGTCTACCAAAGCGACGTCGTTTTGTTGCCCCCGTCGCTCTTCGGGGCCAAGTCGCCGGCGTCCGCTCCTCCTCCGGAGAAGAGCAGTAGTACTACTCCCGCCGACAGCGGGGACAAGACCAAGACCAAGGAGGCGGCGTCGCCGTCGGAGAATAGCACCGGCGATTCGAGTAAGAGGAATGTGGGGTTCGGATTGGTTGCTGGACTTTTGGTGGTTTGCATGGGGGTTCTCTCGTGATGATCAGGACAGAATTAATGGAGATAAGGGTTTTGTGACGTTCCTTTTGTGGTGGTTTTTGGCGTATATTTTGTATCTAAAAATTTGTTGTTGTTTTGCATTCTTTTCCCGTTTTTTACCTTGTTCCCCTTTCTCTCTCTCTCTCTCTTTTTTTTTTTTACCCTCTCTTTGAATCGGATTGTTAATTTTTTTTATTTTTACGAGTTTCATACTCCCTTTCTTCGAAATTGGGTCTTTGTCTTTCTTCAAATTGTTACCGAAACGAAAGATGGATACTTTTTTTCTTCTTTTCTTTTTTAACTTGGCATCAGATAATTTACATTTTATATCTTTTATCCACTAAAATGTGAAATTATTACTAAACAAGAACACGGACAATTATTATTTTGCCTGTAGTTGTGTTAATACAATATTATTGGATTATTTAGTATTGTTGTCCTATAAATTAACTTGTCAGTTTTTTCTCAGTTGTTGACAACTTACCTGCTAAATTTTAATTTTAACAATTCACCTTATGAAGTTTTTAATTTATGGTAATGTGTCCCATTTGATTTAACTTCCTATTAAATTGCGGACGGAAACCCCACGTAGAACTTGTGTGAAGACTGAAACTCCCATTTTTGACTAAAAATTTTCAAATCAATACAAATCTTTATGCAAATATTCCAAAATTCAAATGTTCAATTCAATGAAAAGTTAACACAATGAAATATATAATGATAATTTAGAAAGTCTAAGGGATGAATTGCCGAAATTAAAAGTTTATAAAAGGTAAGTTATCAAAGAACGGTAAATTTATAACATAACGGTCCGATTTACGGTGCCTATAGATCCCTATTTCTTATATCATCTATCAGTAATAGGCCATCTAAAACACTCAAACAAAAAGTGGAGATGCCTATTAATAAATATTAAAACATTGGTTTCGGTAATACATTATTAGAAAGCTACAAAAAAATTTACGAGAAAATGGGGTAATTAATTTATTTCTTTATTAAACCCTTCAATCTTCTTTAAAAGAGGTGGTTTTGTCCTAACTAAGACTTTTTCCCCTACGATATTGTGATCCAACTAAATCTCTGACAGAATAACAAAGTGAACATTTACGATCGAATTGATGGATAAAGATTATTGGGTTTAAATCTGCATCAGACCCACATGCAGCCAGAACGTGCCAAGACAATTAATTTAGCTGGATGAATATAAAATCTTTCTTTCTTTTTTTTTTTTTTTTTTTTTGACTCAAAATATTCGTTGATTTTAAAATCCAGACGTACATGTGGTTGGCATCCACCTCAATAGTTGACTTACAAGGTAAGTCATTTCAATTAGACTGTATCTAATTAACATATTCTTCTTCTATTTTGCTGAAAAACTATATATTTATTGGTTGTTAGTTCCTATTCTCGCATTTGCCACCATCTGCCAGAGAAAAATAAAATTAAAAAAAAGACCACCTACATCATACATATATATATATATATGTATATGTATATGTATTGGCATTGAAGGATCTTAAAATTATTTTAAATTACAATTGGATGGCGATTGATGTTTCCTTGGATGTTTTCTTTTCCAAAATCATGATGCTTCTTAGTTAAATTATTCACAATCCTTAATTAATTAATTCGCTCCTTTTCTTTTTAACTTTTTCAACCAAAACCCTTGTTCTTGAAAGCGAATAACAAAGACTACGCATGTGCAATAGTCAATAAAATTTAATATAGCTTATAACCCCCTTTTAATTTTGCTTAAGGACTTGGATTGACCCTTTTTTGCAATATTTAAAACTTATAAACTTGTCTCATTACTACCTGGGCAAGATGCGTTGACAAGTTTGTTAATGAGTAGGGGAAAAAATCCACTACGAAATCGTCAATAAAATGGTATTATTAATGTTGCGAGTTTCAACGGACAAAGTTCTACTCTAGCTCTCTTTAAAAGTATTTAAAGTAAGTGTCCCGCTAAACTGTTGGTTGGTAGCAAGAAAACGAACCCAAAAAAAAAAAAAAAAAAAAAAAAAAAAAACCACTTCAATGACATAGCTAATAATATTTCACTTAAAACAAGCATTATTTTGGGAAATTATTCTTGTCACAACGAGAAAATAATTCATGAAAGCAAATAAGTATAGTCTGACATAACTAAAATTTAGTTTAAATCATATAATTCTAGTTTCTTATTTAAATGTTCTTGTAGACATAATCTAATGATAAATTAGTACTTGATTTCATCGCAAGAGTATAGAGTTCAACGGAGAATTTTTTTGCCTTCTTCTAATTCATAGATGCAGGCATGATATCAAAGCACCACAAGCATTTGTGCTATCTTCTTCTTTTTTTTTTTTTTTTCCTCTTCAATTTTAATTATTGTTTTGCATAGACCCTAATAACAATGGTGTTCCATTAAAGATACAATGACAAATGATTTCCACTCAAAATAACAAAAATCGAAGGGCAGAAATAAGTAAATAGCTATTTTTTTTAACAGAAAATAATTCAAGTAAACAATAGTCAACAAGTTTAAATATATTTGGATTGAATAATAATAAACAATAAATTTATTAAATAAATAATTTATTTATTACTATTAAATAAATTATTATCTAGTAAAATCTACTAATTACTAATAGTTACTTCTACTATTTTAAAATAATTCTGTTTACTAATTTTATTTTGTAAAAATGACACTTACTATCATTTACAGAAAGAAAAAAGTATCTAAATGACATAAATTTAAATAACATTATATCAACATGACACAAAATTACACTAGACAAATATGACACAAATTAAACTAACATTAACTAAAATTTATATAATGTTGATCAAGAATAGAAATTTCTGTTATATTGATCTGAAAAAAAAAAAAAAAGGTAGTTATTTTGATAATTTCTCTTTCAAAAAATTCAAAAAAAAGAGAAGACATTCATTATCCATGGATTTTTTTTTTTTTTTGGTTTTTATTTTTTTCAGAAAAGGGCCGTAGTAGCGGGCTGCAGTAGCTCTATTGGGCCCCAGTACCTCTACGCTTGGCCCAAAAAAGGTCTAAGCCACTCGCTTCTTGACCCCGTCTCATTCTCTCTGCCTTAAACCCTTCCTCTGGCTTTCTTTGTCTGTGTCTTCGCGACCTAAACCCCTTTGTCTCCGACGTCTCAGTATTTGCGGCCTTAAGGTACCCCAATGTTTTCTTAATTCTCTGTTTTTTCTTCCATTTTCCTCGTTGAATCTCTTCTTTTATCTGATTGATCGAAGGAAACGACGCAAGTTGACATGAAAATCGAACATTTCGGTTTTAGGTTTTTATGAACTGGGATTTCTTGTTATTTGCTCTTGGTTTTCTTGGAATCTGCAAGTTCGGTTCTTATTTTCATTTTCATAATCTTGTTCGATTTATCCTGCCTGTTAGCTCAGACAAGTTAAATGACATTTTCATATGTTTTAGGAGAAAAAAATCATCATTTTGAAGTGATTTTGGTTTCGTGGATGCTATGAGGTTTTCTGGAATTTGGATTAGTGTTTTGTGTTTTCTTTCAGATAAATGTATTGTTTGAAGTATTACATTTGGTTTTATAATATTTATAAAGTTTGGTGTTTCATATATCAGATCATTTTGGAATTTAGACATAAATCTTTGACGATAAAGATTAAGATAAAGATAAAGTTTTTCGAATTAGTTTTTGCTTTAGTAACTTAGATGCTGACTTGTAGATTTTTTGTTCTTTGTTGTTTTCCTTAGTAATTTTTAATCCTACATTTCTCTGGCCTGCGCCCTTAGTCGCTACCCTTCGTTGTTATGCACAGATTGAATTTGATTTTTTCTAACTTGTTATATAATACAGCCTGGTGTTTACGATTTTTTTTTTTCCCGGGCATACATCCAGAAAGAAGAAATATGAACCTGAACAACGTTAAAGTACCTAAGGTTCCAGGAGGTGCGGCCTCAGCTTTGCTTAGGGTGGGAATTATTGGTGGGCTTGGTCTATATGCAGCTGCCAACAGTCTCTACAATGTTGAGGGAGGGCACCGAGCAATTGTATTCAACCGTTTAGTTGGTATCAAAGACAAGGTTGTTATTTTCCATGAGTTCTCTATTTGTTTTAAGATTTAGTTATTGGTTACCTATAGCCCTCTGGCGTTCTTCTTGAATGTACCCTGGATCCTGGAACTTTTCCCTCCTTTACTTATTCTGCATGTAAAAGTGTTAGATGACACTTTTGCTCCTGTCGTTTTATTTTTTCCATTGTAATGTCTCTAACATATTAGTATTTACATAATCTATTGGGCGTACAGGTCTATCCAGAAGGGACACACATTATGATTCCATGGTTCGAGAGGCCAATAATTTACGATGTCCGAGCACGACCTCATTTGGTGGAAAGCACTTCAGGAAGTCGTGACCTCCAAATGGTTAGTGAAGTTCATGTTTTTAGTTGTGAAAAGCTGCAAGCTCTAGGTTGGGCTTCTTCTTTTTTTTTTTTTTTTTTTTGATGTCTTTACCATATGCTCAATGCCATGGTTGCGACTATTAACGGATGAACCATCATAAAAGAACATTGCACACCCCGGTGTGTCCAACTGTCAAGTCATCTGCAACCCAATAACAAATGTTTACCTCTACCATCATGCACTTTTTTTTTTTTTTCTTTCCGGTTTCTTCCATTGCTTTGATAGATTTTGCAAAATATGTGTGCCCATGATGTTTTTAAGACACTTCCTGATACCCTTGTTGTAATCTCTTGAAGAGACACCGCTTGACCAAGCCTATTGAAGTTTTAAAATGGAATGAATTTATGTTTTATCTAGTAGTCCTTATTAAAGTAGTTATTCCGCAATTAATATAATAATACCACTGAAAACACTAACTAGCTAGCAGGGAGGTTTTGAATTGTGGGATTACCTCTGACTGTGTATGTCCCCGCAGGAAGATTTAATTTCCTTGTTAGGGTTGTGACGTATGTCATGTTTACTAGCTGCTGTTGTTCCAAACCGTGTATTCCCAGTTATCAACTTGTTAGCTTATTCTTGCCTAAGACCCTTTGGACTAAGGGCATAGGAAGTGGGGTTTTTTGTTTTTTTTTTTTTTTTTTTGGGGGGGGGAGCGCGGGTAAGTATTAGCTTTAGCATAATTCTCTGTTATTTTTGGTCCTATGTCCTACATTGGCACCATTTACCAATCAGCAGAAAGTACTGTCATAACGTGTACTTAATCTGCACAATCACAGTTCTGAGAGGTATTTGTTGTCAATAAGAAAGATGCATGTTGAATGTTTTCCCTTACCATTCAGGTGAAAATTGGTCTTCGAGTTCTTACACGTCCTGTGGCAGACCAATTACCTTCCATCTACCGAAGTCTTGGTGAAAACTACAATGAGAGAGTACTGCCTTCGATCATTCATGAGACTCTAAAAGCTGTTGTTGCACAATATAATGCTAGCCAGCTCATTACTCAGAGAGAGGTACGTAGCAATACACAGACCTAAAGCAACATGTTTGGCTATCAAAATTTGTGATAAAATTACACTTTTCTGGAGCAAGGTCTTTGTTTTATTTTGTAGTTAATACTAGTTTCTTTTCATGTATTTGAGTTGTTGCATTGAAACTTTCAGTCTGCTTTTCTACAAGGTTAATCTGTAGCTTGCTACTGATTTTGTTTCCTGTAGAACGTTAGCAGAGAAATACGGAAGATTCTAACTGAAAGGGCAGCCAATTTTAACATCGCCTTGGATGATGTGTCAATCACCAGCCTGACTTTTGGGAAGGAATTCACTGCTGCAATTGAAGCCAAACAAGTAGCAGCACAAGAAGCTGAAAGGGCTAAATTTGTTGTGGAAAAAGCGGAACAAGACAAGAAAAGTGCCATTATCAGAGCAGAGGTGAGTTTGAAGAAAATTATCTGGCATCACCTAGATATGGTCAAAGTTTCTAAAAGCCTAAATTTTTCCCAATTAAATTATGAGTAAATGGCCGTGTTAATATTTTCACTTCCTGTGGATTTAATGTATGAATATGGGCTTTTATCCAAATTAACTTTTCATATCATGGCACTGTTCTGACTCTTCACATTTGTTCCTAATGTGTATCAGGGAGAGGCCACAAGTGCCAAGCTGATTGGTCAAGCCATTGCCAACAATCCAGCTTTTATCACGCTTAGGAAAATAGAAGCCGCTAGAGAGATTGCACATACCATCTCCAACTCAGCGAACAAAGTTTTCTTGAATTCAGACGATTTGTTGCTGAACCTTCAGGAGATGAATCTGGAGACCGCAAAGAAATAGAAACACCAGCGAGAACTTGTAACTCCCCATATTTTCAAGATTGTTCATGCATGGAAATCAAATAACAAACTAGATTTGGTATGAAGGTAGTCATGTTTGTTTTTCGTTTTTGTCAAGGACCGTGAGAAACTAGGAAATCCCCAGTTTCAAGGCAACCTACTGTGGGTAGAAAGCCGAACTTTAAAACTTCGAAATCTCATGAGATTGATCCTTCTGGATTCTTCTCTGTTGGAATTCAAAACATTGCACAATTTCTCAATATATCTTCATAGATTGCGTTTTCTCTTTCTATGTAGACTGGCCAGTTTTGATCAAGTCATTGCATTTTTAAGCCATAAGCTAAATGAATACTCTGGGACTTTTGAAATTTAGATGCAAGGGCATGAAATAATGTTTTGAACCCATACAATTGATTTCTCTCCAAGTCTTTGTTATTTTATCTTTAATCAAGATCACTTCATTGTTCTTGTTGTTTTATATATATATAGAGCAACCAAGATGAGATTTTTTTTTTTTTCTTCGGATAGAGGCTTGTGGATCCTAAACTTCCTTGAAAACAAGAGTAGTCAAGAAAAGGCAAAACTGCCCTAGTCTAGAATGGCTTTCCGAAAAAGAGCAGCCATACGGAGGCCAAAAGAAGTTGGTCTGGCTTCTTTCTTTTTGAGTTTCTTGGGATTTTTTTTTATATTTATTTTGTAGTTAAGACACCACGGTTTACCGTATATTTTCAAAACATCATGATCATACTACGCGTATTCATGTAAAATCATTCAATCGACGACCTTTAATCAAATTTATAATGCAAAAAACACACTTTTAACCTCACTTTTAAACATCAGGTTACGAAGAATCATTTTAGACCAAAATCAAGCAGATCAAATCATCCAACAGCTCAAATTAAATTAAAAAAAAATTCATGATTTTTGTAGATATAAAAACTAAAATAAATCTGTCGGTAGTTCTTGCAACCCCTTCAGAAGTGGGCCGTGAGCCGGGTGAATCTCCATTCGAATTTGGACCCCACTAACCAATACTGAGGAGCAGGGGAAATTACACTACATGCCATGCCATGTATTATCAAAGTGAAATTGAATTTTTTTAGAAAATGTTTTAGAAAATAACAAAATTACATCATAATTATTATACTGATTTTCAAGTTTTGTTTTAAACCTATTTCAACTTGATTAGTAAGTCCACATCATATGTCTAACACAGCCGATTGTAAATATACACCTAAATGGACGAAAAAGATATGAGATTTATTTGATAAAGTCAATTTGAATGGTAACATTTTGAATAAAAATATTTGAGTTAAATTATTTGAACTGTCATATGAAACAATATTTGGATGTTCGTAATACGAAAAGAAACATTTGTACGGAGTATTTGAATGTGTGTTTGGACGATATTGAAATAATTCTAACAAATCTTATAAAACTTTAATGTCTATAACAAAATTTTAATTGGACACAAATATGATTGCGTTCATCTCTTTGCTCTAAAGATATAGAAGAAAGAATCGTCACAATCGGATTTAAAACAAAAAAAATAATGACATTTGAAACTTAAATAGAAGAGAGAAAAAGTTTTTGATTTAAGAGAATTCAAATATTGCTATTGGATTTATACTCAAATGAAATCAAAATTAAAGGGCGGCCAACATTTATTTTTTTTTTTTTTTAAGTGATCAAATGGATCATTTGATATCATCTGAATGGCATTAAGAAATTATTTACTAAACTTCTATTTGAATGGCTGATTCAATTAAAATGACATAAACATTGTCAAAAGATTAAAACGAACAGTGGGGTAAAACACTCGTATTTCTTTCATATCCAGGTCAAGAAAAATGCCCGAAGAATATAACCAAAGAACAGAACTAATTACGCGCTTCTTATCCAAAGGTTTGGCCCCTATAATAGAAAAATAAACAGTAAACACAAGACAAGAGTCTGATTAATCGGTTCTCAGATTTTTCAGATTACAAAAGATTATATGCAAAAATATCATAAATTTGACCTCTCTTTATATTTATATCTACTATAATATTAAAATTAATAATTTTACTATTTTATAATACTAAAATTATCAATTTTAATATTAAGATGTTTAA
This sequence comes from Ficus microcarpa, assembly GCA_025413485.1. Classification (NCBI taxonomy): domain Eukaryota; kingdom Viridiplantae; phylum Streptophyta; class Magnoliopsida; order Rosales; family Moraceae; genus Ficus; species Ficus microcarpa. The sequence goes on along the minus strand of CM046379.1, from coordinate 23,928,945 downwards.
AAGTAAAAGCGTGTACGGAAAATATAGCTCTACACTTAAATTTGTCTGATCGCTACTCTACAAATCAGTGGTATATAGTATAATTAGTATTACCAGGATGCGTAGTGAAGTCTGGAATTATTGAAAACGTGGCTCTCTTATTGTCTCTTCCAGAAGGAGACTTTGCTCCAAATTTGAACACAATAATTAATTTTCAACAATAAACAAAAAAAAAAAAAAAAGTGATAACTACCGTCCAAAAATGGGCATATCTATACATTATAAATTATTGTAATCAATGTCCTTGAATCAATCCGGAACACGAAGATGCCATGTAGGCCCTTGTCGGCATAAATACGTGTTTCATAGTCTTACCTGCCCGCAACCCCTTTTTTTTTTTTTTTTTTTTTTTTTTTTTTTTTTTTTTCTTTTCTTACAATCGTTACAACCCAATCTTTTCTGCACTTGTAATGTGCTTAATTGTTAAAGCTAACATTTGACCATCAGCTGCACCTAATGTTTTTTTTCTCCTACTCAAGAACTTATGATAATTTCATATCTAATTGTATTATAAAGTATAATATTTAAATCCTTTTAACCCTTGATTTGAAAAAATATATATAAATATAGATATTTTACTCAAATCTTCTATTTAATTTTTTGTATATCAAATAATATTTACATAGTCACATCATAACATTTTTAATCAAACATCTCTGGCTAAAAATTTTAGTCACGAAAAAAAATTTTGACTAATTAATATTAGTCACGAGGTTGTGATTAAAAATGACATTTAGTTCCATAAACACACTGTGATTAAAGATGTTATAAGAAAATATTTTGACTGAAAATTCATTTCTTTTTAGAGTATGTCACACGCCTTATAACCTAGAGTTCGTAGCAGAAGGATCTAAAATGTGAAAACAATTATTTTTTATGAAAACGTTCTCCTTTATTTTTAATTTGTTTCTGTAAGTTTTCTTCTTCTTCTTATATGTTTCGGTTGTACAAAGTCCCACCCCCCCCACCCCTCCTCCTCTTTCATTAGCGTCAAAAGGATCAACGCGTTGTTGGATGAGTACTTGAGCCACATTGTGAATGCCGACCAGGTGTGGCTACTGGACGTAATATAATTGAGCTAAATTTGACAAAAAAAAGCTCTACATCTGTCTATTCGAGTTAACGATAGACCAGCAACATTTGAACCCCGACATAGTTATGGCTGATTATATAGGTGTCATAATATATTTGATTAAATATCATTTATAAAGACACTAAAGTTAAATAGAAAATCTGGATGTAATGCTATATGTGTTTACTGCTTTATGAAAGACATGAATCTACATGCATTCCGGTCATCAGCAATATATTGAAACCAAGTATGGAACGAATCTGGATACAGTAGTTTAACATGGCCGCCCCATAGCTACATATATTGTTGTATCGAATGCAACTGCTGAAACTCGTGGGATTATTGTTATTATGATTACTATTTTAATAAAAACAGCAATCTTATTATAATGGGTCACGAATTCTAGGATAATTCAAAAAAGTTGTGCCCTTGCGGCTGTTGTAGATATGGCCAGAGTTAGAACTATGAAATCAATAAAATATTGTTAGATAGAGTCGGCCAAATGGAAATAAACAAATTAAGAACCAACTCGTCATCGAGGGAGAATAAATAGGCTTACTTTAGGGGGCAAAAAAAAAAAAAGAAAAAGAAAAAAGAAAACATGAGATATGAAGGCAGGAACCATACAAATTGTCAACTAGGGAATCATCATGACATGTACCATGTTTTGGAATTTTTTGTTTTTATTTTATTTTATTTTTATTTTAAATGAAGAAATTGGGATAGAGTGACGTAAAGATCAATTTGATAATATAAACTAGGTTGTGATGTGAGAATATCCTTTCGGCTTACATCTGTGCCAATTGTCACTTTGCTTCATCTTGATTGCTTTTGCCTACATCAGCCGGCTTTGACGTGTTTTTCTAGATATTATCATTCACGAGAAAGGGCCAAGGCCACCCCCCCATGACTCAACTCTATCCATGGCTGCTGTGTTTTTAAATAAAATATCTTGTATTAATCACTTCGACGAGTCCACATTAACGAGAAGTTACATGTACTTCCTACTGTATAAATGCTTACAATTTTTTTTAATAAGCAATTATTTTAATAAAGTCACTTAACAGAATTCATTTACAATTCATTTTGATCACATATTCAAGTTGAATAAAATGTAATATACATTTAGTTTCTTAATTTATCATATTTAAATATGTTTTTATTTAACGATACACACATTTCATTTAATTATCTATTTATTCTCTTTTTTTATATACTTTTATTAATTACATCACAAATTCTCTCTTCTTTCACTAATACCATTAGATTGTCTATTCAAAACCATCCAAATAACATTCTATTTAAATATAATGATTAAAAGAACATTCAAACGCGTGTTTTGAAATACATTCATTTTATTCTATTATTTTTTGCCATTTATATGTTCAATAAATTCATTATCATAATATAGTTGAATGAAACATTCAAATGCCCCATTACAGATCACAGTATTACCGTTTTACTCGTACTTATCTACTAATTATCATCATAATTATCCCATATATTACCATGTAAGCTTCCAACGCACCTTAACTATGAAATTCAAACAAAGTTTTTTATTCCCTAGTCAGTGGCAAGAAGTACTAGCCCAGGCGTGAACCGTTTTGTTTTTTTTTTTTTTTTTTTTTCAATTACCCTTTTTTTTTTTTTTGCATTAAATTTTAACCAAATTTTCTGTTCCAACAGCTGATCCAAATGCTTGGTTAGAATTGCTGAATATTTTATAAGAGAGTTAAATAATATTCTTAATGATACAAGAAAACATCGGAGCCGTCGGATTAACCTTAGGTCCATGACAAGATCTGTAGGACGAAGCAGCTGATAAAGCCCCCCACCGGCATCTGAAACACGTGGGGATGCGAGAAAAGCCAGGAGTCCAGCAAAGAATGACGTTAGCTGGAAATTACTTGAAAGTACCCAAATTATGACTGACGTCACAACGCGGGAAGCTGACGCATTGAGAACGTGGCAGATTTTGGACACGTCATTCTGGATTTCCAATGACGTACTGTCGAGGCTGGTGATGTCCCGTGGGGCCACAGGGTAAGGTCGGGGAGAGCTTCCTTCCACGTGGCGGGCCATGCTTTTACATCACTTGACTTCAATGATGATGTTTGTTTGGCCAAAAATATAAAAACAAATAAAAATCTTCGCTCTTGCTTTTTCACAAAACAAAAAAAAAAAAAAAAAAAATCTCTTGCTGTGCTGACGTGGATGTTGTCTAAACATGGGGGGTTCAATGACTCATGGATGTTCATGTCATCAACATCATATTCAAAATAAGAAGGGTAATAAACCGTTAAAAATATTATTATATTAATTATTATCGTTAATTTATGAACAGAATTTATAATTAATATTATATTTTGATTAAATTATTAATAAATTTTATTTTAGAATTTATAGAAATAGTAATTATAGTAATATTTTAAAATTTTAAGGATATTTCAGTAACAAAAAAAATTTAGGAATTAAAGCTATACAAGATTAAAAGTTTATGTATTAAAAGAACAATTTATCCTATATAAGAATGGAATTTATGACTTATTTGATGCATCGGTTTAATCTAACTTGTATCATAACTTTTTGTCTTTATTTAAAAAGTGAACAAATCTTTAATATTTACGGTTATTATTATAACTTTGTAATTCAAATTTTAAAAGTCCATAACTTTACATATATATTTCCAAATAGGATGATTTTTGTTTTTAAAATTGCATAAAATTTTGAGACAAATGAAATAAATTTTATAGATTTTTTTTATGAACACATTTTAAGTTTTTATATTTTTTAACACCAATAATTCAAATGTCATATCAAATGCATAACGCAAATAACTCAATTCCAATTCGTGCACCAAACCCATGCTAAAAAATAAAAATAAAAATAAAGAAAACTTCCATAAAATAAGACCCAATAAAAATAGAACACTTCATGTGCTTTTTTTTATTTTTTTTCCCTTCCTTAGACCAACGAAGGAGAGGATTAAAAGGTTATAAATTCATATATATGTTCATATATTTAAGTGATAATGAAGCCACTTTCATATGTGAATAGGGACATGTATTACTACGCTTGAATTTGATGTACGTGGTTTAAAATAAAAATTTTAAATTAAAGTTAGTTGAATTTTTAAATTTAATAATTATTTTTGATAACTAAAAAAAAGATAAAAACTGATACGAAGGTTTGGACGTGAGAGTCAAAAACCAAATAAAGCCTAAGAATTTTGTGTACATTTTCAATTGTGCCTCCTTAATTTTAGTTAATCTTTGTAATGATTCCCTCTTAATATATGAAATATATAATTATTTTAGTGAAAATTTTTGCTGGCTTGGCCTATATTTAAGCAGTTGTTGGGAAAAATAACTATATTATTGTCTGAATTATTTTATGAAAAATGGCTTAGAAAAAAAATTATTATCATTTGTTATTGTTCTTATTATTATTGTTATTATTATTTTGGTTTCGTCTCTTTTGACAAGGAATAATTAAGTTGCTACACTCCATGTGTGAGGATATACAGATGCACATACATAATCATACATGTATATAGGATCGCATGTACAACGTGGGTTTTTTTTTTTTTTTAATTTTTTATTTCTCCTGTTCTGTACCGTGGACCCCACCAGACAGCTATTCTTTTGAATTTCAGGTATACATCTAATTGGACCGAAAACACACACGAAAAGCACCGGAACGTCATCATTTTCCTTGAACAGAAATAAACGAAGATCTCAATTCTCATGCACATATAGATATATCCCCACATACATATGCATATATAATTATATATCACCCACAGAAAGAAAGGAAAAAGTCGCAAAACACGTCGTATAATCGTATTTGTAGACGCCCAACACCGACGTCAGAAATCAAAAAAACAAAAAACAAAAAACAAAAACAAAGCCTAACTGCCGTTGACGCGGACTCCTTCCAAGTTCCAAGTCATCCTCTCGTGATCTCCCACGGCCATTTTATATATCCTCCTCCCCCTCCATCACCCCCCACTGCAACTCTCTCTCTCTCTGACTTTCTCTCTCTAGATTGAACCATATTTATATATACAAATCATGCAACAAGCGATCCCGTACAAATCGTGGCTGCCGCTCCACGCGACGCCGACGACGACGTCGTTGGTCCTCAACAGCGCCGGCGGATTGGTGGGAGTAAAGGGGAATGATAAAGTTGCGAGCTGGGTGACGGAGAACGCGGTGACGGTGTTCGTGAGGCGAGGCTGCTGCATGGGCCACGTGGTCAAGCACCTGCTGCTGGGCCACGGGGCGAATCCGGCCGTCTGCGAGGTCGACGAGGCCGAGGAGACCGCCGTCATTGAGGAATTGGAATCGGCGACGGCGTTCTCCGCTGAGGATCGGGAACGGGAGGTTCCGGCGGGGAGCTGCCGGAAGGTGCAGTTTCCGGCGGTGTTCATCGGCGGGAGGCTTTTCGGAGGGTTGGATCGGGTTATGGCGGCTCATATTTCCGGGGAGTTGGTTCCTCTTTTGAAACAAGCTGGGGCTTTGTGGCTTTGACAGATTAATCGGATAAATTCAGTTTTCTCACTTTTTTTTTTTTTTTTTTCCTTTTTGCTATTTGTTTTTGCTGACTATTTGTAGCAGAGAAATGAAATTCTTTTCTTCTTTTCTGGAATTTAACAATTTGTTGCACAAATAGAATTAAGTACAGTTTTCCGCAAAAAAAAAAATCCAAGTATAGTTGAATTTCTGTAATTTCTTGTCTACTTTTAGGTGCTGGCAAAATGATCATTCGGGATGTTTGTTTATCATTTTATTTTAAATTAAATTGTATTTTTTTATCATAATTTTTTTTTTTTTGAAAAAGTTTTATCTTTTCTGAAAAATTACTATTGAAATTAAAAATCTTAGACTAAATTCATTCACCAAACATCCCATAATCTGTGTTTTTTTTTTTTTTTTTTTTAACATTTGAAGATCGGTACTTTGCAATTTCAATCGGTTTAAGTGGCTTTTACTGTTTTAAATTAGAACAGAACAAAAACAATTATCTTTTGAGCCGAGTAAGCTGGCTCAATTGGTGTTTAGTTAGATGGGGAAAACAAACAAACAAACCAAAAAGAAATGTAATTTTAGTAAGCATCGCTTATAATACGAATTAAAATTATAAATTACTAATCACTATTGTTTTTATATGAATATTAACAACTTCTCTTAAATTAATTGGCATCCAAATTAGATGTGAGAATTTTGAACCTCGAAGGCCTTAAAGTCAAGCGCTGTTCTTTTGCCAGTAAGACGTGTGCTTTTGTTCTGTGATTTGTTTAAGTGGATGGTTGTTTCCAGCTTGCAATCTCATTTCCTTTTTCTAATCCTAAGACTCTGGAACGAGATTTTAAATACAAAAGTTCTGTAAACAATGGTTGAAGGACATTCATCTATGACTAATAAAATGTAAGCTCAACGACTCTACAAGAAATGTCGAATAAGACGGACAATAAGACATTGTCAGATTGAAAGTAATATAATCAACAAGGGATTCGTACGTAAACAAACAACATTACAGAAAAATATTCACGAGATTTACTATTGTTACGCATGGGATTGCCGCCCTCCCTTTTCACTTTTCACTCATTTCACTTGTCACCAAGAGCAAAACTCATCTCGGTTACCGATGGCTAAAACCGCTAAAATAAAACACGATCGACCGCCAAAAATCTCAACTTACAAACTCGACCACACAGGTTTCAAGGACTTATATGAAAACGGAAAGGATGAACGAATCCCTGAAATGGAATAAGCAAAGATAAATTAGGTTACATGAGGATACTTAGCTTAAATCAGAGTGTATCTAACCAAGAATCAAAGTCATCTAATGCTTTGGACTTGGTTCCAGATTTAGGCGAAGAAGATTGAACAATAGGGTCAGCCGCTCCTCCCTGGGGCGGAAATAGACTGTTTTGGCTCGTCAAACTGGATGTCGCCTTCAGTAAGTCATCAAGATCATCATCCAGGTTGAAAGGAGTTGACGCCGACAAATCTGGATCCTTTCTTGGTAGTTGAAATGCGGCCACGGATGCTTCTTTCTGAACAGGAAGAGTATTGGCAGAACTCAGGCCAGAGGAATCCAGAATCTTTATCTCGCTAAATGAGTCGAGAAGCATGTCCAATTCTGCTTCTGCAGCTACAGCCTCAAACTCGGAGGGTTTCTGTTCCGTCTCTGCAAAGGAATTCACCAAAGATTGTGCTGCAGAATCTGGTGTCTCAATTTGATAATCGTATTGGGAAGCTCTGTTTACATCAGAGACAACCTGACTCACTGAACTAGACCCTCGGATTGACAGGGAAGGGTCTGGATAACCACCACCAGGGGAGGTGGATGATGAAACCTCAGTAAAGGTTATTCTTTGGATGGCTCTCTGACAGCTTCAACATCATTGGTTGCCAGCATTTGGTAACGCTCCTGAGTGCTGCTTGCGTGAGATAACTCTCCACGCTGTTGAAAGAACAACATTATGCACGGCACTAGCACACAACTCTAATGTGAATTATAATGTACAGATCTAAACACTGAAATATTGCATCGATTTGTTCTCTAAGATATTAACAAAGAAAGGAAATATAAAAGCAAGAAAATATTGGTTTCACTTCTCCTTACCAGAAAATAACAAGCTTTTTACAACAACCACCAAGCCACGTGTTCATAAAGATATCTTAATTACCAAAAATAGGAAACATACCAGCTCTGGTGGTAAGAGATCTGCTTCAATGAAAAGTCTCTGCGCTAAGTCAATTTTTTCAAGCTGCTCCGCAAGGGCATGCAAATTCAAGGATAGAAATGCTGCCTGCATAGAGATCACCAAATTTGTATAAGATCTCAAAGCACAATTCAACGACACTCGGTACAATAAAGAAGTGATGTGTGTGTGTGTAAGGAATACCTAGGTAATTCTTAGGCATAAGAATAACAATGGAGAGCTCGACTTCAAGCAAACATAAAGATACATTTCACTAGGTGGTGCATAATGATTTTATACAGGTATTATTCAGAAAAGGTATAAACCGAAGGAGAAAAAAATACACTTACACACAGGATTTTATTACCTCGGGCTGCGCATTTAATTTATCCTCCACAATAAAATTATCATCTCCAGCCCATGCCAGGATGCCCTCTCCCTTGACTGAAAGTATGGAACCAAATGCTGGCCGAACTCCCCTGTCAAACCATGCCTGAAAAATTCACATCTTGCACTTCGACTGGAAAAATAAATTAATACTCTTTAACACTCTGAAAATACAAAACGAAACTTTCTACTTTCTTTCTCTATATAACAACGATGATGATGAAAAACACACAGATAGCCAATGCAAGCCGTTTCAAGAGATTATGCCAAATCCTCGAAACTATTCAACACAGTCTTACCAAAACTACATCCTCACAATCAAGAATCTTAATAACAAAGATGTTCAATATCTTTAAACATATGATAACCGACAAAGAACCCTCGTAATCTATCTGATCCAATTACCCACACGCATCATCCTAGTGTCTTTTGAGTACATTGTCTTTAGCAATTCCAATAGATGTGAGGCTTATCAGACAAAGAAAACAGTGAATTCTTCCACTAGTTCACAAAAGTAACCAACCAGATAACACGAAAAACGTAAAAGATTCAAATGACAGAACTAGGAAAACTATGTACCAGCCAGAACATCATCCACAGAAGGAAAGGAATCCAGAGAAACAAGTGATTGAGACTGTGCCTCGGCAATCAGGTGATGGTAGTCTGCACCTTTACTCTTCGGCAACACGACATCGGGGTTTTGATTTCGATTTGCACCGATTCCAGATGCGTTGTCTTCTGAAACGGAATCAAATTCTTCCTCGTACCGATCCCAATTAGAGGGCAGCCCCGATTTACCCCGAGGCTGAAGGGGCTTCTCTTTGACAACTTGTTTGCCAGATGATTGCTTATTCGCGTTTTCAGAAGCACCACCAGATGGGGCTTTCGGCTTTTGATTCGGGTGGTGATATCTTTTACTATGCTGCAGAGAGTGTGCTCTCTTGGATTTTGCCAATGCCTTCGTATCCATCGCAATCTAAATTCTCTAACCGGCAATCAAATAACTAGAGGGAAAAAAAAAAAAAAAAAAAACACCAGAGACAAACAATTGAAGGTTAAAGCTTAAATTTTTAGGATTTTATGAATTCCCAATTTGTGAAACAAGTTAAAAACCGCCTAAAAACTTCTGCTTTCCTATTTCCCGGACTTCACCGGCATCCAAACGTAGCAAAGATATATATATATATATATATATCTGTATATATACATGTAAAGGAGAAAAGAAAGAATCTGTACCTTGAACAAAAACCAGACTTGGGCTCCGTTTTTTACTTGAGAAAACTAGGTCCGAACTGTAAAACAACTAATTGCACTTTTTGAAGAAGCTTGTTACACAGTGCTGTGCTAGTGGCTGCACTTTCTTTCTTTGCCATGAAGGAAAATATAAGGAGGAATTAGAATTTATAGTTAACCAAAGATTTTAGAACTTATAGTTATTCAAGGATTAGGATTTTGTAATCTTATTTCAAATAGAAATATTGAAAAAAGCTCTAAGTTTAATTTTTGTTTTTCAAGCGAAAAGACCTAATTTTGATCTCCTCATGAAAATAAGGGGAAAACCCCCATTTGTGAACGTCCTAAATTAAATTATCAATTTACTCAAAAAATTTTCAAAGTTTTTAATTTTATTAATGAAAATCATACTAAATAGTATATTTAAATGTACTAGTGTACATAATAGCATATTTTTACGAAAAAATTAGGAAAAAAACACCTACTCATAATTTTATTCTCTTTAATAGTAATACTGATAATTTTACCAATTACTATTTTTTTTAATTTAATTATTTTATTCTTCTTCCCCTTTTTCCCTTTTCAAATATCTTTATTAAATTCAAAACATTTTCATTTTTTTTCATTCTCTCTCTTCAACGTAGACTCTCTCTCTCTCCCCTCAAATGCAAATCCCAACCCCCCTCTCTCTCCTCCCCTCTACCGTAGAGATGTCAATTGAGTTGGGTCAACCCACGAGCATGATGGCACGACACGAAAAATTATGGGCTAAGCATAGGGCTAGCAAATCATGTTCACGGGCCGTGTTCGGACCAGCCCGATTACGGGACGACATGATTACTGTGAACACAAACACAACACGATTAATAAATGGGTCAGGAACCTAAACACGAATACGAACCGTTTAATAAACGGATAGCACGACACGATACGCGAACACGATTATTAAACGGGCCATGACGGGTTGGCATGAAAACAAACATGTTTATGACTCATTTAACACAAAAAACCCGTTTACGGCCCGTTTAACACGAAACGGTTTCTTGACCCGTTTAACACAAAAATTATGGATAAAAAATCACTAGAATTATGGATATAAAACTAATAACTAGAATTATCAAATATGCATAATAATTAAGACAAACATTTTTTAGAATAAAACATAAGTCTAAATTGTAGTTAGTGTCCATACACAAATCACCACCCAAATAACTAATAAGTCTCAAATTGTTACATAATCAAGATCCAAAATATTAAGAGAACATCAAAAGACAACAAAAAATTAATGCAAAAAGATATGCTTTCTTACTTGAGAATGATAGCATCATAGGTTCCACCTCCACAAATCTTCAAAAGTTCCCAAATATTTCAATCTATTCAAAAAATTTATGATAATGAAATTAAAACATATTTAAAAACTATCTAAAGATAAAAAAAAAAACGATTTAATACCTTCCATTGGGACCTCAGCATTTGAGGAGCCGGGGTTGTGAGAACTTTGAGCAGATATAGAGCTTGACTCATTGAGTTCCAAACTGAGCACATCTTCAATGATTTCATCCATATCCATGTGAATTGATTTTTTGTTGTCTGCACATAAATTTGATAAGTGGCCAACAACATAATGTAATCTTAAACTCAAATTGAAGAACAAACCTGATACCACCAAACCAAGACAAAAAACATTGATAAATATGAAAAGCGTGCCCATGGAGGTAGGCAAGGAAAAAATGAACTAGAAAAATCAGTTTTTTTCCCCTTTTAGGCAACAAATTTCCACAAGAGATTAATAAATTTACTCAAGCGCACCTATTTTGATTCATTCAACTTTACTAATCAATTCAGTAAATTGGGGGGAAAAAAATTTCAAAATGACACAAAAAATGAACCAACAATCATCAACCCACAAAAAAAACACACTTTTTCTCACCATCCAAATAGAAAGCATGTGAAAAACTAAATGGAAAAAAGAAAACCCATGTGAAACCAAAAAAAAAATTATTTAACGGGGGGTATATCCTAAAAACATGTATACATCGATAAATTTTGATTTCTTTCAATTTCAATCCTTCAACTTAAAAAAAAAAAAAAAAAAAAAAAAAAAAAAAAAAAAAAACCTCCTTCTATTAGTCAAATGAAGGAAGCTATATATGTCACAGGTGCAGTTGATGAAAGATTCACTTAAGATCAAGTCCTTGCATCAACCAAATAGACACACTTCAAAATTACAAGTAAAGCAATCTTAACAAACAGATCAATAAATGACCAAAAAATAACAAAAATAAAAACCTAGGGCTCTAAAATGAACAGTAAATTTGCATAGTCTCAATTCACATTTAAACTTGAAATTTCAATCGTTTTATCTCATTTTTCTAGGAATCCAAACACATAAAGAAATGCAAAGAATTTCCGCATATAAAAAATTCACCTTTGGTGAGCAAAGACTTGTCGAGCTCGAGAAAGAAACGATAGTGCTTCTAGAGGCGATGGCGTGAGAAAAAGCGAGTCGCCCTCGGAATGATCGAGCTCGAGGGAGAGAGAGAGGATCGGATTAAGAGGGAGAGAGAGAAGGTTGAGCCACTAAAGGAGCAGGGGGAGAACGAGAGAGTCTTTGGCTTTCTGCTACTTTCCTTTTTTGCTTTCCTTTTCATAAAACTAAAGGGCCGGTTGGAAAGTGGAAAATGAAATGTGAATGGAATGGAATCATGGATGATTGACTATGACCAAGTCTGAAGGTAGCGCTTGCCCGCTCGCCCACGCCTGCGCTCCCAGCTCCCGCGTGCCTAGCCTCAACAGCGCGCCCAGCCAATAGTGCGTGCCCGCGTGCCCAGCTAGCGCGTGCCTCACCTGAAGGCTGAAGCTCCCATGAACAAAACCCATTGTTTAATTTAATACAACCCATTGTTTAATTTAATTGGGAAACATAACCGATTGTTTAATTTAATTGCCTAATTTAGTTGCTTGTTTCAACTCCCTTTAATTTTGATAGCTTAGATAAAATTGAGTCATTTTAATTATAGTACTTAGTTAGTTTTCTTAATTTCAATCTCTGTGGGACGATATTCGACAATTTATCACTTTATTACTTATGGCGATTTGTTCACTTGCGAGCACACACGAAGAAAAACACACAACAATGAGTAATGTAGTGCCAAAATTTTTGTTCACTTGCGATACCCTAATCCAATTATATATATATAATTAGGTTTACTATTTTATATTATTAACTAGTTAACTATAACTATAATTCATTTACTATTTTATATTATTAACTAGTTAATTATAAGATTATTATTTTATATCAGAAGCAACCTCTTCGTAACTTCTGATTTATATTGTCTCAGTAGTGAAAATTCTTCAATAATTATTTTCTGATCTTGTATCAAACACACAAATGAGCCTATACTTGTTATAAAAGAACTTTAGAATAGTTTGAAAATTCTAACATAAACGTGTTAAATGTGTTAACCGTGTTAGCCCATTTCCGGCCCATTTATTTTCGTGTTAAACGTGTCAGCCTAATTTCGACCCAAATTATTAAACGTGCGGTCCAAACCCATTTATTACGTGTCGTTCTCGTGTCGTGTCACCGTGTCGTGTCCGAAATTGCCGACCCTAACTAGGCATGACATAACCCGAGATTATAGTTAGCCAAACAAAATAAGGCACAAGATGGTGGGCCGTGCCAGACTTATAGTTTTAAGCATGTGGACTAGCACGATACGGCAAATTGTTAAGCATGAGCACGACACGGACATGAGTCAAGCACGACAAGCCCGTTAAGCATAATTGGCTAGAAAAACGAACACAATTTATTGTTTTAATATTTTGTTATTTCTCTTTTAATTCTCCATAATTAAAAAAATGACATATTTTTATCAATATAATTAAGTCATTTAACCTAAAACATATTTACATTAATTTTAAGATGACATGGTTGAAGACTTTACAAAAGTGAATGACGCAATCAGTGACTGAAACAAAGCTATTGATTGACAATTTATGGTGCTACTAGTGCAACATCATTATTTTTTCTTCGTTTGATGGTTTTTTTTTTTTTTAAGAGAGTTGTCATAGGTTTAATAATGGATCATGTATTCTTTTTTCAAATCTTTTTTGTTCAGTTTTTTTTTTTCTTTTGTTAAAATATTAGGTTTTTTCCTGATTGCAAATTCCCAAACATTTCATCTGGTAGCTATTAAAAGACGAAGTTGAATTATAATTTAGTTATTCATTATGGATATTCTTATCATATAAGAGATCTGAACTCAGTCTAATAATTTTTAGTTCTCTTTTATTTTTGCAGAAAATATTTATTTAAAATTTTTATAATATTTTTTATGCTATGTATATATATATTAAATTGTTTATTTAAATTAGTATATCAAATTGACTATGTTGTAGGTTTTTTTTCTCGGCTATTATCTTATTGTTTTATTATTATTTTCTCTGATTTTTTCCCTTTGTAACTTGATATAATTTTTTTCGGTCATTTTATTAGCCGAGGTTTTTTTTTTTTTTTTCCCTTTTTATCAGATTATTAAGATGTTTAGATTTATTATAATCATTTTTGTATAGAAATGTCTTTAAAGTTAGTAACTATTGTAATTTTTATTGTATTCTTTACTTTTTTACATTATGTAATCTGATAATGCAATATTAGATTTTTTTTCCCATATGCATTTTTAGTTTGTTTAAATTTGTATTAGAAAAAATGATACTTTATAAAGACCATAAATGACATAATTTACTTATTGTTTTATCTAATGAATATAGCTTTTTATAAGAAAAAAAAATTAAAGTGCAAATTAACATCTTTATTAAGTATGATTAATTATACCTAATTAAATTTAGCCAAATAAAATATCATATATGTTTATATACTTCCCAAAAATTCGTTAAATTTTTGGGCTGAATGATATAACATGTGTTCTACGATAAAATTAATAACAAATTTAGACAAATAACTGTCATATACAAACTAAATAAAAATATATAATTTCTAATTGAAACAGTTTATTATATAAAAGTTGATTTATTAAATACATTTGACAAACCATAAAATTTACCACCCGAGAGTTCAAGAACAAAAATTATATAGAAATGATAATAAGCGGCAAAAAAAAAAAAAAAACAAACAAACAAACAAACAAACGAAAAAAATTCAGTTCTCAATTTATGAATAATTTACACACAAAAAAAAATAACCTTTTCATATACTTAAAAAATAAACTAATATAATTAAATTATGGCACTAAAAATAAATATCAATTTAAAAAATAAAATATAAAAGTTTGTGAGTATAGGAGTTATATTAATTTATAATAAAATTTAAATAAAATTAAAAATAGAAAAAAAAACCATAGATAAATAATTATATTTTATTCAATTATTTCCAATTAAAAAAAATTATATACGTTAAATAATAGGTTAAAATTTTAAATTATTCAATTAATCAAAATTTAATAGGAAAAATAAAATAAAATAATACATTTAAAGAATGAATTAATACAATTTTATTATATAATTAAAAACAAACAAACTAACTAAAAAATTTAATATCAAATAATAATTTATAGAAATTTCAAAATATAAAAGGTCTATAAAATTACAATAAAATTAAAATCAATCAATAATTTTTCTACTGTAATGAAACATAATTATAAAAAAAAGTGTACTTATAATTATTATAACTAAATTATTATTTATGTCATATATTAATATTATTCTTTACACATAATATTTTTTTTAAATATTCGATATTAATATTTTTTTAGGGTTAATTTCATTTCTAGCACTGTGGGATAAATAAATTAAAAACAGCATCACTCTTTTTCCCCTTCATTTCTAGCACTGTCACATCATTTATGTGGGGCCCAAATGCATTTAATGAATGTCAAAAGTCAGGTTTACCCTCACTTCCCACCAACCCAAGAGTCACTCTCCATCGCAGACCAAAAAAAACTTCAAACTGCTTCTACAATGTTTTAGAGAGAAAAACTCCGATTCTAGAGAGAGAAAGAGTTACAACCGGCATATACCGCTCTGAAACCGTCCTAAACCACCACGAAAACCTTTTATAAACTGCTTGCAAGTGTGTTAACATTGGAAATCTTCAAAAAAACTACCCATGTCGAAACCCACAAAAATGTCTAAGAAAAACACAACTCCAGAAATGAAAAGTTGATTTCTGTTTTTATATTTATAAAGTTTACGTTTCTAATATCTTTCAGCAAGAATGTAAAGTTTTTATTGATTATGTAAAAAAAAGTTTGTATTTTTATACGTGTTTTTGATGAAATTCCAATTTCTAAATGATTTCTTGAAAAAAAAAATTTGCTTAAAATACATAAAGTTAGCATTTTTATTGATTTTTAGATGGTCATTTTCATTATGACCGGGTGGTCATAACAGTTATGACCGCTACTCTATATAGTGAATAAGAGTAACGGTCATAATCGTTATGACCGGGTGGTCATAACCGTTATGACCGCTACTACATATAGAGTAGCGGTCATAACCGTTATGACCGAGTGGTCATAACCGTTATGACCGCTACTCTATATAGTGAACTAGAGTACCGGTCATAACCGTTATGACCGCTACTCTATATAGTGAATAAGACTAACGGTCATAACCGTTATGACCACTACTCTATATAGTGAACAAGAGTAACGGTCTAACCGTTATGACCGGGTGGTCATAACCGTTATGACCGCTACTATATATAGAGTAGCGGTCATAACCGTTATGACCAGGTGGTCATAACCATTATGACCGCTATTCTATATAGTGAACAAGAGTAACGGTCATGACCGTTATGACCGGGTGGTCATGACCGTTATGACCGCTACTATATATAAAGTAGCGGTCATAACCGTTATGATCGGGTGATCATAACGGTTATGACCTCTACTTTATAGAGTGAATTAGAGTACCGGTCATAACCGTTATGACCGGGTGGTCATAACCGTTTTGATCGGATGGTCATAACCGTTATGACCGGGTAGTCATAGCATTATGACCGCTACTCTATATAGTGAACTAGAGTACGGTCATAACGGTTATGACCGGTGGTCATAACGGTTATGAAAAACGGTTATGACTGCTACTTTATAAGTGAACTAAAGTAGCGGTCATAACCGTTATGACCGGGTGGTCATAACGGTTATGACCGGTACTTTATAGAGTAAACTAGAGTAGCGGTCATAACGGTTATGACCGCTACTATATATAGAGTAGCGGTCATAACCATTATGACTAGGTGATCATAACCGTTATGACCGTTACTCTAGTTCACTATATAAAGTAGTGGTCATAACGGTTATGACCACCCGGTCATAACGTTATGACCGCTACTCTATATATAGTTCACTATATAAAGTAGCGGTCATAACGGTTATGACCGCTACTCTATATATAGTAGCGGTTATAACGGTTATGACCACCCGGTCATAACGGTTATAACTACCCGGTCATAACGGTTATGACCGGTATTCTAATTCACTCTATAGAGTAGCGGTCATAACGGTTATGACTACCTGGTCATAACGGTTATGACTATTATTTTTGTTCACTATATAGAGTAGCAGTCATAACGGTTATGACCACCTGGTCATAACGGTTATGACCACTATTCTATATATAGTAGCGGTCATAACAGTTATGACCACCTGGTCATAACGGTTATGACCGTTACTCTTGTTGACTATATAGAGTAGCGGTCATAACGGTTATGACCGCTACTCTAGTTCACTATATAGAGTAGCGGTCATAACCGTTATGACCACCCGGTCATAATGAAAATGACCATCTGGAAATCAGATAAAAATGCTAACTTTATATATTTTAAGTAACTTTTTTTTTCAAGAAATCATTTAGAAAGTTGGAATCTCATCAAAAACACGTATAAAAATAAAAACTTTTTTTTACATAATCAATAAAAACTTTACATTCTTGCTGAAAGATATTAGAAACGTAAACTTTATAAACATAAAAACAGAAATCAACTTTTCATTTCTGGAGTTGTGTTTTTCTTAGACATTTTCGTAGGTTCCGACATGGGTAGTTTTTTTGAAGATTTCCGATATTAACACACTTGCAAGCAGTTTATAAAAGGCTTTTCGTGGTGGTTTAGGACGGTTTCAGAGCGGTATTTGCTGGTTGCAACTCTTTCTCTCTCTAAAACACTGTAGAAGCAGTTTGAAATTTTTTTTGGTCTGCGATGGAGAGTGACTCTTGGGCTGGTGGGAGGTGAGGGTAAACCTGACTTTTGGCATTCATTAAATGCATTTGGACCCCATATAAATGATGTGGCAGTGCTAGAAATGAAGGGGAAAAAAAGTGATGCTGTTTTTAATATTATTTATCCACAGGTGCTAGAAATGAAATTAACCCTATTTTTTTTATGTTTTGACTTCTTTTCTTTTTATCTTCTTTTTTTTTTTTTTTTTTTTTACACAAAATGTTCAATAAGTTTATTTTATATTTGTATCTATAATCTTTACGATTAAATTTTTTTAAAATATTTATTATTCTTTTCATTTATTTGTTAATTTAATTGGTTTTTCTTTTATTAAATTTACTCCTCAACTTTTTTTTTCACTATAATTTTTCAAAATTTTTTTAATTTTATTTATTATTTGTACATTCTTAATTAAGAAAAATTATGCTATTTTGTTATAATGGAAATAAATTTTATGCCTAATATTTTATCTTAATATTTGATTGCATCATTTTTTTATTACTTAAGTCGCTTTTTTTTAAAAAATTAAATGAATTAGTTGTTAAATTTTTTTTCCTTTACATTTATACGTATAATTTCTATTTTTTGACAATATTTCATGTCTTTATTTTTCTTTTCTCAAACAAAAAAAAAACGCCAACAATGAAAAAAAATCCGCAAAAAAATATTGATTATTTGAGACAATTTAAACGTTAGAAGAATTAAAATTATGTCAATAATAATGTAGAACATCTACATCGACAAATATATATTCTTCAAATAATCAGTTTGAAGAATTAGGTGGAAAATTTACTACTGGTTATCGAAATAAATTTATTTAATTACCTTTAGCTAATAACGTCAGTGAAGAAACATTAAATCTATTATTAACATATTACAATTGACCATCAATTGAAAAAGGTAATTTATTTATTATTATTATTTTATTTATTTTTCGTATATTTATTATTTTCAATAAAATTTTTTACTAACATTTTCTAATTTTTTTCCTTGTCTTTTTTTACACAATTTTTTTTATTTAGATCCAGAAGATGAATATATAGATATTGAATATTGTAATTACATCTGTCAATATTGTCAAGCATTATTTTGGAAAAATGAACAACAACGAAATACAAATCCACCAAAGTATTATTTGTGCTGCCAAAATGAAGAAAAAAAAAACATTCCTTTAACTAAAAAAACATCACCAATTTTAGATCAATTATTAGATTATCATAGAGGACCTTTAAGTTTGAATTTTAGAAAAAAAAAATATTAGAATTTATAATTTAATGTTTCGTTTTACTTCATTCGGAGCAAACATTCAATTAGATATTAACAATTCAACAGCACCATATATTTTCAAAATCAGTGGTCAAATACATCATCTAATTAGATCTTTAATTCCAATCGATAATAATCCTCCAAAATTTACACAATTATATATTTATGATATAGAACATGAAATTCAAAATAGAATTGCTACACTTCCAAATAATGATAATTTAAATGAAATAATAATTAAAAAATTAATTACAATGTTAGATGAAATAAATAGATTAGTACAACTTTTTAGAATTGTTAAAGATACTTATGAAACTAATCAAGTATCGTCAATGAAATTAAGATTAATAGGAAGACGACAAGGAGATAGTTCATAATATGATCTTCTAACTTCAACAGATATAGGTGCTTTAATTGTTAGAGATATTGATCAATATGTAGATGGACAAGATATTATTATTCATAGTCAAATTGGAGAATTGTAAAGAATCAATAAATTACACCCATCTTATATGGTATTACAATATCCAATATTATTTCCTTATAAAAAAGATGGATATAGAATTGATATAGGTTGGAATCCAAATTTTACTGACAAACAACTACATAGATATCGAATATCAATGAGATCATTTTATGGTTTTCAACTTTAACAACGAATACAACAAGAAAATATATTATTTAGATCTGGTCAACTTTTTTAATAGTACATTATAGATATTTATGCCTCAATTGAAGAAGATCGTTTAGATTATATTAAAAAAAATCAAAACAATTTACGATCTGAAATATATAAAGGTGTTCAAGATGCTATAATTAGAGGAGATACAGATGCACAAGTAATTGAAAAAAGAATTATACTACCATCATCTTATGTACGAAGCCCAAGATATATGATTCAAAATTATCAAGATGCAATGGTAATTTGTAGACATTATGGAAATCCTGATATATTTATAATATTTACATATAATTCTAAATGCCAGAAATTAAAAGAATTTTATCAATAATTCCAGGACAAAAAACTGAGGGTAGACCAGATATTATAAGTAGAATATTTAAAATTAAATTAGATCATTTATTAAATACAATAAAATCAGGAGTCATTTTTAGACCCATAATAGCAGGTAAATTAATTTATTTTATATAATCAAAAAATAAATATATTATTACTATAATGTTTTATTTTAAAAAACAAAAAACTAACGTTAATATTTTTTTCGTCCTTTTTTTTTTAATCTACTACAGATTTATATATAGTCGAATTTCAAAAACGTGGTTTACCTCATTATCATATGTTATTTTGGTTATATCCTGAACATAAATACTATGATCCAATACAAATAGATAAAATTATTTCTGCAGAAATTTCAAATCCAATAATTGATTATTTAGGTTATAAAATTATAACTGAATATATGATACATGGACCATGTGGATATGCAAAAACATCTGCACCATGTATGAAAAATTCAAAATGTACAAAAAAATTTACAAAATAAATAAAAAATGAAACAACTATAGAAGAAAATAGTTTCATAAATTATCGTCGTAGAGATACAGATTTCAACATTATTAAAGAATGAATAAAACTTAACAATAGATATGTTATTCCTTATAATCGAACTTTATGCTTAAAATATTGTGCACATATTAATATCCAAATTTGTTCTCAATCTATGCTTATTAAATTTTTATTTAAATACTTAACAAAAGGTCCCGATCGAATAAGAACTGTTATTGAAGATAATATTATTACTGAAAATAATAAAACAATAATTATAAAAAAGTTGATGAAATAAAAACTTATCTTAATTGTCGATATATTACACCTTATAAAGTAATTTAGAGAATATTTAAATATTCAATTCGTCATAAAAATCCAGCTATTCAACGTCCTTTTATGCATCTACCAAATATGTAAAATATTACATCTCATAAAAATCAACAATTACAAAATATAATACGACAACCACAAATTCAAAAAATAACATTAATAAAATGAATGGAAATTAATAAAACTAATGAAGATACTCGACAACTTACCTATACAGAATTTCAATAAAATTTGTTTGGAATAATAAAGATAAGATTTGGACTCACAGACAAAATGAACATACTATAGGATGAACATTCTATATTCATCCAAATTGTGGTGAACTATACTACTTAAAATTATTACTAAATCATCAAAAGGGTTCAACAAGTTACGAATCACTTCGAATAGTAAATAATATTATTTATCCCACAAATCAAATAACCCGTCATGCATTAGGTTTTTTATGAGATGATAAAGAATGTGACGAATCAATAGAAGAAGCATCATTCTGGTTAACATCTATACAACTTCATCAACTTTTTACTATAATACTATTATTTTGTAATATTTCTGATCCAAGAAAATTTTTACACAAACATTGGAAGTTAATGTGTGATGATATTTTATACAAAGTAAGAGTCTTATTTAACAACCCAAATTTTGAAATTCTTGAAAATTAAATATAAAATTTCTTATTATATGCATTAGAAAAATTATTAAATTTAAATTTATATTCTTTAATCACATTATAATTTTTCACTTCCTACTGGATCATTAATCGAAGTTTAAATAATAATATTTTAAGAGAATAACTTAATTACAATAGAGATAAAAAAGGAGAAATTTCAACTTAATACAAAATCTAAATCAAGAACAACAATTTATTTATAATTAAATTCTAGAAGCAATTAAAAATAAACAAAATAATTTATTCTTTATATATAATTATGGTGGTATAAGAAAAACATATTAATGGAATGCAATTATTAGTAAAATTAGAGCAAATGGAGAAATTGTATTGGTTGTAGTGTCATTCAGCATAGCATCATTATTATTACCAAAAAGTCGAACCGTACATTTAAGATTTCGCATACCACTTTTAATTGACAAATTTTCAACTTGTGAAATTAAAAAATGTACACAACTAGCAAAATTAATTGATAAAACAACATTAATTTTATGGGATGAAGCACCTATGATAAATAAATATTATTTTGAAACTTTAGATAAAACAATACAAGATTTAATAAATGACTTTAATAATCCTTTTGGAAGAATGACAGTTATATTAGGTGGTGATTTTAGATAAATATTACTAGCTATTCCAAACGGAACAAAAGAAAATATAATTGATGTAACTATAAACAATTCTTATCTTTGGTCATATTTTCAAAGACTTACTTTAACAGAAAATATGTGATTAAAAAAACTTAATTACTGTATTAATGAACAAATAAAATTACAAATTTTTATGAATGGATTTTGAATATTGATAATGGAATAGCAAATGAAATAAAAGATACAAAAAATGAAGATGCTACATAGATTAAAATACCAGAAAAATATATAATCCCATATAATACAAACTCTATTGAACGCATTTCTACCACAATATATGAAAATTTTCTAATAATTTTAATAATATTGATTATTTAAAATAGAAAGCAATTATTACATCTAGAAATAAAATAACTGATGTAATAAATAAATATCTATTAAGCTTAGTACCAACAGAAAAAAAAAATTATTATAGTTATGATACTATTTTATCATCATTTGGAAATATTGATGAACTAAATCTTTTATATACTTTTGAATTTTTGCATACACTTAATTTTAATGGATTACCTCCACATGAATTATAATTAAAAATTGGAATTCCTGTTATGTTAATACGAAACCTTAACCAATCAATAGGATTATATAATAGTACAAGACTTATTATAATACAACTAACAAATAGAATTGTTGAATGTCGTATTATCAATTCTAACGAAATAAGTGAAAAGTTTATATACCAAAAATAGTAATAACTATAAATGAATCTAAATATCCTTTTGTATTAAAAAGGCAACAATTCCCTTCAAAAGTATGTTATGCCATGACAATAAATAAAAGTCAAGGTTAATCATTAGATAAAGTTGGACTCTATTTAGAAGATGAAATTTTTAGTCATGGACAATTATATGTTACACTATCTAGAATAACATCACCAAAATGTTTACATATTTTAATACATGATTCAATTAATAAATATTCAAATCATATTAAAAATATTGTATACAAAGAAATATTACATAAAATTAATCAATATTAATAATCTATGAAAAAAAAAAATTAATGTTCAACAAAAATAAATTTTGTTTCAATAATTATATTATCAAACAATTTTCATAATTTTTAACTTTCAAATTTAGTTCATCTATTTTTATATTGATATATTTATATATTTTTGTTATTTATAGAATATGTTTAGTCCACTACGGATACTAAAATTAGGCGAACCATATAAAACGATTCGTGCATGAGTTTGTCGTCTATGGAGGAACACATATTATAATATCTGTCATCTAATAAGCGTTAATTGCTTATTAGTAGATGAACAGGTAATTACATTTATATTTTATGACCATTTTATTTATTAGTAATAAACAATTTATATTATTAACTAATTTATAAATAAAAAAAAATATCGTATATTTTTTACAGGATAAAGCAATACATGGATTTGTTCGTGCAAAAGATGTTGATTTCATAATAAATGCAATCCAAGTGGGCAACATATATGAAATCAGTAATTTCTTTGTTACAAACAACAAACAATGGTACAAACTTGTTCCGCACAGATCAATCTGCAGTTTGCACGGTCCACAATTTTCAAAGAAGTTGGAGAAGATATTCCATAAATACCTCAATACAAATTTAATTTAATAGAGTATGACAAATTAACATCAAGAGTTGACATTAATGACATTCTTTCATGTAAATAATATATAATGTATTATATCTATATTTATTAACTAAAAAATTAAACATTTATAATATTAATATTAATAAATATTAACTTTGTATCTATAATGTTATACTAAATATCATTGGTCGCCTTATATCTGTTAAAGGCATTGAAGAATCTAATGTTGGCGATAGATTGGTTAAAAGATGAAACCTAACAATTCAAAATATCAGATAATTAAAAATTAAAAATTATTATAAATATATTTTTCATAAATTTAAAATCTTTGATTAATAAATTATTAATTTAAATTTATTATATTTTTCAGAGAGGAATCACTAAATATAACTCTTTAGGGAGAGATTAGAGAAACTTTTGACTAAAATGCAGTCCAAAGAATGTCTGAACCAGTAGTAATCTCCTTTACAGTCATGGCAGTGAAGCAATATCTTGGTAAGTAAAAAAATACTACAAATTTATCTTTAATAACAATAATAAACATCTTCAATTATTAATCCCAATAATTATAAATATACAGGTGGACTTTATACAGCGAGCATTTCTGGAACTTCACTTTATTTTGATTCAGATATTGTTGAATAAAAAAAATTAAAAAAATGTATTATAAATATTTATTACATGAATATTAAGATAATTTATATTTAATAATTTTGTAAAAAAAATATTATATTGTTTAATATATTATTTATTTACAGGTTTAGTTATTCTATTTAAGGAATTGACTTCATTGTTCCATCGACTCAAAAACCAATAACATTAGAAGAACAAAAGATTATGAATAGAATGACAATAGTGGAGCTCCGAGACTTAGATCCATTCCAAAATCAGGTAAATATTTATTTATTACATCTTAATTATAAAATATAATTTATTTGATATTTTTTTCCCTAAACAACAGGATAAAAAATTTACTACGAAAGCAACCATCACCGAGCTTAATGCACAACAGGATTGATTTTACAATGCCTGTCCACAGTGCTACAAACGTGTCAAACAATCAGGAGCCTCATAGTAGTGCGATATTCATGCATATTTGACAACAATGCCAATTAACTGGTAATATTCTTTATTTTTACTATAAAATAAAAAAAATATTTTTAAATAATAAAAAATAAATAAAATTTTTTAAATCTATAACATGTACAAACTCAATGCTCGAATTGAGGATAGTACTAGTGGAATGAATATTGTAATACTTGGAAAAACTGTTCAATCACTGGTAAATAAACCTTACTCCATACTAACAATACAAGATGGATACACTAATCTAAACATTATTTCCCTTCTCTTCGATCAACTTAAAGGCATGTCAAGAATATTTTCCATTCGGTTTCGTCCAAAAGGTGCATTTATTGATGCAATAGTTATTAAAACTTTTGACGATAATAAATCGTCAATGTTATTGTCTGCACCACCAATTGAATCTCCCGAACATATCCCACCACCACTAGCATCCTTGGATCCAAAAACACCCCAACCAGAAACCAAAAAAACTGCAAAAAAAAACAACTCAATTTGACCCAACCCATCACAGAAGAAATTGAATCAAGATACGTTACTATTCATAAATTGTTAAAATTTTCCCCCTTTACTCAATAAATATATATATACATAAATTAAATACTATTATATAAATAAATTTATTATTATTTCAGCCCTCGTCACCAATCTTCTGTACCAAAAATACAAACATTTTCAGCTGACTTATCCAGAAAACGGAAGGAAACAAGGTATAATTATCTATTATATATAATCACATATTATGTACTCATACTTATTTCAATTTTATTTATAAATATAAAATAACTAATTTTTTTCCCCATCATAACAGATCAGAAGAAAAACTGAAGAAAGTTAAACATGACTGACGACATTTCAGCAAAAACTATCTGATTTGCAACACTTTTGTTTGTAAACATATATCTATATAGACTTGTTTGTATATATAACTCTGACACTTTAATATAAACATGAATGTATGTACTTTAATATTATCATAATAAATACTAAAAAAATATATTTAATGTATTTATAATTTTTATCTTAATTAACTATTTTATTATATAATACTTAATTTTTTTCGTTTATATTTTTTCTTCCTTTTCCGTGTAACACACGGGTATTAAACTCGTCTCTCATCATGACAACAACAATTATAATAATAATAATAATAAGGGCAGAAAGCTGCTTACACCTTCTTTGTTTGGTGGGCCCTCTTAACAATTGGGCTGTTCCACATCCAGTAGAAATTATTACGCAAAATGTCTCTTTAAATTATTTTGATTTTTAAACAATATCATATGTATATCTATTTCTTATAAAATATATATATGTAGTATCTATTTTGTCATTTTATCATAATTGATTTCATTTCATTTTTTATACAGATTCTCATATTTTCCTTTTTTATTTTTTGACTTTAATGATGGATTTTTTTTTTTTGGCTCACAAATGAGAATTACATTTAATAAACACAAATTAGTTTTTTCTTCTTTTTGAAATTTGAATTTGATTCTAAAAAAACTCTATTTATATTATTTTTATGAGATATTAATTTCTTTATCTTTCATTTTTTGTGTTTAGTATTCCGGGGATGTGAAGAACAATACCTTTTTTTTTTTTTTTTTTGAAGGTGATTATTATGCTCATTTTCTTTCTTTTGCAATCTATGAATATGTGTTACTTTTATATTTTAATATGTCAAAAATGAGCTTTATCATTTGATCTTTAATAAAATGTTTCATCGTTCAACATTTTACATGAATGTTGTTATATACAGTCCATGTTTTTCCATACTGCAAGAATCTTACTTGTCCGTCTTAATGATTTGACGATATATGTAGTTTACTTTTAGTTTTTAGTTTTCTAGTTTTTTTTTTTTGGCTTAATTGTGGGTATCTAGTTCATATTCACAACCTTCATCTTTTAAGGTCTCTTATATTTCTTTATGTTTAGTATTTAATATGCCGTTTGTTACTTTATAGTAATGATCAATTATTTTTTAGAATGATTGTTTTATACTAGTAAAAATTAAATTAAAAAATTTGTTTATGATAAAATCTGATTCATTAAAAGAAAGATGAATTCTTTAGGTTAAAAAACTACTTATTTATAAACTCAACTCCAAATCAAATGAAAACTTTGTATACCTCAATTAAACAAAATTGATGAGTAACATACCAAATAGTATTGAATTCTTTATCAAAAAACATTATTATTTATATAAACTAGTTGAAATGAAATAAAACTTAACTTTATGGGAAAGAATGATTTATTATTTGAAAGACGGATTCTTTAATTTTAAGATACAAAATTTATTAATTGCAAAGACGATTTTCAACATAAAAGCACACAAAAAAAAAAAAAAAAAAAAGTAGCCAGTAAACGCAATCCCATGCTTTTCCTCTTTCCACCTTTTTTTCGGTAAATTCTTTATATGGTAATCCTTCATTCTTTAAGAAGGATAATATTATTTTTACATTTACACTTTCAGATATACATGTAAATAAAAGAAAAAATACATATATTTTAAAACAAATATTTACGTAAATAATCCCATCCAGTATTGTAGGTTCAGGCCCAAACTTGGTGAGCAGCCCAGTTTAAGAGAGGTTGTGGACAATGGCCCTCTGTCTTTAACAGTGCAGTCCTTTGATGCATGTTTCCGATTGGTCCTCCAAACTTTAAGACGTCACAGTTTAGCACCTTCACTTTTAAGGACATATTAGACGACATCTAGTTTATAGGTTTGAATATAAAATTTTCAGTTAAAGTTTTGTGAGAAAAATGTATTGCAGAAAAAAATTCTAAATTTTGGTTCAAACACCCAAAACGAAGAATATCTTAGTCATGCTAAATAAGGGTCAAGAACATAGAATGGTTCTATATAATGTGCACGTTACAGAATAGAAATGTATTGAATTATCGTTACAGAAATAATTTAGCAATAATTTTACACTTCACTTTATCATAAGGTGAAGGTTCAAATTCCCTCGCTCCAAATTCAATATATCTTTGATTGGATAAGATTTTTATTAGATTTTTAAAATTCACATCTAATATAAAAGTTTAGAAGTTCTCAGTGTAAAGAGTTGGAATGTGTTTAGACCTAAGGTCCAATCCAATCCAAACCCAAAAAATTTAATTCATTTTTTTTTTTGAAAAGTCAACCTCAATTTTACTATTCACAGTTTTTGTAACTTCAATTTCAAAAATCCATAACTTTGCATATACAAATCTAAATGGGATGAATTTTGTTTTTGTTTTTGTTTTTGTTTTTTTTTTATAGCTAAATAGTCTTTTTTTTTTCAAGAAGTTTTTTTTAATAAATGGAGAAAATTTTAAACATTATTTAAAAGGCCCATTTTTCTAAAATGGTTAATTAATTTTCTTAAATAGTCAATCAATGATTGTCTGCATAATAATCTATCAGTGATTGACGTACAGTCAATCATTGATTAACCATAATGTAAATTATCAAATTTCAAAGTCAATCATTGATTGATAATTAGTCAATCAATGATTGACTAATTCTAAAAAAAGACGGATGACCATTTTCCTAAATAAAAAAAAGTTAGGCCATCTATTAGATTAGATGATTAAAAAAGGTCATCTGGCCTAATTTTCTTTTTTTTTTTTTAAATTGCATAGAATTTCGAGACGAACAAAACAAGCTCCATAGTGATATTTTTTTCGAAACATATTTCAGGTTTTTATTTAAATCACCAAATTTCAAAGTCAATCACTGATTGATAATTAGTTAATCACTAATTGACTACATCTAAAAAAAGACAGATGACCATTTTCCTAAATAAAAAAAGTTATGCCATCTATTAGATTAGATGATTAAAAAAGGTCATCCAGCCTAATTTTCTATTTTTTTAAAATCGTATAAAATTTTGAGACGAATAAAACGAGCTCCATAGTGATCTTTTTTTTGAAACATATTTCAGGTTTTTTGCACTTATTGGTTTCGGCAGTTCAAACACCTCACCAAACGAATATTCAATTCAACTCAATTCCAACCTAAAAAATTCAGTTTCAACCCATGTACTAAACGCATGAATCTTTTAGCTAAGACAAAATTTAAAAGTGTTTTTTTTAATTGTTTTTCTTTTAAACAATCTAAAAACTATTTAATATTCCTAAATGAAACGAAATTATTCACATATTAAAAAAAAAAAAATCATGTTTCTTATAATACTAGTCTAAAGCATGTGCCATGTACATGTTAGACATATTAGAGAGAATTAATCTAAGTAGAGAGAAATCAAATTAATAAGTTAAAAAAATATAACTAAAAAGAAAACAATAAAGTGCTTGAAAATAATAATTAAAAAAAAGCATTAAAAAAATACCAAAAAGATAAAAAGACTAAAATGTACAAAAATGTACTAATACAGAAAAAGGATTAAAATGAAAAAAAAAAAAAAAAAGGCCAAAAGGAAAAAAAAATTTGAAGGGCTACCAGAAAAAAGGACAAAAATGAAAGAAAAATCACAAAAAAGGCCAAAAAGAAAAAAAAAATTGAAGAACTAAAATAAAATAAAATAAAAAAGTTTTTCGTTGAAAACACATCGTTTTGATGAAAGTGAAAGTACACAGTAATGCACTTAGAACTAAAAAATAAAAAAAAAAAAAAAAAATGAAAAAAAAAAAAGAATAAAAGATTAAAATATAAAAAAATAACTAATACAGAAAAAAAAGGACTTAAATGAAAAAAAATCTAAAAAAGGCCAAAAGAAAAAAAAAAGAAAATTGAAGGACTACAAAGAAAATAAAAAAGTTTTTTGGTCCAAAATACACCGTTTTGAAAGAAAAAGTATACACAGTAATTTTTTCTTCTTCTTTGTATAATATTTATAGATACATATTCATCGTGATCTTTATTTTAAATAATTAGAAAAAACATTAACACATAATATAATTCACTATCACATTATATAACAATCATTATAATTTTAGAATTACAGAGATTGCAGGTATAATGAATGATAATTTCATACTTGACTTTATCATAAGATGAATAGTTTAAACTTTCTCATTATATGAAACTATACAATTTATTATTTTTCTTCTAGGGACTTATAACTATTACAAGTGGTGATGGCGAGTGGGTAGAGAAAGAGAAAGTAAGGAAGAAAATGACAATGAATAGGTGGCAGAATGCTGTGACGAGATGGTAGGGGGCGGCGAGGAGACTCCGGACTAGGAGTGGCGACAAGGACATGAAAAAAAAAAAAAAAAAGGAGAAAAGCAGAGAAAAGCCAATTTGAATTACTTTCATATAAAAAATAAAAAAGCCAATTTGAATTTCATAACCAATCAAAAGTGTGTAAAATGGCCATCCAAATGAAAATTTTTAGACTAATACCAAATGTGGTTGCCTAAAATCCTCCGTGGAAAGTTTTTTTTTTTTTTTTTGGAGAATTTATTTTCTCAGCTTGACATATAATGAAGAAATAGTCGTTGCTAAAAACATTTAGGAACATGTAGGAATTTACTATTGATAAACATTCTTTCAGTGATAACATGTCATCTCTAAAGTCACGACTTTTACTCATGATACGTCTTATCGTTAAAGGTACTGCATCTTTCAACTCTTAGGACTTGTAGATTTCTCTGAGCAATGAAGAGTTAAGGAATAACTACGAGTACAAAGGGTTTTACCGAAACGAACTACAAGTGTAATGATTGTGGAGGAAGGGATATCCCTTGATACTTCCGATCGATACCTAGAGCTAAGTGTTTTATGGATATGCATTATTTTAATTAAATAGTTTAGGATGGATGTTGGGGCTGCTAAGCTAGAATTGGCGTGATATGGTGCAAAGAAATAGTGTAAATGCAATCATATAATTCGTGAATGACAAAGGGTGACGTTAGTAAAAATATCTCCCTTTCTTGATCATATATTATTTATTTATATATATTATATTATATTATATTATATATAAATACCTATATGAGTGGAGGTTACTGTTAATTGGGAGACTAAAGAGATGGCTTTTCATCTAACCTCCTCCTTCCCCTTTTTCCTTTTCCCATCTCATTATCACACACTTTTGTTGCCTTTGAACCATTTTAGTGATAGAAAACCAAGTGGAAGGTGGGTCTGCCTTTGAACGCTTGTTATCTCTTTAAGTGTTGAACAATATTGTCTTTGTCTTTTGTTTCCTCCCAATCTAATCTACTAAATAATTACTTTCTACTACTAATGGTCCATCACCAACTTATATATCTTTCATATTTTTGCTACATATTGTTCTTTGCTTAGTGGAAGTTGTAGTGCTCATTAAATTTCATAAAAATATTCACTTTAATCGTTTAATTGATTACCTTAAATTTATTTATATAGCATTAGTTTAAGATTTCAATCTCCATTCACAGTTTGGAATTTGGGGATTATTTGCTCTCACTATGTATCTCTCTCTCTCTTATGGAACATGTGGTCCCTACCTCTTGTACAATGGAAAGATACGACTTAGCCTTCATGTGAGAGAGAGAGAGAGAGAGAGGAGAGAGAGAGAGTGGGTGTGCTTTAAGCTTTGCTTTTCTCTCCAAGCCAAAAAAAGAATCTTTAGTCTTTGTTACATGGCATTAATTTTGCACATATGAGTACAATATCATTTAAATGACTTTTTTGATTGAGCTTAATTAAAGTGCTTGTCTATTCCATATCCTGAGATGATTATTGTTGGAAAGGGGTTTCCGGCCTTAAGGCGCGTAAACAACTATATCCAATCACAAGATTTTATTTGGTCCAAATACTTTAGTTTTTATAATTAGCATTCGTTTAGATCATTTGTTGGAATTAAAATTTTTAAGTTACAATTGGTTAACCTTTTAAAAATTAGTTATAATTTTTTTTGATCTTTTTAAAAAAGACAAAAATCAAATATAAAAAAAATTACAGTTTAGTTAGAGTTAAATTAATGTGCCAAACCAAACCTTAGACTAAATGTGTTGAATATATATATATATATATATTAAAGACACAAACACTAATCATAATTTTTAAAAACCAATCTATATTGCATGTGAATAGGTATTTAAAATGATCATCATATAAATTAATTATATCTACCAATACAAAATAACTAATGCTCATTGACACGTGACTTGATGATACTTAAAATTGGGATTAAAATTGTTGTTTCTAATACAACTTTATATATGATCGTTCAATCTACATGTATGTCAAGGAGAGAGCTGCAAAAGTTCTTTCATGCGAGTTGCTAGTGCAATTTCTTGCAAGACGTGGTGTTCTAAAAGTTACACTCAACAAATGAAAGCTAAAAGTTTTTTTTTTTCCCCGCCTTTTTTCTATGGGAAGATGAAAGCAACTTCATATTAAACAAAATCCTCGAATCAACATGTCATTTCAATTTGACCAAAGGCCTAATTGATAGAGAGGGTGAGTAATATTGGGGTTAATTAGTGACTTGGTCAATTTAAAAAAAAAAAAAAAAACTAAAGTCAATAGTAATCTGCCACGTGTCAAATGTACATGCATCTTCGCACGTTGATTAGTTCTACTAATTTTGTGCATCATTTGCATGTTAACCCAGCCAGGAAATAATAATAAAACATGCATGATATGTATGCATTAGGAAAGAAATCAAGAATGCATGAGCTATTTACTTCTAACAAGAAAGAAGTAAATTTGCACTTTCTTTTCATCGAAAATACTTTGTGACTCCGTACAGGAGTAAACTCCGTGAGATAAAGATAGGGGCAAGTACTCAAACTCACATTTAATCATCAGGAAACTCATCAAACTCAGTCAATTAATTATTATTGCTATTGCCATAAGTTCATCGACCATTGATAAATGGATGTGTAGAGAAGTACCTATAATTACTTCCAAGAATACTCCATCTCCAAGCAACAAATTAAGATACTATATGGCTATTTTTGCGAAACAATATTGTATCATGCGACTGAATTTCACATTTTTAATAAATCAATCCACCCTTCTTTCATTTTCAACTTCATTGGAAAAAAATAACCGCATTCCTCTCTTTTAGAAAAATATTCTAATCAAATCAATCATGATCTGATCAGGAAAAAGAATACTCAAAGACTAGCACCTTTCTTTTCTTTTTATCCGCATACTGCATCTACATATTTTTCCCACTTTTTTCCAGCCCTTGACCGACTGTACAATATGTCATTCAAAAGTTATTACCATGTTCACTTCAAAACCGTTGTTTCTTATGAAGATTTCTTTCAAGGAAAAATAAATCTATTCAACGCTATGGGTTGAGTCGGATTCTCACAAAATATTGGGTCCACCCTGGATATTAACTTTTAAAATATATGGTTTATCTGCCTTATTGAGTAGACAGGAGCTCTTAGTATGTTTTGATGTGGACTTAATTAGGGCTATCTGCAGGTAAGTTAACTTAGTTACAATCATTCACAAAAGAAAAAAATCGACCAACCTTAGTGAATTGTCAATGCCTAACTAATTATGTGGTTTTAAGTTTGAATATGGCGGACAGACGACAAAAATTAGGGAGTTAACTAATTAATTAGATTTATTTAATACAATGACCAAAAGTTGTTTATTTTTTTATTTATTATTTTTCTAATAATAAATAATAACAAAAGTTATTGCCAATGCTCAAGTGAGATATTAAATTACTAATATACTAAAATATAAAAAGAAGAGAGCTCAAATCCAAAAGAATATTCACGTCAATACCTCTAAGGAAGGTTGGACCAAAATTAAACAAGCTCTTCTAATAGGATTGTGCCATGTGCACTGCAAAGAATAAAAAAGTGAGAAAAGAAGAGAAAAAAAAAAAATTAAGAGAACCTAAAAAAGAAAAAAAAAAAAAAAAGGGATCGTAAAAAGGCACATATTCTCCAACTTTTTTAACCAAAGCATGTGATTGGGTTCCAAGAACCAAATCCCCTCTCCTTTTCTTTAAGCCAAAAAAAAAAAAAAAAAAAAAAAATCCCCTCTCCTATTAGGAAATTATTTCAAAAGCTAAAACCAATTTCCTTCTTGTTTCCAAATTAATGAGTTGACAATATTGCCCCGAGAAGTTGAATGTTAAACCATTATCATTAACTTAGTCATTTTAATATTACTTTGTGCAATTAGTCAATTGGTTATGCCGTATGGGATTTTCGTTCATCAAGGAGAAATAAATCTCATCCTATATGTGTGTGTGTTCGTGGACTACTAAACTAAGCATACAAAAATCTCACATTTGGACTATTAAGATTAGATTTTTGTGGGAGTTTGGTATGTGTTTGTGTGTGTGTGTGTGTGTGTGTGTGTGTGTATGTTATAGCTGAGTTGGGAAAACGTCCAAGGCCTTAAATTAGAAAAAAAAAAAAAAAAGAAAAATCTTGTGAGAGGGTTGTTTTGAATTGCACAAACAATTAGAACAACTAGTAGTTCTTACAGATCTTTGATCTGGCCTTCATTTTCAAGGAAGAAGACAACTAAAAACAAACATACCCTTGGTGACAAACACTTTACTTTTCCCCAAACACCCGTTCTATTCAAACGACAACATCTGGGTTCTGGCTTACACAAGTCCTAATAATTAATATTGTTTTAAATCAATTAATTATATGAGAGAGAGAGAGAGAGAGAGAGAGAGAGAGAGAGAGAATATAGACATAAAGAAATTATATACGTATAGATGTGTGTGGGGTTTGCATAGGAATCTAAAATGGCCTAGAAAGTTGAAGAAATACCCCTTGGGGGAGTGTTGGAGAAGGAGAGAATATTCTGGGGCCACCAGATTACAACAACTAAACTCCAAAACGTAAAGACTAAACAAAGTTAGAAAGCAAGCAAATTCAAGCAACATCATTAGATTATGATTAAGGGAGAAGCTGGGTGTGAGCAGGAAAAGTCAGCCCGCAACGAGACGACTAGCTCAAACTTCCAAAAATTCACTGCCTTTGTCAGCTCTCTGTCTTTAATTTAAGCGATTAATTAAAGCATCGCCATCCCCGGCCTCCTTTCACATCCCTAGCTAGCTAGTAATTATAATTTTACTCATTAGTTTAATTAATTAAACCAAATTAAATTTCTCAATTATTTTGTGCATTTCCAATACTCTCTTCTGATCTTTTAATATTAATCCATCAGTAGTCGCCATGAGGAATCTCTATCTTGACTGTTGTAATGTTTAGCCTCTTTTCTTTTACCTAATTATTATTGAAATAAATAAATAGAAGCCCTCCAACTTTAAATCTGCGTTAATTAAACTACTTCATTTCATCCTCCTAAAAGTAAAATTCAACACATATAAGTAAATACATGGAAGGGAAATCATCATGTATGTATTGCCAGTAGTACTCTTTGCTCTTTCCGAAAAATATTTATATATGCTTAATGATCTATAGACCTTTCGTGAAGCATACTAAATTAATAATTAAAAAAGAAGTTTAGACAATAAATTTCGTGCATGCATGAACAATAAATTTTAATACGATTTGTACAAAACCACAAAGTAGTCCCGACAAGCCCTCCAGTATAATGGTGGGTCACATCCTAAATTATTCATCAGTCATAAACCCTAATCAGACAATAATTTATATATGCACATAATATATATATATATATATATATATGTAAATCGGTTCAAAAGTTCCAAGTAGAAAAAATCCTAGGAGAAGATATAAAGTCTATCATTTACCATTCATGACTAATTAATCACCCATATTGCAAGCAAACCAACCTTTGAAGCTCTTTTTTCATGCCTGAAAGTATTTGAATGTTAACACCCATAAGAATGGACTATTTATTAATTAGTTTATTTATTTGAAGTGATAGCAACAGTAGCAACTAAGACGATTTTTTTTTTTTTTTTTGAAGTGATAGCAATAGTAACAGCTAAAGCAAGAGCTCTTAATCAAATAACAGCATTAGTATTAATAAAAGAACAGATGTAAACGCAAGTGCCAGCAAAAAATTGCAAGAAAAGAAAACAATAAATTAAGGCCAAGTGGGTAACAAATCTAGCCGAATATGAGGTGGCTTGGGGGTGCTATAATATGGTCATTCTGTCATGGGGGACGATTATTCC
The DNA here is from genome assembly GCA_025413485.1 of Ficus microcarpa. Lineage (NCBI taxonomy): Eukaryota > Viridiplantae > Streptophyta > Magnoliopsida > Rosales > Moraceae > Ficus > Ficus microcarpa. The sequence continues at coordinate 23,893,139 of CM046379.1, read as the reverse complement.
CTTTTTATGTGTTATTTCGTCGTTTCCTTTGGATTTTACCTCCTTTGACAGTTGGGCACGTGCGTTGATACACGAGTATATATATATATACACAATAGATTTGCAAGATTGTGTTGCCATGGATTTAAACAACAACCTTCTTTGGTTGATAAAACAAATTAACCTGCAGCACACAAAAAATGACAAATCTAAGAATCAAGACCGTGTGCAACCAAATTGAATGATCGGTTCTTATCATATGACTTGCAATTTTTTTTTTTTTTACACACACTTTACTATTATAAATAATTCTCTTTGGAAATATGTTTGCCTTTGGTTCACCAGCCTTTGACTAGAACTAGAATTACTTAAAAAGATTGTGCTTTTCTGCTTAATTTAGCGATATATGCTGATTATGGGATTGATAAAACGACATGCCGCTACTCCCCTTGTCATCATCTTATTTAATCTTTTTCATTAATATAATCTTGTTATTAAACTATAATAAGTTTGGTTTAATTAAAGATTAAGCTAGCTACTTTTGGGGTAATGATTGAAGCCCGTCGAGCATATCATACCAAACTTTGCACCACGGATGACAAAACTCATTAAGTGCGCAAATTGATTCAGGTAATGTGTTTAATTTTTAAGCCTAAAAGGGCCATAAGAAAATAGCCTTGTACAAATATTTTCATCTGATGGATATATCTATATATATATATATATATTTATATGTGTGTGTGTGTGTATTTTTTGTGCAGCTCCTGAGGATCGCCAAGTATGTGTTAGCTAGCTAGTAAACTTCTTTTTCTTTATATATTTTAACTCACAGGAAGATGTACAAAAGTATAAAAGAGAAAAGAAAAATGTTAAAACTGGTTTTATAATTTGTTTTTAAGCGACAGGGATTAAAGATGTCAAAAGCAATCGTAAATACAAAAGAACTGTTCCATATTTTCTCTTTTTGGGCCAATAATGTAAATGTACTAATAAGATTTAACACGTATCTTGTTAAATGTGAAACACAAAATTTTCATGTCATATATATATATATATATATATACACACACACACAGTAGAAAAAGAAAGGACTAGAATTCTTCCACTGGAAGGTCTGGAAATGTTTTCTCAAAATGAAAGTTCGTAATTGAAGATCAATTAAGAACAAGGAAAAGAAAATAGAAAAGTGACTTATATATGACCTTGACTCGAGATATTTTAATTAAAAAATGACCATTTGAACAATTAGTTACCAAAGAGCCACGAAGTTTTTGAAAGAATAAAAATAAGTTTGGTAGTTGATCGTGGTTATATATTCAATCCTAGAAAATTAGGTCTAAGTTAAAACCCAACAACAAAAAAGTCAGTCTACTAGGTAATTGCTTTTTAACTTATCTATGAACATAGATAACCTAGCTAGAGAAAGTTAATTTGTCCCATAGAAAAATATGAGAGGGGTTCTTGATGAGAAAGAAACCTATTTTATATTATCAAATAAAAGATACATAATTAAACTATATATATATATATATATGTTGTGTGTGTGTGTGTGTTGGAAGAAAGCAGATTAGAAAAAGAGGAAATATAATATTAGGAAAACAAAAAGAAACAAATTATGGGATAATCATTCCAAATAGAAAAGGCAGGTAATTAGCTTTCTCCGGACCTCATCATATGTGTCATCATGCACCTATGCCTTCCAATCCCCTCTCCCTTCAATCTTTCCTCTCTCAATACTTTAACTTTTCACCGCCTCCCCCAATATATATAAATTTTTTATATATATAATAATTTATATTATATTCCTCCTCAAAAGTAGATAATTAAAATGACACTGCACAACATACTAAGAGAGAGAAGGAAAGAGAGGTGAGAGAGAGAAAAAGAAAGAGATAGAGAGAGAGAGAGAGATCCCATCTTGCATACACAATTTTCTTTTTTTCTCATATATACATGATCATTTGTATATATATATATATATATTTTTTCTTCGTTAAGGTTGAAACCAAATATATATAATTACCAATCCTCTTGGGGTTTTCTCTTCCTAATCACATCTCTTAATTAGTACTGTCCTCGTTTGAGCTAAGCTTTGTCCTTTTCCTGTTTTCTGGGTGTAGTGTCTTATCGATCGAGTCAAACTGCTGCTTGTCATCAGAAGAAGATCAAGAAGAAGAACATAAAAGGGCTCATTTTCTCTGTGCTGGAACAACAAAAATATGGCTGAAGAAGAAGCAATTTCTAATATTGGGTTTGTCCAAAACCCTAATATTATTGAAGGATTATCTACCCTTGACAACAACAACCCTCCTCTCAAGAAGAAGAGAAACCTCCCAGGAACTCCAGGCAAGCACTTCTGATATATACACATGTTTGTTTATATATTTGTATTTATAAATACAAAAAGTAGTAAGTAATATATTGACTATGTTATAAATATACAGATCCTGAAGCTGAGGTGATAGCTTTGTCTCCGAAGACATTAATGGCGACGAACAGGTTTTTGTGTGAAATATGCGGGAAGGGATTCCAGAGAGATCAGAACCTGCAACTGCATAGGAGGGGACACAACCTGCCATGGAAGCTGAAGCAAAGGAGCAGCAAAGAGCCAAAGAAGAGGGTCTACGTTTGCCCAGAGAAGACGTGTGTTCATCACCATCCTTCAAGGGCTCTCGGAGACCTCACCGGCATTAAAAAGCACTTTTGCAGGAAACACGGCGAGAAGAAGTGGAAGTGCGACAAGTGCTCCAAGCGCTACGCAGTTCAGTCCGATTGGAAAGCTCACTCTAAGACCTGTGGAACGAGAGAGTACAAATGTGATTGTGGAACTCTTTTTTCAAGGTATATTTTTTCATATAGAAGTTGTTTTATATAGTTTTTTCTGTGGCTAAATTATAGTACACAGATTATAAAGATGTCTTTTTTTTTTTTTTTCCCTTGATCTAAATCTCTTTCTATGAAGATGTTGAAAAAAAAAAAAAAATCAAAAGAAGATTAGTTTAGTGTGTTTTTAGTCTTGCCTTTTATGGTTAAAGTTGACATGCTTTGCGTTTAAATTTCTCACCAAGTTCATGGGAATATTTATTCTTCTTCTTCAAATTTAGATCCAGGTATATTCAAATTGAAATAAAAGCTTTATCGCCTATAAATTGTAGTACACTTTCTTGCTCTCTCTCCTTTATTTTATTTTTTTTTGTTCTTTTTTCTTTTCGGCTTAATTATGATATTTTAATGCTTCTCCTGTTATAATGAATTGAGAATGTTTTCATGAAATTTGGTACGAGCAGGCGAGACAGCTTTATAACTCACAGGGCCTTCTGTGATGCCTTGGCCGAAGAAACAGCCAGAGTAAAAGCAGCAACAGATCACATGAACAACCCATTAATGGCTGCAGGAAATATGAGTTACCATTTCATGGGAGCTTCAGTCCTAGGGCCAAACATGACACAGCATTTCCCCTCTATTTTCAAGCCGATATCAGCCAACGTCGACGACACAACAATCAGCGGTGGTGGTATGACTCGGGGTCTATCCCTATGGATGGGCCAAGGGATATCCCAATTAGGCCAAGATCAAGCAATCGGACACAACAACAACAACAACAACAACAACAATAACAACAACAATGTTACTACCACTACTACTGCTCTCCAAGAAATTCATCAAATATTTGGTGATCATCATCAGCCTCTGGTGTCGTGTTCGAATCCTCCACCGTCCGATTACCATCAGCAGCTGAACTGGGTTCTCGGATCAAGTAACGGCAACAAGCTCTCCTCAAACAGCAGTACTATTACTACTACTGAAGAGCTCACAACCACTTCACTTCCATTAAGAAATAGTAATAATGTAAAGGAAGCTACAGCTTCAAATAATCAGCTTGTTAGTGTTCCTTCTTTGTACAGTACTCAACACACTTCTCCTCATCAAACACCTTCTTCGGCCAACATGTCGGCCACGGCTTTGCTCCAAAAAGCCGCCCAAATCGGGGCAACTTCCACGGAGTCATCTTTCCTAGGCAGTTTCGGGTTGAAGTGTCGTAACAACAACAATCAAGTCCAAGATGGGAACACCAAGTCTTGCGGTTTATACGGCTCAAACCATATTTCTAGTACTGCTGCTGGTCATGGGATTAATGGAACTAACAATGTGGACAACCAAGAAGGTGATCATCTACTGCAGATTTACCCGGCCGCCAAACGCCGCCACCTGCAGGCAAGCGAAGAGGGTGCTGCCGCCGTCGGCGGAGGAGGAGGAGGAGGCGGCCAAACCAGGGATTTCCTAGGTGTTGGCGTGCAAACGATTTGCCATCCTTCATCAATCAACGGATGGATTTGATCTTCATCATCATGATCATATAATGAAAGTACTTCCATTTTGATGAAGATGATGATCAGTTGGGGTTTTCTTGTCTTCTTTTTTTTTTTTTGTTTTTTTTTTTCGAATGGAAATTAATTAAAAAGCAAAGTAGACAGAGAAAAAGAGAGATTTAACAATTGGGGAACTTTGCAGGAATGAAAAGGTGGCAATTGAGTGCTTGATGGGGGCTAAAAGTTTGTGCATATATTTTTATTTTTATTATTATTATTATTATATATACAAAGAGCTAGCTAGCAGAATCGAGATGGAGATATCCATGCATATTCTGATGAACCCTGAAAGTTGATCCCTTTAGCCAAAGAAAAAAATAAAATAAAATAAAAGGAAAAAATGGTGGCTTTTGTTTTTTGATAAAAGGGGGATGTTGAGGGACTACTAGTGGGAGCAACGCGATAACTCCCTTTTTGGGCTCCATTATTGCCTGCTTTCAAACTCTGCTGTGGTACTACTTGTCTACGAGGGCTAAATAATTATGACCATTTCTTACATTCGAGGCAAAAGGGGTAAAATAATAGCATTGTAGTATTACAAAGTTACATGCCTATTAGTTAAAATGTAAAATAGTTCCTCTTTTTTTCTTAATCATGTTTACACATATACATATACGTATGTGTTTATTTACGCTTTTAAAAGTTTTTTTTTTTCCTATAGTACGGGGTCTATGATTCTCACATATTAAACAAAAATGAAAATACTGTAAGATTTTGAATTGAGAGCTCGTATTCAAATCCCTCTTCTTTCATCCACTGAGTTAGTCTTGGAAGGATTTGCACTTTAAAAAGATTTTTTAGCCACAAAATGCGTACAAGAAAAAATGGGAGTGACACGTAGCCCAGCTGGCAAGTGTCATTTTTACAGGGCAATTAACAATACTCCAGCATTGTGATACTCTAAGCATCATAATTGTTTTAGAGATTGTACTTGTTGAACAATAACTTTATCACACAAGTCAATTATAATGCCCCATTCCATAGTATCAATTGTCTAAAGACAATTGCTTCTATGGTAAGATGACACCTTGAAGGGGGAAAAAAAAAGAGAGAAAGAAAGAAAGAAAGAAAAGAGAGAAAGAAGAAAAGAAAGTAAACATATAGACATATTTATATGCATTTCTCTTAATGATGTAAAATTATGACTCTTCTTTCAAAGAAAAGAATATTAGTTGCTGTCGATATAAACCATTTCGATTGAACAACATATAAGAACTATGCTAATCTTTTCCGTATCATTCTAATTTTATGGATATCAGCTTTGAAGAGACATTAGTGGCTATGGAAATGAAATACATTGGTTAAAGGAAAAACACGACTAAGCACTTTGCTTGTTCCAAGTAGCTAGCGTGCTTTACCAACTAATTGCTTTATAGTCATTACATGGAAAGGGAAACTACATGGAATCAAAAGAAAAGAGAAAAAGGTAAAAAAGAGATAAAGAGAAACCAGATTCTCAGCATGTACGTACTGATCATCTCTTGTAACCATAACTTTTATCCTGCCATGATTGAAAAAGGGAATCAAGGGTATTGCTTAAGGAATTACAATAGATATGCATATTATATATTTTTATGTATAAATAGGCCACAAATATTTCAGAGAAGTATACATGGCTAAGTCTCAAGCTCCAAATAATAGCTTTTGTAACAATTAAAGATCAGATGGTCGATATCATGACCAAGAAAGAAAAGAATGTCGAGAGGCAAAAGAAATGACATGCAAATCAGTATCTTACCCATTACGTGTTCTCCTCGTGCTATGTTTGCCTTTCGGAACTAGTGCCAAAAGCATTATTGTGGTATGGGGCCTCATTCACACATGCATATACATACTTATATATGCATATATATATATACATATATATATATATGTCTATGTTAACATATATAAAAGCCCATAAGTAGAAATATATAAAAGGTGAAAAGTCATTTAATTCCTGGCTTATTTGTTTACCACAGTGTTATTATATATTGTAAATAGCAATAATTAAAGGTCAAAATTTTTGTCCAAGTGATCTCAGGAGTTTTGTAACTGTTTTAAGTACTTGTTCAGCTCTGGTGGTCAGATTTTTTTTTTTTAATCAAAGTTGTGCCAGGCTAGCCTTTTCTCTGTAAACCCTGCGATTTTATTTAGATGCTCAGATCAGGATGGTAAAAGACAAAAGCAATTATTTTGTTGGGGGTCCAAATTTGATTTCGACAAATATATATATGTTTTTAAGTTCCTTTTTTTTCCCCCCCTCTTTTTTGAACAAACTATCATGTAGTTATTATGCATGTGGGGATCACTTCACAACTACAAAGTGTTTTTCTGAAACCACGGCCGGGTAGCTTCAGAATCAACTACCATTCCAAAAATAAACGACTCAACAACTTGTCCAACCAAATCAATTTTTGGAGCGAGATTCTAGCGAAAAAGGAGAAGGTCAAAAGAAAACATTTTAGAGCAATTTTTGGCCAAAAAGACTTCATTAATAAGTGAATATTTCTTGTGAGATCTAGGCACCTACAAAAGTTACGAACGAAATATAGGCCAAAACAAATTTTAGTGAGTGCCACACTTGACTGATCAACAGTCACGCACATGCCAACATTTTCTAGGGCCAACATACTACGAGAAACAGTTACCTCAATTTTTCCATGAAGGTCTAATTAGAAATCATAAATCAAATTATTGAATTTAACCTTTAGCATACTTGTCGTTTTGACTTGTTCCTTTTTTGTTTTTATTTTTCTTTATGAGTACATGCCCTTTTTTTTCCCCCCTTCGAAATTAGTACATGTTGTTTTGTTTGAAAGCATAACAAAGTTCAAATGGAAAACGAGATGGTAACTTAAACAACATAAAAAAATTGCCTTCCAGTTTATGGCCTATAAAGCAAAATTTTTGGATGCCTTTCAGTTTATGGCCTATAGAGCAAAATTTGTGGATGTTTAAATATTTATGAGAAGTCAAGCCATATTTTATACAAAATAATCATATTTGATGAGTCACTTTAGAAATTGAACAACGTGCTTGCAAACATAATCTAATGATCATTTCCCATTAGACCCACCATAAGATGCACAATTTGAATCCCCTTATCCTCAAGTTCAAAAAAAGAAAATAATTGAACAACAAATCTTATTAACAAAACAAATGTTTTTCTTAACTGTCACAAATCAACTTCCTTTTTTACCACTTAGCATCTGACTGCTTTTTAAATAAATTTTGAAGACAATTATTAGGTGGAAAGTCATGTTTTACATATCTCTTATCGTTTTGCCCACTTTAATGTTAAAGTTGATAATTTTAGTGTTATGAAATAACAAAATTATCAACTTTAATATTATGGTGGGCATATATATAAGGAGGTATCAAATATTTGACATTCTTATGTATGAGTCTAAATTTTGACATATATATATATAATTTCTATTTTGTATTTTTTTTTTTACAAGTGTAAGATTTCCTACATTTATGGAATGATAAAGTTATTTTTTGGATTTTGTTATCCGTGGATACTCCTTATCAATTATTTTCGATTAAAAAAATTGTATTTATAAGATAATAAGCGTTCAACTTTTAGGATTGCTTCTTTTTTGGGAATGATCATATAAGATTATGACTAATTAAGCATAAGATATAGGAATTTACATAGTAAATCTTCATATTTAGAAGATTTCTCAGAACACCATTTTTTTGAATATAGATCTTCTATCGACATTGTTTTATATGTCTTCTATTAAATTTATTAAATTAATAAATTTATTACAGCATTGTGAAAGTTTTCTCTCTCTATTTTTTTTTATTATTGAATAATCAATGTTGTGTTTTTTTAATTTTTTATATATTTATTTTAGAACTTTTTTGAAAATCATAATAAATAATAGAGGATATGTTAATGATCCTATTTATAATAGATCAGCAAATAATTACAATCTTTTATAATCGATGTGGGACTTTTTAACCAACACAAACAAGTTATAATAATTTGACATATATATTTATATGATGCATGGACTCTATTTTCTGCAAACAAGTCATGTACTACAACCGGTTGGTTTTAGTAAAATATATTGAGCAAAATTCATAAGAAAAATCACAATTATTAAGCATAGGGATAGAGTGGGATCAAGGAATGCTTCTTTCATCACTATCTCTATCCCCTGTGAGACCTTATCCATGCCCATTTCAATCCCTATTATCACAATATTCGTCGTCACCAAAAATTCTTACAAAATCGAAAACTTGTCTTCTCACAAAACAAACTTAATTATAGCAAAACACACATATGAAACAATAGAATTTTATATTAAATGCATTTAAAAAAATATAATTTTTTCAGAAATATTTATATTTTTCTTATCTGAAACAACCTAACGATCTCAATCCCTGACTTGGGTCCCCAGTGAAAAAAAAAAAAAAAAAAAGAGCCACCTCTAACAATTACCAAATATTGCGCTAAACATAAAATCATTTGTATGTCAGATTTTGTTTTAATTTTCGTTAGTTGAAGGCTTTAACCAGTGTCCTACTAAATTCAAAATTCTACTTCTTTGAAAAAAAATGTTAGACATACTAACTTTGCGTTGTTATTTTCGATTCGGTACTGAATATTAGAAATAGACAACACTAATTTCTAACTACAGAGTAAGCTCTAATTTTCTAGTCAATGGCTTTTTTTTTTTTTTTTTTTCCTTCCCAATTTTATGTTAGAGTTAGTTAATGTTTGTAACTAGAAAAAGCTGTATGTCGTCCGATAATAACGTTATATGTTTATAATAATTTGAAATTAAATTAATTAAGCTCGTTGATATATTTTAACAAGAGAAAATTTTGGAGAACATATACAAGATGGCATATTTGAGTTGAGAAATTGAAATATAGCAAAACTTTTGAAATATTTTAGTAATAGCAGATTTTTAAATATTTTCTACATGTAGGGTGAATTTTACCTTTTAGTTGACCTTATTTTCATTGACCATAACCATTATTATACTCTTTTCTAGTTTACAGTATAAATCTAAACTTATGGTCCGAATCAAAAATTATTATTATTTTTTAATTTGTAAATATGTATCTAATAACACGTCTATCATTATAAAATGATATCATATGTACTAGTAGAAAATGAACATTAGACATCACTAATATAATGTCACTTTTTCAAATGTGACGTTTAAAGTAGCCATTTAAAAGGCTTTTAACGTCACTTTTAATAAAGCGATGTCAAATATTTAAACATCACTAATATAATGTCACTTTTTTAAAAGTGACGTCTAAAGTGACCATTCAAAAAGCTTTTAACGTCACTTTTTGTAAAGCGAAGTCAAATGTATTTGTCATCATTTTTCTAAAGCTGACATCTAAGAGGTTCGGCTAAATTTAGGTGACGTATATATGTAAATGTAAATAGCTATGTCAATCAATATTAATTTTTCTTGATTTTGTTATAATAACCGCTAGTTCATATTGTTCTATAAAATATATAGGATCATTATTCTTTTTTTGTTTTTCGATTTTTAGCGTACAGCAAAATTTTTTTTTTTAATCTAATTGTCTTTGTTAAGGGAGATGCTTTAATTAAGTTTTTTTAATGATTGATTCATGTGACATCACTAATAATAATATTATGATCAGTTGACTGAATAATTTTTTCCTTCATCGTTTTCTTGTTTTCTTGTTGAGAGAGAATGATATAAAAATATTCACATTAGTTTATTGAATTTGTGGATATAAGGAGAATCAAATTCAATATTTTACGGGAAGTCAGGCAAAGAACTACCTTTAGATTAATCATACAACCACAATTTTTATCTATTTTAAGATTATTAAGAAATTTAATCATAAACATTATAAAGTGTTTTTTTATTAAGAAAAACAAATTTAGAGTTTTTAAATAATTAAATTGAGACTTATTCTCTCATAGTAATCGTAAACACAATAAAGTCTTTTTTTTTTTCCTTTTTTTTTTTTTTCTAGAAAAACAAATTTATAGCTTTTTAGTACTTAGATTCAGACATATCATTTAAAAAACTTATTCCGATATTGATAAATATTACTATTTACATATTAGATAACTATTTTAATTGACATTTAAATGGCCTCCCATTATAATAAAATAAATAAATAAATAAATAAATAAATAAATAAACAATTTTTTTTTAAGAAAGATTGGATATATTGTTTTTAGAAGAAAAAAAATTAGAATATAATATATACGCATGGAAAGTGGCGGTTTGAAAATTGTTGGAAGTCTTTCATGTGGACTTCTTTTCTTTACATGACGCGAAGTGCCGATTGCTATTAATATGGGTGTGAGGTGGAAAAATAAAAAATAAAAAAACTCATATAGAGATTATACCCATGCACCAGATCTCCAAACTGTACGTCTCCCCTCAGCTTCGCCATTGAAGGTTTGTGCCCTAATTAACCTCCTTGATTTTTAAAAAAAATCTGTTTGCTAAATCTTTTTCTTTTGAGGTACGAGGATTCGAGTGCATAAGTATTTCATCATAGTTTTGAAGATTCTTGTTTATTTATTTATTATGACTTTTGGGAAGAATTCCATAAGTATTCCATAAGTATTTCCCAATTAAGCAGTTAGCTACCAATTTTTTTTTTTTTGGCTTCCACGACGGTTTTTTAACCGTCGTGGAATTCAAAGCTTCCATGACGGTTAAAAAACCGCCGTGGAAGATTAAATTTTTTTTTTTTTTGGCATTTTGCAAGCTTCCACGACGGTTGTTAAAAACCTTCGTGGAAGCATGCTCTTCCACGACGGTTTTTTATAACCGTCGTGGAAGCTTCGACTTCTACAACGGTTTTCAGAAATTCTATTCCGCTCCGTGTTTTTGTTGCATTTTTCACGGCGGTTTTTTAAAAATGGTCGTGGAAGTTCCGATCCATATTTTCTAGTAGTGCATTAGAATATTTAAGATACTATCCGTTTTAAACACTCACTTTTTTTTTTTTTTAACAAACAAATGTAGCTGTTTTGGTTTTTTCCTTTTTTTTTTTTTTTTCTTTTTCTTTTTCCCCTACATAGTTCTTACAAATTGATAAGTTTATTGTTAGGTTTTTCTATGTTGGGATTTATGGCAACTATGTTAGAAAAACCAAAAATGATATCTTAAGCTAGCTTTAGGAGTTTCATCGGGTGTTGCAATATGTGTTGCAACAACTGGTACATTTTGAAGACCTGGCTAGCTGCTTAATTGGGAAAGTTACATGATTTGGAAGCTAACGTGGCAGAGTGCAATTGATTTAGTTTACAAATTGGTAGTTTTTGTTTTGGTAAAAGCCAATAGTGGTTGCCTGAATTAAATTGGAGATTATTTTGGGATTTTATTTAAAAAGAGATTTCTAAATTGAGTAGGTTTCTTTATCCTATTTAAATTAGAAATTAAAACTATCCCAAAAAGAAGAATATCGCATTTGAAATCTGGAGAATTTGAAGATTTTATTTTTGGAGTCTCTTGAAGGTTTTTCGTGATTTATCAGCAGCTATTATGGAGGAAATATAATTCGGATTATGGAGGAAGTTTCTATATTTGAATTTCAAAGTATTTTCAGAAGTATTGCAACAGATCAGGAACTACTATGAAATTTAAATTATTTTTACTCCGAGATTTTTGAAGATTGACTTTGGTTGCTTATTTATAGTCTCAAAAACAAATTATGGGGTATGAGCTCTGAGATATATTTGTGTACTTTGAGACCTTTTGAAGCCGTTGAATTCTTACGTTGTTTGGGAGAAGGCATTAACGGTTGAAGAGAGCACAACGTAGCTAGCAAGGGGATCTCGTACAATAGATTCATTGACTTAGTTCAAGACAACTGGTGGCAACAACTAGAAGGAGTCTTCAGTTTGTATAAGTTCATTAGTGCTTGTAATCCTTTGACAGTTAGCAGATTATTCACCATCTAGACGTGGCCTTAAGGAATAGGATAACTGAATCTCGTAAAAATTTGCTTGTGTTTATCTATTTACTTTGTTTATGGTAATTGAATTAATTTGGAAAAATTAATTAAATTCGGTAAATAGTTATAGATATTTCAATTGGTATTAGAGCAGGTTACTAACATTATTTTCTAGGTTAGATTTTTGGATTTGATCTGTTTTGCAGGCATGTATTTTCTACGCAAATAAGGATCTGTTTCATGTCCACCACTACTTGATGGGAGTAATTATCCCTACTAGAAGGCTCGTATGAGGGCTTTTATCAAGGCACTTGATGAGAAAGCATGGCGTGCTGTTTTAACCGGTTGGGAACAACATACTACCAAAGATGATGAGCATAAATCTGTACCCAAGTCTGAAGAATCTTGGACTAGTGATAAAGATCAGTTGGCCAACAATAACTCCAAGGCCTGAATGCAATTTTTAATGTTGTTAATTCCAGTCAGTTCAAATTGATTTCTATGTGTGTAGTGACGGAGTCAGGATTTATTGACAGAGGGGCCAAAAAAAATTTTTCAGTCAAGCCATTAGGTCCACTATTGTTTATGTTTTTAATAAACTATTTTATTTCTTAAAATCCAAATTATTTGCCTAACAAAGCATGAGTGGCTATATTTACACTCATAATATTAATAAATATCCCCATCCAGTAAGTGTTTTTCGATATAAACATAGTAAATCTATCATTCATAGATACTTTTTATATAATTCCACATTTAACCATCTCATACACTCACTTTTGTTATAAATTTGATTCGTTTTGTTTAAAATAAAATTAACAAATCTAAATAAAAAAAAGATATATTTCTATTCTCAAAAAGAAAACATAAAGTATCTCCAAAAAAAAAAGGAGAGAAAATGGTAAAGAAAAAAAAAAACTCAAGTAATGTCTAAATCAATAATCGAGAAATGTCATACTGTATTTTAGAAAAATTAATATAGAATCAAGTAACCGAACGTAACAAGAAAAAATAAACGAAAAGAATAATCATTTAAAAAAACCACAGAGAATCATTTTCAAATACTAAAAGAAAAGAAAAAAAAAAGCATAATACTAATGAATTAAAAAATAAAAAATACATATATCAATAGTTGTTGGCTCTTCATGAGGCATCTTTCTTATATTTTTATTTCACTTGAATCCTTCATTGAAAATTTTCATGTAGTTATAAAAATTTGTCAAGAAAAAAAAATTGATGAAGATCAATTTAGAGTTTAGAAGAATTTAAAACAATTTCTTACATTTTTTTTAAAATATTATTTCCATTTATAGTTAATGTGGTGTATGTTTTTTAATTATTTTATAAAAAAAATATTTTCATTTATAGGTGTGTGGGGGTATGTGCATTCTTAATGATTTTAAAATAATTTTCTTATAGGGTAAAAATACATTAAAAATCTTTAAGGGATGCCAAGACTAACTTATACACATACTCACTATATTAAAATTACAAATATATATATTATACTAAAATTCAAAAAACAAAAAACAAAAAAAGACAAAAAAGCAAGGGGGGCCATCCCCCCCCCTCCCCCTAAAGATAAAAATTGCTAATTTCAACGCTAAGTTGTGCGACATAGCCAACGAAGCTTTTGCCCTTGGAGAAAAATATTCTAAGACTAAACTTATGAGAAAGGTCCTAAGGTCTGTTCCACAAAGGTTTGCATGCAAAGTCACAAATGCCAAAAATGCCAAAGGGGTGAGATTGTTAGATTTTGTATGTTGGCATTTATGGCAACTTTGTTAGAAAAACCAAAAGCAATATTCCGTAAGCTAACTTTAGGAGTTTCATTGGGTGTTGCAATATGTGTTGCAACAATTGGTACATTTTGAAGATGTGACTAGCTACTTAACTGGGAAAGATGCATGACGTGGCTGAGTGTAATTGATTTGGTCTACAAATTGGCAGTTTTATTTTGGTAAAAGTCAAGGGTGGTTGCCTAAATTAAATTGAAGATTACCTTGGGATTTCATTTAAAAAGAGATTTCTAATTTGAGTATATTTCCTTATCTTATTTAAATTAGAAATACAAACTATCTCAAAAAGAAGAATCTCGCATGTGAAATCTGGAAAGTTGGAAGATTTTATATCTGGAATTTTTTGAAGGTCTTTCGTGATTTATCAACAGCTATTATGAAGGAAATGTAATTCAGATTATGGAGGAAGTTTTTATATTTGAATTTCAAAGTATTTCCGGAAGTGTTGCAACAAAATAGAAAACACTCTGAAATTTAAATTATTTTTAAGATGAGATTTTTGAAGATTGATTGTGGTTGCTTATCTATAGTCTCAAAAATAGATTGTGGGGGTACTAGCTTTGAGATATATTTGAGTACTTTGAGACCTTTTGAAGCCGTTGCATTCTTATGTCTTTCAGGAGAAAGATTTAAAGTTTTCGGGAGAAGGCATTAGCGGTTGAAGGAAGTTCAACGTAGCTAGTAAGGGTATCTCATAGAATAGATTCATTAACTTGGTTCAAGAAGACCGGTGGCAATAAAGAGAAGGAGTCTTCAGTTTGCATAAGTCCATTAGTGCTTGTAACCGTTTTACAGTTACTGGATTATTTACCATCTGGGTGTGGGCTCGCGGAGTAGGGTAACCAAATCTTGTAAAAATTTGCTTATGTTTATCTATATACTTTGCTTACGGTAATTTAATTAATTTGAAAAAAATTAATTAAATTTGGTAAATAGTTAAAAATAGATTTTTCATTTATTATCTTGACCTTTTAATTATTAATCATTGTCTTGACCTTGAAAATTTTAAGATTGTGGATTTGATTGCTAAGAATTAGGGCTGACAATTCGGATCATGACACGAACTCAACATGAAAAAAATACTGGTTAGGGTTGGGAAAAAAGGGTACAGGTTGATTTTAGGTCGAACCTGTATGATACAATAGAAAAATGGGCTGAGTTTAGGTCACAACCCATTCAAAATTTTTGTACAATTGAGGCTAACTTAGTACTAGTCTTTTGGATGAACTAGTTATGGGTTTATATAGTTTCGTGTTTTGGATTAACCTTTCGTGATGAACTATTATGGATATATATGATTTTGTTTTTTATATTGATATTATGTGATGGTATATTGCTTAATTTGGTTAATATGGATCTTAATTGTAAAAATATATATTTTTTAATTTTTTTTCTTATTTCTATCGGGTTAGCGGGTCGAAGAGTCGTAGGTCAATGGCTCATGTTGTGTTAATCAACCCAAAATAGTGTGTTGTGGGTTGGCCAAGTCACGTTGGGTCGGGTCAACCTGCCAACCCAACAGGTCAAGTTAGTGTTAAGATTTTTTTGACCCAATAGGTCATGGGTCGGGTCCATGTTAGAGTTTTAATAATTTGTGTTGACTTCAACCCAATACGAACCCAACTTATTGACACGAATTGCCAGCCTTACTAAGAATGGATAAGAAGTTGATGCCAATGGATAGGTTGTCAAAAGAGTATGGAGAAGGGGTCGATAGTTTCTTAAAGTTTGCTTTAGAACATGTCCCTCATCCATAATTCATGAGTATCCCTGTGTGAATTGCGGTAATCTAAAGAAAATGAGTTGGATTGAGATTAAAAGTCATTTAATATGCGATGGGACAGATGTGAACTATGATCCATGGACGAGGCATGGTGAAAAGCCACGTAGTAAGACTCCATCTGTTAAAAGGGGTTAGAAGGTGATGATAAAATATATGATGACTTTGAAGACCAACCAATATCTATGGTCAATGATATGGTTGGCCATGCTGAAAATTTTGAAACGCTGATAGAAGATGCAGAGAAGTTAATTTATCCTGGTTCAAAATATAAAAAATTACCATCACTGATAAGATCATTCAATTTAAAAGCTCGAAATGACTTGAGAAAACGTGTTCTCAGAACTGCTTAGTTTCATGAAAGATTTATTGCCTGGAGAAAACTAGATGCCCGCTTCTATGTACGAGGCAAAGAAAATATTGTCCTCATTAGGAGTGGGTTATGAAAAAATCCATGCATGTCTAAATGATTGCATCTTATAAGGAAAGAATTTGCCCATGAAAGCATATGTCCAGTGTGTAAGTGTTCGGGATGGAAATACAACAAGATCACTAAGGAAGAACAAGTCGGGATCCCAACAAAGGTTTTATGGTACATTCCTATTATCCTGAGGTTTAAAAGTTTGTTTCGGAATGCCAAGCATGCTAAAAATTTGAGATGGCATCAGGATGAAAGAATTAAAGATGGAAAACTTCAACATATAGCAGAGTCACCGGCATGGAAGAAAGTGGATGAGAAGTACCCCAAAATTAAAGAAGACTCGAGACACCTTCGCCTGGGTCTTTCTGCTGATGGTATCAATCCCCACAGTACTCTTAGCAGTTCAAATAGTTGTTGGCCATTATTTCTTGTAATTTACAAACTTCCTCCGGAAGTACGCACGAGAAGAAAGTTCACGTTACTAACTTTGTTAATATCAAGGCCTAAACAACCTGGAAATGATAAAGATGTCTATTTGGTGCCGTTGATAGATAATTTAAAACAATTGTGGAATGGAGTAGACTACTTTGATGAATGCAGGAACGAGCATTTTTTGTTGAGAGCGGTAGTACTGATGACAACTAGTGACTTTCATGCTTATGGTAACTCATCTGGATGCATTGTTAAAGGTAAGAAAGCGTGTCCGATATGTAGTCTGTAGAGAGAAGACGCATTCAAAAAGGTTGAAACATGGAAATAAGGAATGTTTCATGGGGCACATAGGCGGCACTTAGGGCGTTATCATCCATATCGAAGGTATAAAAAGGCCTTTGATGGTCAACAAGAGTTTGAAGAAGCTCCTGTACCAATGAGTGGAGAAGAGGCGTATGAAGGAGTGTGTCGATTGACTAATCGTTTTGGTAACGGAAAGAAAGAAAAAGAAAAGTATGCTAATGATACAGAGGATGAAAGAAAAATTAGAAATCTTTTGGAAGGAAAAAAAAAAAAAAAAAGTCTATATTCCTTGAATTAGAATAGTGGCAACATTTATTGGTGCGGCACAGCCTTGATGCTATACATATAGAAAAGAATGTTTGCGATAGTCTAATAGGGACTATGCTTAATATTCCTGGGAAAACCAATGATTGACGTGCTACCCGTGAAGATCTAGAAGCAATTGGAATAAGGAAAGAGTTGGCTCTTCAACGCATTAATGACCGAGTTCGTCTACCCCAAGCTTGTTTTTACTCTGAAGAAAGAGGAAAAAATTAAAGTAAATATTCCTGACGGGTACTCCTCAAATATTCGAAACTTGGCTTCAACGAAGGATTTAAAACTCATTGGCATGAAATCTCACGATTGCCATGTATTTGTGCAACAAATACTTCCAATTGCACTTCATTCAGTTTTAGACAAGAAGGTAAGATTGCTATTATAAGATTGTGCTATTTCTTCAATGCCATTTGCACAAAGGTGGTGGACGTAACTAAGTTGGACAAATTACAAGAAGAAATTATAACGACTTTGTGTTTATTAGAGATGTATTTTCCTCTGGCATTCTTTGATACACATATGAAATTTAATGTTCTCACTTACCTTTTTTTCTTCTTCTTCTTCTTCTTCTTTTATTTTTATTTTATTTTATTTTATTTTTATAACTAGGACCAACTAAGCTGCAAGAAACATTACTATTATAGTTGGAGAAATTAATTAGAGCTTTATTAATCCAATATAGCAACTAACATTCCAAAAAAATTTAAAAGAAATGCATACAAAATTAAAAAATAATAAAACCAATAATGTATTTTTTGTTATATATATATATATATGTTAAAATTCATCACAAAAAAAGGTCAGTTATGTACTTTGCCCACCCCCCCCCCCCCCCACAACAAAAAAAAGGCCATTGAGATAAAAAAAGGTTAAAGTTACGGTAAAGCCCTTTTTCTATACCATATCAATAGAGCTCATTTTTAAACCATTAAGATGTAATTGAAAGATTGAGATGTTGTTTGTGTATCATAATTATCACACACCTTACCTCATATTAGTATAGATTAATAAATAAAAATAAAAATAAAAACCACCCCTTCCCTTCCCCGATACCGGTGACTTTCCCGTCGACGCCGGCGATGAACTCCCTAACCAAATCTGTGCCCCCCTACCCCTGTCACTGACTAGACCCCTACCCCCAAGCTCGAGCCCCCCCGTCTCCTCACCCCAGACACCGACCAGACCCCCCTCCCTTCTGCGCTTCAGCCCCCCCAACCCCCGATGTTGACCGGACACACCCCCCCACCCCCCTCACTCAAGCCTCCCCCCCCCCCCCCGCCCCCGACACCGACTAGATCTGCTCCCCCCTCCCCCGGGCGCTCGAGGCCCCCCCCCAACCCCCGATATCGACAGGACCCCCACCCCAGTGCTAATGCCCCCCCTCTCCCCCACCCATGATGCCAACCAGAATCCTTCCCTCCCCCCTACCCTACCCCCGACACAAACTCCCCCCCCCCCCCGTGTGCACTCGAGGCCCCTCATCCCGACCCCAGGGATGGAAATTTTTAAATCTTTCTTTTTTTTTTTTTAATTTGTTAATCAAATACTACTGTAAAGTAATGTATATGATAATTACCATGCATGAGGAATATCTCAGCTATTCGATTACATTTGAACGGTTTAAAAATGAACTCTATAGATAGAGTGTTTTACCATATTAAAAAATAAAAAGGAAAATAACCACTAAAAAAGGGACAGTTTCTAAAAATTTAAACTATTAAGTATATTCTTGGAAACAGGGGAAACATTATTTCCCCTTCTTTTTGTTTCTTTCCTTTCCTCCTTAACGACCTAAGCGCAACCCTCGTAAACTCTGGCGACTGACCCACGACAACCGGCGATTTCTTTCTTTTTCCTCCTCTCCATCCCCCTTCCCTCCTAAAACTCAAAGAACTTGTTCACAACTTACCCACGACCCACAGTTTGAGACAAAAGAACTCGACGGCCCTTCCTCCTTCATGATCTTTTGAGCACGCCCCTTGAAGATGCCAATGATAGACCCACGACCTTGTTCAAGACAAAAGATCAGGTGACCTGTCTTTAATGGTGGAGATTTAGGCCAAAGAGGAAAGCAATAGCCTTTGAGACTCAGAGAAGATCTTAAGTGGGCTCAAGGTCATAAAAAAAAAAATTTTTCATTGCTTTCTCTCTCTGATTTTCTAGGTTTCTTCGACTCAATTTCAGTTTTTAGATGTTTTCACAATGTGATTTGTTCCCTGAAAGCGCTACTTGCAAGTGCTATTTCTTCAATTGTGTGGGGAAATGAGCCCTAAGGCTGTTGCAGATTGCTCCGGTCGTCAGTTCAACGACGTTCTGTGATGGAGGTTTCTGAGACAAAGTTGGTTTTTCATCATCACCATCTCTAGTAGTGGAATTAATTTTAAAAATGTGCGTTTTGATTTGTTCTTCTTCTTCCCATTCTCATGAAGATTCAAGGAAAGAAGATGAAAATCAAGCGGCTCGGTCTAGCAGTGGCTTGTATTAGGTTTACAATTACTAAGGCTCCGTTTGTTTCATTGGTTCATTTCAAACTTTTCATCTCAGTTTTTGTTTTTTTCTGAAAAAGTTTTTTGTCTTTTTTGAAAAAGTTTTTTGTTTTTTCTGAAAAGTCAACAAAAATTACTATTTAAACTTAAAATTCCAACTCAAACTGATGAACCAAACAGACCCTAAGCCTCCATTGAATAAATTAGTTGGAGATGAAATTTTAATTTAGAGTTAATTAACTTTTCAAAAATTAGTTATAAATTTTATTGACTTTTCAGAAAAAATCAAAAATTGAGATGAAAAATTATAATTTAGTTAGAGTTAAACTTGAATACTAAACATAACATAAATTCATACTAATTGACTTTGTGTTCATAATAATTCAGCTTGGAGTGGATATTTCTATGGCAAAAGAATTTTTTTCTTTGTTAACATTTAATTATCACTAGACACCTTTAGTTTAATGATTTGATTTTGCATTCATATGTATAGTGATGGAGTCAGGATTTATCAATAGTGGGGGTTAAAAAAAAATTTTCGGTCAAACCATTAAGTCCACTAATATTTATATTTTTAATAGTATTTATTAAAATCCAAATTGTTTGCCCAATAAAATATAAGTGGTTATATGTGCACCTATAATATTGATAAATATCCCCATCCAATAAATGTTTCCTCACATAGACATAGCAAATCTATCATTTTATAGATGCTTTTTTATATAATACCACATTTAACCTTCTTATACACCCACTTTTTTTTTTTAATTTAATTTATTTTGTTAAAAATAAAATTAACAAATCTAAATAAGAAAAAAAGATATATTTTCGCTCTCAAAAAGAAAACATAAAGTATCTATAAGAAAAAAAAGAAGAGGAAATAATAAAGAAAAAAACTCAAGTAATGTCTAAATTAATTATCAAGAAATGTCATACTGCATTTAAAAAAAATACATAAATATAGAATCATGTAAACGAACATAACAAGAAAATATAAACAAAAAGAATAATCATATAAAAAACCACAAAGAATTGTTTTCAAATACTAAAAAAAAAAAGCATAATACTAATGAATTAAAAAAAATAAAAAATACATATTTCAAAAATTGTTGGCTCTTGAAGAGACATCTTTCTTTTATTTTTATTTCACTTGAATCCTCCATTGAAAATTTTCATATAGTTATAAAATTTTCTTAAGAAAAAAAATTGATGAAGAGCAATTTAGAGTTTAGAAGAATTTAGAACAATTTCTTAGGATTTTTTTAAATATTATTTCCATTTATGGTTAATGTGGTGCATGTTTTTTAATTATTTTATTAAAAAAATAATTTTTATTTATAAGTGTGTAAGGATATGAACATTCTTAATGATTTTAAGATAATTTTATTGTAGAGTAAAATTACATTAAAAATCTTTAAAGGGTACCAAAACTAACTTATATACATACTCAATATATTAAAATTAAAATAAAAAACTATTAAAGTAAAATAAAAAAAAAAGATTAAAAAAAAGATAGGGGGGCCATGGTCCCCAGCCCCCTCCCTCTTTATTTATATATATATATATATATATATATATTTATATGTATACACACATTTATGTTTATCTCTAACCGATATGGTTATGCTTGACATCTAACATAGATAATTTGCGTTTTTTTTTTTTGAATACTTGATCTAAATAGTCCCTGAACTCTTTTAAATGTAATGGTTTGATCCCTGCTCTTTTTTTTTTTTTTTTTTTTTTTTGCTGAGATGAACCTAAACTTTTTTTTTTTTTTTTTTTTTACTGTTATGGTCATTTCCGTCCAAATTCGTTAACTTATAAGGGTATTTTAGTAGTCTAACAGTAATTAATTTAATAAAAATAAAAAAATTCATAACAAATAAAAAAAGGTTTCCTCTCAATTCTCTCTCTCCTCTCTTTCTCTCTCTCTCTCTTCTTTTCTCAAAACCCAGTTCGGAGGGGGGGGGGGGGCGATCTGGGATGGAGAGGGGGGCGGCGGCGGCATCAAACCAAAGAGAGGAGCAGGGGGCATCGGCGTCGTGGTGGGCGGAGGGGCCTAAAAACCCAGATCATGAATGAGGGGGGAGGGGGTCGCGAACGGAGGTGGGAGAGGGGGATCTAGTTGCGGGGTGGGGGCGAACGGTGGTAGGAAGGGGGGACCCAGTTGTGGGGTAAGGGGCGAACGGAGGCAGGGGGGACCAGTCGAGGGGTGGAGGGCAAATGGCTGTGGGAGGGGGGGTGGGGGTAGCGGGCAAACGGGGACCGAAGGGGGGGTGAAACCGACAAAGGGAGTAGGGGGCAGCCCAGTCGGGTTGGGGGGAAGGGGGGCACAGAGAGAGAGAAGGGGGGAGGGGGTAGGTGAAAACACAGAGAGAGGGGGGAAGGGGGAAGGGGGGGAGGGAGAGACATGAGAGGGTATTTTAGTTATTTTAGTTTAAAAATTAATCATTTCAGTAAATTCCGTTAGAAATTTAACGGATGTGGACGAAAATGATCAAATTTTCACCTTTTTAGAGAGTTTAGGATGAGCACGGCTAAAAAAAAAATAGTACAGGAATCAAATGTCACATCTTAAAGAGTTCAGGGACCATTTAGGTCAATTACTATTTTTTTTAAAATTTTTTTTAACTATTAAGGTGTCTAATGCCTTTGAACACAGACCTTGGCAACGAAGATGAACTGGGGCAGCTTAGGGCCTCTGTTTATTATTAGGGAACTTTGTGACATTGTTTCTTCAGTCAAAAGCAAAATATAACCTTTTTTTTTTTGGTCCTTGTGAACCGTTCTGCTTACTATTAATAGTTTGTGTTCCGCAGGGATGTACTGCAGAGCTTGCAGCCAGAGGTCGGATTCGTTTTCGATTGGTTGATGTCGATTTCTCATGCGTAATCAAATCATGTTTTATTTTGTGTAATATGAATTCTGTTTCCTTGTGTTTTTGTTGATGCCTTTTGTCATCTGGTGGGAAACGACATGTATTTTGGAAAGATGTCTTGTCCCGATCCATGTCGAAAAGCCGGGTGCCGTTCCTATTGGGATTCAGTTTGCAAGTAAGGAATTCTTGCTGCAGTTT
Source organism: Ficus microcarpa (assembly GCA_025413485.1). Classification (NCBI taxonomy): domain Eukaryota; kingdom Viridiplantae; phylum Streptophyta; class Magnoliopsida; order Rosales; family Moraceae; genus Ficus; species Ficus microcarpa. The sequence goes on along the minus strand of CM046379.1, from coordinate 23,870,264 downwards.
TTGTTTTTTGGATTTCTAATTTAGTATGCACTATGAGCATCTGTATTAAAGTATTTGATCCCACTCTATGTGACATTAGGTGCATCCAGTGCAATCATTGATAAGGGAATTGGGTTTATATGACACTCTTTCTAATAGCTCTTGTTGGATTGTTTGGAGGACGGGTTTTAGCCTTGTTGTTAACAATGGCTTGGCGTTTCGTGTTGAAACTAATCGGAACGCAACGGAAATCGTCTCTGGTAATCTCAAGTCAGCTAAAATATTCGGAAAGCTTTTTGTTAATTAATTTTTCTTTTGATCATCGTTTGGTCCTTGTGCATCTCACAAAATTATTGTGTTGTTGTTCATAGTCTAATTAGCTGTATTAAGAAAAGTGATAACAGAAACTCCAGATCGTTCAACCCTTTTTTGTTGGGCAAATGCATATTGAGGTGGTTCTACCCATAAGCTGTAAATGTTTTACGGATACAGAATCAAAGTATATAACACACTTACTTCTGTCCGGAGGTCTGGATGTACCGGAATGGGCATCGATTGAACAGGGCTATGTCGCTTTTTTATTAGTGACTTCTAATAATAGTCATTTTAGACATCGGTTTTTAGAAAAACAGTGTCTAAAGTACACATTTAACATCGCTTTTAAACCAACGTCAAAGACTGGTACTTTTAATGTCCCTTACCTAGACGCCGCTTTTTAAGTGACGTTAAAGGACTAATTTCTACTAGTATTTAATACAATATTATAAGATGTATAAATTATAATGACAGTTCTATCATTGTATAAGGATATCAATTATTAAACAGTTCTACTATTATAACGTTATACAAAGATATCATTACAATTACAATTCTATCATTATGTATACAAGTCTAGCATTGTTCAACGATCATTATATCATGACAATTTATCTTCCTATGTAAAATGACGAGTCTACTACTGTACAATGATATCACATACAAACATAATGACGTGTATTACCATGATTTAAAAAAAAAATCTAGCATTATCTAATAATGTTGTATTATTTGAAATATTTGAAACGCCTATCAAGGTCTTTAAAATATTTTAGATTTCAAAATAATTGTGTAATTACAGGCATATTTGGAGAAACTGAACAATCTTTGGTAGTGGTTTTTTTATTATGGTAATTTGTTCTTTAGTCATTAAATTATATATATTCTATCACTTTGATATCTAAATTTTTATTTTTAGTAGTTTTAGTCTCTGATATTGAAATTGATGAAATACTTTTCTATTTCAATACATATAATCATGTTCAACTTCATGCTAACATGAAATTTTATTAAGATAACGACACTAAGTATAAAAATTTCCTTCTTATTTGGATTAAAACCCTTAAAAATTAAAACCTTTTGAATTTAATGTAATAATTTCTTTAAAATTTGTAATTATATGCGAAAGGGATACGATTATTTATGTTAAATTTTAGAAATCATCTGTTGACCAAAATTGTCAAAAAGCAAAAGTTTTTAGACTAATTTAGCAAATTTAAAAGTTCAAGAACCAAAATAACAAATATTCATAACTCATGTGTTACATCATAGATACCAATTAATAATTACAATTGGTATTTGAAAAAAAAGATAAATGAATATCTATGATATCATCTTACGACAGTCCTGGTTAGAGGTGAGAATTCGGGCCGCCCGACCCGAGCCCGATGGGCTTTTTTAAAAATTCGGGTCGGCCCGGCCCGGTCTGAATTTTTGAAATGTAAGCCCGGCCTGGCCCGCCCCGCGGGCTTAGAGCGGGCCGTGAGCCGGCCCGGCCCAATTTTTTATATTTTTATTTAATTTTATTTTTTATTTGTAATTTTTGAATAAATTTATATATTTTTGATAATTTAATAATTTATCTTTATATTTTATCTTAGATAAAAAACAAAAAATTTTATACTTTGTTAAAAAAATTTTATTATACTATTTCTATTAATTTTTATATTTATATTATATTATAATTGTTTAGTTAGTGCTTAATAATTATAATATTAGTTAGTTAGTTAACTTAATATTAAATTAAACTTTTAATTTTAGTTGTTTAAGATTATAATTAAACTTTTATTTTTTTAATTTTTAACTTATTTTTTATATATATATAAATTTTTTAATTATTTTTAAATTTTTTAAAATAATGAGCGGGTGCCAGGCCGGCCCATCGGGCTAAAATGTTCGGGCCGGGCCGGGCCGGCCCGTCAAGCCTAAAAGAAAAGCCCGGCCTGGCCCTAACTATAGGATCGGGCTTTTACCGAACCCATAAAATACGGGCCAGGCCGAGCCACCAACCGGGCCTAAGTTATGGGCCGCGGGCCGGCCGGTTTGGCCCGGTCCAAATTCCCACCTCTAGTCCTGGTAAGAATTTTTTCTTTTGCGTGGCAAAAATCAATGATTTTGTGGCATTCGTGTCCAGTTCAGTATTCCCACGATTCCTTCAGGCCCGAAGAAGAACCCAAAACAAAACTGGGCCTTGAATGCCATTGTCAAGGCCTAAATAGAAAAACCACCCAGCCCAAACTGGAGAGAGCGTTGTCCGGGCCGCCAAACCACAACCCCCGAGAAACAGACAAGACGGTCAGAGAGAGAGTTGAAGAAAGGTAAAAATGAAGTTCACCGACTCGCCGGTGATAGAGCTGCCGGTGCGCGGCGCCGTCGTCTCTCTCCAGCAAGACAACGGCTCCTTCCACGTCGGAACCTCCGTCTGGCCTTGCTCTCTCGTCCTCGTCAAGTTCGCCGAGCGCTGGGCCCCACTCCCAGGCGGTCCCCCCAGCACCACCAACAGTCTCTACGCCCAAATCCTCGACTTCGGGTCCAAACGGGCCGTGGAGCTCGGCGCCGGCTGCGGGGCCGCCGGGATGGGACTCTACCTTCTGGGCCTGACAGACATCGTCCTCACCGACATTGCCCCGGTCATGCCCGCACTGAAGCGCAACCTCAAGCGCAACAAGCCCGTCCTCGCCAAGACCCTCAAGCACTCTGTCCTCTACTGGAACAACGCCGACCAGATCGCCGCCCTCAAACCTCCCTTCGACGTCGTCGTCGCCACCGACGTCGTCTACATCGAGGAGTCCGTGGGCCCGCTGATTGACGCCATGGCAGCTCTCTTGTCCACTGACGGCATCGTTTTGTTGGGATACCAGGTCAGGTCGCCGGAGGCGCACAAGTTGTTCTGGGAAATTTGCGAGACGGTCTTCGACATCGAGAAGGTTCCGCACCAGGATTTGCATCCCGATTACGCTTATGAAGAGACCGAAGTCTATGTCTTGAGGAAGAAGAAGAAGGAGAAGGAAGGAGAGTAAATCTCAAGGCACATTTGGGTAAAGTTTTTGGAACTACCTTGTGCAATTAGTAATCTGGTTTTTATTTGAAAACTTACATGTTGAAATTTTTGGAACTTTTTTGTTGTAATTGATTTTCCCAAGCTGGGAAGTTTATGGTGTTTTTGTTGTAAAGTTTGGGTTTTTAATGTTCCATAATTAAGATGGTTGAGATAAAGATTGTATGATGATATTCCATGGGATTCTAGCTTCATATATCCTGTCTTGTTTTAATTGTGCGTTAGTCATAATGGTGAAGTTTCATGAAATTTGTTGCTGGATTAGCTGAGTGATAAGCCAGCATTTTTACATTGGCATGAAATCTTATCTGTGCAAATAACATATTTTTGTTGGTCATCCAATCAGAGAATTCTATGACAGAATATGAAAAACTACAAGAAGGATACAGTTTTTAATGGTCAAGACTCATGATCGTTAGGAAACCGTATCCTACCGATTGATTCTCTGCGATCTTTGAAGCACCTACTTTGGATGCACATACTTTCATTTCATTGAGCAATGGTGTTACTGTTATTGTTGACCGGATACCATGAGCCTGAAATTTCTTTCTTGAGGAATACAATTCAACCGAAGCCGCAAAGTCAATTTTGGAACGTAGGACAAAAGTTTTCCTTTGTTTCTAGTTTCTTCTCAAGAAAAGAAACTCGTTTTTCCATGGCTGTTGTTTGAATCTTGTCACACATCTCTATCAGAAGAAGACTTCTCTGGTCGTTTCAGTGCATCAGACGTCTAAAATTTTGTCCGCTTAGATTTATACAACAACTTGCCAATTGCCACTCAACTTGGGCAAGACTTATTGAATAGCTTGTCGAAAGGGATATAAATTCACATCTGTCTCTTCTCTGTAAGAAGAGAGGGGAGTGGTTTTTGGTGGGGCCTAGTTTGATTGCAGGAACAACCTGGAAACAATGGAACCCACAGAATGGATGAGGGCTTTTGGAGCTTGATTCGTACAAATTTTATGGGACCATTGCTCTTGGAAAAATGCATGCATTTCTTTCATTTAGTTGTGCACGGTCGCTGTGTAGTGGTTGGGCTGGAACATGCATGTACTCAGGTTTGAAGCTGTGCCGTCTCTTTTGATTTCAAATCGGTTGCAAAATTTCTGGATATTGCTTAACTTATTGTGTTGAAAGTCTAGAGTATTTGAATTAAAGAGCTAAAATTGGCAGGGAGAAACACAGTTGTGATGCAAAAGAAAGTGAAACTAACAATTGCATAAAACCTTCATGAGTTTGAACGAATTGGGCACCAACAAGTTTGTCAGAAAGCAATCGGCAGCCTCGTTAAGCTCATAGAAGTACTCTGCTCAAAACATCATCGTCCTCGGCCGGGGAAAATAATGTACTATTTTGTATTTCTATTCAATCATTGTCTCATTAGTAATCTAACCGGCTTTTTGATGGATATCATGGTGACATCATATTTGCATATTTGTATTTTCAGTTGCCCTAATTTTAGTGATATTTAAGAGGAGGGAGGTGCCGATTTTGGCATTTTCTTGTCTTTTTTTTTTTTTTTTTTTTTTTTTAATTTCTCTGTTGGTAAAGGAAGTCTAGGGTACAATAGAGATAGTTTCCCCTTTTCAGAGACAGGCATTGTTTTTGAGTCGCAAAAAAGGCTAAATTTATCAATATTATTGCTCTAAAACATTTCTGTATAAGCACTGAACAAACAACTTTAAAAAAAAAACAAAAACAAAAACAAAAACCTTTCTGAAACAACTGATGAACAAAGCGGCTTATACTACATTGGAGGTCAACATTCACCCTTGATCAAGGCCAAGGAGACAAGCAAGTATACAGCTCTTCCACCTGCAACTGAGCAACATTATTCTCTTTGCCATAGTTATAATTATGATCAGAGCTAGCATGATCATCCACACAGGACACCGAGACAGAAGGAAGATCAGAATTCGCAGCCGAATTTGCGGTACCAGATGATGCAATAAGTAGCGTCTGTTGAGCGTTGTTCAGTTCGTGTTTGAGCATTACAACTTCTTTCTCTAGCCTTCTCTTCTCAGCCAAGGCGTCCTCAAGCTGCAGCTGGATTGTCCGGTAGTCGTACTCTATGGTCTGTGTCTTGTGCCGGGCTCGCCTGTTCTGGTACCAAATGGCCACCTGTCTCGGGGAAACGCCGAGCCTGGTGGCGAGCTGATGCTTGCGCTCGGATTGGAGCTTGTGGTCAGTGGTGAAGCTGGACTCCAGGAACCTGACCTGAGCTTGGGTTAGCCTTCTGCTGCGCTGCTGTGGCTTTGAGGTATCTTGGTCTGGTATGTAGTTGAAATCCATCTTTTTTGTTTTTGGGGGTGATTCAGTAATTAAAAGGACTATATTCTGGTTTGGAGTTTGAAAACTAGTGCTGTATTGCACTTATATAGATCTCTCCAAACAAGGAGGAGAGACCGAGTGAAAGCGAGAGAGATGGGCGGTACGGACAACTTGTCAGGTCTTGTGTCCCACCAATAAATAGAGCTGATCTTGTCTTAAATATGTTGAATTCTGGAACCCCATCACAATTAAATAATACTTAAGCTCTGTATAGTAAGTTAGCATAATTCCTAACTCCAATTAAATTATACTTTTTTTATCTCAATTTTTATCTTTTTCTGAAAAGTTAATAAAATTTATAACTAATTTTTGAAAAATCAACCAATTCGAACTTAAAAATTTTATCTCCAACTAACTTACTATACGGAGGTTTAGATTTTGATGTTTATCTCATGAAAATATGAAGAATTGAGAATATTCATCCCAAAAAGAAAGATATACTAGTTTAGCGTCCTTCTTTTTGGAATATGGGTTGGAATTGAATAATTGAATTGAGAATCTAAACTGAATTAGTATGTGGGAGAGAAAAATATAAATGTGGTGTGGATTTTAAAATCGTAAATAATTTAGTTTGGATTGGATCAGTACTTTAGCATGGTAAAAGTGAATGCTTATGAAGCATTAGACTTTGATGTAGTTCAATTGACTTTATATATTATCTAATTCTAATATCATTAAGTGTGTGTTTAGTTGGTTAGTTTGAGTTAAAATATTTTAGTTGTAATAGTAAATTTTTTTGAATTTTTAGAAAACACAAAAAATTTTTTGAGAAAAAAACAAAAACTTTTTGGAAAAAAGACAAAAAACAGTACTGTTAGAGTTGGAATGAACTAATGAAGCAAACAAACCCTAAATTAAAAAAAACAATAATCTATTATGATTAATAAGAGACTATCCCTCTATGATTTTCTTTCCCATCAATGAGGTAAGAACTTACCCACCGGAAGTAAATATTTATGAAACTCAATATTTTTTTTTATGTAATGCAAATATTATAATATTACAAAATTTGAACGCCATTATTAGCAAGATGTGTTTTATGCATTGTTGATTACTAGTGATAGTCTTATAGTTTTAAGAGGCGGTTGCTTTATCATTCTTTTGTTTATCTGTTAGATGTTTGATTGGTTGCGTCCTATATTATGAGAGACCTGTGAGGACCCCATTAGTTAGTTTCTTTTTTTTTTTTTTTAGCAAAATATTATGTGAACATTAATTTGGGGGAAGATTTTAATCTCCTGTTTGAATTATAGAGTTGAAAAGTGAATTTGAACAATAAATTTAAATTTTCATAATAATGTCAAAAACAAGTCTCAAAATGGTGATTCAAAGGCACTGTAAGTTTCGAGAGAGGAGAGAGGAGAGAGGGGCGGCGGATGGATTCACGTGGGGAGATGGTCCCACAATCAGCACAGCAGGGTCAAATTGGATGGGCAGCGGTCTTCTCCTTTTTTTTTTTTTTTCTTTCTTTGAAGCAGATCAAAGCTGTCATTTGGTCTTTAGTCTTGGTTGCAAAATGATCACAACTCATCCAAATTCGAAGGTCCAAATTCAATGTTATATAAACTCTCTCACCGAAGGACAATACTAATAATAATAATAATAAATAATAATAATAAGGAGAGAAATAACTTATGTCATGCAATTACTTTAGGGGAAAGACACTCAAGACTTAATTCCAAAAACCGCCGGGACAGCTACACTCCATTTTCTTTGATCTATAATAACGAGGAAGATATGATTTCTATTGATAGCAACCTAAGATTTGTCATATGAGACGTCAATACGTTAGGTGAACTTGTACGTTTCCATGACAATGTAAAAATCCAGAATTTATTTGCCTAAGTAACGTTATCTATTATTCGTTTATAAATAAAAGTGAGATGACAGTTGACAACCAAAGAACAGTTTAACTATAGTCTGCCCGAGATTTTGGACCAAATACAATCTTACTTATTCACTTTGTAAAAACTAAAACAAAGCCTTCAATTACTACAAAATCCGTATATATAATATATATGCACAAGTTTTGCTATGGTCCGTTTTACTCCAACCATAACATGTCAAAGTAAAATGTGTAGTATATGATGGTTATTTACCATAATATGAACTTTGAAAAAGGCAGAACACCAAAAAATGTGGCTATTTCAGATTAGCATTATAACTTTCTAAGATACGCATTATGTTTGTTGGAAAAAATGGTTTTAAACCATTTTAAGGAGTCATTTTCGGGTCTAAATTGGAGTGGAACCTATATTTTGAGGTCCAAATTTAAGTGGGACCTACTTAGTAAGAGTAACGGGTTTTTGTGGATTTGCATTCTCTATCGCGAGGAGATCGAAATAGTATATTCAAATACTCAAAATGGTATTCAGATAAATGAAAAATTGATGCTCAAAGTGTGCCCAATAGAATGAAATTTTGTTGAAAAAAATTACTAATAAATGTGGAGTCTCATATTGCTTGGACATAAACACTTGATAGACTTTATAAGAATTTGTACTTGTGGACCTAGGTAAAATGGTGTACCCAAGAGGCTCTCTCACTCACAGGGGGGTGCAGATCACCACCTCGGTGGGTTAGGGGCCCAATGTGGTTGACTTGAATGTCGGTCCGTCCAGCTGGCCCTCACACGGGCTTCGTTTTGCAAATTTTTTTTCTTTTTTTTGCTTTTTTCAACTTAACAGCCATCTGTTGATATTCCATGGCTTTAGTGTGCAGTTTAGCACATGATTAATCCACAATTAATCAAAAGATTAATGGATTGCATTATCTCTCATTAATCTAGAATAAAAACCTATTGATTTTGGTTTTGTAACATCTCCTCTTGAAGCCTATAAAAGGAGGCCTCCACAAGCATGATGAACACACACAGAACATACATCACAAGTTCTTTTCTCTCTTGTATTTTTGTTGTTTTCTCTTGTAGTCGGGTTTTGTAGTTTTGGTGATAGAGGGAAGACTTTGGTTTCAAGTTCGCCGGAAGCGGTTTTCGATCGTGCTAGACTACCGTTGCTCATCGTTGTATCCTGGGAGACAAGCATCCATTAAAACCTCATGCACTTACCGAAGGGGGCAAATCTGTTTTAAGGAAAAAATGATTCTCATGCCTCGATGTTTTTCATCTTTATGTTGTTTCATTCTTAAAGTTTTATTTCGATTGTGGTAATTTTTCTTTATATCATACTTGTTCGTTGTTTATGTCTTGTTATTTTCTAACAATGTTAAATAACTGTCATGTTAGATTTTTCACTTTTTATATCTCACTGTGAGAGTCGGGAGGATCATAACAAGATGCCATGTATATATACCAATATATTTTTAAACTACATAATTAGGTAAGAAATATAAATCTTTGTACAGCCTTTAGGAAAAACACAAACCTCATGACCCCAGATTTAAAGGGGTCATGGCGCATGTGAAATGTACATCTTCTTCTTCACACTGTGTAACGTACAAAGCATACTCAAGAACGAAAAGAAGAAACAAAACATAAAAAATTAAGAATTAAAAAGAGTGTCAAAAGCCAAAGCTTCATACTTCTACTACTTTGAACAAGAAGCTGGCTCTCAAG
>CM046379.1:23825426-23860907 GCA_025413485.1 Ficus microcarpa | reverse complement strand
AAACATATATATATGTATCTATATATATATAGATATATTCTGAATTGGTATTTTGAAATGCTTATGTTAGATGAAAGTAAATATGATGGTCTAATCTGAATGGTTCTGTTAGTTTTATTATAGTTTGATTTATTGGTGTAGAAGATAGGATTTCCATCTAATTTTATTTTACCTAATCTCCTAACACTATATGCATATATGTATATTGAGGAAGGTTGACAAGTACAAAGCTGCTAATCAGAGGGCAATACAAACTTTGGAGAAGGTAAAGAAAAGATTACAATTTAGAGATATGGGCAGTTGTAGATTTTTCCATTTTCCATTTTTCTCAGATTATTTGTTGTTATTGGTTCTAACTGGCAAGATTTTGTGAAGTATGGAGCAACACTAATGGAAGTAGATGTCGATGGGACGATGTCGTACCCAGAGCCTCAAGTTCATGCTAAAGACAACGGTAAATTCTGTTCTACGTATGATTTCTGGTGGGGCATTGTCGTTGTTTCTTGAACTAATTTTAAGAGTTCCGTGACAAACTTCTGTTCTTAATTTTGTTTTTGTTGTTAGCTGACAAGCATTCTCGCCCGAAACCCCTTAACCTTGAAGAAGAGCAATTTATTCGGGTGTTCTATGAGAATAAGCTTCAAGAAGTTTGCAACAACTTTCATTTCCCTCATAAGATTCAGGTACGTGGTTTAAGAAATGTGGAAAGCATAGAATTATCAGCTTCACAGTCCAATCTGTAAAGTTTGGTTCTTGTTTTGCAGGCTACCGCTCTCATATATTTCAAAAGATTTTATTTGCAGTGGTCTGTAATGCAACATCATCCAAAAAACATCATGTAAGATTGAATCAGAACCTTTTTATTAAGTGTTGCCATTTCTCAAGTATACGTGATCTATCTTAAAATTTTGAAATGTCGATGCATCAAAGTATGGTATATTTGTTTTTAGATGGGTTTTAGATATGGTAGAAAACGCTCTATTCAACATTTTCTTTTTGTGATGATTATCACTTTGCATCGCTTTTCAGCTCTTTTCTAAGTCAAATGCGCTTTTTGATGTTTCCAGTTTCGTCCTATAATTTAATGTGCCCTAATAATCTATTTGCTTAGTCACAGTCTTTCATTAAGAAGCCATTTTTAAAGTAATTTTTACTTGACCTTGTTCCAATTAGTAACGTCTGCACAGGTTAACCTGCATATATGCAGCTTGTAAGATAGAAGAAAATCATGTGTCAGCGGAGGAGCTTGGTAAGGGGATCTCACAGGATCATCAAATGATACTCAATAATGAGATGATAGTTTATCAGGCATGGATGTGCCTCACTAGTCATTTTCGTTACTAGTTTATTTTTCTTGCTGTCATTCGTTGAAGACGATAAACCTTTGTTTTGCAGAGTCTGGAATTTGATCTTATTGTTTATGCACCATATCGCTCTGTCGAAGGCTTCATTGACGATATGGAGGTGAGTTTGATATGCCTTTTCTCTTCGTTATGTGCAAGAAAGATGTGACTTTTCTTTTTCCCTTTTAGATATTGATTTACAAATAATTCATTTGGTCTTGGTGTAATGTTGATATTTGCTCTCTCATTATTTAGCAATGTAATTGATGTCATCCAGTGTTGGTTGTTTAGGAATTCTGCGGATCAAAGGATGATCAGGATCCAGCCCTGAAGGTAAGTATCGGTATTGTTCTGATTGTATGTCCACTATACAGCTTTCACATTCAAGTTGATTTAGCAATGTTAATTCGTGATTTAATTCGTGAAATTCTTTTCATACAGATGTATCATGTTGATTTTTTTCATATAGTAGCCAGTCACATGCAAGGTGTCTAGCAAGAAATTTTTTTCCCCCTTAAGTACCAATGATGTGGCCATAATTAAAATTGAATTTAAACTTGTTAAACTGTCTTACAAGGTTCATCTGGCCTTTTCTCAATGGGCTGATTCTCTCTCTCTCTCTCTCTTTCTCTCTTTGTGATGTTTTAGAATTTGCATGAAGCTGCGAGAATGGAAGTCGATAAAATTATGCTTACAGATGCACCACTTCTATTCCCTCCTGGACAGGTATGCTTTGGGTTTAAACTTAATTTACCATTAGAATATCTCTCATTTAGTAAGAAAGAAAGGTAGAAATAAAGGTGATTTGCACTTTGTAGAAAGCTGTAAGCATCTAGATAAAGTTTGAGCAGTTGGATAAAGCTGATCGGCTGAAACAGGTTAAGTCACAGAAGTTATCATTTGTAGGTTAAAATCACTAGAATTTGTGTTGTCAGTGATGCATGGTGAACTTGAGCATGTAAGATAACCACGGGCAACTTCGTTTTGAAGTCTTATTGTGAGTTTTGGAATTTTCTGATATTTCATTCATCACTATACACGGATATATATACATAGAGGGTCACATAGGGTTAGTCACAAAACAGGAAACTAACTCCTACATAAAAGGAAACGACCATAAAAGAGAAACTAGAAACAAAATACTACAACCTAGCTATACAAATAAATACAGCTAATATACACCTAACTTCCCATATATAATTCTACACTCCCCCTCAAGCTGGGCTGTATATACTTATCATGCCGAGCTTGGAACACAAGTCGTGGAAGTTAGGACGATGGAGAGGTTTGGTAAGAATGTCTGCGGTTTGTTGCTGAGTCGGAACATGATGAAGCTTGATGACCTGATTCTCAACCTTCTCACTAATGAAATGCCGATCAATCTCAATATGTTTGGTCCTATCATGATGGACAGGGTTCTTAGCAATGGCTATGGCAGACTGACTATCACTCTTCATGTTGATAGGACCATCACTCTTCATTCTTAGCTCTTCAAGCAATCTTTTCAGCCACATTCCCTCACATATTCCATGTGCAAGAGACCGAAATTCCGCTTCGGCACTACTCCGAGCCACTACGGATTGTTTCTTACTTCGCCAAGTCACCAGGTTTCCCCAAACGAATGAGCAATATCCAGACGTAGATCTTCTATCAGTTACTGATCCAGCCCAATCAGCATCTGTAAAAACATCAATCGATCTAGTTGTAGTTTTCCCAAAGAAGAGTCCTTTTCCAGGATCATTTTTGAGATAGCGAAGGATTCTGAATACTGCTTCCAAGTGTTCTTCACACGGATTATTCATGAATTGGCTGACCACACTCACAGAGAACCCAATATCTGGTCGAGTGTGAGCTAAATAAATGAGTTTTCCCACAAGTCGTTGATACCTACCTTTATCCACTATAGTGCTACCGGTCCGAGTCTCCAACTTAACATTGGGATCCATTGGGGTGTTAACTGGTTTGCATCCTGCCATACCAGTCTCATTGAGAAGATCTAACACGTACTTCCGTTGAGATACTGAGATCCCTCTGCTCGATCTCGCAACCTCCATTCCCAGAAAATACTTCAGGTGGCCTAAGTCCTTAATCTCAAATTCTCGTGACAATAGCTGCTTCAGTTGACTTATTTCTTCCTCGTAATTCCCTGTGAGAACAATGTCATCAACATATACTATAAGGGCAGTTAGTTTGTCACCTGGAGAGTGTTTGACAAACAGTGTATGATCTGCCTGGCATTGAGTATATCCATGTCTCTTGAGAACACCCGTGAATCGGTCAAACCAAGCCCGAGGAGACTGCTTAAGTCCATAAAGAGATTTCCTTAGTTGGCACACCTTGTTGCTCGTAGTGTTGTCTTCGAAACCCGGCGGTATGTCCATGTAGACTTCTTCCTTGAGGTCGCCATTCAAGAATGCATTCTTGACATCAAGCTGGAAGAGAGGCCAATCCAAGTTGACTGCAATGGACAGAAGAACCCTGATGGTGTTTAACTTAGCAACTGGGGCGAATGTCTCCTGATAATCAATCCCATGAGACTGTGTATACCCCTTAGCTACTAATCGAGCTTTGAATCTCTCTACACTTCCATCTGCCTTGTATTTTACAGAAAAAATCCACTTACATCCAACTGCCTTTTTTCCTGGCGGAAGAGATCTGACATTCCATGTCCCATTTTTCTCAAGAGCCCTGATTTCATCCAACACAGCCATCTTCCATTCAGGTATCCTGAGAGCTTCATGGATAGATGAGGGAACATGGACTTGATCAATCTTTGAGACAAAGGCTTTGAAATTTGGGGATAACCTGGCATATGACACATGGTTGTGAATCGGATGTTGGGTGCAAGTTCTGACTCCTTTCCTTATCGCTATCGGGACATCCAAATCTGCAATATTATCAGGAGAAGATGAAGGAGGAAGTACAGGAACTGAAATTTCCTTACCTTCTGAGTTTTCTTTGGAGTTTGAAATCGAGCCAGATGATTGGTCATACCGCGCTTGTTCAGGCTGTATCTGTGGCTGAGGTTCGGATATGAACTGGGGCTGAGGCTGAGGTGGAACCCGGTTTCTCCTGACATACACCTGCATTTCCTTACTTGTTTTTCTTTGTTCCACGGAGGGTGGTTCGGCTGTAGGGTTTGGGTTTGGTTCGGCTGTATCAAAGGGAAGAGTAGGTGGTGTTTCAAGAACTGGCGGTGTGGAAGGTTCGGCTCCTATAAGACACATCATATCCCAATTCGGAGATTCTTGGCTATTCTCCCCCTGAATCGCGGAAGTGGGATAAAATGGCTGGTCCTCAAAGAAGGTGACATCCATGGAGTGGAAGAACTTTTTGGTACTAGGACAATAGCATTTATACCCCTTTTTGTTGGAAGAATACCCGAGAAAGATGCATTTAGTGGCCCGTGGATCTAGCTTGCCCCTATGAGGAGTGTGAATATGGACAAACGCAACACTACCAAAGATTTTGAGAGGAATATTACTAAGGAGATGGGAAGACTTGGGAAAGGTACTAAGGAAGCGTTGGCAGGGTGTTTGGAATTTCAAAACGCGGGAAGGCATTCTATTAATGAGATAAGTGGCAGTGAGAACGGCTTCACCCCAAAACCGTTTTGGAACATTGGAAGCAAACAACAATGATCGGGCAACCTCAAGAAGATGGCGATTTTTCCTTTCGGCAATCCCATTTTGCTGTGGGGTGTCAACACATGAACTTTGATGGATAATTCCTTGGGTTTGAAGATATGGGCCAAGGATGGAATTAAAGAAATCTCGAGCATTGTCGGATCTAAAGATCTGAATATTGGTATGAAATTGTGTCTTAATCATGGCATGAAAGTTTTTGAAGATCGGGGATGTTTCAGTTTTATCCTTCATAAGATATACCCAACTTAGACGTGTGTGATCATCAACAAATAAGAGAAACCATCGAGCCCCGGTAATAGTTGGAATCCGTGAGGGACCCCATATATCACTATGGATGAGAGAAAAGGGATGAGAAGGTGTATATGGACGGGATGGATAAATAGTGCGAGTGTGTTTGGATAATTGACATATATCACACTGAAAATCTTTGGAATTTTTATTACGGAATTGAAAGGGAAAAATTTTCTCTTGATACATAAAATTTGGGTGACCTAAACGGTAGTGCCACTTCATAACTTCACACTCTTTATTGGACAAACTAGATACTAAGGACACGCTATTACATGGACTTTTAGGATTGAGGCGTGGTTGGCTTGAAGGTGTGGTATGTGGGAGCAGGTACAAGCCGTCACAAATTTCAGCATTGCCAATCATCTTCCCCGATTCCAAGTCCTGAAAAACACAAGAATTAGCAGAAAATTTAGTTATGCACTTTGATCCTTCGGTAAGTTTGCTCACAGATAATAAATTGCATTCAAGATTAGGAACAAATAGGACAGAGTGGAGCACTAGGGAAGGAGACAGATAAACGGTTCCAAGTCCAGCGACTCTCGAGCAAGAACCATCGGCAACTCGGACTGTAATTGATTTGTGGCATGGTTCAAAAGAGGAGAGGAGAGCTTTATTTCCAGTCATGTGGTCGGATGCCCCGGAGTCAACAATCCATGTGTGTGAGAAGGTTTTAAACGCACCAAAGGTCAAGGTTAGCTTACCTCTGAAAACCGTGTTTCCTGTGCCGATAGTGTTAGGGCCGGATTGGACAGTTGTGGCTTGGGCAAGGAGTTTGTGGAGGACATCCATTTGTTCTTGTGTAAGGAAAGGAGTCGGAGTCGGAGTTGAACTAGTGTCGGTAGCTGCGGTGTGTCCACGGGATTCTCGGTCAGGTTGTCTTCTATTCGGCTTCCAATCCGCTGGTTTGCCATGGATTTTCCAGCATGTATCCTTGACATGTCCGAGTTTCTGACAGTGTTCACACCAGGGCCGGTTCTTCTTACTTCGGTTGTCATTCGGGTGTTATGGTGGACCCCGAGAACTATAGGCTTGGGCTGGGGTACTCTCTTCCTGGGAATGGCAGCGAGAAACGAGGGCTGATCCTTCTGCAATTGGGACTGATTCCGGCTGTCCGAGCATCACTTTCCTTCGACTTTCTTCCCGACGAACTTCTGAGAACGCTTCGCGCAGACTTGGAAGAGGTTTTGTAGCCAAAATTCTGCCCCTAACCTCATCGAGAGATTTATCTAATCCCATGAGAAACTTGAATATCCGCTTAGTTTCCACAAACTTCCGAAATTTGGCCCCATCTTCCGGACATTTCCATTCATGAGATTCAAAGAGATCGAGTTGTTGCCAAAGGCGAGTGAGATTCGAAAAATACCTTGTGACTGGACCTTCCCCTTGCTTCAACTCCTGTAGCCGAGTCTCAACATGAAAAAGTTCGGATGTGTTTTCACTGCTAGAGAACGTTTCTCGTGCAGCCTCCCATATTTCTGTAGCAGTCGTATACAATAGGAAGTTCTCTCCTATTTCGGGGGTCATGGAATTGATGAGCCAGGACATGACCATGTTATTTTCTGTCCTCCAAGTCCGATATAGAGGATCAGTCTTCTCTCGTGGTTGAGCAGCGCCGGTGAGGTAGTCATCACGACCCTTGCCACTGATGAACATCATGACGGACTGTGACCACTGTAGGTAGTTGTGGCCATTGAGTCTGTGGGGTGTCACAAGAGGACTGGATTCGGCAAAGGTAGGAGGGATGGCCTGTGAGGTGGCGGGTCCCGAGAGAGAAGAGGTGGCGGAGAGGGACTGGTCTGATTCGGTCATGATTGGAGAATCTGGCTGACTTACTGGAGATGGCCGAGAGTGTAGCTAACAGGTTGGCCGAGGGAGAGCTGGGTTTGCTGGGGTCGGCAGGGTGGTTAGCTAGGGTTTGGCTCTGATACCATGTGAGTTTTGGAATTTTTTGATATCTCATTCATCACTATACACGGATTTATATACATAGAGGGTCACATAGGGTTAGTCACAAATCAGGAAACTAACTCCTACATAAAAGGAAACGACCATAAAAAAGAAACTAGAAACAAATTCCTACAACCCAGCTATACAAATAAATACAGCTAATATACACCTAACTTCCCATATATAATTCTACAAAGAACCTCTTAAACGTAATGTGGTTTTCTTTGTTTTAGTACCCTAAATCCTGCCCTCACCTCCAATTCTAAACTAAAGGCAAAATGATTAAAAGTTCAAAATATATGCAACTCGCTGAGGTAATTGGATTTTTGGTTTATTGAAACAGGCAAACCATCGATTCCAAACGCAAATGCAAAGACGGATTTATGGTCATGATACGGATGTTGCGATACGCCCCTTAAATGAGGAGAAAGCTGTACAAGCAGCTGCAGATCTTCTTGGTGAACTCTTTGTATTCCTGGTACTGTAGATGTATGCTTTGTGACTTGTTGCAAAAACATTATTTGAAAGTAAAGCGCTTGAACAGTATTCATTCTTGAATGTATAGTATAAGCCACAATGTTTCATTTCTTTCTTGTTATGCAATAATATTATGATTTTCAGGATTTCTTTTTTAAACTTTTTGTTGTAAACTTCATTGTATCCATGTTCTGTTCACGTGTTCATGCATAGCTGAGAGAATGTGAGTCCAAGGGCCTATTCTGTAGATATTGGTAGTTTCTAGTTATTTCTTTCCATCAAGGAAAGTTAAGAAACATGTTTCATCTGTTTGGTCTGTCAACATGAAGGATGTCGAAGTTAATCTTGCTTTGCATAAACTCATGGATTTTACTCCTCGTTAGTTAATCTTGCTTACTTTGTCCACATTTAATTTCGTCTTCTGTAATGCCCATCATTATCTTCAGGTTGCAGGGGCTGCAGTTATTTTTGAGGTGCAAAGAAGCTCAAGATCAGAAGCAAGAAAGGAAGAGGTGCGAAGACAGGAATTACAGGTACTCGTTGACATTGTTACCTGATGAAAATTAACTCTCCTTTTTCATGTTCTTGCCTTTAACCGTGATATGATTTGGGAGTGCAGCTCCATTTGAGGGAACATGATGAGGGGTTCTAGATAGCATCATTTAGAATTAGTCCCTTTTCACGCCATGGTTTTTGATCGTTAGGGAATTGCGGTCAGTGTCTCCAGTTACCTAGATTACTACCAAGATGCACGTAATTTACTTGTCAAACCAATTTGTCCATCTACAAAAGCTCTCTGTTCCCAATTCTCCTGTAGCTAGATCCACTGACAGGTTAATTAAATGTATTGCATTGTCATGCTCTCGTACCTCATCACACATGTCCTCATTTGTATAAGCTATGAAGTGAGCCTTAATTCAGCTCAAGCCTAGGAAAAAGAACCAGTGCAAGCTGTATTCTTCAATGGCAGAATATCATTGTTATCTCCTTCACTTTTTTCTCTTTATGCGAGTGATTCAACGGGGGATAAGGTTTCTCCTTTTCGATTAATCTGTCATGTAGACTATGGTTGACCCCCTTGTTTAAATGACACGCATCCTTTTGTGAGCTAATTTTCATGGGGTCAATCTGGTGTTACACATAATTTGGTTTACATACTTGAACGTTGCTTTTGGTATTATGATATCCAGTACTTATTGTTCAAATTCATAGAACTGTATTGATGTTATGACAAAGATTATGGGTAGATGCGGTACCATGAATCGGTTCTATAGATTCTAGTTACACCTGTTTACATGCTTTTTTCTCGACTGTTTTAGGCAATGAAGCAAAGAGATGAAGATTTAGCAAGAGAAATTGAGCTTCTCAAACAGAAAATTGAAGAGATAGAACAGGTTGCAAAAGGAAGAGGACTTTCTGGTATTCTTCATTTCAGGCATGCTCATACAAGTGGAGATGGAAAACACTCTTGATCACAGCAAAAATCAACTGTGGCCAACAGTCATAGATGAAAAACTAGCATTTCTTAGTCCCTTTAATCACCAATATTGGCTGGCTAGGAATTTTCGTGTTATTTTTAATATCTTGATTTTGATTTTTATGTTATGTTTGGTAAATCAATTTCACTCAAACTCATCTCAAATTTTTCATCTCAATTTTTGTCTTTTTCTGAAAAGTCAATAAAATTTATAACTAGTTTTTAAAAAGTCAATTCAACTCAAATTTAAAAATTTCATCTCATCTTAAACTTAATTCTTTCACCATACAGACCATTATTGTTCTGATATGCCACTAGAATGGCCGGTTCATTGTTGATAGAACATTATTTTGTGCTATTGAAATGAATGGTTCTTCTTTTTGTGAAAATCAAGGCTTGGGCAATGATATAACCTCGCTAGAGCTAGGTCAGTGGGTGGGAAGAGGGGTTAAGGAACCTGCGCCTCGGAGATGGTTGTTTTTTTTTTTTTTTTTTTTTTTTTTTTTTTTTAAATAATAGAATGTGCAGAGTCTCACATTAAAATATAAAATAAAAACACAATTGATCAAATATAAATAAATAAATGAAAGACAAGCTACATGTCATTTGGTGGCTTAACAGACTTTAAAAATACGATTTGTCGTTCGCTTTAATTCTGATTACGACGGTGTGTCGTTTAAACGGCCAAGGTTACTTTTCCCTTCTAAACGACAAAAGGCTTAGTTGCACGACATGTCGTCTTAATTTATAAAAAAAAAAAAAAAAAAAAAACCATTAGCGAGTCTATGCTTTAAAGATGAAACAACAGCTAAGCCAGCCTTGCCACATCTAGTTTCTTTGAATAAGCTAGTGTACGCTCTCTTGGGTTTATTTTTATTTTTATTATTTTATTTTCCCTAAATGGTCAAGTTATAACTAAAACGACAAGTCGTTAATTTCAAACGACAAAAGATATGTTGATCTTCTGTTTAAACAAACAGCTGGGAAATGTTTCCGTACCTTTCAATATGAATAGGACATGTAGTTTTCTTCTACGAGCAACATGCGTTTCCAAACCCGGAAAATACAATTTTAAGAGAATTTATACTAAATAGCATATTTCAAATGTATTAGTGTACAATATACGATTTTGATAACTCTAATATACATCAGCCGATCTTAGGAAGCAAGAAAAGGAGAAAAGGAGAGAGTGAGTCAGTCAGGGTTATGGGACCTCCTCCAGATGCGTCGTTGGACCTTCGACCTTAAAAATTGGTCATCGAGCTCATATTGTTGTGAGTTTTTTAATGGTAGTGGTTGTGTTTGGCGAAGTGACTTCATTAGAGCAGATATGATGTCGTTTAGAGGATGGTTTTCAGATGATTTAGAGGCGTTTTGTGATGTTTTTCTTTTCTACAAGTTGTATTCTTTCAAGATTTTGTTTCAAACGGTGGTGAACTTCTTGTGGAGGTGGTAGTTCTGGCTTTAGATGCTGATGATGGTAGCGCATGTATTTCACGTTATGCTATTTGAAGGCATCTTGTCAGTTTCGTCACTTGTCCCCCAAAGCATTCCTCCTACTCTAATGGTTCTTTTGTCGGCTGTACTTTTTTTGAAAGTTTGCAACGGTCATACTTTGGTCTTTAGTTTTTTATGTTTTAATCTAATAAAGGCGTTAATATTTCCGCCATATAATTTTAGTATTTTCATTGTAATAATGGAGGTGGTTCTCCCATCATTTGAGTTTGTTTTTGGTCCATCAAATTTAAGTTTTGACAAGTTAGAAGTTCTGCTTAGCTATGAATGTTAGCAGAAATGATTGCAACCTTGGTGCTACATATTAAATGCTTTCGATGAATCGAAAGCTTTCATTGATTGTAGTGGTTTCAAAAGGAGTCTTATGTGTGTTCAAATTGATGTATCGAGAAATTTTCCTGATAACAGGTCTCGTTTTGCATTGGTTTTCTTATGCTTCACCAGATTTTACTGATAGAATCGATTTTTATCGAGTATTTTGTATTGTGTATCACATAGTCATTAATATTATGCTTGATGTTTATAAGATCTTTTTAGTTAAATGAATTTTACCATAAAAAAATGTATTAGTGTACAAAATAGCAAACATGTAAAATTATCGCATATTTTTATTTTTCTTTTTAAAATTATTTATTATGTTACATTTTTACCCTTTCATTGAGATCTGACACTCTCTCCAGAAACCCCCATTTTCTCTCTCCTCGCCTTCCCTCCTCCATTTCTCTCTCTGTCTCTCTCGGTAATGACTGACCGGAGTGCCAGTTACAGAGACGACTCGCGGCTTCACCACCAGCAGTGACGCTCTCTCCGGCAACGCTTCGGAGGACCAGTGACAGAGCGATTACGGTTGCAGCGGCGGATGGCGACGAATCTCTCGATGGAGCTACCGGATTACGATCAAACCTCGCACAACCAATGACAATGTCGTCGCGCTATCTCCGCCGGTTGTCGTGCTTACCTTCTCCGACTGACCTTCACTATCGTGATAGTGCAAAGATTGCAGATCTAG
Organism: Ficus microcarpa; assembly: GCA_025413485.1. Classification (NCBI taxonomy): domain Eukaryota; kingdom Viridiplantae; phylum Streptophyta; class Magnoliopsida; order Rosales; family Moraceae; genus Ficus; species Ficus microcarpa. Next base: position 23,849,201 of record CM046379.1, on the reverse strand, counting down.
AGATCGTTGAATCTCCACCGCAAAGCTGCTATAGTGACGTCTTCCGATCTCTTTCTCCGGCGACACAGGAGTGGCGGCAGCGGTGGTTGTTGCAGATTTGAGTTTTTTTTTTTTTTTTTTTTAATAAGTAGATCTGGGATATTTTTAGGAAAATAACAAAGAATGTGGAAAATAATGTAAATATTGATACTATTACTAAGGATTTGTTTGTTACGTTAGATTGAGTTAAGATTTTTAAGTTGTAATAGTAATTTTTGTTTATTTTTTAAATAAGATAAAAAACTTGTTCAGAAAAGACAAAAAAATTTTTAAAAAAAGGATAAAAATTTTAGTTCAAACTCATAATTTGAACTTTGTATCTAAATAAGCAGTAAAAAAATAAAATCGGTGAATAATCATATTTACGGAAATTTTTATATTTCATAGTGAATAATATTTTTAGTGGAAATTTTATTATGATTAAGTTCTACACTTCTGGTAAATGATTTAGTAATACTAGTAAATAATCATATTTACTTATAAATAAGGGTAAATTTCATTAATAGCACTTCTAGAAAAAATAATATTAAATTTAGCACTACTTTTTATTTCATTCAGTTTTAGCACTGTTTGTGGGGCCAGTAGCATTTAATGTATGTAAATTTCCAAGTTTATCCTCATCTCCTTCATATGCCCCTAAAAAATTTTTAAACCAACATCTACAGTGTTTTAGAGAGAGAAACTGAAATCTAAAGAGAGAAAGAGTTGCAGTCAGCCGGAACCGCTCGGAAACCGTCCGAAACCACCGCGAAAGCCCTCTATAAACTGCTTGGAAGTCTGTGAACGTCGGAAAATCATCAAAAACTACCAATGTCGAAAGTTATGGAATTGATTGAGAAAAATATTACTCCCGAATGTTTGCTTAAAATACAAAAAGTTAGTATTTTTATCTAAATAAAGTGTTTTGGTTTATATAAATATTTGGGTGGTCATAACCGTTATGATCGGGTGGTCATAACCGTTATGACCGCTACTCTATATAGTGAAATAGAGAAGCGGTTATAACTGTTATGACCGAGTGGTCATAACGACTATATAGAGTAGCGGTCATAACCGTTATGACCGGGCGGTCATAACCGTTATGACCGATACTCTATATAGCGAATTAGAGAAGTGGTCATAACCGTTATGACCGCTACTCTATATAGCGAACTAGAGAAACGGTCATAACCGTTATGACCGGGTGGTCATAACCGTTATGATCGCTACTCTATATAGCGAATTAGAGAAGCGGTCATAACCGTTATGACCGGGTGGTCATAACCATTATGACTGGGTGGTCATAACCGTTATGGCAGCTACTCTATATAGCGAATTAGAGAAGCGGTCATAACCGTTATGACCGCTACTCTATATAGCGAACTAGAGAAGCGGTCATAACCGTTATGACCGGGTGGTCATAACCGTTATGACCGGGTGGTCATAACCGTTATGACCGGGTGGTCATAACGATTATGACTGGTCATAACCGTTATGACCGCTACTCTATATAGTGAACTAGAGAAGCGGTCATAACCGTTATGATCGGGTGGTCATAACCGTTATGACCGCTACTCTATATAGCGAAATAGAGAAGCGGCCATAATCGTTATGACCGGATGGTCATAACCGTTATGACCGCTACTCTATATAGCGAACTAGAGAAGCGGTCATAACCGTTATGACCGGGTGGTCATAACGATTATGACCGCTACTCTATATAGCGAACTAGAGAAGCGGTCATAACCGTTATGACCGGGTGGTCATAACCGTTATGACCGCTACTCTATATAGCGAACTAGAGAAGCGGTCATAACCGTTATGACCGTGCGGTCATAACTATTATGACCGGTCATAATCGTTATGACCGGGTGGTCATAACAGTTATGACCACTACTCTATATAGTGAACTAGAAAAGCGGTCATAACGGTTATGACCGGATGGTCATAACGATTATGACCGCTACTCTATATAGTGAACTAGAGAAGCGGTCATAACGGTTATGACCGGGTGGTCATAACGGTTATGACCGGGTGGTCATAACGGTTATGACCGGGTGGTCATAACGGTTATGACCGGTTGGTCATAACGATTATGACCGGTCATAACCGTTATGACCGCTATGACCGCTTCTCTAGTTCACTATATAGAGTAGCGGTCTAGAGTAGCGGTCATAACGGTTATGACCACCCGGTCATAACGGTTATGACCGCTTCTCTAGTTCGCTATATAGAGTAGCGGTCATAATCGTTATGACCATCCGGTCATAACGGTTATGACCGCTTCTCTAGTTCGCTATATAGAGTAGCGGTCATAAAGGTTATGACCACCCGGTCATAACGGTTATGACCGCTTCTCTAGTTCGCTATATAGAGTAGTGGTCATAACGGTTATGACCACCCGGTCATAACGATTATGACCACCCGGTCATAACGATTATGACCGCTTCTATATTTCGATATATAGAGTAGCGGTCATAACGGTTATGACCGCTTATCTAGTTCGCTATATAGAGTAGCGGTCATAACGGTTATGACCACCCGGTCATAACGGTTATGACCGTTTCTCTAATTCGCTATATAGAGTAGCTGTCATAACGGTTATGACCACCCGGTCATAACGGTTATGACCGCTTCTCTAATTCGCTATATAGAGTAGCGATCATAACGGTTATGACCATTTCTCTAGTTCGCTATATAAAGTAGCGGTCATAACGGTTATGACCGCTTCTCTAATTCGCTATATAGAGTATCGGTCATAACGGTTATGACCGCCCGGTCATAACGGTTATGACCGCTACTCTATATAGTCGTTATGACCACTAGGTCATAACAGTTATGACCGCTCGGTCATAACAGTTATGACCGCTTCTCTATTTCACTATATAGAGTAGCGGTCATAACGGTTATGACCACCCGGTCATAACGGTTATGACCACCCGAATATTTATATAAACCAAAACACTAATTTTATGTTGCAAAATCAGATAAAAATACTAACTTTTTGTATTTTAAGCAAACATTCGGGAGTAATATTTTTCTCAATCAATTCCATAACTTTCGACATGGGTAGTTTTTGAAGATTTTCCGACGTTCACAGACTTCCAAGCGGTTTATAGAGGGCTTTCGCGGTGGTTTCGGACGGTTTCCGAACGGTTCCGGCCGACTGCAACTCTTTCTCTCTTTAGATTTCAGTTTCTCTCTCTAAAACACTGTAGATGTTGGTTTAAAAATTTTTTAGGGGCATATGAAGGAGATGAGGATAAACTTGGAAATTTACATACATTAAATGTTACTGGGCCCCACAAACAGTGCTAAAACTGAATGAAATAAAAAGTAGTGCTAAATTTAATATTATTTTTTCTAGAAGTGCTATTAATGAAATTTACCCTATAAATAATTATACTTACCACTAAATATTGATAAATAAAAATCTAAATATTTTGCTCAATAAATCTAAATATTTAGAGGTAAATAAATGGATTTACTAAATCTGATAAACAATAATCAATTTATCCAATTGTTTTTTTTAGTAAATATTGATATTTTTTTATTTATTTTAATTTCTTTGCCAAGTTCTGTATTTACAAGTTAATACTAATATTAATGATGTAAATATGATTATCAACATAGTAAATATGATTATTTATATTTTTTTTTAAAATATGATTATTTACTTGTAAATTAAGTATTTATGATATTATATTGATGGGTTATTTATAGATAAGTCTGATATTTAATTAATAAATCCATAAATAATAATTTTTACAAAGTTCAGTATTGTAAATCCATTTATTTTACTTGATAAATCTAAATATTTATAGATAAATAAATCTATTTACTTGATAAATCTATTTATTTAACTCGATAAATATAAATATTTACAGGTAAATAAATGGATTTATTAAGTATGATAAACAAAAATCAGTATATCCAATTGTTTTTTTTTTGTAAATATTGGTATTTTTTTTTGTTTATTTTAGTTTCTTTGTCAAGTCCTGTGTTGACAAGATAAAACTAATATTAATAATGTAAATTTGATTATTAACATAGTAAATATGATTATTTACCTAAGTATTTATGATACTACATTGATGTGCTATTTATATGTAAATTAGATACTTAATTGAAAATTTCATTAATAACAATTTTTACAAAGTTTAGTATTTACTATCCAATATTTACTATGTATTTCCTAAGTAAAATGTATATTTACTAGGTGTAAATAAATGTATTTAGAAATAAATATATATTTACCCAGATTTTTACATTCACAGATTTTTAAATACATTTCTTACATTAGGTAAATAAAAGTATTTTACATTTTCATTTAAATAAAAATATTTACAAATAATTATTTATATACTGTTTTTGTGATTTTGTTTCATAATTTAATTTTTTTTTGGCCTTTTATTCTCATGTTACCCTATTTAGTTAAAATTTTTTAGAGTGCCCCAACTTATAAAAAATCCTAAAACTACCCCAAATTGGAAAAACTTTAACCCAGTCAGCCCTAATCAATGCTGCCACTATGGACAGTCGTGGCTGAAGAGTGGAGACAAAGCTATGGCCGCTGGGAGGTGGTTGCTTGTCGATTGCTGTCGGAGAAGACAACTTCACAATGTCGCATCGTTGCTGTCGCAATCGTGGTCGGATCTAACAATCGTCGCAACATCATAATGGTGAAGGTCGGACGGAGAAGTTAGGTTAGATGATCGGCCGTCGCGAGTCGTGGGAAGTTGCCCAATTTGGATCTTCATGGGAGACTCATCGGGGAAGGAGCGAGCTTGCCCGGTTCTTGTCACGATTGCCATCTTCGATCGCGATCAAAATCTTCTCAATGTGATGCTAAACATCGCGACGTCGATACGATCTCGATACAGGCGCCATCCGATCCCGCGCCGTCACTGTTGTGGTCTTCGGCAACGAGGAGAGTGTTGGGATATGTGCCCATAAACAAATGAGATGTATTATTTTGCTGATTTAATTTGAGGATTTTTTCAATATTATTTTTGCATGCATGTTTATATGTTTTATAAATATCAAAAACCCTAGATTATTTAAATGTGACTTTAAATATTGTATATAAGTATTATATACAAGAGGATAATATTTAAAGTAAAATAATCTAAATCTGTCTATAATTAAAAATTAAATTTGGGATCTTTAATTTAAAATTACTAGCGCGATTCATTACATTCTGAATGAAATGATCTTATCCGGATTGTTAATAATGAGATTATTGGAATGAAAATACTTTATATAATTTGATTATATAGGACTGGAACACGATTAATTATGAATCTCTAATAATTTCCGTTGTCATATAGAGCATTCAAAATTAATCAATGATGGTCATATATGAATCGATCTTAATTCTGAGTAATTAATAGACTCCTATTTACTGTATCATATTTTTTGACATATCGAGTAATGACACACATGAATAGTGTCAAATTCTTGGTATATTGGAAATATAATATGATAAGTAGCCGGGAATATTAATATACAATATGAAATCCATTCCTTCGTAAAGAAGTTAGATGGACGGTTCCCTTAAGTGTGTGATTCGAGACTTGAATAATAAGAGCGCTCAATTTATGATTAGATCATAAATATATTATTCATTAGATAATCAATGATACTTAAGGAGAAAGATATAATTAAAGAGGTTAACGGAAAATACCTAGCTTTAATTATGAACCGTTTATGGATGATTGATTTATATGTAGTGACTATATCAATGGGCAATTCAAATTCTTTGAATATAATTAATTTTATAATTTTAAGAGTGCAATTCCAAATTTTTAGTGGAATAATTTGGAATTAATAATTTTGATATTTTAATTAAGGTGTTAATTAATTGTCAAAATTATTGGAGCTTAAAATTATAAAGTCCATAATTCCTCTCAACGGCTCCATTAAATCATGTGAACATTATTTTATGTTGGGTTAATTTATTAATTTAGAATTGAGAAGTATATATTAATATTCACACAACAAATTAATTAGATTAATTTGTATTTTAAATAATATGATTATTTAAAATAGTTTTAAATTAAAGATTATACAGTGTGGTAAGGACCACATTGTAGTTGTGCACCACAGGGTGGTTCACATAATATCCACAGAGTGTATGTGGAATTTTGAATCTTAAATTTTGAATTTTGATATATGTGGAAGAGAATATATCAGTTATTTTATTTTGAATAGTTCAAAATAAAATTTAAAAAAAAAATAACTGATATATGATGGGAGAGAGATTCTCTCTCCCATATCATAATACACGCACACTATAGAAAGATAGTGGGCGTGAAATTAGTTCGACAAAAGGAGATATATATGTTTGAATTAATTTTAAAAAAAATATAAAAGAGGAGTGTCAGTTATTTCTCTACAATACCAAAAAGTGGGTACATACGATATATCTGAAAGAAAGAAAAGATATATTTAATTTCTTTTTGACAGAGAAAAAGAAATACGTAACTTTTTCCTCAGAGAGTTTCTTCTCTTCTTCTCCTTCATTTTGTCTCATGAGTTGAGAACACAAAGTGAATCAAAATTCAAGTGTGTGATCAAACCCAAATTAAGAAATGCCCACTCATTTCCTGTTCATCATGATCTGGAGAACGTTGAGAAAGAATATTTGGTGTTTCGAAGGATTTGAAGTTCTCAAGAAGATAGGTGTTTCCGAAGGATTTGGAGTACTTAAAAAGGTTTTGAAGGAGATCAAGAATTTTGACCTAATCGGACAACGGTCAATTTCTAAACTTTTTTCTTAATTTATTTTATTAAATTAATATAAGTATTGTCGCCAGAAAAATTTTTGAAAAAATTTTTTATATGTGTGATTTGATATATACCATGCTTTCACTAAATTTTTAAAAATTGGTTTTCGAAACCAACAGGTAGAGCAATTGACAACCAGAGGAGAGAGAGATATTGTTATGGGCAATTTTGGAATTTTAATTTTGTTAGTTTTTCTAATTATGCTATTGAGTTGTAATATATATATATATATTTTTTAAGGAATTGAGTAGGAATATTTTAAATTATGCTATAATTTTGAAGTCATGAATAGTGTTATTTGTTTTGACTTTTCTCTCGTTTAATATTTTTATACTAATTTCTCAAAAATAAAAAATAAAAAATAAAAAATAAAAAATCCCTACGATTTCTATAACTTTCCCTTCTGCGATTTTCTCTGCAAAGTCGCAGCAATCAATTTTGGCTTTCCTTTTCCATACCATCTCTACATTCTCAACGCTGACCTCCACCACTCCCCTTCTCCGGACTACGGTAATGGCCATTTCATTTTCTTCTTCTTTTCAATTATTATTTTTTTTCCCTTTTCTTTTTCTGGAAACCTTTATTCAATATCTTGGTTGCTGACAGGAAAGAGTAAATGGGAAACAAGATTAAATTATGTTTGTGTTCAAATCTCTCTCTTGAAATAATTGATTAGGTTGTTCTCTTTCTCTGAAATACTTCAAATCTGCTTTTTAATGCTGAATTTTGATCTTGATTGAGGTGGGGTTTTTTTTTTTTTTTTTTTTTTGGGTAATGTGTTTTTGTTATATACATTGAAATTTGGGTGTTGAGCGAATTACTTGTGGTTGTGGATGGTAGAGTTTGTCGAGACGAGGGGAGGATCAATGCAGAAGGATTCGAAGGGAAAGTGTGAGACTGCGTCTCACCACAATCTGAAGGAGAAAACCAAGCACCGCGTCGATGATCTTCAAAGAATGTTCTCGATTCTCGAATCCGCTCGGAAGGAGAGTCGTGCCGGCGACGTTGCGGTATTGGAGGAACAGGTCAATCAGGTGCTACGGGAATGGAAAGTTGAGCTCAGTGAGCCTTCCCCTGCATCTTCTTTACTTGTATGTGTTTTGAATGTTTTACTATTAGACAAATTTATTTTGTCATCTCATTGTCTTTGCATGATGTAAATTCTATATGACGTGATGTTGGTTATAAATTCTTTGTTGTTATACTTTAATAAAGTTATTATTGTTACATGGACTTTTGTGGGTACTTAGAATTTTGTTTGGGTGTTGAGTAGGGTGGTAGTCTTGGGTCGTTCTCGGAGGAGTTGGCCCGTCTTTTGCAAGAGGCCGATGTGGAGGATGATGCAACCAGTCCATTAGGAGAGCTGACACTTCCTAAGCCTAAGCCTGATCCTGATCTTGAACACTTTCCTGCTGGGAATTTCACCTTTGCACAGGTAAAAGAAAATTTCTTCATTGGTGGATTTTAGTCTTTCTTTCTGCATCGGCTGTGTCGAATTTGCATTTTGATTGATTGCAATATGATCATAGACCATAATGAAACATGATATTCATAAATGCACGCTGTTAGCAGGTATTCTCTACTACAAAACTCCACTTTAGATGTGAGCAGAAACAGATAAGCTCAACATCTGATCTTTATTTTCAGGATCTTTTCGATGCTAAGGAAACCCAAGACCAGACTTTTCAAGGGTTCTTTGAACCCAAAGGAACTTCTTTAGACTTGCATGACATAGTGGCAAATGAATCAGATTTTCATACTCCAATGGAGCATCATCAGTTTGATTTACATCAGGACTTCAATGATGTGCATATTGTTGGAACCTTTAGCACTGATCAATGTGGACAGGATTCTTTGATTGAGGTTCTTCCAGATATTTCCCCTCCACCCACAGCTTTCTTGGGGCCAAAATGTGCTCTTTGGGACTGTTCTAGGCCTGCACAAGGATCCAAATGGTGCCAGGACTTTTGCAGTAGTTCTCATGCTGTTTTAGCCTTGAATGAAGGTCTTCCGGGCATAAACCCAGTTCTACGACCTGGCGGTGTCGATGTGAAGGACGGTCCACTGTTTTCTGCTCTTAATTTAAAGACAAAAGGAAAGGAGGTGGGCATCCCTAATTGTGAAGGAGCTGCTTTTACAAAATGTCCATGGAATGCTCCTGGTAAGCCTATGCAGTGGTGCCTCTTTATTTCAGTTTTCTCCTTTTGCTTTGTTCTGTTGGCTTGCTAAATTGTGAAATTTCACGTCCGTTTTACAGCACACTTGCATCTAATTGAGCCATGTTGCTTTTGTGTTTTAGTTCAAATTCTGTTTTTTCCTTTCTTATGCCCGAACTATAGTCGATTGCACATGTGCTGTTCTATATTTTCATGGTCCAAAAACATGAATGATGGCCTCTATTTCTTTTCTTCTTCTTTATTATTATTTTTTTTGGCGACTGATTGTTGTCCTTTAATGTCGCAGACCTGTTTGATCTCTCTCTCCTAGAGGGTGAAAAACTCCGAGAGTGGCTATTTTTTGATAAGCCTAGAAGGGCATTTGAGAGTGGAAATAGGAAACAGAGGTCATTGCCCGATTACAATGGACGTGGTTGGCATGAATCAAGGAAGCAGATCATGAAGGAATTTGGGGGGCAGAAGAGGTCATATTACATGGACCCACAACCTTCAACATTTCACGAATGGCATCTTTATGAATATGACATCACCAACTATAGCACTTGTGCACTATATAGATTGGAGCTCAAGCTTGTTGATGAAAAAAGAAGTCCAAAGGGAAAAGTTGACGGGAAGAAAAGTCCTAAAGGAAATGTGTCTAATGATTCACTGGCCGACCTGCAGACAAAGATGGGAAGGCTCACTGCTGAGGCTCCCGGAGACGATACAAACGCTTCTAGTGGCAGTGCAGACTGTACTTAAAAGCCAATGCTTGCGATGTCCTGTTCTGCAGGTCTGCAAGTAATTTCAACCACTGAACTTTGAAGTGAGCTTCCTGGGGTCCATACAGTCACCAGATCTCGGACATTTATTGCTAGTGCGCTCCTTAACTAGAAACTTACCCTCATCTGGAAATTCAAGGTACATGCTTTTTCCTTGCTGAAGTGAGTCAGTCCCAAATCAGTTGTTCATCTGCAGATAACTTTTCATTATCGAGCAATTCGTAGGATCAGCTACTAAAAGTCATTTGGTTGAAAGAATGAAATCAGAGTTGGAAGTGGCATGGAGAATCATGTTATGGTTTTATCATTCGCTTTGTTTCTGAAGTGTACATATATGACTTGAAATCCTGAATCGACGTTAGAGAATCCAGGCAAATTTGGAACAGAGAAAATGTCGAGATAAGAATAGACAAAGATTGTATTTGTAAATTGATTACTCTGGAATTAATGCTTTTTGAGCTTTGCACTGTGCCCTGTTATGTATGTTTGGTGAGACGCTGTTTTCTAGTTTGTTATTTGTGCATTGGTTTTATAACAAAATGGATGGGTACTGGTACAACATGCTAACGTTTCCTATTCCAAAACTGGCTTTACTCACCACCGAGTAGACAAAAGGGGTGGTAAGGTGCTTGCTCTCTTGACTGGAGGTCTTAGGTTCAAGTTGTCAACGCTCGGTGGTCGGGGTATATAGGCAATCCACTTCAAGAGAGATTCATATGTCACACGGGAAGCTCTCTCCTTTTTCTCTGTTTTCTGGGTAATCCATCCTGTATCCCTATAATCCTCCTTACAACATTTGAAAAAAAAGAAAAAAAAAAAAAAAAGGCTTTACTCATAGTTAAACACCTACTTAGAATCCCCTAAAATTTGAATCTTCCAACTGAAATTATATCGGTGATTTCCGTTAAACAGCAAAAGAATTACAATCCTCCGTAAAAATTGGGAAATCTACCTCCTTCCGGCCCAGAAATGAAAAAGAAACCACAAAACTGAAACCATAAGCAATATATTCATCAACATACTCCCGCAAGAAACTAATTTTTCACACTGCTGCAATGCAAGGCTTAATAATTAATTAATAAAGTTTGCAGCTTCCTACTAAACTCGTCAATGTACTCCACATCTTTATTGAGAAGTAACTCTCGTAACTTGGCACGATTGTCTCTAATCTCTCACCCAATCTCACTGTAATTTTCTTCTATCACTGTCCTAATAACATCGCAGACACTTTCCCTCGAAAACAGCACATCTTCTTCACCTTGGCCACTTCTACCCGACGTTGAAAATCTGATCGCCTATGTGCGGTATCATGACAAGCTCGCATTCGCTATTCAACAGTCCATCGAACAAAGACCCCCAACTGCAGTGCGTCACAAAGGATCCCACGGATTTGTGCTCCAATATCAGCTGTTGCTGAATCCACCCGTCGTGAACCACTTCTCGTCCTCCAACTCTCTCCCCAAGGCCCAAACCCTTCAGGTAATGCTTCTTCGGTCGTCTCTGCACCAGGAGGCGGTCTCAGTGCAGCGAAGAAAGGCAGCCCAGAGAGCTCCAACCCCAACAGCAGTTCTTGGAATTGGTCTTTCCTCAATTTTGCCTCACTTCCGAAAGCACAGTAGACCAAAGAGCGAGGCTTGAACCGGCCTAACCAATTAGTCCATTTCTCTTCCAATGTAGAGAGTGGTCGCTACGGCAAAACTGGTCCTGCAAGAAGCAAGGGCTTGGCAGTTTATCTCTCAATGCAGTCGATGATCGGGCCTTCGATCTCTTGACAAGTCTTGAAAGCTATAGCATCACTTTCCATTAAGCTGATGCAGACTCGATCGAAAAAATACATGTTGATTCCGAATGTTTTAGATGTTAACTCGTTGAAGTCTCCCGCTTCGTGGAGACGGAGCTTGACGGACGGGTCGGGGCAGCCTGGCGGCGGCTGCATTTCCTTGGACACTGTCTTCTTTACTTCGCCAAGTTTCACGTCGGGTCTGTAGATTATAACCTATAGCTACTGCGCTAACTATGTTATAGCCCACAGATTTGATGCTTAATCGGTGGGCCAAATTCGCAATCCAATAGGCGGAATCAAAGAAGACGATGTTGGGTTTGAGGTTCTGTAGAAGCAGTTCAAAGTCAGGTTCCATGTGATCTATGGCAACCATGATGAGTGGGATAAAATGTTTGGGTACATCCGAAGTGGTCTTGGTGCCAGGAGGGAGGCTGTCGACGAGGGGAACGGTGACGGGAACGAAGGAAATTAGATGTGGGAAGAGATTGAAATGTTCAACTTCGGATTGTGTTTTGGTGGGGATGAAGAAGGAAATTTTGTGGCCTTTTTGAGCTAGTATGTTGGAGATGTGAAGGTATGGAGTAATGTGGCCGAGAGCAAACAAGGGGCACATTGCAATGTGCAAATTAGGCGTTGCCATATTATTTTTGTTTCTTACTCAGTTATGACAACGCAAATAGAGGTATGAGAAAGATCATATATTCATATGACAGTTGCAAGTGTGAAAAAATAAAATTAAAAATCTTAGAAAGAAAAAGATACAAACACGCGGACGGTAAAACATCAATTCAAACACGATCTACTTTATTAACTTCATGTCAGAAAGTTCTAACCTATACACTAATCTGTTTATTAATCTTATTAATTTTGTCAACCGCATAATCATTTATGACATGGATTAAGACAAGCATTGCATGACCATGTGAGAATTGCTATTCTCATATATCTATCTACCATATAGAAAGCAGAAAAAAGAAAAACTGTTTTCGCCCAGAACGGTTCATTTGAGAATCCAACTCGATGTCTTTTCTTAGCTTGAAGCTTGAGAATTCAACTCACTAAAGCATGAAGCTTTTGATTGAGACCGTCAATATAAGAAGACTCCATATCTTTTCTGAGAAGAAACTCTCGTCACTTGGCGCTGTTGGCTCTAACCTCTCTCCCAACCTCGCTCTAATTCTCATTCATCACTGTCTTGATTGCTTACACACTTTCCCTGGAAAACAATCCATATCTTCCTCACCTCTCTCCAATTCTACACCAGCCTTCTGATAGGGTTTGGATATTAGTTAGTTTGTTAATAGTCAGTTTAGTAGACAGGGGATATGGGTGGAGAGTAAATGGGGGAATGATTAGTGGGAAATTGGGGAAACCCTTGGGAGAGCTAGCAGACCTCTTGAATGTCTGCGAATCTATCTTGCATTGTTCTTGTTTTCAATAAGAAAATCCTCCATTAGTCCTCTCAATTAGCTTGTTAGAATCCAAATATTTTCTTGAGTGTTCTTTGTTCTTATCACCTTCAATCTGTTTGCGATTAGACTCGCGTTGAAAACCTGATCACTCTTGTATGGAATCATCACCAGCTGACATATACTCATGACCAGAGCCGTACCCCCAATGCGTGACATAAAACCCGACGGATGGGTGCTGCAACATCAACTGTTGTTGAATCCACCCACAATGAACCACTGCTCTGCTTCCAATTCTGTCTACAAACCCGTCTGGTAATGCTTCTTCGATCGTGTCAGCCCCGAGGGGCGGTTTCAGTGCCGCCAAAAAAGGCAACCTTGAAAGCTCAAAACCCAATGGCAGCTCTTGGAATTGATCTTTTTCTTAAGATGCACTCACTTCCAAGAGCACAATATATCACCGAGCCAGCCTCGAACCTGTCTGGATATTTCACCCATTTGTCTTCTAAACTAAAGCTACTTATCGGAGTCTCCAATATAACAGGACCTGCAAGTATAATGGACTTACCAAAAAACCGTACGACGAGCTCGGTAAATGGTCCTTCGATTTCTCTGGACCCCTTGGACTCATAAGCGTCACATTCTGCTTGCAACGAGGACGTGGCGACATACTTTCCATGCAATTTGTATAAAAACAGTTTATGTTAATAATGCGTGTAAACAATTGAACCGAATCATTAATAGCAAGAAAGGTGCAAAGGCAATCAGATTATTCATTTCTATGTGGGAAGAGAAAAATAATAACAAATCGTTTTTATTTTTACTCACAAGTACTGAAGTCTTCGCTCTTTTCATTATTCTATGATGTGATATGAACAAATCAAACGCTAACCTTATACTGAAAAAGAATATAGATTAGAAAGAGGTTTGTTTGGTAGGGCCGTTTGTCAACCAACAAATTGTCAACTCAAGTAGTATTTTGTCAATCCAAAAAGATGATAGGGGCCGGTTCTCAGACCAAGTTTCAGCAGATGAGCTAAACTCTCGAGTAAGAACATTTCGTGAGAACATTGAATATAGATTGAATTTAAAATTAATTTCATTTTTACTTTTAACTTAAAAAAGGTTTTGTCCACTACAAGATTTCATTTGGATCATCAACTTCAATAGCTATTAATTAACTCCAACATAATGTCTGTGTTAGTTGGTGGGGAAATATTCAAGTTCATTTAGATGTTTTCATCATTTCATTACATTCAACTTAAATCCAAATCTAAATTTTCACTTTTTAGAAATTCATATCATTCATATATATTTTTTTATCTTTCTATTCAAATGTTATCTTCAACAAAAAAAAAAAAAATTATCTAAACACACATTTAATCTAAATACACAAGTCAAATACTACTGACTTATTTGGATGAGCTATTGGAATAACTACTATTGTAAGGATAATAACGTGGTACACTAATCTAATAAAAATATCAAAACTTAAATAGTATCACTTAAGCATAATGACAGAAATATACACTCCAATAATTTCTCCGCACCAAATAACATTACTGATTAAGTTCTATTATTACCCCACTAATGCTTGAAGCTTTTCGATGAAATCATCAATGTAAGAACACTCAAGATCTTTGCTAAGAAGAAGCTCTCTCAACTCGGTCCGGTTGGCCCTGATCGAGATCCCAACCTCACTCTCTTCTTCCATCACTGTTTTAATCCCTTTGCACACACTCTCTCTCGTGAAAAACCCGTCTTCTTCGCCTCTCTCCACTTCAATGCCGGCCTTCAATACGCTGCCAATGAGTCTCGCTTGGAAGATCTGGTCACCTTCGTACGGTATCATCACCAGCTGACATTTACTCACCAACGCCTCCGTCACGGAACCCGACCCGCAATGTGTCACGAAACACCCAACTGAAGGGTGCTCCAATATCAACCGTTGCTGAATCCACCCGCCCTGAACTACTCCTCTGCTTCCAACTCTGCCTACGAACCCATCCGGCAGTGCTTCTTCGATTGTCTCAGCGCCCTGAGGCGGTTTCAGCACAACTAAAAATGGCAGCCCCGATAGCTCAAACCCCAACAACAGCTCTTGGAATTGGTCTTTCTTTAAGATGCATTCGCTTCCAAATGCACAGTAAACTACCGAGCCAGCCTTGAACTGGCTTAGAAAGTTTATCCATTTCGGTTCTAAGCTTGTACTGATTACTGGTGGCTCCGGTATGACCGGCCCTGCGAGCAGAATTGGCTGTCCAGATTGTGTCTCGATAAATTCGAGGAAAGGCCCTTCTATTTCTCTACAACTCTTGATAGCAAAGGCATCGCATTCCGTAGTGCTGATATGAAGACGCTGATAAAGGCTCATGCAATCACTACCGAATTGTGATTGAGAGTTTGAACTCCGAACGAAAAAGCGTGTCTCGTGGAGATGGAGCTTAATTGAAGAATCCGGGAAGCCACGTGGCGGATTCAGCCATGCTTGCTCGGATATAACAGTCTCTTGTTCGTTGAATTTTCTGCCGGCTTTGTAAGCTAATGTCACGGGAGAGATGATTGTGTAATAAACTGTTTTGCAGCCCAATCTGCGTGCCAACTTCGGAATCCAGTGAGCGAAATCGTAGAAGACGATGTCGGGTTTGAGATCTCGCAGGTGAAGCTCACATTCATGCTCTGTGCGGTCCATGGCGGTTGCGACAAGTGGGATTAAAGCGTGAGGCACGTCGGAGGTGGTCTCAGCGCCTGGAGGGAGTCCGTCGATGTGGCGAATGGTGAGAGGGACGAAGGTGATGAGATGTGGGAAACGATTGTAATGCTCAATTTTGCGTTGTGTTTTGATGGGAACGAAGAAGGAGATTTTGTGGCCTTTTCTGGCCAATTTGTTGGCGAGGTGGAGGTATGGGGTAAGGTGGCCAAGAGCAAACCAAGGGCACATTGCAATGTGCAAATGAGGCCTGTTCATCTCGGGTTTTTTGTTTTTTGCTTTTTTTTCCTGACCAAAAAAAAAAAAAAATGTGACAGAATAACTTTAAGCATTAGGAAAGGTTAATAATATTAATTATCTGATAGTCTCAAACTAAAACGATACAATGGAAGTTAATTATTCCAAAACATTTTCTTAATTGATCCAAAGAAGTAGAATGTTTGTATGCGTAGGAAGCTTGGAGAGGGAAATGGTTAACGATTTGGAAGGAGAATTGTTTCAGACAAGACACTCCTTAAAAACATTAAATTACTTGAGTAGGAGGAAAGGAGTTTGGATATGAATTCACACACGTTTGAATTCCGAAAATATTTTCATTTTTACCGAAACCCGCAGCCCCTATATTTTAATATATATATATATATGTATATAATTTTATGGTTTGATTAAAATCTGGACAGTGCAGCACAATTATTATAACACAAAGTGTTTGATAGAACGACCAAAACCAAGTGAAATACGAAGAAGAAGAAGACATACTTGTGAAGGCAAATTGATTAAGGTTTGCATTGATTTTCTACTTTCTTTCCCTCGGCTTGCTGGAGACAGAGATCGAGGGACTTCTTTCGCTTCAATCTTCAATCTTCAATCTTCTGGTACATAAATATGTGATAAATTCCAATCACACGAACTTGAAGGACTCCGACCACTCAGGTTTTGCTGCAACAAAGTACCTGGGTAAGCTAATTGACAACTGACATGCTTACTTTTTTTTTTTTTCTTCTTCATCTTCTTCTTCTTTCGGTTTTCCTTCCGTCCTTGGGTAAAAGGACCCTTCTCCCCTTTCCCCTTTATATACGGAACCATATTATATCTATAAAAACTATATCTATAATTATAGGATTAATTTTATTAATAGTACCTCTAGGATAAATTATATTAAAAACAACACCATTTTTTTCCCTTCATTTCTAGCACTGTCATGTCATTTTTGTCTTTTTAGGTGAAAGTATAAAGACATATATGCCCTCAGTCAACCCTAATCTGATTTTTTCCCCACTTTCCCACCCCCTTCACCCGTTTCCCGGCCGACAATATATAAGTCACACTAGTTCTAAATTTGAACTTTTTCTTTCTTCTTTCGTCGTATTTCTCTCTTTTCTCTCACTGAAGGCTCATGAACACTCTCTGCACCATTACCCACTGATCTAAACTCACTCTAAGTACAACAAATGTAACCCCATCTTCGTTCACTCTGACAAACTGACCCGAATCTGCCAGATCTACTCATACTCCATTTGAGTAGAGATCTTTCCACTTCCAATCAGAAAATCTGAGGTAATGCTGCTTCTTATTTTCTTTTATTTGTTACTACATGCTTTAAATGGGTGTGCGTTTTGAATTATATTCTAAAAAATGATTCTCTGTTAAACTTTTGGGGGTATTATCGGTCTCTTGTAGCACATGTGGGCAGTAAGTAAGATAGATTTTCTATGTTTTGTGGTATTCTATTATAATGACCATCCGGTTATTATCATTATGACCAGTTTTGAGATATAAGTTAACTCTCTCTATATAAAAAAACTGGTCATTTTCATTTTGACCATCTAGTCATTATCATTGTGACCAGTTTTGAGATATAAGTCAACTCTCTATCTATAACAAAACTGGTAATTTACATAATGATCATTCGGTCATTATCATTGTGACTAGTTTTGAAATACAAGTCAACTCTCTCTATATATAAAAAAACTGACCATTTTCATCTTGACCATCCGGTTATTATCATTGTGACCAGTTTTGAGATATAAGTCAACTCTATATATATATAAAAAACTGATCATTTTCATCTTGACTATCCGGTCATTATCATTGTGACCAGTTTTGATATATAAGTCAACTCTCTATATGTAAAAAAACTGGTTATTTACATAATGACCATCCGGTCATTATCATTGTGATCAGTTTTGAGATATAAGTCTACTCTTTATATAAGTCAACTCTCTATATATAAAAAAAAATGGTCATTTTCATCTTGACCATCCAGTCATTATCATTGTGACCAGTTTTGAGATATAAGTCAAGTTTCTATATATAACAAAATTGGTCATTTACATAATGACCATCCGGTCATTATCATTGTGATCAGTTTTGAGATATAAGTCAACTCTTTATATATAAAAAAACTGGTCATTTTTATCTTGATCATCTGGTCATTATCATTGTGACCAGTTTTGAGATATAAGTCAACTCTTTATCTATAACAAAACTGGTCATTTACATAATGACCATCTGGTCATTATCATTGTGACCAGTTTTGAAATATAAGTTTACTCTCTATATATAAAAAAACTGGTCATTTTCATCTTGATCATCCGGTCATTATCATTGTGACCAGTTTTGAGATATAAGTCCACTCTCTATATATAAAAAAACTGGTCATTTTTATCTTGTCCATCCGGTTATTATCATTTTGACCAGTTTTGAGATATAATCCACTCTTCTATATATAAAAAAATTAGTCATTTTCATCTTGACCATTCGGTCATTATCATTGTGACCAGTTTTGAGATATAAGTCCACTCTCTCTTTATATATAACAAAACTGGTCATTTTCATCTTGCCATCCGGTCATTATCATTGTGACCAGTTTTGAGATATAAGTCTACTCTCTATATATAAAAAAAATTGGTCATTTTCATCTTGACCATTCGGTCATTCTCATTGTGACCAGTTTTGAGATATAAGTCCATTCTCTTTATCTATAACAAAACTGATCATTTTCATCTTGACCATCCGGTTATTATCATTGTGACCAGTTTTGAGATATAAGTCCACTCTCTCTATATATAAAAAAAATGGTCATTTTCATCTTGACCATCCGATTATTATTATTGTGACCAGTTTTGAGATATAAGTCAACTCTCAATCTATAACTAAACTGGTCATTTTCATCTTGACCATCTAATTATTATCATTGTGACCAGTTTTGAAATATAAGTCAACTCTCTATATATATAAAAAACTGGTCTTCCTTCTTTTGTAACACAAATATAATATTGAACTACTTGTTGCTGTTTCATTTAGGAATGGATGAGGTTTGTGTTTTCATCAAGTATAATGGTCAATGGGACGGCACATTGAGATATGTTGGTGGCGAAATGAAGGGAATATTGGTGCTCGAGACCGCAACATATGTTGGTCTTATTGAGTTGGTCAGAAGTGTTACTCGAATTAGTGACCTAGACAAGACTATAGTCATAAGATACGGTGTTGAACCTGGAATGCCTCCTGTGAGGATCCAATGTGATGCTGACGTTAAATTCTACATACAATTAAAGAAGAAGGATGTTTATGTGCTTAGCAAATTTTCAATTACCATCGATGTATTGGATGAGTCTGTGGCGGAAGCAATGCCATCGGATGTAAGGGAAAGCGACCACATTGACATTCAACCTTCTAGGAAGGGTGGACAGAATGATGAAGCCATCCAACCTATAAATGACAGTAATCTCATCATCCTTCCTCCTCGTATCCCTTCTCCCACAGTAGGTCTGGATTTGCACAATGAATATGGAATTGAAAAGCAACATCAAGTATTGAACCATGACTTATGCATGGCCCATGATGATTGTAATGCCGGGAAATTGAATGTTGCGGATGTTGCTCGTCATTCAAACGCGAAGAGTATCGCACCAAGCATTAGAGCCCATTCTATTACCAATAATATTATATCTCAATTTGATAATGTACCAAGTAGTGACAGTTTTTCCGGCCCAGTAGTTGTTGTTGATTTTACACCTGTCACAATGTGCAAAAATTGTATTTTTGAGAACAAAAAGTTACTGCAAAACCATCTTCATCACGATACCATGACTAAACACTATCAATTCAAGGTGAAGAGGTCGAACTCTACTCTATTACACGTGATATGTATAGATAATGAGGGATGTCCATGGCAATTGTGTGCGACTAGGATAAGAGGTAGTGAATTGTTTATTGTGAAAAGGTACGACGACGTCCGTACTTGTTCAATTGAAATCATTCAAGGGCATCATCGTCAAGCCAAGAGTTGGATGATTGGGGAGTGTGTTAAGACAAAATACTTGGACCCACCTAATACCTCATATAGACCTTAAGAAATAATGCGAGACATGCAGGTCGAATTTGAAGTGTCTTTCAATTATCTTAAAGTATGGTGAGGGAAGGAAGCTGCACTAACCAGCCTAAGGGGCGATGATGCAAAGTTATGCAAAGGTAATTTCCTTGATGTGGTTATACGTTCATGACTGGCATTATAACTTATATATTTACGACATGGTAATGATTACTTAATAATTACAGTTCTGCCCGCGTGGGCTGAAAATGTTAAGAAGAAAAATCCTGCATCCGACATTCACATTGAGACAGACTCAGAAAATTGTTTAAAATACTTCTACATGTGCTTAGCTGCTTCGAAGCACGGTTGGCCTTATTGTCGCCCAGTAATTGTGGTTGATGGATCAGCACTAAAGGCCAGGTTTGGAGGAATGCTGCTTGCTGCATACGGTCATGACGCAAATGGCTCCATATTTCCACTTGCATTTGGTATTGTTCCATCAGAAAGCAATAAATCATGAAAATGGTCCTTCGAGAAGCTAAGGGATTCAATCAGCACGCGAGATTCTTTTGTTATTGTGGCTGATAGGCATAAGGGTATCGAATATGTAGCCAACCTCGTGTATCCAGATGCTGCCTTCGGGATATGCGTCCAACACTTGGCTGCAAACCTGAAGACTACGTACAAAGATTTCAAAGGCCCTCTGAAGACCTATTTTGATGGTGCATCGAGGTCGTATCTTTTAAGTGAGCACCATCGTCATATAGAATCCATCCGTAGTCGGCCAATCCTACAAAGTGGTTGTGAGCATACCTCAATAGATGAAGGTATGCAATTATGACAACTAACATTGCAGAGTCATTGAACAGTGTAGATCGGAAAGTTAGGTTGATGCCAGTTGGATTCTTGGTGGAATGGTTGAGGGAACTACTACAAAGATGGTTTGTCTAGAGACATGAAAAGGCCCTGAAAATAATATCGAAATTGGCCCTAAATGCAGAGAAATTGATTCGAACAAACTTCTCGTTAGGACTAACGGTAATAGTATGTGATAAAGACCACATCATGATGTACGGTTGACTTAAATTTTTGTCTTAAACTATATGAGATCGAATAAACTAATGTCTTAAAATTCATTTGTTACAGCCGCGGCCAGCTAATCAGTTTGAGTATGCCGTCACCAACAATGCTGCCCAAATATGGATTGTCAATATGAGCGAACGGATCTATACCTGCAGACGATTTCAGACCGATCAAATTCATTGCCCTCATGCAATGGTTGTCTGTAACCACCGACGAATTGATCCATACAATTATTACTCTAATTACTACACTAAAGAATTTCTCTTGCATGCTATGCACATGTAGTCCATCCGATTGGTAGTGCAGAGGGTTGGGATGTTTCTGAAGAAGTCAAATTGCAAATTGTGAATCCTTCCAATACAAAGCGTGGGCCTGGAAGGCCACGGTTTCGTAAGATTTTGTCCCAAGGTGAAGAACTTGAGTCTATTCGGTGTGGTAGATGTAATGGTTATGGATACAACTGACAAACCTATACTAACTCAGTACCCTTGCAAATACGTCCAACAAAAAGGTCCCAGACATCATTCACAACTCCCAGTTCATAAATGTGATGATTTTTTCAGTCATTTTGCTTTTATGTTGTATAACAATTTTAGCACAATTGACATTAAAGAAGCATTTATATACTTTATTCCAAGTACGTGTATGCCTGATATACATTAAGTTATGCCTGCTATATAACTTAATGGGATTACCATTAAGTTATGCCAACTATACAACTTTTATTTTATTTTATTTTTCATTCTCACCTTATAGATGAATATAAAAGCTATGTTATCTTTATTGGCAATTGCAAAGCTTGAGTGTTGTATATTCAGCATTAACGATCAGAAAGCCCACAAACATGATGTATAACAATTTTTGAAACCTCGTCAACCAATCACAAATTATTGAAAATCCCCCCATCAACCACACTCATACTATGCATCTTAATAATCAATATTTATGGTCCGTAAAAACGAGCTATTATAATAACTTATTAAACTCAAATATAGTACGCATTTGGTAGGACTGCTACTGGAGGAAAACAATTTGAGTGTAATTCACTAGCTCAAAATAATTTAACTGTTGTTACCTTATAAAAATAAATTTTCCAAACACGCATTTCATTGGACATACAATTCAGATTATACTTTGAATGTAAACATTCAATTTTAAATGAATATTTAAATACAATCTATTATCCAAAAAGACCAATTAGACTAAATTGCATTGATATAGTTTTAAATAAAAAATTAGTCAATATATTAGTAAATAAAAAACTAGTTGTTTATATTAGGCAAGTGTTCTCTAGGAAAGAAGCAATATTGGAATTTTTTACTTGACTCCATGGTGCACAAGTCTTCAAAGAATATTCTTGTAGATTTTGTTTTAAGTCCATATATAAAAATTGTTCACAACTCCCAGTTCATAAATGTGATGATTTTTTCAGTCATTTTACTTTAATGTCGTATAACAATTTTAGCACAATTGACATTAAAGAAGCATTTATGTACTTTATTCCAAGTACGTGTAATGTACGTTTATGGAATTAGGTGTCAGCCATAATGTTAATGTTACTGCTCCAAAAGCGTGGAATTTCTACAGTTTCCTACGGTCATAATTGAGGTCATAATAGTTATTACCTCTCTCTCTATTTTGAACTAGAGTAACGGTCATAACTGTTATGACCGTCACTCTATTTCACAGGCGGTCATAATAATTATGACCTCTGTCCCTATTGTGAAACAAAGAGAATTTAGGCTTCCTTTTCCTGGCTTAGTGTATTTCATAGTACACACGAATGATATAACTCTGTTACTTATTGGAGTTATCCAAAAAAAAAAAAAAAATAAATTAAACAAGCTTAACAAATTCATTTATTTAAAGGTAATTCCTGTTATTACCATATGTTCATAACAATTATGACCTCAATCAATACGATTAATTTATCATGTTAACTTTACAGTTTACAACAATATACCATATACAAAAAAATATAGTATACTATGGATAAAAAAATGGGCCTATTTACTACAATCTGGTAAAGTTAAACAACAAAATTTTGGTTAGAACAAATGTTAAAAGTCCATATCCACATCATCATCACTTTTATAATTTTCTACAATCTTTTGCTTGGCATGGCACCACAAGTAACATGTTAGCCACTCCCTAAAAATTTGCATGCGTCCATGAATTACCCAGTAATTAACATCCCTCCATTCTATCAGGTATTCAGCAAATTTAATTGTAAACATTTCACAGTCACCCTTGTTGCATAAATGATAAAGAAAAAAAAAACTTTAAGCATCACAATCAATATTGTCGTATGAAAACATTTTCAATACTTGTACTCACCCATTGCCTTGTCGAGGGATATCTTTCATGATGGTGACCAATATTGGGTAAATTCCTGGAGGTTCTCTTGGTTTGAACTCGAACAAACTGAGTCTTTCAGCTAGCAATGGAATGAACTTTGACATACATTCCACTCCTTCTCGGACTTGGGAATTGTGAGGGTCTTCATGCTGGAGAGAGTCATACACCTCAGTGGTCCAGTTTGTCAAATCGAGCTTTACTAATGCCCAATGTTTCACATGAGCCAAGTGTATTGGTATCAGCAAACTGTTAATTTCAAACCATGACGACCCACTCTGGACACGCATGCCAAGCATGATCTTGAGTATAGATTCACAGGAGCTCCAATTAAACTTATCTGGTGATTTCTGGTAGACACCCCACAATGCA
>CM046379.1:23712326-23825326 GCA_025413485.1 Ficus microcarpa | reverse complement strand
TGACATAAAACCCGACGGATGGGTGCTGCAACATCAACTGTTGTTGAATCCACCCACAATGAACCACTGCTCTGCTTCCAATTCTGTCTACAAACCCGTCTGGTAATGCTTCTTCGATCGTGTCAGCCCCGAGGGGCGGTTTCAGTGCCGCCAAAAAGGCAACCTTGAAAGCTCAAAACCCAATAGCAGCTCTTGGAATTGATCTTTTTCTTAAGATGCACTCACTTCCAAGAGCACGATATATCACCGAGCCAGCCTCGAACCTGTCTGGATATTTCACCCATTTGTCTTCTAAACTAAAGCTACTTATCGGAGTCTCCAATATAACAGGACCTGCAAGTATAATGGACTTACCAAAAAACCGTACGACGAGCTCGGTAAATGGTCCTTCGATTTCTCTGGACCCCTTGGACTCATAAGCGTCACATTCTGCTTGCAACGAGGACGTGGCGACATACTTTCCATGCAATTTGTATAAAAACAGTTTATGTTAATAATGCGTGTAAACAATTGAACCGAATCATTAATAGCAAGAAAGGTGCAAAGGCAATCAGATTATTCATTTCTATGTGGGAAGAGAAAAATAATAACAAATCGTTTTTATTTTTACTCACAAGTACTGAAGTCTTCGCTCTTTTCATTATTCTATGATGTGATATGAATAAATCAAACGCTAACCTTATACTGAAAAAGAATATAGATTAGAAAGAGGTTTGTTTGGTAGGGCCGTTTGTCAACCAACAAATTGTCAACTCAAGTAGTATTTTGTCAATCCAAAAAGATGATAGGGGCCGGTTCTCAGACCAAGTTTCAGCAGATGAGCTAAACTCTCGAGTAAGAACATTTCGTGAGAACATTGAATATAGATTGAATTTAAAATTAATTTCATTTTTACTTTTAACTTAAAAAAGGTTTTGTCCACTACAAGATTTCATTTGGATCATCAACTTCAATAGCTATTAATTAACTCCAACATAATGTCTGTGTTAGTTGGTGGGGAAATATTCAAGTTCATTTAGATGTTTTCATCATTTCATTACATTCAACTTAAATCCAAATCTAAATTTTCACTTTTTAGAAATTCATATCATTCATATATATTTTTTTATCTTTCTATTCAAATGTTATCTTCAACAAAAAAAAAAAAAAATTATCTAAACACACATTTAATCTAAATACACAAGTCAAATACTACTGACTTATTTGGATGAGCTATTGGAATAACTACTATTGTAAGGATAATAACGTGGTACACTAATCTAATAAAAATATCAAAACTTAAATAGTATCACTTAAGCATAATGACAGAAATATACACTCCAATAATTTCTCCGCACCAAATAACATTACTGATTAAGTTCTATTATTACCCCACTAATGCTTGAAGCTTTTCGATGAAATCATCAATGTAAGAACACTCAAGATCTTTGCTAAGAAGAAGCTCTCTCAACTCGGTCCGGTTGGCCCTGATCGAGATCCCAACCTCACTCTCTTCTTCCATCACTGTTTTAATCCCTTTGCACACACTCTCTCTCGTGAAAAACCCGTCTTCTTCGCCTCTCTCCACTTCAATGCCGGCCTTCAATACGCTGCCAATGAGTCTCGCTTGGAAGATCTGGTCACCTTCGTACGGTATCATCACCAGCTGACATTTACTCACCAACGCCTCCGTCACGGAACCCGACCCGCAATGTGTCACGAAACACCCAACTGAAGGGTGCTCCAATATCAACCGTTGCTGAATCCACCCGCCCTGAACTACTCCTCTGCTTCCAACTCTGCCTACGAACCCATCCGGCAGTGCTTCTTCGATTGTCTCAGCGCCCTGAGGCGGTTTCAGCACAACTAAAAATGGCAGCCCCGATAGCTCAAACCCCAACAACAGCTCTTGGAATTGGTCTTTCTTTAAGATGCATTCGCTTCCAAATGCACAGTAAACTACCGAGCCAGCCTTGAACTGGCTTAGAAAGTTTATCCATTTCGGTTCTAAGCTTGTACTGATTACTGGTGGCTCCGGTATGACCGGCCCTGCGAGCAGAATTGGCTGTCCAGATTGTGTCTCGATAAATTCGAGGAAAGGCCCTTCTATTTCTCTACAACTCTTGATAGCAAAGGCATCGCATTCCGTAGTGCTGATATGAAGACGCTGATAAAGGCTCATGCAATCACTACCGAATTGTGATTGAGAGTTTGAACTCCGAACGAAAAAGCGTGTCTCGTGGAGATGGAGCTTAATTGAAGAATCCGGGAAGCCACGTGGCGGATTCAGCCATGCTTGCTCGGATATAACAGTCTCTTGTTCGTTGAATTTTCTGCCGGCTTTGTAAGCTAATGTCACGGGAGAGATGATTGTGTAATAAACTGTTTTGCAGCCCAATCTGCGTGCCAACTTCGGAATCCAGTGAGCGAAATCGTAGAAGACGATGTCGGGTTTGAGATCTCGCAGGTGAAGCTCACATTCATGCTCTGTGCGGTCCATGGCGGTTGCGACAAGTGGGATTAAAGCGTGAGGCACGTCGGAGGTGGTCTCAGCGCCTGGAGGGAGTCCGTCGATGTGGCGAATGGTGAGAGGGACGAAGGTGATGAGATGTGGGAAACGATTGTAATGCTCAATTTTGCGTTGTGTTTTGATGGGAACGAAGAAGGAGATTTTGTGGCCTTTTCTGGCCAATTTGTTGGCGAGGTGGAGGTATGGGGTAAGGTGGCCAAGAGCAAACCAAGGGCACATTGCAATGTGCAAATGAGGCCTGTTCATCTCGGGTTTTTTGTTTTTTGCTTTTTTTTCCTGACCAAAAAAAAAAAAAAAATGTGACAGAATAACTTTAAGCATTAGGAAAGGTTAATAATATTAATTATCTGATAGTCTCAAACTAAAACGATACAATGGAAGTTAATTATTCCAAAACATTTTCTTAATTGATCCAAAGAAGTAGAATGTTTGTATGCGTAGGAAGCTTGGAGAGGGAAATGGTTAACGATTTGGAAGGAGAATTGTTTCAGACAAGACACTCCTTAAAAACATTAAATTACTTGAGTAGGAGGAAAGGAGTTTGGATATGAATTCACACACGTTTGAATTCCGAAAATATTTTCATTTTTACCGAAACCCGCAGCCCCTATATTTTAATATATATATATATATATATATAATTTTATGGTTTGATTAAAATCTGGACAGTGCAGCACAATTATTATAACACAAAGTGTTTGATAGAACGACCAAAACCAAGTGAAATACGAAGAAGAAGAAGACATACTTGTGAAGGCAAATTGATTAAGGTTTGCATTGATTTTCTACTTTCTTTCCCTCGGCTTGCTGGAGACAGAGATCGAGGGACTTCTTTCGCTTCAATCTTCAATCTTCAATCTTCTGGTACATAAATATGTGATAAATTCCAATCACACGAACTTGAAGGACTCCGACCACTCAGGTTTTGCTGCAACAAAGTACCTGGGTAAGCTAATTGACAACTGACATGCTTACTTTTTTTTTTTTTCTTCTTCATCTTCTTCTTCTTTCGGTTTTCCTTCCGTCCTTGGGTAAAAGGACCCTTCTCCCCTTTCCCCTTTATATACGGAACCATATTATATCTATAAAAACTATATCTATAATTATAGGATTAATTTTATTAATAGTACCTCTAGGATAAATTATATTAAAAACAACACCATTTTTTTCCCTTCATTTCTAGCACTGTCATGTCATTTTTGTCTTTTTAGGTGAAAGTATAAAGACATATATGCCCTCAGTCAACCCTAATCTGATTTTTTCCCCACTTTCCCACCCCCTTCACCCGTTTCCCGGCCGACAATATATAAGTCACACTAGTTCTAAATTTGAACTTTTTCTTTCTTCTTTCGTCGTATTTCTCTCTTTTCTCTCACTGAAGGCTCATGAACACTCTCTGCACCATTACCCACTGATCTAAACTCACTCTAAGTACAACAAATGTAACCCCATCTTCGTTCACTCTGACAAACTGACCCGAATCTGCCAGATCTACTCATACTCCATTTGAGTAGAGATCTTTCCACTTCCAATCAGAAAATCTGAGGTAATGCTGCTTCTTATTTTCTTTTATTTGTTACTACATGCTTTAAATGGGTGTGCGTTTTGAATTATATTCTAAAAAATGATTCTCTGTTAAACTTTTGGGGGTATTATCGGTCTCTTGTAGCACATGTGGGCAGTAAGTAAGATAGATTTTCTATGTTTTGTGGTATTCTATTATAATGACCATCCGGTTATTATCATTATGACCAGTTTTGAGATATAAGTTAACTCTCTCTATATAAAAAAACTGGTCATTTTCATTTTGACCATCTAGTCATTATCATTGTGACCAGTTTTGAGATATAAGTCAACTCTCTATCTATAACAAAACTGGTAATTTACATAATGATCATTCGGTCATTATCATTGTGACTAGTTTTGAAATACAAGTCAACTCTCTCTATATATAAAAAAACTGACCATTTTCATCTTGACCATCCGGTTATTATCATTGTGACCAGTTTTGAGATATAAGTCAACTCTATATATATATAAAAAACTGATCATTTTCATCTTGACTATCCGGTCATTATCATTGTGACCAGTTTTGATATATAAGTCAACTCTCTATATGTAAAAAAACTGGTTATTTACATAATGACCATCCGGTCATTATCATTGTGATCAGTTTTGAGATATAAGTCTACTCTTTATATAAGTCAACTCTCTATATATAAAAAAAAATGGTCATTTTCATCTTGACCATCCAGTCATTATCATTGTGACCAGTTTTGAGATATAAGTCAAGTTTCTATATATAACAAAATTGGTCATTTACATAATGACCATCCGGTCATTATCATTGTGATCAGTTTTGAGATATAAGTCAACTCTTTATATATAAAAAAACTGGTCATTTTTATCTTGATCATCTGGTCATTATCATTGTGACCAGTTTTGAGATATAAGTCAACTCTTTATCTATAACAAAACTGGTCATTTACATAATGACCATCTGGTCATTATCATTGTGACCAGTTTTGAAATATAAGTTTACTCTCTATATATAAAAAAACTGGTCATTTTCATCTTGATCATCCGGTCATTATCATTGTGACCAGTTTTGAGATATAAGTCCACTCTCTATATATAAAAAAACTGGTCATTTTTATCTTGTCCATCCGGTTATTATCATTTTGACCAGTTTTGAGATATAATCCACTCTTCTATATATAAAAAAATTAGTCATTTTCATCTTGACCATTCGGTCATTATCATTGTGACCAGTTTTGAGATATAAGTCCACTCTCTCTTTATATATAACAAAACTGGTCATTTTCATCTTGCCATCCGGTCATTATCATTGTGACCAGTTTTGAGATATAAGTCTACTCTCTATATATAAAAAAAATTGGTCATTTTCATCTTGACCATTCGGTCATTCTCATTGTGACCAGTTTTGAGATATAAGTCCATTCTCTTTATCTATAACAAAACTGATCATTTTCATCTTGACCATCCGGTTATTATCATTGTGACCAGTTTTGAGATATAAGTCCACTCTCTCTATATATAAAAAAAATGGTCATTTTCATCTTGACCATCCGATTATTATTATTGTGACCAGTTTTGAGATATAAGTCAACTCTCAATCTATAACTAAACTGGTCATTTTCATCTTGACCATCTAATTATTATCATTGTGACCAGTTTTGAAATATAAGTCAACTCTCTATATATATAAAAAACTGGTCTTCCTTCTTTTGTAACACAAATATAATATTGAACTACTTGTTGCTGTTTCATTTAGGAATGGATGAGGTTTGTGTTTTCATCAAGTATAATGGTCAATGGGACGGCACATTGAGATATGTTGGTGGCGAAATGAAGGGAATATTGGTGCTCGAGACCGCAACATATGTTGGTCTTATTGAGTTGGTCAGAAGTGTTACTCGAATTAGTGACCTAGACAAGACTATAGTCATAAGATACGGTGTTGAACCTGGAATGCCTCCTGTGAGGATCCAATGTGATGCTGACGTTAAATTCTACATACAATTAAAGAAGAAGGATGTTTATGTGCTTAGCAAATTTTCAATTACCATCGATGTATTGGATGAGTCTGTGGCGGAAGCAATGCCATCGGATGTAAGGGAAAGCGACCACATTGACATTCAACCTTCTAGGAAGGGTGGACAGAATGATGAAGCCATCCAACCTATAAATGACAGTAATCTCATCATCCTTCCTCCTCGTATCCCTTCTCCCACAGTAGGTCTGGATTTGCACAATGAATATGGAATTGAAAAGCAACATCAAGTATTGAACCATGACTTATGCATGGCCCATGATGATTGTAATGCCGGGAAATTGAATGTTGCGGATGTTGCTCGTCATTCAAACGCGAAGAGTATCGCACCAAGCATTAGAGCCCATTCTATTACCAATAATATTATATCTCAATTTGATAATGTACCAAGTAGTGACAGTTTTTCCGGCCCAGTAGTTGTTGTTGATTTTACACCTGTCACAATGTGCAAAAATTGTATTTTTGAGAACAAAAAGTTACTGCAAAACCATCTTCATCACGATACCATGACTAAACACTATCAATTCAAGGTGAAGAGGTCGAACTCTACTCTATTACACGTGATATGTATAGATAATGAGGGATGTCCATGGCAATTGTGTGCGACTAGGATAAGAGGTAGTGAATTGTTTATTGTGAAAAGGTACGACGACGTCCGTACTTGTTCAATTGAAATCATTCAAGGGCATCATCGTCAAGCCAAGAGTTGGATGATTGGGGAGTGTGTTAAGACAAAATACTTGGACCCACCTAATACCTCATATAGACCTTAAGAAATAATGCGAGACATGCAGGTCGAATTTGAAGTGTCTTTCAATTATCTTAAAGTATGGTGAGGGAAGGAAGCTGCACTAACCAGCCTAAGGGGCGATGATGCAAAGTTATGCAAAGGTAATTTCCTTGATGTGGTTATACGTTCATGACTGGCATTATAACTTATATATTTACGACATGGTAATGATTACTTAATAATTACAGTTCTGCCCGCGTGGGCTGAAAATGTTAAGAAGAAAAATCCTGCATCCGACATTCACATTGAGACAGACTCAGAAAATTGTTTAAAATACTTCTACATGTGCTTAGCTGCTTCGAAGCACGGTTGGCCTTATTGTCGCCCAGTAATTGTGGTTGATGGATCAGCACTAAAGGCCAGGTTTGGAGGAATGCTGCTTGCTGCATACGGTCATGACGCAAATGGCTCCATATTTCCACTTGCATTTGGTATTGTTCCATCAGAAAGCAATAAATCATGAAAATGGTCCTTCGAGAAGCTAAGGGATTCAATCAGCACGCGAGATTCTTTTGTTATTGTGGCTGATAGGCATAAGGGTATCGAATATGTAGCCAACCTCGTGTATCCAGATGCTGCCTTCGGGATATGCGTCCAACACTTGGCTGCAAACCTGAAGACTACGTACAAAGATTTCAAAGGCCCTCTGAAGACCTATTTTGATGGTGCATCGAGGTCGTATCTTTTAAGTGAGCACCATCGTCATATAGAATCCATCCGTAGTCGGCCAATCCTACAAAGTGGTTGTGAGCATACCTCAATAGATGAAGGTATGCAATTATGACAACTAACATTGCAGAGTCATTGAACAGTGTAGATCGGAAAGTTAGGTTGATGCCAGTTGGATTCTTGGTGGAATGGTTGAGGGAACTACTACAAAGATGGTTTGTCTAGAGACATGAAAAGGCCCTGAAAATAATATCGAAATTGGCCCTAAATGCAGAGAAATTGATTCGAACAAACTTCTCGTTAGGACTAACGGTAATAGTATGTGATAAAGACCACATCATGATGTACGGTTGACTTAAATTTTTGTCTTAAACTATATGAGATCGAATAAACTAATGTCTTAAAATTCATTTGTTACAGCCGCGGCCAGCTAATCAGTTTGAGTATGCCGTCACCAACAATGCTGCCCAAATATGGATTGTCAATATGAGCGAACGGATCTATACCTGCAGACGATTTCAGACCGATCAAATTCATTGCCCTCATGCAATGGTTGTCTGTAACCACCGACGAATTGATCCATACAATTATTACTCTAATTACTACACTAAAGAATTTCTCTTGCATGCTATGCACATGTAGTCCATCCGATTGGTAGTGCAGAGGGTTGGGATGTTTCTGAAGAAGTCAAATTGCAAATTGTGAATCCTTCCAATACAAAGCGTGGGCCTGGAAGGCCACGGTTTCGTAAGATTTTGTCCCAAGGTGAAGAACTTGAGTCTATTCGGTGTGGTAGATGTAATGGTTATGGATACAACTGACAAACCTATACTAACTCAGTACCCTTGCAAATACGTCCAACAAAAAGGTCCCAGACATCATTCACAACTCCCAGTTCATAAATGTGATGATTTTTTCAGTCATTTTGCTTTTATGTTGTATAACAATTTTAGCACAATTGACATTAAAGAAGCATTTATATACTTTTATTCCAAGTACGTGTATGCCTGATATACATTAAGTTATGCCTGCTATATAACTTAATGGGATTACCATTAAGTTATGCCAACTATACAACTTTTATTTTATTTTATTTTTCATTCTCACCTTATAGATGAATATAAAAGCTATGTTATCTTTATTGGCAATTGCAAAGCTTGAGTGTTGTATATTCAGCATTAACGATCAGAAAGCCCACAAACATGATGTATAACAATTTTTGAAACCTCGTCAACCAATCACAAATTATTTGAAAATCCCCCCATCAACCACACTCATACTATGCATCTTAATAATCAATATTTATGGTCCGTAAAAACGAGCTATTATAATAACTTATTAAACTCAAATATAGTACGCATTTGGTAGGACTGCTACTGGAGGAAAACAATTTGAGTGTAATTCACTAGCTCAAAATAATTTAACTGTTGTTACCTTATAAAAATAAATTTTCCAAACACGCATTTCATTGGACATACAATTCAGATTATACTTTGAATGTAAACATTCAATTTTAAATGAATATTTAAATACAATCTATTATCCAAAAAGACCAATTAGACTAAATTGCATTGATATAGTTTTAAATAAAAAATTAGTCAATATATTAGTAAATAAAAAACTAGTTGTTTATATTAGGCAAGTGTTCTCTAGGAAAGAAGCAATATTGGAATTTTTTACTTGACTCCATGGTGCACAAGTCTTCAAAGAATATTCTTGTAGATTTTGTTTTAAGTCCATATATAAAAATTGTTCACAACTCCCAGTTCATAAATGTGATGATTTTTTCAGTCATTTTACTTTAATGTCGTATAACAATTTTAGCACAATTGACATTAAAGAAGCATTTATGTACTTTATTCCAAGTACGTGTAATGTACGTTTATGGAATTAGGTGTCAGCCATAATGTTAATGTTACTGCTCCAAAAGCGTGGAATTTCTACAGTTTCCTACGGTCATAATTGAGGTCATAATAGTTATTACCTCTCTCTCTATTTTGAACTAGAGTAACGGTCATAACTGTTATGACCGTCACTCTATTTCACAGGCGGTCATAATAATTATGACCTCTGTCCCTATTGTGAAACAAAGAGAATTTAGGCTTCCTTTTCCTGGCTTAGTGTATTTCATAGTACACACGAATGATATAACTCTGTTACTTATTGGAGTTATCCAAAAAAAAAAAAAAAATAAATTAAACAAGCTTAACAAATTCATTTATTTAAAGGTAATTCCTGTTATTACCATATGTTCATAACAATTATGACCTCAATCAATACGATTAATTTATCATGTTAACTTTACAGTTTACAACAATATACCATATACAAAAAAATATAGTATACTATGGATAAAAAAATGGGCCTATTTACTACAATCTGGTAAAGTTAAACAACAAAATTTTGGTTAGAACAAATGTTAAAAGTCCATATCCACATCATCATCACTTTTATAATTTTCTACAATCTTTTGCTTGGCATGGCACCACAAGTAACATGTTAGCCACTCCCTAAAAATTTGCATGCGTCCATGAATTACCCAGTAATTAACATCCCTCCATTCTATCAGGTATTCAGCAAATTTAATTGTAAACATTTCACAGTCACCCTTGTTGCATAAATGATAAAGAAAAAAAAAACTTTAAGCATCACAATCAATATTGTCGTATGAAAACATTTTCAATACTTGTACTCACCCATTGCCTTGTCGAGGGATATCTTTCATGATGGTGACCAATATTGGGTAAATTCCTGGAGGTTCTCTTGGTTTGAACTCGAACAAACTGAGTCTTTCAGCTAGCAATGGAATGAACTTTGACATACATTCCACTCCTTCTCGGACTTGGGAATTGTGAGGGTCTTCATGCTGGAGAGAGTCATACACCTCAGTGGTCCAGTTTGTCAAATCGAGCTTTACTAATGCCCAATGTTTCACATGAGCCAAGTGTATTGGTATCAGCAAACTGTTAATTTCAAACCATGACGACCCACTCTGGACACGCATGCCAAGCATGATCTTGAGTATAGATTCACAGGAGCTCCAATTAAACTTATCTGGTGATTTCTGGTAGACACCCCACAATGCACCAACCTTTGTACTAAAAAACGTGTCTACTGTTGTCACCTTCCATTGTTCTAACTCAGGGAACTGCCTGATCTTCATCCTTAAATAGTAAAAGACAACGTCAATGTACTACATAAACAAAACAAAAACAAAAGTATTGTAACAAATGACAGGTCATCAAACAATGTACCTTCTTCACGTTAGGATTTACAAAAATTATAGAACATGGATTATAAAAATTGAAGAACGGTACTTACTTCATCCCATAGCCAAACAGGGGAGGTAGCTAATTCATAATACCAACTTTTTTTATCTACCACCATGAATCCGAGGTATGGGGTTTGTCCAATGTCTCATTCTTGGCATTGTATCAGGGAGGCCATTTACTAAACATAAAAAAATTTTAATTGGTGATGGCATTCTTAATATATTATAATTTTCAAATCGAACGGACAATTATTCGTTATAAACAAATTACCCTAGAGGCGTCCTCTTCAATACTCCTTTCTTGATCCACTCCCCGAACTCCTCTAGCATCTCTTTTGGAGGTTCATCTGCGAGACCTGGTGGGAGGGCATAAATAAGCTTACTTAGAGCCTTCGACGGGGAGCCAACTTCAGTCATAGATTCGGATGGCCGTTGGCCAAGCCGTGATAGTCTGGCCCTCTTCTTCTTAGGAATCTATAAAAGAAATATGTGAAACAAGTTAAAATTAAGGATGACACTTATGAATATGTTTGTTAGTTACAGTAATGGTAACAACCACGTCACCGATGCTATCCTCATTGGCTGGCTCTGCAGGCTTTATAACATCC
Source organism: Ficus microcarpa (assembly GCA_025413485.1). Lineage (NCBI taxonomy): Eukaryota > Viridiplantae > Streptophyta > Magnoliopsida > Rosales > Moraceae > Ficus > Ficus microcarpa. The sequence goes on along the minus strand of CM046379.1, from coordinate 23,813,905 downwards.
TGGTCTCTGACGATTTCTTTATCATCTTTCTCCTCTTCCCTTTCCTTCTCCGGGTTAGGCATGGTCTCCTCCTTTATTTCAACAAATGGATCACATTTGACCTTCACTTCTCCCACATTACCTTCTGAATAGTCTTTAATATTTTCCTGTGTGGTTTCACAACATGTCATAATAAATACAACTTTGTATATGTGGAAGACAAAAATGATCATCTACATAGAGGTAGACTCTATTTTAAAATACAAGATTACCTTATTCTTCTCATCCTCGACACCTTCATTAGAAACAATAACCTTATCGCCAGTCAGGAACTCCATGGCTGCTTGCACACCCATGTCCGCGACGGCACCAATGTCAGAGTAGATGAACACATCATCTTGCGATTCGGTGGTGATATCAGGGGAGGTAGTCTTCAAGGCATCTGACTCAGCCGTCTGAACATTAATTTTCTGGCTGCTGCTGACATGGTGCGCCGTGTGTGCCTGTCCTTGTCCCTTCTCAATCATGTTGGTAGACAACATTTTGAAGACCCTTCTCAAGAGTTTGTTGGACTTCTTCTGTCCCTTTTTAAGATCCTCTAACTTTTTGTTCATTGAGGCCACCTGTTCTCGGATCTCTTTTTGAAACCTCCGCCACTCGAAGTTTGTATCAGAGCTCGGTCAAGGGACAGAAGTCTTAGGAGGTGCTAATTGAGGCACAACCTTTAGGTTCTTCAAATATAGGCATGCAACCTATGGGTCCTTCAACTCTTCTTCGGTTGGCATGATCTCAAAACACTTAGGCTGCACACATTTGATATTAATAACAACAATTAGTAGGAATGGCCACCTGGTCATTATGTATATGACCAACACCCGTAAACACTGTAGCATGTGTATGGTCATTACAGGAATGACCACATTGTCATTACATAGATGACCAAGCCGCGTTTTAGTAATTCAACAGGTATGGTCAATACTGTTATGACTACCCGGTCATAATTGTTATGACCACACGAACAATAATAACTATTATGACCATCCGGTCATAACGGTAATGACCACCCGGTCATTATGTTGATGACGAACAATTATAATTGACACTGCTTACATAAATATATAGAAATTACCTGATTTTCACCAACCGCGGCAAAATGAGCCATAACATCATCAAACTTGACATTTTCAGTGGTGGTCCACGACGTCATACGTGGAATGGCCTGATCGTACTTGGTGGTGAATTTGATGCTATCGATGGGAGGGTCTCATATGCCCAAATGAGTAAGGCATACGGAAAGCCCGCAATACTGTAATGGAGTTTGTAAGGATTTTTTAACAGTCTTCTCTTCGAAGACATCCTATTTTCAACTGTATTACATGTTGTAGCCCGGGTTGCCTCCTATGAGAGCACTCCCTAAGGAAAATCATTGAAATAATCCAAGTTCTCGGCCAGGGTAAAAAACTTCAGGTCTATCTTAACGGAGTTTGCATTTGATAAAGGAATGCAAAATATAATGTATATAAGGCTAAGCTTGATAGCATCGTCATCGTTGTCAAAGTTTGCATTCGACATCTGCAGCTCCAAATTTTCTCTTGACACACCCTTCAACGTCGGAAAATATCTTGTCAATAATCGGCTTTCAGACCACGGGGAGATGAGTAGACCCTAAACATTTCATGCCAGTTATTAGGCAGAATTCGTTGATGGAAAATCTGCACAGGTCTTCACCAAGCTCAAACCATAGAGCATCACCCATTCCTGAGTGATCCGTCAGTCGCATTACAATGTTGTGGAAGACCTGCTTAGCCCAACCAAGAATATTTAAATTGATAAAGTGTTGGATGCATGGCTGATGTATGATGGCCTCGTACTGTCGGGGAGACAACCACTGTCTCAACTTATTACATGCCTCCGTTATGTTAATGAAAATATTTATTTTCGCCCCGATAATTTCACTATCCAGTACGAGTCGAACATATGACCCTGCGTTAATGGTTACATAAAAGAGTAATTATATTTATAACCGTCAAGTAATAATACAATTTACTTGGTATGAAATCATAGAAATATGAAAATTGACAAATTAACCACCATCAAGTAAACATAAAAATAACCAAGTCATAATGAAAATGACCAACCAGAAATGACATAAAACTAGGTAATTATTATTTTGACCCACAAGTCATAATGAAACTGACCACAACTTAAAACTAAGTAATTATTGTTATGACCAACAAGTCATAATGAAAATGACTATCCGAAAATAACATAAAACTGAGTAATTATTATTGTGACCAACAAGTCATAATGAAAATGACCATCCAGAAATAACATAAAACTGAGTAATTATTATTGTGACCAACAAATCATCATAAAAATGACCAGCCGAAAATAACTTAAAACTGAGTAATAAGTATTATAACCAGAGATTTATTACAAAAATGACCATTCAAAAATTTACTGGATGATCACAAAATAAATAACCAGCCACCAATATCATCTACAATTAAATAAACATCAACGAAAATCCAATTTTAATATAAACTAAAACACTAAATTTTACAAACGGATGGTTTATGGTACAAAATTAGATAAAAATACTAATTTTATGTAACCAGCCACCAATATCATCTACTGGATGATCACAAAATAAATAACCAGCCACCAATATCATCTACAATTAAATAAACATCAACGAAAATCCAATTTTAATATAAACTAAAACACTAAATTTTACAAACGGATGGTTTATGGTACAAAATCAGATAAAAATACTAATTTTATGTATTTGAAGCAAAAAATTTTCAACAAATCAATTACAAAGGTGGAATCTCATCAAAAACACATATAAAAATGAAAACTTTTTTTAAACATAATCAATAAAAACTGCACATTCTTACTGAAAAATATTAAAAATGTAAACTTTTTAAATATAAAAATAAAAATCAACTTTTTAAATATAAAAATAAAAATCAACTTTTTTACCTCTTCAGCTTTCGATATCTTCTCTTCTACAGCACTTATCAACTTTTTTGAATCATTTACTTCGATTTCCCCTGCTTTCTCTTCAACCATGTATCGGACACCATTCTTTCCATCTTTGGTGCCAGTTTTTTAGAACTTTCATTGGCCAATGGACTTTTATATTCTGAAGTCATTACTCGGACAGACCTTTCAGGAGTTGTGTTTTTCTCAGACATTTTCGTGGGCGTCGACATGGGTACTTTTTGAAGATTCTCCAATGTTAACAAACGCCCAAGCAGTTTATACAAGGCTTTCGTGGTGGTTTAGGACGGTTTCTAAGCGGTTATGGAGCGGTAGCTACCGGTTGCAACGCTTCATCTCTCAAGAATCGGAGTTTCTCTCTCTAAAATACAGTAGAAGCTGGTTTGAAATTTTTTTTTAAGGCATTCGAGAGAGAGTGCCTTTTGGACGGTTGGGAGATGAGTGTAAATCTAGAATTTAACATACATTAAATGCGGTTGGGCTTCATAAATGACTGTTGGTATTCTTACAGGAACGGCCATTTACATAATGATCACCTGGTCAATTTTGTTGTGATATCTGTAAATGGTCAGTTTTTGCATTTAACCGTTGGCACAGAGGTCACAACGAAATTGACCATGTGGTCATTATGAAACTAACCGTCCCTGTAAAATTACCAAATATTAGGTAAATTCATTATTTATGTATTTTGTTTTTTTACACTTTACACACAAAGTATGTTAATTCCTATGTGTATTTTAGAACACCTATTGTTCCATCACATTGTTGTTTTATTTTTGTCAAACCGTAGGCACAAAGGTCACAACTGTTATGACCAAGTAGTCATTATGAAATTGACCGTTCCTGTAAAATGGCCAACATGTCATAATGAAAATGATCATCTGGAAATAACATAAAAATGAATAAGTATTATTGTGACCAACAAGTCATAATGAAAATGACCATCCGGAAATATTAAAACTTAGTAATTATTGTTATGACCAACAAATCAAAATGAAAATGACCATCCGAAAATAACTTAAAACTGAATAATTATTATTTTGACCAACAAGTCATAACGAAAATGACCATCGGGAAATAACATAAAACTGGATCATTATTATTGTGACTAACAAGTCATAATAAAAATGACCATAACTTAAAACTACGTAACTATTGTATGACCAACAAGTCATAATAAAATGACCATAATTTAAAACTGAGTAATTATTGTCATGATTAACAAGTCATAATGAAAATAACCATTCGAAAATAACTTAAAACTGAGTAATTATTATCATGACCAGAGAGTCATTACAAAAATGACCATTACAAAAATTACAGGATGATCACAAAATAAATAAACCAGCCACCGATATCACCTACAATTAAACAAACATCAACAAAAACCGAAATATTTATATAAACTAAAACACTAAATTTTATAAACGGATGGTTTATGTTACAAAATTAGATAAAAATACTAACTTTATGTATTTTAAGCAAACATTCGAGAGTAATGTTTTTCATTGTGTCAATTTTGTGGGTTTCAACATAGATAGTTTTTGAAGATTTTCCAATGTTCACAGACTTCCAAGCGGTTTATAGAGGGCTTTCGTGGTGGTTTCATACGGTTTTCGAGCAGTTCTGGCTAGTTGCAACTTTTTCTCTCTCTAGATTTCAATTTCTCTCTCTACAACACTGTAGATGCTGGTTTGAAAATTTTTTTTAGGCATGCGAGGGAGAGGGATATTTGGGTGGGTAGGAGATGAGGGTAAACTTGGAAATTGGCATACATTAAATGGTGCTGGGCCCCACATATCAGGAACAAAAATGACCTGGCAGTGTCGAAAATGAAGGGGAAAAAAGTGGTGTAATTTTTAATATAATTTATCCCAGGAGTGCTATTAATGAAATTAACCCTTAATTATATTATAAGTACGAAGATATCTAAAAATACTATTTAAAAACTTGATTAAATTATTTTATCTTTTTATAATGATGTATTTACCTTTTTTTTTTTTTAATTTTTTCTTGATTTTTCTTTTTTTTTTTCTTTAATAACTTTTTAAAATTTATTTTTTTATTTTCTTATTTTTATAAAAGAGACATTTAATAATTTTAATATATATTCGCTTCAGAAGTGTAAAACAAGTTATTTTGGCTGGTGTGTGTGTGTATATATATATATATCACATTGTCAACTTTGCAACAAGGATGTGAGCCGTGGCTACATATACTTTCCATACAATTTGTTCGAAAACACTTTATGTTAATAATGCGTGGGAACAATTGAACCTAATATTTAATAGCAAGGAAGTTGCAAAGGCAATCCAATTATTCATCCGTACGAGGGAGGAGAAAAACAAATAAATCTTTTTTATTTTTCCTCACAAGTACTAAAATCTTTGCTCTTTTTTTTTTTTTTTTTTTTTTTAAATTTTATGTTTTACGATGTGACATGAATAAATCACAAACCTTATTCTAAAGTGGAAAATAGCTTAGAAAAAGGTTCGGCTGGTAGGGCCGTTTGTGAACCAACAATAGTCAACTCAAGTAGTCATTATTTCAAAATGTGGATTCCACGATGGAGTTTCCTCGACCGTTTTTAAAAAAAAACAGTTATGGAAAATGCGGAAAAAACACGGTGCGAAAAAGAGTTCTCAAAAACTATCGTGGAAGCTGAAGCTTCCACAACGGTTATATAAAACCATCGTGGAAGCTTCGGCTTACACGACGGTTTTCTAGAAATGGTCATGGATGCTTAAGCTTCCATGATGGTTTTTAAAAAACTGTCGTGCAAAATTCGTGAAAAATTTAGACAAAACGCCGAATGTTGTTACGCGCAATTTTTCATATCAACAACTCTGCATATCCCAAAATAAGATCAGATCGCTCCGAAAACAGTTAGTACACCATTAGACGTCACCAATTAAGCCCTATACTATATACATCATTATAAGCTCTCTGTAAGTAATAATTAATTAACGTCTTCTTGTTGTTGTTTTCCTTAGTATGTAGTATTAATATTATTAATTTGTATGATTTTATAAGGTGTTTATGTGTGTGTGTGTGTGTGTTTGTATATATGTTTTGGGATCAATTTAGAGTTAAATTGTGCAATAGGTGTTAAATTAAGTGTTTAAGAAATGTTATTTTTCCCCTGGTATTTAGACATGATTAATTATGATTTTAGATGGTTTTGTTACGTTCTTTGATTTTTAATTGTTGATCAATTAATGGGCCGGTGTTAGTACTTTGACTTCTAAGTATTTTAATTTTTTTATTTAGGATTTGCAAATCATGGATAGGAAATGGATATGGTTTGATATATTGTCTAAAGCATATGAAGATGGTGTTAAATTTTTGTCATTTGCCAGAGCTCATATATAAGATGATAAGATTCCGTGTCCGTGTCAAATTTGTGATAATCATAGATCTCATTCCATTGATGATGTTAGAGGGCATTTCCGCGCTTATGGATTATTTGTTCTTACCAAACATGTATTTACATGGCGAAGATTTTTTTGATATTAAATATACATCAACGAGTACTAAAGGTAAAGAGGAAGACGTTGGTGATAATATGTGGAGGAAGACGTTGGTGATACTATGTTCAATTTGATAAATGATTTGGAAGAAAACTTTGTGCATCGTCCGGAGTTATTTGAGGCAATGATTAATGATGTCGAAACGCCTTTGTATGTCGAGTGTACAAAAAATGTAAAATTAGGGATATTATTAAATTATGGAATATGAAAGCGTTAGGAGGATGGACGAATTCGAGTTTCACAACTCTTTTAGAATTTCTAAAAGATGTTTACCGTAGGATAACAAAGTGCCACCTAGTATATACGAAGCGAAGAAGATGTTGAGCAATTTGGGAATGGAATATAAAAAGATACATGCCCGTCTATATGATTGTGTCCTTTATCGGAAAGGATATGAAGTTTAGATGAAGTTCAGTTTGTAACGAGTCAAGATGGAAGAAAGGCAAGATGCCATTGAATGGTAGAAAGGAGTGCCGGTTAAGGTGTTATGGTACATTCCACCAGCTCCACGTTTGCATCGTTTATACCGTAATGTGGAGCATGCTAAGAATTTGACATGGCACCATGATAAACACGTTGACGATGGCAAACTTAGGCGTTCGGCCGACGCACCATAATGGAAGACCTTTGATGACAATCATCTAGATTTTAGTGCAAAACTAAAGAATTTACATCTTGGTTTGTTGACGGACGGAATGAATCCACGTAGTAACATGAGTAGTCGGCATAGTACCTGACCAGTCATACTTGTCAACTACAATCTCCCTTCGAAATTGTGCATGAAGCAGAAGTTCTTGATGTTGACATTATTGATCTCAAGCCCCCAACAACCGGGGAATGACATTGAGTGTACTTGGCACCATTAATCAATGACCTAAAAAGCTTGTGAGAAGATGGTTTACAAGTTAGAGATTCTTACTGTTAAGATACGTTCAATCTACATGTAATGTTGATTTGGTTAATTAATGACTTTCCTACACTTGGCAACGTATCTGGTTATCCAGTGAAGAGTTCTATAGGTTGTCCAGTTTGTATAAAGGAAACATCTTCCATCCAATTGAAGAATGGTAAGAAAACCATTTACCTTGCTCATAGGAAATTCTTGCCAAAAAAATCATCGATACCGCAAACAAAAGCTTTTGATGGTAATACCGAAGATATATCCACTCCTCGGATTTTTTCTGGCGAAGCCATATTTGAGATAGTTAAAGATGCGAAAGTAGTTTTGGGAAAGAGAAAACGTAAGGCTCCAGTTGTCGATGGACCTTGGAAGAAGAAGTCAATCTTTTATGAACTTCCATATTGGAAGTCACTTTACATTCGTCATTACTTAGATGTTATGCATACTAAGAAAAACGTTTGTGAATCGATAATGGGCACATTGCTTGACATTCCAAACAAAACTAAAGATGGTGAAAAGGCATGGTTGGATATTAAAGAGGTGAAGATTAGACCAAATTTGCTCCCCGACAAAAGATCGAATGTCACATACTTACCTCCGACAAAGCACACATTATCCAGACAAGAAAAAAAAAAAAAGCTTTTTGAATGGCTTGCGTCCATGAAATGCCAATGGGTACTCTTCCAACTTCAAAAGTTTGGTGTCGATGAAGGATTTGAGGCTCATTGGAACGAAAACACACGATTGTCATATCTTAATGCAACAATTATTATCTCTTGCATTGCGGAGAGTTTTAAGGAAAGATGTGAGATATGCAATGATGAAGTTATGCTCATTTTTCATTTCAATTTGCTCTAAGGTAATCGATCAACTTATGTTTGATTTGCTACAATCAGAATTGGTGATGACTTTGTGCATGCTTGAGAAGTATTTCCCACCAGCCTTTTTTGATATAATGATCTACCTAACAGTGCACTTAGTTTGGGAAGTTAAGCTATGTGGATCAGTCCATTTGAGGTTGATGTATCCTTTTGAAAGGTACATGAAGGTTTTGAAGGGTTATGTGAAGAACCGAAATAGGCCAAAGGGAAAACCACATATCCGAGGAATTAGTTGAATTTTGCTCTGAGTATTTGTTCAATGCGGACCCAATAGGGTTGCCAATGAGCGGGCTATTTACGTCGAAAGGACTATCCAGGGCCATTCCTTCACCAGTAAATCAAGATGAATGGGAAAAAGCTTGTTTGTATGTTTTGCACAATGCTAAGGAAGTAGAGCCTTTCAGTGAGGTTCACATGACGGAATTAAGATATGCGAATCCAAGAAAACAAGATGTGAGAAGTGGATTCAAGATGAGCACAACCGGACATTTCGGCGGTGGATAAGAAAAGATTTGCATATGAAGGCTAGCGTTTCCCAAGACTTAATGAAGCTAGCAAAGGACCGTCATCGATAGTCACAAAATATACATCATACTTTGTCAATGGCTACTCCTTCTACACTCGCGAAAGAGATGAGAAGCATCCAGTCCAAAATAGTGGTGTAAGCCTTCGTGCCGAATCTATGTATATTTCATTTGCAAAGGACAAGAACCGGGTATACGGTTCCATTAACTATTTTGGGTTCATTAAAGATATTTTGGAACTTGATTATTGTGGCTTGCGGATAGCACTCTTTAAATGCAAGTGGGCTGACAATAATTTTGTTAAGATTGATAAGGATGACGTGACAGTGATGGACTTTAGGCGATTGGGAAACAAAAATGATCATTTCATTATGGCGTCGCAAGCGGTATAAGTCGTTTACATAACGAATCCCGACAATTTAGAGTTATCTTTAGTTGTGCCAATAAAACCAAAAATAATCTGGGATGGCCAAAAAGATGTTGAAGATTGCATCGACATTCCATCTTTCACAAATGGTTTGCCACCGGTGGAGGAGATTGATGATTTGGATGATGATTCCTCACACTTGCTTCGTTTAGATGTCGAGTGGACACGTGTTGAGAAAACCAAAAAAAAAAAAAAAAAACTTGATAGTTTTTTTTTTCCGTTGTATATAATTTATACGTTGTATTAACTTATGTGTTAATTGTGCATATTACATTATTTATATACACCTTTGTGTGAATGAATACAAGAAGAATTGTTATTGATAAACTGGTTCATGCATAACACACAGGTGTGGCCGTCTGTGAGATTATAGTGAAAAAAAAAATATTTTAAAACTTTTATGGTCACAATACCACGACGTTTTTTTTTATTTTTTTAAAAAAACCGTCATGGTATATGATAAACCATGATGGTTTTTAGGCAAAACCGTCGTGTTATATAACCGGGAGTTTTTAAAATGATGTAACAAATAAAATATCGAATATCAAGATGGTTTTCTAAATAAACCGTCTCATGGTGTAGTCTCCATATTTTTAAAAAGTGTTAATTAAGATTTTTTTTTTAAATTGAAAAGGTTTTTTAAAAAAAAATTGAATACCACGACGGTTTCCCATCAAAACCGTCATGGTACGTTAAGATACCACGACGGTTTTTTCAAAAAACCGTCATGATATCTCAAGCCAGGGAATTTTTAAAAATTTTTGAAAAATTTTCAAAATTTTTGCAAAAATATTTAAAAAATAGGCTACCAGACCGTCGTGGTATCCGAGGATACCACGACGGTTTTTTTAAAACCATCATGGTATCTATTCTGGGAAATTTAAAAATTTTCCCGAAAACCATGCGCGCGTGCATGTGTTAGAAATTTTGCTCCCTAGATATAAAAATAAAATAAAAACCTCATTCCCTCCACTTTCTCTCTCTCATTTTCGGTCTCCCCCACCATTCTCTCTCTTTGCTTGCCGTGCGTCCTCCATTTTCTCTCTTGGCTCCTATATCCATTCTTTCTTGTCCTCGCCCTCGCCATCTCGTCTCCCTCTCTCTTTCCTCACCCTCGCCACCTCGTCTCTCTTTTCTCTCTATCGCCGCACCTCTGCCGTTGCCCACGCCATCGCCCACGCTGGAACCGATAGACCCGCATGTACCCACACTCAAGTACTTGGTAAGTTTGCGGTCTCTCTTCACCGAACGGTTGATGGAAGTGAATTTGGTTGATTGTAAACTTCATTTTAAGTGATTATTGATTGTTGTTGTGATTTTGGGTGATTTTTTCCACAAAAAAAAGTGTTGATTTTGCATATTAAATTTATGCACACTACATGTTCGACCAAATACCTCTTTAAGTGAGACTTAGTTTTGGTTTGTTGTACAATGGTTGGATGAGATGATGGTTTACCAAATTTCCAGAGAAAAATTATTGACTTTGTTGATAGTTGATTTGGGAATTTTCCGTCCAAAATCCGTCTCCTACATCTTCGGTGATTGTTGATTGTGGACGTGATTTAGATTGCCCTAAAATTGCTTGGGAAAGGCACGGATTCGACAATTTTCCGGAAAAAGTGTTATTTTGTGACCTATATGTTAGCATTTGACATGTTCAATAAAATGCTTATTTGAGTTCGAATTAGTTTTAGATTAAAATAAATTGTTTGGGTAAGACACGGATTGGTTTATTTTCCGGAAAAAGGGCTGATTTTGTGACTTATATGTTAGCATATGACATGTTCAATAAAATGCCTCTTTGAGTTCGAATTAGTTTTAGATCAAATTAAATTACTTGGGTTATGCATGGATTTGGCAATTTTCCGGAAAAATTGTTGATTTTGTGAGTTAAATTTTCGTATATAACATGTTCAATAAAATGCCTTTTTGAGTTAGAAATAATTTTAGATTGATTTAAATTACTTTAGTAAGGCACAGATTTGGCTATTTTTCGGAAAAAGGGTTGATGTTGTGACTTATATGTTAGCATATGACATATTTGATAAAATGCCCCTTTGATATGGTTGTGTGTCATTTCCGTAATTAATTAAGTAAATTATATGTTTATTTGCACGGATTTATAATGATTTAATGTATGCTTTCGTTTGTTTTTTATGTGTTTGGGTGCCATGATTTTATAATGATTTAATAACAAAGATTTTTTATTTTTTAACGTGTTTCAGTGCGGAGTTACTTTAAATTGATTTAAAATGTCACAGGATCGCGAGGAGGAATACTCAACTCAAACTCAAATTGGAAAACCACACCGAACCAACTCACCTAGATTCAATCCCAATGAAGATAGTAAACGAAGAGCAACTCTTATGAGAAGAGTCCACCAAGTTAGGACAAAGGGAGAACGAATTGAAATTTCATTCAGCGCGAAAGGGCAACCATTAAGGAAAGAAGGTGATCCATTATAGAGCTGGATTGGAGTGCTTGCTCGAGAGCACATACCCATTTGGATATCTGACTTTAGAAGTGCCGATTTAGTCCAAAGGAAAAAAAGAGTGTGGGTAGAAATTGTAACTTCTTTCACTATGGAGCTTTCGTTTAAAAAACAAGCTTTAAAGTCATGTGCAGAGTTAGTGAAAAATTTTAGACATGATCTTTACCAAGCTTTTGTTAGGGGTAATATTGATGAAGAAAATGTATGGCAACGATCGCCAAAAGTGGTTCACAATTACCCCACCATCAGCCAAGATGATTGGGAAAAATTCATTGAGTGTCGTCGGACTCCGGAATTCAAATGACTATCCGAACAAAGAAGTGAGATAAGAAAGAAGAGTAAATACGGATCAACCAGGGGCCGAGACGGATATAGAAAACGTAACCAAGCTCATGTACATGAATTACTTGGATAAAATGTGTCAATGGTATGTTGTACTTTCAATTTCTTCTTTTATGTTTACTATTGGTAATTATTAAACTGCAGTTCAAGAAGACGGGAAAATAGGTAGAGCGGCATGATAGGTGGTTGAACATGCGCGTTAAACCCGATGGATCGTTCAAGAATGAAGCATTTAAAAATATTGCCGATACAATAGTAAGTTTTTTAATCCATTTAAAATATATTCATCCCGTACATTCCTTTATGTTTACGAAGTCATAACATATTCTCTAATTGTTATAGGATGACTTCAGTGAACAACAGATACAAGGAAGTTTCGAATCTGTGGGGACAGATGACATATTGACCAACGCATTAGGCAATGCCGAGCATTCGAGTTGGATTTGAGGTCAATCTAAGTTTGTCAAGCAGTCGCAATACTTCAACCTTGTACAAAGTTCAAGGGAAAATGCTGAAGTCTTGGATATGAAATGGCAGTTTACCGCATTGGAAAGAACCGTATAGGAACTTTGTGCGAAGCGCGGTATCAATCGAGAGACTATGGCCGAGGAGCCGATCGCACCGATTGTTGATCAACACAACAGTTTCCAGGCTAGTTGCACTTTGAATGAAAAAGAAGCTGAGGTGTTGGATCCAAAACCCATGCCTAATGTAAGTAAGGAATGACAGTTATTTCTTCCTGATTTAATTAACGGAGGAGATGTGCTTGTTGCAAGTGACACGACATACATGGACTGTGTTCCAACCGACACAGACCATGAGATTCCTTTAGGTCAGGAGAATGTACGAGTGACAATTATAGTCCCAAAACTAAATGATGCACTCCTACCTATTCCAATGCACGAAGCCACATGTATTGAAGAAGCTGTCGGTGGGTTTGTTGCTTGGCCAAAAAGATTAGTCATTGTTCAAACAAGTTTGAGCCAGGCAAGTCAAGGTCCCAGTCATGATCCTCACCGAGAACCTGAGGGAAGCAAACGAACCAAAAATAGAGTAGGAGGAAGAAAATACAGTGGCAACCGGGGGTACAACAACAACCGGTGCAACAAGAAATACCTTCGTTTGACTTTAGTGAAATTCCCTTCGAATTGAGACTTTGGCATATTACGCACAAAATTCCACGCGTGACCGTATCTAAATAATGTGCCTACTACAACATTTCGTCATTGGCGATGACATACCCATATATATTGTAACGACCCGACTTTTTGGACCGTTAACTCGCTTACTTATTCTCTTTTAATTTAGTCTTAACATTTATTTATGTTTGGTTCCAAAATTATAGATTTTTTTTTAACATAAACTATATTCATACAATAAAATTTAAATTTACTAAAATTTTTAACTGAAGGAATTGGAAACTTATAGATGATGAATATCCTATTCGAATTCGCATTTAAATAAAATTTTAAAAGTTATAACTTTATGTAACTTAAAAGGAAATAGTCTAAAGTCTTTTTTCCCGTGAAGTGCTCATATTAGTTTAGCAGTACCAAAACATGGGAATATAATTATAAATATAGTCGATACAAAATCATTTAGGAAGTCTAATTGCGGAAATTAAATTCGTAGTGGTATCTCACTCCCTTCCTTCATCTCCTCCACACAGCTTCGTCTGTCCATAAGAACATCTAAGTAATGGACTGCTTACCTGCGTTACCTATAGCACAAACACACATACGTATGAACTTTCGCTCAACAAATACAAACAATATCTCACAAAATATTTTATAAAGTCATGTCATCACACGTAATATCAAAAATGTTCAAAAGTGAATGTGATCATGTGTATGTTCATTTATGCTTTATTATATATATATCTTGTCTACTTAAAGGTCCCTATGTCATACCCATATGTGCGTAACCAATGGGAAGTTAGGAGAGCGACCCTCCAACAGCCTCCAACGTCATATCGTACAACTTTCATTCTTGTCATATCCTCTCACTAATTGGAGGTTAGTACTACACTTAATCCTATATTTTATTTGCCTTATTCTCATTTATTGTGACAATGTGTAGATTTACATGTCACTATGCATCTATCATTATGGCATAAATATCTGTGAGATATCCCGATCATGTCAACGCAAGAGAAATTATGAACATTAAATACTTAAATCAAAGCGATACGTATAATTCATATACTCATCACATCATCAAGTCAAGTCATAGCAAACGTAGAGCATCAACAAATAAAACATTTTGTTCCATACTGTAGGTGAGGTTTGTACTTACTTGTCTTATGTGCTTAAACTTCCAGAATTGTACTCCTACTATGTAGATTTGGGAAATTGTCCTAATTTAATAATATCTTATTATTAGATGGAATCATAGTTATATTACTTTATTCGTTTATTTATTTATTTTATAAACTATAATGAACTTAATTTACTTATATCATAATTTATCTTAACAATTAATTCACATTAATTATTAAGTGTTAAAATAAATTTATACTAATTATTATTTAATTATTTTAGTTTAATTAATCAATTGAGTAATAATTAATTAACTAATTAATTAAATAATATTTAATTATTACTTTATTTAATTGAGTAATTATAATTAAATTATATAATTTTTAATTGACTTATTAATAATTATCTTGTTAATAATTTAATTATGTTACTTAAATATTCTTTCTCATATAATAAATAATTTATAATTATTAATTCTAATATTAATAATTACTAATTTTATTAATCCAATAATTAATGTTTGATTAATCTCTAGTTAATCATCCATAGTTATTTTGAGGATTATATCAATGATTAATGATTAATGATTAATTAATCTCTAATTAATCATATATTATAATTATGTAGTTATGTAACATAATAATCTTGATTATCATCTACTAACTCTTATAATTAATTAATTAATTATTAATCACATTTGGTTATGTATTTAATTAATTAATTAATTAATTAATTAATCAATCAAGGTGATAAGGAGTCACCTAAGTGTATACCTCTCTTTTATTATTGGGCTAGTCCAATCCCCTTAGTTATGTTCATTTAGTTGGGCTAAGGTAATCTCTTGGTATATACCTAGTAACTCTCTAGTGTACCTTATCTTAGCCCGTTAAAACTTATGATTTAACTTTATAAAGTTAGGATTTTTTACATTATTTGATCATACACTTAAAATCAACTCATTTCATAAGTAAATATATTAATATATTATGACTTACTATTATGTCACATTTTAATGTTTAATCGTTTTATCAGTGTAAAATTTTAAATTATAAGATTTATTTAGATTCGAGTATAATTCCGTTTTGGACACTTGATGACTTGTTAGAAAGCTTGAAACATCTAGTTTCTGTTTTTATAATTTGTTTTCTAAGATTTCAAGCATTTCAAATATTTATATGGCCGTTTTTCTAAGTGTCTTATGATAAAATTTCGGATTACCAGACTACAATACAATTTTAAGGGATTTATTAAACTTTACGTACATATCCGTTTTAAACAAATGATATCTTATTTTGAAATTTAAGATGTTACTTTATAGCGATAAAGTTATTTCCTTTATTACTTAAGCGTTTCATACCATTAACTTAGGCTTTGGTACTGTTGGTTTCACATTTAGACCACAAATCTAGATTCATAGGTGAGATTAGAAAAATCATAATAATTTACTTACAGGTCCAAATAAGACAAAAGATATGTCATTGGAAAGCTTATAATGTTTATTTTGTATAATGAGAATAGTTTTATAAAAAGTTAAGGTTTACAAACTAAAAAAAATACAAAACCCATGGCTAGTACAGGGTCCCAGTAAGGATTTTCGGTTCGAAGCCCAAATTTGTAAAATTAACCAAAAATTGCATATTTATCCATTCAAGGCATTTGATACCTTGTTGAAAAGCTTAAAGAATCTAGTCTTTAGTTTTCTAATTTATAATCCAAAATTTTGATTCCAAAGGGTTCGGAGTCCAGAAAACCCATGGCTAGGCTGTGTCCTAGAGGTTCATTTTCTCTCTAGTTTTATGTCACAAATTCAAAGGCACATAACTTTAGACATATAAAAGCAAATCAAGTGATTCCGAAGCCTAAAATGAAGCTTATCCTTTGTAGAATCTTAATATATAATTTATTTTTCATACTAAAGTTCCTAATGCATGCTATATGACCACAACAACTACAAACTTCAACAAAGTTCATAGATCTTACCGAAATGCTCCGGGAATCCTTTAAGATCTCGAACCTCCAAAGGTCTTCTCAAAAATTTTTCCTAGGTAAGAAGAAGTCTAACATTAAGATCATAACTAAACATCATGCTTAGTTCTCCAAAAATGACTAAAACACGAAGAATACCACTAGGTTACTTCTAGTAAAGCATCCTTTAACTCCGTCTCACACTTCTTCGATCTTGGTGACGGGGTTTCTTAGAGCTTGAAAATGGATGGAAGAGGGTGCTAGAGATGTGTTGGAGGTGGAGAATAGTGTTGGTGGTTCTTGTTTTTGTTTTGAGCTTGGTGGTGGCTAGAGAAGCTAGAGTTTTTGAGTTTAACTTGTGTAAGAATAAAATGGGGTTTAGGGGTTTGTGCACAGCCAACTTTCACCTGAAGGGAGCTGTATTTAGAGGGGTAAAATTGGAAAATTTTTGACTGATTTTCCCCTTCAATACCGCCACTTCAAGGGAGCGTTTTGGGGTGAAGATTTGGTTCAACAAGGTGGAGACAATGGGTCACTTTCACTTGTCTCTTCCTTCGGTCAACTTGCCAAAATAAACCATGACATCTCTTACATGTGATTGCATGCATAAACCACTTTCTTCTTTTCTCATTTGTTCACATTTCCCCTTATTTTCTTGAACCAAAATCCGAATCCCCCCCCCCTAGGCTTTCGTATTTTCATTTTGTTTTTCTTTCTTCCAATTTCCACCCTTGATCTAAGGTAGTCATCCTTATTCTCATCCATTGGATCTTTCATCACACTAATCCTTACCTTAAGCTCTCATTGGTCACTTATCATCCAAAGTTTGGCCATTGATTTGCCTAGGATCCCTTAACATAAAATCTACATCATTGATTTCAAATCAAGCATAATTTTTTATTAATCTTCGGCCTTTGAATTTCCAAAGAGTAAATACTAATCATTCATCTTCTATTTATGTGACACATTAATTTTCCAATCACCCTCTCGAGACTTGACTATTGATATGATCAAAATAAATGCTAAGATCATTAAATCGACCTACTAATAAAAATCATGGTTCTTCCCAAAAATTATCGTAATCGCACTAATACGACATAATAAATTTTTCATATAAATTTATATATCTTTCAACTCATCTCTTATGTAATTAAAATTTCTCATTTAAATAGAGAAACTTAACATTATTAAATCATCGTCATTATCACACTGATGATGCATATACAATAATTCATGATCTTGAAATTTCATATTCATCAAAATAATTCATTAGAAGTATATTAATGAAGGAAATCCATAATAATAATTCATGAATTAAGTTTATGAATTCCTAGGGCATCATATATATTGGGTTTGAAGATGTCTACCATTTCATAACATTTAAAGAAATCAGTATAAACAGCATAATGGTTTACAGCAGGTAATACATTTATCCTTAAACAATTTAATTATTATGACGTAAGTATTATTTGATGTTCATATCTCTGAGTCTATGCATACAATAATTGTTGTTGTAATTGTTTTGAAATTTGTCAAATTGTTAGGACACTTAATGATTGGAAACTATTGGTGGGAAGAGGAATAAGACAACAACGCAACTGGGAGATGTTGATTGATACTGTTCGATGTCCAACACAAAAAGGTTATGCAGAGTGCAGTTATTTTGTGTTAGCTTTTATACAAGAAATAACCCTCACTGTTGATGGACTAGCTACCCTTCAACCCAAGGATTTTTATACTGATGCTGACATGAGTTTGGTTAGGTAAGAGTGAGCTACATTTGTCATCCGGTTTATACAATATTGAAAGCAATATATCAATTTTGTACTCTATGCATATTAATTGTTGTACATTGTGATTTAGGTAATTACAGATTATTTATAATTTTATTCTTAACTGTGTAATAATAGATAACACACAGGAGTTGTCACCCATGGGAAATGAAACGAATTCGCAAAAATTTTTTTGTTAAGGGCTACCATGACAGTTTCCATGACCGTCGTGGTAGGCCCCCTACGACGACGATTTCCTCATGGCAGCCCCTAGCTATCACAACGGTTTCCCATGGAACTGTCGTGGTAGGTTGATCTAGCACGACGGTTTCCATAAGAAACCGTCGTGACCTACCACGACGGTTTTTTTATAAAACCGTCGTGACATGTTCTTAAATGTTTACATTTAAGCCCGATTTTTTTCCATTATACGATAGTTAAAAAACTATTGTGGAATCTTAAAAGATTCCACGACCCACGACCTTGGATTTTACGGCGGTTTGAAAACTATCATGGAAGCGTTACCACGACGGTTAAAAACCGTCGTGGAATCTACATTCTATAATAGTGAGTATTTTGCAAGGTTGAAAATATTGATATTTGTGGAAATATCGGTACTTAAATTTTACAAAAATATATATCGGTGGAAATTTATGTAAAATATGAAAATTTATTTAAAATTTAAATTTTTAAATAAAATTTAATGAAACTCTAAAATGGTTAATAATACATAAATTAAATGAAATCTCAATTAATATTAAGTATTTGATAAATTTACATGGTAATAATGGAGTATAATACAGTAAATGATAAGTTGATGTTCATCAATTAAGTAAAATCATTAAAACGTAACATAATATAGGTATATTACTTTCATTGTTTCATACATAGTAAGAAAACATTCATTTTAAAATAACTTTTAGAATGTTTGAAAGTATTTGCAATATCTTATTAATATAAACAACATTGATACAAAGATAATATGATATTTGAGTTTTTTTTTTAAATATAATTTTGGATATGTTATATGTCTCTCAATCTCTAATATCTATCATAAATTAAAAAAAAAATTGTGCGTGAATTAAAAAAAATCATGAAATTTTATATTCAAAGATAAAAAATTATATTATGATTAATATTTTACGGATATTTCACCGATATTTCTTTAGAAATTTCTGGAAATTTCCACAATATTTTGTCATTTACTACTACACTTTTCACAGAAAATCAATATTTCTGTAAAAAAAAAAAAAAAAATCGATATTTACAAAAATTTCTAAGGAAATTTCGTAAATATTCTGCAGAAAATAAATGACACTCCTATTTTTATATTAGTATTTTCAAAATACGAAAATTTCCATAGAAATATCGATAAAAATGTCGATTTTTCAATCCTTGATATTTTGTTAACTGAAACGAGCGTAGGGGCCGGTTTCCCTACTAAGTTCCAGCAGATAAGCTAAACTCTTAAGTAAGAACATTTTTGTGATAACTTTGAATATAAATTGAATTTAAAATCAATTCATTTTTATTTTTTAACTTATCAAAAGTTTTGTTGACCATAAGGGATCCGTTTGGATCATCGACTCCAATAACTATTAATTAACTCTAGTACAATATGTGTTGGTTGATGGTGAAACATTTAAGTAAATTTAAATGTTTTCACTATTTCATTACAAATTAACTTGAATCCAAATTCAAATTTTTACTTTATAGAAATCCATATCACTCATATTTCTCTGTCTTTCTATTCAAATGTTATAGTCAACAAAAAAGAGTTTGAAGTATTCAAACACACATTTAGTTTAAATACACAATTAAAATACTAATCAGTTAACACATGTAGTCAACAAAAATAGCAATTATTGTACTCAAATGCAAAATACACATTTGGTTGGGTCACACCACCAACAAGGATTTTTCAATCTTGTACTCACTTCTCCTTATGCAGAGATGAGTGCAGGGATGGAGATTATTCTGAGGGATAGGGATGAGGACAGAAAAGCATTACCCGACCTCATTTCATTGTCATCTCATTTTCTCACTCAACAAGATTACGATTCGTCCCAATTGGGTCGAGCCCGTTGAGTATGAACGGCTGCTAGTGACCCAAAAGTATTCCAGTTGTCTTGCACCGCTTAGTCCCTTTCCCCGACGACATTTCATTCTTTTAAAGTAAACCAACAAAGCTTGCAAGATCTTCAAGAAGTGACATCCTCCAACGGAGTCCAATGCTCGTTTCTCGTAAACTAACATGAAAATATTGTTATTTAAAATATGGCCTCTTCATAACATAATTCATAAGTTTTTTTTTTTTTTTTTTAAGTTAATAATATTATTATATCTACTGTATCTGTCGATTTGAACTACATAGTTTATAGTGCAGTCAAATGAAGAATTGATATTACTAATTGATTACGCCACCGGCAAACATTAAATTTCGTACTCGCAATCATTTTTTAACCAAGCACTACATCTTAGAAGCGTCCAAATTTACAATGCATACAAATCTATTCATGTAAAAAGTCTGTTGCATATTGTTCAGCAAACCAAGCACTACATCTTAGACGCGTCCAAATTTACAATGCATACAAATCTGTTCATGTAAAAAGTCTATTGCAGATTGTTCAGCAGATCAAGTCCATTGATCCAACAAGAGACTAGCTAGCTAGAAAATTCTACATTCTTAGTTAACCGATTAAACCATGAAGCTTCTTAGTGAAATCATCGATACAAGATGACTCTAGATCTTTGTTGAGAAGCTGATCACGCAACTTGACACAATTGGTTCTAACCTCTCTTCCAACCTCGCTATAGTTTTCTTCCATCACTGTCCTTATCGCTTGGCACACACTTTCTCTAGTGAAGAACCCGTCTTCGTCGCTTCTCTCCACTTCGACCCCATCCTTCGGTCGGTTTCCAATTAGCCTCGCGTTGAAAATCTGATCACCTTCATACGGAATCATCACCAGTTGACATTTACTCCTCACCAATCCCTCCATTAAAGAACCTGACCCGCAATGCGTAACATAGCACCCTACAGATGGGTGCTCCAATACGAGGTTTTGTTGAATCCACCCACCATGAACCACTCCTCTTCCCCCAACTCTCTCTTCAAATCCCTTTGGCAACGCTTCTTCCACCGTATCTGCCCCAGAAGGCAGTTTTAGCACCACCAAGAGTGGCAATCCCGAAAGCTCAAAACCCGACAACAATTCTTGGAATTGATCTTTTGTTAGAGTCCTCTCGCTTCCAAATCCACAGTAAATAACTGAGCCAGTCTCAAACCCACCTAGAAAACTTGCCCATTTCTCTTCCAAAGTAGTACTAGTTATTGGATGTTCCGGCATCACTGGCCCTGCAAGCATAGTAGGCTTCCCAATCCGCCTTTGGACGAACTCTGATGAACGGTCCTTCAATCTCTCTGCACCCTCTGGATGCAAAAGCATCGCTGTCTCTTACGGCGATATAGAACCGATCATAGAAGGTAATATCACCATCCCCTTTAGGTTCTGAGTTGGCGACGAAGAATCTTGTTTTGTGTCGAAGGATTTTGATGGATGAAGAATAAGGGAAACCAGGAGGTGGCTGCAGCAGTGTATGCTCGGTCAACGATGTCATTTCGTCTGCATCTAGTTCCTACAAGTACAGTAAGCTACCATCACCGGACTGACGACTGAGAAATATACACTTTTGATGCCTAAGGGGGGCGCCAACTTTGGCATCTAGTGTGCAAAATCGAAGAAGAAGATGTCGGCTTTCAGGTCTCGGAGGTAAAGTTCGAACCTATCTTGAGTTCGGTCCATGGACGTCATGTGATAAGCGGCAATAGAGGGGGAGGAACGTCGGAGGTTGTCTTGCCGCCAGACGGGAGGCCATCGACGGCAGCAATGGTGAGAGGAACAAAGGTAATGAGATGTGGGAAGTGATTCAAATGTTGCAGCTTGCGTTGTGTTACGAAGAAGGAGATTTTATGTGGCCTTTTCTGGCTAGTTTGTTTGTGATGTGGAGTTAAGGAGTAATATGGCCAAAAGCAAACCAAGGGCACATTGCAATGTGCAAAGAAGAAGAATGATGTCCCACCATTTTTTTTTTTCTTTTTTTCTTGTGAATTTAAGATCAGTACAAATGTTACTAAAAGAAACTTGGTAGACTGCCTAGTTGTTTGCAAATTTAAGGAAAAAATTGGAAATTAAGGAATAAGAAAAAGATCAAATGATGGAAGTTTGATGGGAATTTTTATAAGCTAAGATGATTATATGATATAATCAGTTAATCAAGCTAGGAAGCCAAAAACAAGTTAAAGACGTAGAACGAGCATCCATACAAGTCAGATAAAAAAGGCAAACCAATAACAAGCATGTATTATGCCATTTTCAAATTGGCCCAGAGATGAGGAAAAGATATCGATCGACTCCTAAAATCCTCATGTCTACAGAGAAGAATGCTAATTATGCACTTGCTCATAAAGAAGTAGAGTTCATGACTTCAAGATCTTGGGAGAAATTGACAAAGCTCAATAATTTGTAAAGAAATAAAATTACTAATTCTGAAAAAGAAAAATATCTATAAATTTTGTGTTCGAAAGGAAAATGATTTAAATATATACAAATGAAACCACGTTTTGGTAGGGTTCATTTACCTTTCTAAGGTGTTTTTTTATTGTTTTATTTATTTTTGTTTGGTTTACTATTAAGGCTGGATTCTGAACTTCTTATTTTTCTCTGTATTTTTTTTTCTTTCATCTTAATAAAATTAAGGGGGGGAGTTAGCTTCTCCTTTGCCTTTACATTTAAAAAAAAAAAAAAAAAAGGTCATAACAGAAGAAACAAGTTGTTGGTATGCACCTCACGATTAACGCTAATTGTTTTTAGTTTAATGATCTATCTTATGAGGTTCTTATTAATTTATTAATTAGTTATGTGGATAATTGTTTAGGTAGCTCCTCTGTTAACATCATCACTACGGGAAGGATGATCAACTTGTATTATTTTACTGATAAGATTATGATGGTGGCTACTTTTTAAATTAAAATTGCTAATTTTGAAAAAGAATGGTGTCTATAAATTTTGTGTTAGAAAAGGAAAAGATTTAAAGACATACAAATGAAACCACTTTTTGGTAGGGGTGACAATTCGTGTCACATATTGGGTTCGTGTCGTGTTAGAGCTGTGTCGATTTTTTTTCCCCAACCCGAACACGACCCACGACACGAAAACAACATGAAACCGCGATACGAACACGACACAAACCTGTCACGGGTTGAAATGACACGAACCGAAATTGACTCGTGACACAAAATTGACCCGCAACACGAAATTAACACGAAATTTGACCCGAAATTGACACGAAATTTGACGACGCGAAAAAAACAGGTCATGTTCGGGTTCTACGGGTCCAACCTGAACACGACTCATTTTTTCTCGTGTCAATTTTGGGTGACCCGAATTTGACCCGACACCTATTTTTCCCAACCTGAACCCGCGAAATTCATGTTATTTTCGAATAGTATCATCGTGTCACGACCCCTACTGTCACCCCTGCTTTTTGGTAGGGTTCATTTATCTTTCTAAGGTGTTATTTTTATTTATTTATTTTTGTTTGATTTACCATTAAGGCTGGATTTTGAACTTCTTATTTTTCTTTGTATTTTTTTTTCTTTCATTTAAATAAAATTAAGTGGGGAAGTTAGCTTCTCCTTCCCATTTACATTTAAAATAAAAAATAAAAAAAAGTCACAACAGAAAAAACAAGCTGTCGGTATGCACCTCCTGAGTAACGTTAATTGTTTTTTAGTTTAAAGATCTATCTTATAAGTAGTTGTAAGGCTCTTATTAATTAATTAATTAGTTATGTGGAAGTAGGTGACAACTGTTTAAGTAGATCCTCTATTGACATCACCACTATGGGAAGGATGATCAACTTGTATTATTTTACTGATAACATTATGATGGTGGCTACTTGTTAAATTACAATGGTGACCTATAAAAAATAATAATAATAATAAAGATGATCTGTAAAGTAGAAAAATTAACCTTACGATTGTTAATGTTCCTTATATAACTCAATCATTAAGGTATTTTTTTTAACTTGACAATGAGAGAATTCAAACTACATATTTATAGAGAAAATGGATTTGAATGATATAAAATTACTGCTATATTATTTTTGTAACCTCGCTCAACTATAAAGTTCAGATCTATAAAAATACGATTTTATAGTCCATGTAACGGTTTCATATAAATTGTATGAGAATAAAACATATATTATATATTTTCTCTTGCTAGGAAATGATATGGATCATGTGCAATTGATGTCGTACTCAAAAGCATAGATTTTTAATAGAAATAAAGGTCTGTCGCATTTTCGTTTTTTGTTTTACTAGTACGGGCGTGCAATCACTAAAACAAATTCTTACATATGAAACTACTCACAAAAATGAATAGGCAAAATTCCTACATTTAAAACTACATATGAAACTGCTCACAATAATTACTACAAACATTGTTGAAAATAATGACTAGGCAAAACTCCTATTGTATCTAGTATTGGAAATGAATTGTCCATTTAGGTGAACATCTGAAGATGATATTTTAAATTTTGCATTGAAAATATGTGTTTGAGAGTAAAACTTTTAAAAAAATTCTATGATATAAAAAAAATAAAGCAAAAGTTTAAAATGTGTTCTGAAAAAAATACAAAATGGACCTCGTCTTGTTTCTCTCATTGCTTCGAGTATTTTGACATAAAAAATATCTCATTCTGATTTGAAATGAAAAAATTATTAATTTTTAAAATTTAAGTTTTTTAAAAATAAAATAAAATAAAATCTTGATATAAAGTTAGGATATTAAAATCCAGATGGTATTTTCACCTTGTTATTTGAGCTGTGAACCTCTATGGGGCCACGCACCTTTGCTTTCATGGATTTTTACAAACCACTTGGATAAGAAAAGAATAAAAAAGAATTTGACAGACCCACTACACAGTAGGTATCATATGGAAGAGGATCATTACCGTTCCATAGTTTTCACAAACCACTTGGATAAGAAAAGAAAAAAAAAAATTTTTGAGAGACCCACCACACATAAGTATCATATGGGAGATGATAAACCACTTGATAAGAAAAGAATCTAAAAAAATTGAGAGACCCACCACACGTAAATATCATATGGGAGATGCTAAACCACTTGGACAAGAAAAAAATTTAAAAAAAAAAAATTGAGAGACCCACCACACAGTAAGTATCATATGGAAGATGATAAACCACATGAATAAGAAAAGAATTTTAAAAAATTGAGAGACCCACCATACGTAAGTATCATATGGGAGATGATAACCCACTTGGATAAGAAAAGAATTTAAAAAAAAAAATTGAGAGACCCACGACACGATACGGTAAGTATCATATGGGAGATGATAAACCACTTGGATAAGAAAAGAATTAAAAAAAAAAAAAAAAAAAATTGAGAGACCCACCACACGGTAAGTATCATATAGGAGTGGAGAGATCCACCGCACAGTAAGCAATAAGCATCATATGGGAGAAGATCATTACTATTTTACGGGTTTTCACAAACCACTCAGATAAGAAAAGAATTAAAAAAATTGAGGGACCCACCACAGAGTAAGTATCGTATGGGAGAGGATCATTATCGTTAAATTTATTGACGGATGTCTGTTTTATTAGTATTTTAATAGATGATAGTTATCATTAATATCAAAGATGTTAGACCTACCATTCAAATCTTTAAATTATAATCTGATTTTCATTTTTTTCTTTTAATTTTACTATTTATATAATTCTGTAATTCAAATTTTAAAAATTCATAACTTTACATAGATAAATTCAAATGAAATGATTTTTTTTTAAAAAATTATATAGAATTTTGAGACGAACAAAATAAGTTACATATTGATATTTTTTCTTAACATAATTTAAATTTTTATATTTTTTTCACTTTAATAATTCAAACACCTCAATAAACATACAATCAATTCAAATCTTAGCTAAATAATTCAAATTTTAGTACCACATGCATGCTTATTTTATTTTGTGATAGCTAATTTATGAAAATTTAAAAAATATAAAGGAGAAAAGGGATAAATTAAAAATTGTTCAAATGTACAGTAATCACTAAAAAGACAGTAATCTAAAAAGATAATAAGATACTTATACATACAAATACCACTAGTACAGAATATAGATTCGACGACGGTTAAAAACCGTCGTGTTAATACTTATACGACGGTTTTTAAACCGTCGTGGAATCCACAGTCGTGGTATGTTTTTGGATTCCACGACGGTTTATTGACCGTCGTGGTAGACAAGATAACACGACGGTCAAAGACCGTCGTAGTACCCCAACTTACCACGACGGGCATTTGCCCGTCGTGGTAGGATCAACGAGGGAGAGAAAGAATCTGCAAAAAATTTGAAACCCGAGCCTCTCATTACTGAAAATGACGATCATCAAGACAAGAATGTTGATCATGATCATCATGATCAATAGACGATGGAGAATAAGTCTGCAAGCGATGAACAAGTCCAAGTTCAACATCAAGATGATCATCAAGACCGGCCTTACAAGTGCCCAAATTGTGACAATCGATATGAAACGCGACTTGCTCTCATCGGTCACAAGAAAAAGCACAATGAAAGAAGAAGAATTGATTTCGATTCTGATTTTGATGCTGATGACGAGGAGGATGAGGAAGAAGAATCCGGTGATGCAATTAGCCCAACCTGCGAGAAGAGTCTCCGGTCGAAGAAGTCGCTTTTCACTCAAACCTCCTCAAGTTCTTCTAATCCTCCTCCTCCTGGTAATTGGTCCGTCACCGCCAAGAGAACCGACCGTATAAGTATTGACTTGGTCTCCCCCACTTCCTCGAATTTGATCGGTCTGACGGTGCGCTCTCGTGAGAAGCCGGAAGCTCACACCGAATTGGGATCAATTATTGATCGGAGAGAAGAAAATAAAGCAAAAGGAGTAAAAGATAAATAAGATGAAGAAGAGGAAGAGCATCCGCGTCTTTAAGGAGGTCTTTGTGACCGTCGTGGTAGCTCCGAGATACCACGACGGTCTTTTGTGACCGTCGTGGTATCTCGGAGCTACCACGACGGTTTTCGTATGCTTTTCGTCTCCGTATTTTTTCCGAAATTACGACGACGGTTTTTTTTAAAACGGTCGTCGAATATCAGTCGTGGTATCCACATTTTCTAGTAGTGTACCAAAAAAAAAAAACGGGGGAGGAGGAAAATAGCATTTTTATAATGATGTGAAGAAAATAATAGCATATATTTTAGGGGTAGAAAATAAAAGCATATTTTTAAAATAAAAAAAAAACAAGAAAAATCCAAAAATGCCCTCATAACTGTCTCCTTACCCCAGACCAGCCAAACGTCGCCGGGACCGCCTCCATCTACTTCGACCTCGCGCTTAGACGGCGTGCCGCTGTCGTCAGACCACTGGTTGTAGAGGAGCAGACGAAGATCGCGAGGCCCAAATCGCGATATCACCCACTGCTGCTCGCGAAGATCTCCGCCGCATCCTCGCCTGAAGCTTCGTCTTCGGCGAAGATTTCCTCTGCAACAGCGGCTGTTGGAATTTTAGTGCTTCGTCGTCTCCGGCCGCAGAAACTTGGTTCACGATCGCGATCTACCATGAAGAAAACAACCTCGCACGAATCGCGATCCAACCTCTGGCGATGCCCCGAGCTGTCGTCTTCTCCGGCGAAACAGTGGTCGTCGGCGCCCGAACGTCAATGGATCTGAAATCACGTGTGACTTCACACCATATTATTGTATAAATTTACATACATATTACTGTACGATTACTATAATATTTATTCATTTATAATTATTATTATTTTAATCACACGATATTAATTAAATGGTTATAATAAATTGAGTAATTGATTAAAAATTTTTAATGATAATTAATAAACATAAAACTTGAAAAGCTCGTTAAATGTGATTTAAAAAGACAATTTATTGATAACTTACTGACATGACATCTCTATTTTTTTAACTAAATTATAAATCAAAGAAATTCATTTTTAATTTATTGACACATTTCAATCTACTTTTTCTCAAATCCTTTCTTAAACCACTCACTTATAAAAGTTTAAATTTTAATTATTACTTATTACACTATTCTTATTATTCCAAAAATATCTTTTTTTTCATCCACCAACTAACAATCCGTTCCAAAAACTTAACACTACTAATAAAATATAAATCCTTTATCTATTTGGCATGTTAAATTGAGTAAATTTTTATATAATAATTTATCGATCTCATTTGATCTTGTTGCTAGTTAAACCATGAGGGAGTTTAAATTTCTTTTTTTTTTTTTTTTTTTGGTTACTTCGGATGACAAGAATGAAAAAATTGAACTTGATTTTCCATCGAGAAAATTGTTTAAATTCTGGAAGGGACCACAGCATCCAAGGTATTTTTCTAGATTAAAAAAAATTAAAATATTTTATAAATATGTGAGTCAACAATCCAGATCTAGTCCCTTCAAAAGAAAAAAAAATTCATAAATCTAGTGCTATGTTTTTCTAGTTGAACAAATTATACGTTTTACAGTAATTTGATGAACAACAAATCTAATTGCTTTAATAAATAAATAAAAATATGGTTTTTTTTTTTGGGTATTATAGTATAATTGATGGTGGAGCGTTGTAGACAATAAGGGATACATAGGTGAATGTGTAAAGAACATAATTGAAAAAAAAAAAAAAAAAAAGGTCACAATGGAATCTTTTTTCTCATAATTACTAATTAGAATTGAGTTTATATTGTATTTGAAAACTATTATTTCTTTCAATTATTAAAAATATTATTTTGATTATTAAAATATATTTAATTATATTTAAAAGGTTAACATTTTGCTTAATTGATAATAATAAGTTACATAAAACGTCACATTATCAATTATAATTAAAGACTGTACTTTTTTGATAATTTTATCGGTAATCATCCATGGTAACATAAAAAAAAATAACCATTGAAATCACATTCATTATTGTATATATTTATCATGTAACAATAAGAATTCGTTTGATTCGCCATCTTAACTTCAATTAAATTATATTTTTTCATATCAATTTTTATCTTTTTTTCAAAAGTCAATAAAATTATAACTAGCTTTTGACAAATCAGTCAACTTTAACTTAAAAATTTCATCTCCAACCAGCAAACCAAATGCAAGCTAAATTATACACTGTTTTGCCAAAATATTTAATGTATATAATTTACTAGGAAATAAACAGAAAAAAGCTATATTCTTGGTGAATATTGGTTTATTATACATATTACCATATTTACAAAGCAGAACCATATTTACAAGAAATAAATACCCTATCACTAATCCACCCAAAAAAAAAAAAAAAAACCGTATTACTAGGAATGAATAAAAATGGTAATATACAGGTAAATTAAAGCTTTATTTGGTAAATTCATATATATTAGAAATGCCATATTTCCTTGGAAATACTGTATTTTCTAGGAAATGATTCTAAAATCATGCCCAAAAATAATATATATATATATATATATATATATTGCACTACTAGAAAAGAGTAATTGATCAAAATAATCCCTAAATTCTTTCAAAAGTGATGATTTGGTCCCTATTTTTTTAATTTTGGTCCAGACGACCCTAAACTTTTTAAATGGTAACAATCTAATCATTTTCGTCCAATTATATTAAGTTTCTAATGAAAAATGTCACGTGATCTATCAAATGAATTAGATTAATCATTAAAAGACGAAAATATCCTTATTTTTTGAAAACGCACGAATCAATATACATTTAAAGAGAGAGAGTGAGAGTGAGCTTATTGAAAACCTAGCCCCCCCACACCCCGTGTCATCCCCCCTTGCTGGCATCGGTGAGCTAGTCCCCCCCACCAGCCCCCCAGGCAATTCTAGGCCCCACCGGCTGGCAAGCCCAAGCGCTCCCCCCCCCCCCCCCCCCCCCCGTCACAAACCCCCAACGAGAAATGAACTCTCTCTTTGCCATTCTCCCTTCATGCCGAGCTCCCCCCTTGTCGGATCCGGGCTCGCCAAACTGAAAACCTCCAGCCCCCACCAGCCGACAAGCCTAGGCAACCCCCCATCCCACCCAACAAATTGCACAAGCCATTTCAGTAGAGAAAGTTAAGGGTGGGGGTGATGAAATAGATGAATTATTTTTTTAATTTTGTCAAACTAATTAGTGTTATATTATTAAAATACCCTTTCAAATTATATAACATGCATTGCACATGATTCATTCGGTTAGAAATTTAACAGATTTAGAC
Organism: Ficus microcarpa; assembly: GCA_025413485.1. NCBI lineage: Eukaryota > Viridiplantae > Streptophyta > Magnoliopsida > Rosales > Moraceae > Ficus > Ficus microcarpa. The sequence continues at coordinate 23,783,517 of CM046379.1, read as the reverse complement.
GGAAAAGACTATAATTGCCAACATTTAGAGAGTTTAGGGTTATCTTAGCTAAAAATTAAAAAAATATTGATCAAATTATCACCTCTTCAATAATTTAGGAACTATTTAGATCAATTACTCACTAGAATATACCGTATTTCCTTAGAAATAAATTTTTTAAAAATACAGTACCTCATAAGACTTCTTACTAAATAAATGACTACTAGAAAATTTTCAATGAAAATCTTGAAATCTAGTAAATACCGTATTTCCTTATAAATAAAAAAAATATATATGTACAGTGCTTGATACATATTCTTGGTTAATAAATGACTAGACTTATAGAAAATATTCCATGAAAATCCATATTTCCTTGGAAATATCATATATATTAGGACATACCATATTTCCTTGGAAATAAAATAAATAATAATATAGCTGTTATTTATCTTCTTTGGTGAATATATGACTAGTGATCACCGTGAAAATCTTGAAATTATCCCAAGGTGGAAAATCCTATTATCTCCTCTTGCTCCTCACTAGTGTAGCCCACCCCTATGCAACCATCGCTAATAACCAAAGAATAGATCTGCCAAAGAAGAACAACTACCCCTGTGCAACGTTTGCCAGCCTCGCGATCGTTGACAGACCTACCGGAGTCAGAGATTGCGATGATGTCCACGCCACCGTCACGGCATCCACCGGCACGATCCGATCCAACAGTAGAGAGAGAGAGAGAGAGAGAGAGAGAGAGAGACAACTACGCAGGGGAAGAGAGAGAGGCAGTAAATCGTGGTCTTCTTTTCCACCGTCATCGCGACGGTCTCCCCACTGTCATGACGACATCCAACGGCACAAGTACTCTCGGTAACGAAAGAGAGAGGAGATAGAGACACAGATGCAATGGAAGAGAGAGATAGGAGAGATGGGTAAAATTGGAAACACCTTACTTATTTTAAAGAAAAAAGTAAAAATATGTTATAATTTATTATCTTTTAAAAAATATATTCTAAACTTTATTGATACTTATAAAGTATGCCATATGCTATAATTTTCCCAAAAAAAAAAAAAAAAAAAAATTTGAAAAGAGGAGACGTAACCACGTTTGAGTCTCAAAGTTTTCTATTGTCTTCTCTTCTTCCGAGTTCAGCCAAACAACTTCAAACTTATTGCAACCCCATTGAGACTAGCTCATGGACAGAATAAAGAGCTCAGAGTCTTGGGTTTAAATGTAAAATTTGAGAGGTAGGTTTTCTTTTAGCAAGTCAAAACATGGATTCATAACAGTGGATACCAATATAATTCCATAAAATTGAAAAATAAATAACAAGGAAAACTACAAACTGAAAGAAAAAAGAAAAAGAAAAGAAAAAAAAAAAAAAAAAAAAAACAGAACCTTTAGGGGGAAAAAAAAATCTAGAAACATTAAACCTTAAACAACTAAAGTCTTGAGCTTCTGACTGAAATCATCAACGTAAAACGACTCAAGGTCTTTATTAGAAGAAGCTCTCGATACTTTTCACGGTTGGCTTTGATCTTTCTCCCAATTTCACTGTCGTTTTCTTCCATGACTACCCTAACCGCTTTGCACACACTCTTTCTTGTAAAGAACCCGTCTTCCTCAGCTCTCTCCACTTCAACCCCAGCCTCCAGAACCTTTCCTATCAGCCTCGCCTGGAAAAAATGATCACCTTCATGAGGTATCATCACCATCTCACATTTACTCAGCAGCCCCTCCAGTACAGAACCCGACCCGCAATGCGTCACAAAACACCCAACACTAGGGTGCTCCAATATCAACCTCTGTTGAATCCACCCACCATGAACCACTCCTCTTCCTCCAACTCTCTCTCCAAACCCCTCCGGCAACGCTTCTTCCACCGTCTCAGCGCCATGAGGTGGCTTCAGCGCCGCCAAGAACGGTGACCCCGAAAGCTCAAACCCCAAAACAAGCTCTTGGAATTGATCTTTTGTTAAGGTCCACTCACTTCCCAACGCACAGTATATCACCGAACCAGCCTTGAAGCTGCCTAGAAATTCACCCATTTTTCGTCTAGAGTAGTACTCACCGGAGGCTCTGGTATGACCGGTCCGGCGAGCAGCAATGGCTTCCGGAACTTTCTCTCGAGATACTCTATAAAAGGACCTTCAATTTCCCTACATGCCTTGAACGCAAGAGCATCACTATCCTTTAGGCTACTATAAATGCGATGGCGTAAGCTGATCCTGCCGGTACCCCCGCCGCTGCCAGATGGTGGAGGCTTCGATTTCACGACAAATAGTCGAGTCTCGTGGAGGTGGAGATTCATGGCCGACGATTGGGGAAGTCCGGCGGTGGATGCAAAAAGTTTGTTCGGTTTGTTCGGATATTTGGCTATCTTCGTCGTCAATATCTTCCCTACCGTAACTGTAACCTATTGTCAACGGACTGAGGATGCAATAGAAGACGGTTCTGATGCCCAAAGGGCGTGCCAACTTGGGTATCCAGTGAGCGAAATCGAAAAAGACGATGTCGGGTTTGAGATTACGTAGGAGAATTTCAACGTCAGGCTCTGTTCTTTCCATGGCAGCCATGATGAGCGGGAATAACTGAGGGTTAGGCACGTCGGAGGTGGTCTCGGCGCCCCAAGGGAGACCGTCGACGTGAGGAACGGCGATGGGGATGAAGGTGATGAGATGCGGAGAGCGGTTGAAATGATCGATTTTGGATTGTGTTTTGGCTGGGATGAAGAAGGAGATTTTGTGGCCTTTTTGTGCTAGTTTGTTGGAGACATGAAGATATGGAGTGATATGGCCAAGAGCAAACCAGGGAAACATAGCGATGTGCAGAGATGAACCATCTGCCTCCATGTTTGTCTTCCGGTGAAAAAATAATTAGTGCACAATTAAATTGTTGCTATAAATATATATATATATATATATAGATATATATCAGGGTAATTCAAAAATATAATACACAAGCCAGACAAGTAATCTTACTGTGTTTTGATTGATGTTTTGCTTCTCGATCAAAGAACGGTAGAAATAGCAAAACAAGGAAGAAAGCAACTTTTTTTTTTTTTTTTTTTCAGAAGGGAGGAGAAACTGTTGTTTTACTAGTTAAATTATATTTCTGTAGTGGGTATATGATCATAAATTAAATTATTAAAAAATTAATCCAATAGCTTAAAACATTCCTAAGGTAATATCTTAAAAGGATCCTTTTAAATTTTGGTTTTGAATTTAGGCTATAATGAACATCGAGGAGAAAAAATAAAAATTAAAAAAAAAAAACCTAAATAAACGTGTCTAACACAAAAATTTTAAGGGAAAAAAATTACAGTAATAATGGTAGTACTTTAACCACATTGCTAGGTATAAATAATTGGTCAAGGCCTGTTTTAGGTCATTTTTGGAGATGTTTTCTAGAAATTGAGATGCCTTGAGTTTTAATATATGTGTTTGGTGAGAATAAACTGTTTGGAATGAAAAATAAATGTAAAAAGTTAAAACGTGTTCGGGAAAAAATATAACAATATGAATATCGTTTTGTTCCTCTCGAAATTATATGCAATTTGAAAAAAAAAAATCATTTCATTTTAACTTAAAATAATAAAATTACAAACTTTTAAATTTTGATTTTTTTAAACAATATTAGAAAAAAAAATAGTAAATTTAGAGGAAAATAACAAAAAATTCTTCGAAAACACTTTTTAAAGTGTCCCCCAACATCCCCTGGCTATTGGATTAATTATTTTACGTATGCTCCTTTTCTTTAGTAATTAAAATATAATTAGTGCAGTTCAATTATCAATAAGAAAAGCAATTGATAGAAGGAATGACCAAAACTAAGTTGAAATGAGAAGAACAAGATGAAGACGTAATTGTGAAGGCTCTTGATCAATTAGATCTGAATTGATTTCTACGTATGCGATCTTCAAATCCCACCCACCAACCCTTCATTTTATTCAACCCAAACAGAAGAGATTCTCTTAAGGGCTAAAAAAAAAAAAAAAACGACCGCTTGGTTGAAAAGAAAGTATAGTAAACACTGGTTGGCATAAATGTGATAGACAGTTTGGGGGGTCCTCTAAAGATGTTGATTTGACTCTGATCTTCAAATCACGTTTGGTGTGATATTTTCTAATAATTTCCAATTATCTTTTTAACAAAACAAACGCCCCAAAAAATTCATTTTTCTAAATATTTCTGAACTTAACACAAAACCTTGGACCTATTTTGATTAAAACTTTTTACCCTGAGTACAACTCTGTAAAACTTAACTGATTTCCAATAATATATCTTTAAAACTACGTCTTCAAAACCTCTCACAAACGAGCTCTAAAGACATCAACTCTTAGGTCATTTTTTAAATATAAATCTATCTAATATGTGAGTTATTGTTATATTAATAGATTTATAAAATTAAAAGAATGTATACGTTAATGAAAAAAAATAGCAACTCACTATAATGTAAGTTAGTACTTGAAAAATTAAGATTGACGTTGATATCCTACTATATTATTCCCATTTGATAAACACTAATGTCTTTGTCCACGCCACATGAACTTGAAGGAGCTTGACCAATTAGGTTTTACGTCAATCAAGTTTTGGGTAAGCTAACATGTGGTTCAAAATAGGTCACTAGGCTTACTTGATACCACAAACATACCTATCTCACTTGAAAAATACTTTAGAATATAAGTAATGTTTAATATCATACTAATAGAAAGATGGATCCCACAATATGAGACTCACCCTCTATTAGTGAAACATCATTGATATTCCATAGCGTTGTTCTTCGCACTTAGGCTGTGTTCAAAAGGTGAGAGTAAACTGCAAAGGGTAGAGAGCCACCCCTTCTTGGTCCCCCCAATTGCTAGGGACCATTTTGGTTGTGGGGGATGGGCTTGTACTGGGAAGTTGTCCTCCTCCTCACCTTTAGGTGGGGAAGCTAGTGCTGCCCTCCTTACCGTTCGAGTTGCTTTCTCAAAGAATATGGATTTTTATCTTGTTCGAAGGGAGATTCTACCAGCGTTATTGACGCTCGGTCTTCTTGTGTTGATGTTCCTAATGGGGAGATTTCAAATCCTGTTTACGATTTTAAAGGTTTCGGTGTCCAATTTCTCGGCCTGGTCTGTCTCTTAGATTAGCTAGTTGGGGCTTTTCTTTTGACCTTGTAGGAGAACGGCCTCCAGCCAACATTCCTCCACTAGTTCTCTCGAATTGTATGTACCCTAGCTGTGCAGGGGTTCGGCCTCCCCTTTTCGCTTTCTTTCAATATTACGTATCTTTCAGCAAAAAAAACAAAAAAACAAAAAAAAAAAACCAAAACAAAACACATTTTTTTTATTTATTTTTATTTTTCAGTAGTTCGTGTTTTATTATGTTTTTTGGGTTAATTTTATAAATGGTCCTTGAATTATACACCATATCTCATATTAACTCCTAAGCTTTAATTTTACACATCACACTCTCTTAAACTTTTTTTTAATGGGTTACGACAATGGTCTGTTTATCAATATTCTGTAGAAAAAAAAAATGATCATATTCTGATTACATGAACTTTATTTATATGTAAAGTTGTAACAAAGTAGTTTTTGGAAGAAAATTGTGCCTTAATCAGAGATATTTTATAAGAAAACAGTACTTTAATCAAATTTACATAATGTTTTCCCTTGCAAATATATTTAATTAAAATTTTAGCTTTAATTTAAGCTCACAGGATCTAAATATGTTTAATTTCCATTCAGTTTTTGATAAAATACCAATTCAGGGCTATTTTTGTAACAACATAAAAAGTTTAAGATAATTTGACGTGTGAAATAAGAAATTAGTGACCTACTTAAGTCTATGAGTATAATTGAAGGAGCATTTTTTAAATAAACTGTTGTCTTTTCTGTTAGAATTTCATATGACCTGATATAGAACTTCTAGATTTTTTTTTTTTTTTTTTTTTTGGCTGAAAATCCTTGTGATCGTCTAAAAAACGGGAAAAAAAAAAAAGTACAATCACCCTGTTGCAACTCCCTATACCTTTCTCGTTCTTTCTCTTGGATTGCAGATCAAGGGTTTACATTCATTCCCATTTACTGCCAACGAAAAAAAACAAACGAGAGAGAGACATTCCTTTACTTATGCCCCCTTTCTTAAGTGAGTAATAAATTATCTTGGAAACAACGAAAAGAAAAGGCACTGTGACAAGAATATCGCTTCAACAATATTATTGATTAAAAGATCTATCACTTTTAAAAAATAATTAAATATTTGTTGATTGATCTAAAATTTATATGGTGAAATTTAAGTGTTCAACATGTAATGTAGACTGTCTTTTTTTTTTTTTTTTACCCCCTTTTGGAGTTAGCTTAGAGAATGAGAAGAAAGAAATTTGTATAGAAGCTAATCTCAGGATCTGCACATAAAATATCTTCGTTTCTCTTTAATAACTATTAGAACCATAGGTCCCAAATAATTCATTTTAAAAAGCCTTTTTTTTTTTTTCCTTGATTCTTAAAACAAGATGGGTAGAAAATATTTTTGAAAAACACATATGTGCTTAAAAAAAATTATTAGTAGATATTCCATACAAGAGAATTTATTGATAGAGATGGTAAAGAAATAGATTCGGGAGTAAATCACCCATTAAAATTTTAACTCATACTTTCTTATATTTTGTTAGGACCTTAAAAGCTTTGAAACTAATTTGGTAGATACAGAAATTTTTGTCCATTCTTACGGTGCCATATAATTTGCAGGGCTAGATAATCATTGTAAAAGTTAATGTATTCTTCGGGTCCGTATTGTTTTCTTGCATTTCTGCGTTTTCTTAATGAATGTTTTATTTGGTAATATAAATTTCCTTTTATTTATATGTATGTAAATAATTATTTATTAAAACTATTAGGTCGTTTTTCGTCTTTAGTTCGTGATGGTAAATTAAATCAAGCTGACAAGCGAGAAGTATATTCCGTTGCCAGTCATATAATTTAATCAATATTTCTAACTGACAATTAGTCAATGCTTCTAACAGACCAAAGAATAAACGACAGTTCAATTGTTTACACTGAGAAAAAGCTTCTCTCTAATGAACTCGATAATTGAGTAATTATGCAAAGCTTTTAAACTATAACAAACCTATCGATAATAATTATTTCGTTCCTATCGAGAATAATTATTTCGTTAATAGGTCCTCTCCTAGGGTATTTTTATTTGTTAGACCATTTACAATATATACCTCAAACAATAATAATGTAATATTTGACACCAAAATATGTATATATATATATATATATATAAATTTGACACAAAAGATGTCTGAAATAAAGAAGTATGAAATGGTTTATATATATGTGTATATAAAATGCAAATTTTAGTTGCACCGGGTATTACAATTATTTCCTTTTTCCCTTTTCCTTTTTTCTCGTCTAGTTATCATTATAACAACTTAAACAAGGACTCTTCAACATTATTATTGAGCTAGAATGAAGTTTATGTAGCCATAATTGGCAAAACTATTCCTCGTTACAAGAGTGGAGAAAGAGGGGCAACTTGAGCTTAGTGCTGAGCAGAAGACCACGAATTTGATTCAATCCAGTTAAAAGCAATGGGGCTCAGAAAAGCATCAGGAATGCCAAAGGAACTGACCAAGGCAAGCGCATTTGGTCGCAGTTCACCGCAGAGTTCCGTTACTTCTTTCCTTATGGCAGCAGCATTTTCCGTCGATAAGTAGCCATAGCGGAGGAATGCAGCGTCTTCTTCCAAGCTAACTAATGCATACATGGACCTCAACTTTCCCAGCACATCCTGCAGTGACCAATTACATAGACTCGTCTGTTTAGCATTGTGTTGGAATCTCAACTTAAAGCTGTTGCTTGTTTTCCATCTACAAACCGTAGTCCTTTTAACATCGTATAATCTTTATTTTTACATGAAAAATTAGTTAAAAACCGGGCCCAAGCACCTATTAAACCCAATGTTGAGGCAAGCGTTACATGAACATTAGGTTACATTCACGTGTGGGACGTTTCTAATCGACAAGGTGTTATGGCGGAGACCAAGAAAAGAAGAATTACCTTCAATGAACCAGCAGGAACATTAGCCTCAGCAGCTAGGAAGGTTTGCAATATTGCACGATCCGAGAAAGCTCTACCGAGATCTTCTGCAAGCTGATAACTCTGTTTTTGGAAAAGGATAGTGTGAAGAATTCAGCAACAATCTGCAAAACAGATTCAACCAAGAACCAACCAGAGAACCAAAAACAGCAAGAACAATTGCAAAAAGAAAATCAACGAAGAACAGCGAGATTACTTGGTTCGGATCAAATCGATCCTACTCCAAGGCAGGGAGTTCTTCCCTAGTCCAATCCACTATATGAGACGATTACAGAGTATAGCCAAGATCTACAGGACTCTTACAAAGAGAGCTCTCAATCTCTCACCCAAGAATCCCAAATACAATCCCCAGAATTTCTCCAAGAAATTCTCTCTCTGATCTTGCTTCCTCTTGTTCTGAAAAACGACATCTCTCTTCCTCTGCTTCTATAACACTCATATATATCTATTATATTAAGAACCAAAGAGATAAGGACACCTGGCCACCTAACTTAGAGATAATCCGCTACAACAAGCTGCAGTCTTATCATAACTAGTAACCTATCCTAAATTAGAGACACTATATATAACAGATAGGAAATAATGTTGAGAGGAGTGAAAGATGGAGGATGATTTGAGTCAATAGAAGAAAACTCTCACCGGTATGAATGCGTGCACTTTGCTTTGCCCTTTTTTTTTGATAATTCGATACTTCTACAGCAAAACGATTCAGTAGATCTCGTTCTCTTAAGCAGAAAGCATCCATCTGGTGTAGACAGGTGAGCATAAGCATTCATAGCCTCCCACAGGTTTGAGTAAAAATAAAAACGTTGCGAAAGTGATATATATTACCTGGAATTGGCTACTCCTCAGAGTAGAACTTGTAAGCTGAGATGGAATTACAGGGCTGGCCCTGTTCCTGTGTTCCAATCCCAATCCTTTAAATGGTTTATTTCTCTTCTGGACTGCAATATATTCTCCAAGGAGTGCCTTGCTGACCAACAACTCTGATTTTAGACCAATTTTAGGATGGAAAATGCCATTCTATTTTTTATTTTTTATTTTTAAAAAGAGTTTTTTAAACATGGGAGAGGGGCAAAGCAGACAAGGGTATATGGACTCATTTATCAACCCGTTTGACGGTCTTCAAAATTACCCATTATCTTTTCTCTTGGCATCATCGACAAAATCTTTGAATAATGGTTCAAGCCAACTACACACACGGATTCTTCGTGTGTGCGCCTAAATTCTTTTGAGTAATTTAATAGACTAAGATTATTACAAATAAATGCGTATCTATTAATTCTGTACATGAACAGAACAGTTGGTTCTAGTCATGTCTGTTAAATATATGAAAAAAATGAAACAAGAATTGAAGGCCGTGCTAACCACGTCACAATCAATTTGAGAAAATCGTATCACAATGGTCAAGGTGTGTATCATGTCTACTGAAGAATTCCACTTCTGTTCTGTAGTTTATATCTACTTCCAAAGCTACAAATGTCTCACCCGAGTTGCAACCATTCGAATATGTGAATCAAACGGGGACTAAATCTCCATGGCAGACTACTCATAAGTCTATTCAACTTAAACAACTTACACATGTCAACAACACACAAACAGTCCTTTTTAGTAACTATTTGAAAAGAAGACAACTTGATAATACCCGCGGCATGAGAACATTGTTGTCTCCCTCAAAAGTAGATTGCACATCGTATTCAGCTTTCATATGACCTACACGATTTTCAGTCTTCAGACCTTGCCCTCCGCAAGCTTCCTGACACTTCCTGACACTCCTGATCTTCAGACTTGTCAAAAAAGATACAACGAGTTCATATTTATATTTCAACTACTGACCTGAAGAGTCCACATGTTGTGCCAGGTTAGTGTAGCTTTAAATGCACTTGAAACAACAGGGAGGGTTTGGTTTGACTCGGGTGTGCTCTTCACATATATCGACTTCAAGTAATTTCCAGCAAAACTCATGGCGTACCAGAATCGCATGAATTCTTAAGTTTAGATTAACCGCAAAAAATGAGATCAGATTAGGGGCTTATTATTTTATTTTATCATCCTTGTATCGGTGGGATGCATCACTTGTTGTATTAGGGATGAGCTGGTGCATTAGTAGGTCGGTTTTCTGTCACCATATATATTGCTCCAAGATAAAAATAACAGAGTTCTTTAACTAATCAACTTAATTCCCGGTAAAGAAATGTTATAGCAGATGATTTCTAATAAAAAAAAACTTCTATATGAAAATGGCATGATATACTTGCGTCTTTGCAAGGAGAGGCAAAAGTCGCAGTTGATGACTAGGATAATCAAGCAATAGAACTTCAGGACCATTTGGTGGTAACAGAGAAGGCCCACCTTGTCAATGAGTACCTTATGGCAATAGCTAAACTAATCTGATAGGTGAAAAGTTGGAAGCAAATTTAGAGTGCAAGAATGACGCTCAAAATTTTGAGTCTGGAAGTTTTCTATTGTCTTCTCTTCTTCCGAGTTCAGCCAAATAACTTCAAACTTATTCCAACCCCATTGAGACTAGCTCATGGACAGAATAGAGGGCTCAGAGTCTTAGGTTTAAATGTAAAACTTGAGAGGTTTTCTTTTAGCAAGTAAAAACATGATTAGATACCAATATAATTCCACAAAATTGAAACGTAAATTACAAGAAAAACTACCAGCTGAAACAAAAAAAAAATCTAGAAACATTAAACCTTAAACAACTAAAGCCTTAAGCTTCTGACTAAAATCATCAACGTAAAACGACTCAAGGTCTTTCATTAGAAGAAGGTCTCGCAACTTTACACGGTTGGCTTTGATCTTTCTCCCAATTTCACTGTCGTTTTCTTCCATGACTGCCCTAACCGCTTTGCACACACTCTCTCTTGTGAAGAACCCGTCTTCCTCAGCTCTCTCCACTTCAACCCCAGCCTCCAAAACCTTTCCTATCAGCCTCGCCTGGAAAATCTGATCACCTGCATGAGGTATCATCACCAGCTCACATTTACTCAGCAGCCCCTCCATTGCAGAACCCGACCCGCAATGCGTCACAAAACACCCAACACTAGGGTGCTCCAATATCAACATCTGTTGAATCCACCCACCATGAACCACTCCTCTTCCTCCAACTCTCTCTCCGAACCCCTCCGGCAACGCTTCTTCCACCGTCTCTGCGCCATGAGGGGGCTTCAGCGCCGCCAAGAACGGCGACCCCGAAAGCTCAAACCCCAAAAGAAGCTCTTGGAATTGATCTTTTGTTAAGGTCCACTCACTCCCCAACGCGCAGTATATCACTGAACCAGCCTTGAAGCTGCCTAGAAAATTCACCCATTTTTCATCTAGATTAGTACTCACCGGCGGCTCTGGTATGACCGGCCCGGCGAGCAGCAATGGCTTCCGGAACTTTCTCTCGAGATACTCTATAAAAGGACCTTCAATTTCCCTACATGCCTTGAACGCAAGGGCATCACTATCCTTTAGGCTAATATAAATGCGATGGCGAAAGCTGATCCTGCCGGTACCTCCGCCGCTGCCAGATGGTGGAGGCTTCGATGTCACGACAAATAGTCGTGTCTCGTGGAGGTGGAGATTCATGGCCGACGATTCGGGGAAGTCCGGCGGTGGATGCATAAAGGTTTGTTCGGTTTGTTCGGACATTTGGCTATCTTCGTCGTCAATATCTTCCCTACCGTAACTGTAACCTAATGTCAACGGACTGACGGTGCAATAGAAGACGGTTCTGATGCCCAAAGGGCGTGCCAACTTGGGTATCCAGTGAGCGGAATCGAAGAAGACGATGTCGGGTTTGAGATGCCGCAGGAGAATTTCAACGTCAGGCTCTGTTCTATCCATGGCAGCCATGATGAGCGGGAATAACTGACGGTTAGGCACGTCGGAGGTGGTCTCGGCGCCCGAAGGAAGACCGTCGACCTGAGGAACAGCGATGGGGATGAAGGTGATGAGATGCGGAGAGCGGTTGAAATGATCGATTTTGAATTGTGTTTTGGTTGGGATGAAAAAGGAGATTTTGTGGCCTTTTTGTGCTAGTTTGTTGGAGACATGAAGATATGGAGTGATATGGCCAAGAGCAAACCACGGAAACATTGCGATGTGCAGAGATGAACCATCTGCCTCCATGTTTTTCTTCCTGTGAAAAAATGTTTAGTGCACAATTAAATGGTTGCTATATATATATATATATATATATATATATCAGGGTAATTCAAAAGTATAATACACAAGCCAGACAAGTAATCTTACTCTTAAGATCAAGTAAAAAACTTACCAGAAGCTTATAGTGTGTTTTGATTGAATGTTTTGCTTCTCAATCAAAGAACGGTAGAAATAGCAAAACAAGGAAGAACGCAACTTTTTTTTTTTTTTTTTTTAAGAAGGGAGGAGAAACTGTGGTTTTACTCCTTAAATTATATTTTCAACAACTAATATGATTGGAGAAGTTCCGTAGTGGGTATATGATCATAAATTAAATTATTAAAAAATAATCCAATAGCTTAAAAAATTCCTAAGGTAATATCTTAAAAGGATCCTTTCAAATTTTCGTTTTGAATTCTAGGATATAATTAATGAACACCGGGTAGAAAAAAAAAACATAAATAAACATGTTTAGCACAAAAACTTTAAGGAAAAAAAATTAGGGTAATAATGGTAGTACCTTTACCATATTGCTAGGTATAAATAATTGATTAGTGCCCATTTGGGGTCACTTTCAGAAATGATGTTTTAAAGGTTGAAGATGCCTTAAGTTTTTGAAAATGTGTATTTAGTAAAATTGAACTGTTTTGAGTGAAAAAAAATATAAAAACTTAAAATGTGTTTGAAAAATAAAATAGCAATATGAATGTTATTTCATTTTTCTGGAAATTCTATGTAATTTGAAATATATATATATATCCAATTTCGACTTAAAAAAATAAAATTTTGAATTTTTAAATTTTGAATTTTTTTGACAATATTTAGAGAAGTAAACAGTAAAATTAAAGAAAATGACAAAAAACTTTTTGAAAACACTTTTTTAAAAATGTCCCCAAACATCCCCTAACTATTGGATTAATTCGTTTACGTATGCTCCTTTTCTTTAGTGATTAAAATATAATTAGTGCAGTTCAATTATCAATAAGAAAAGCAATTGATAGAAGGAAGGACCAAAACCAAGTTGAAATGAGAAGAACAAGATAAAATGAAGACGCACTTGAGAAGAACAAGAAAGTAGAGGAAACACTTGCTGGCATAAATGTGTGATAGACGTTGATCTGACTCTAATCTTCAAATCACGTTTTGTGTGATATTTAGTTTGGGGTCCTCTAAAAACGTTGATCTGATTCTGATCTTCAAATCACTTTTAGTGTGATATTGGGGTCCTCTAAAGACGTTAAACTGACTCTGATATTCAAATCACATTTGGTGTGATAATTGACTTCTAATAATTTCCAAACATCTTTTTAACAAAACAAGCATACCAAATAATTCATTTTTCGAAATATTCCTGAACTTGACACAAAACACCGAACCTATTTTGATTAAAACATTTTACCCTGAATACAAGTCTCCAAACCTTAACTAATTTCCATTATTGCATCTCTAAAATTACATCTCTAAAACCTCTCACAAACAGACTCTGAAAATATCAATTCTAATATCAATTTTTAAGTATCAATTTATATAACATATGTGTTATTGTTTTTTATTGATAGATTTATAAAATTAAAAGAATATATATGTTAATGCAAAAAATAACAATTCACTATAATGTAAGTTAATACTTGAAAAATTAATATTGAAATTGATATCCTACTATATTATTCCCTTGTGATAAACACCAATGTCTTTGTCTACCCCCACGTGAACTTGAAGGAGCCTGACCAATTAGGTTTTGCTGCAATAAACTTTTGGGTAAGCTAACATTTACTTCAAAATAGGCCACTAGCCTTGCTTAATACCACCAACGTACCTATCTCACTTGAAAAATACTTTAGAATATAATTTCCAAATATCTTTTTAACAAAACAAGCATACCAAAAAATTCATTTTTCTAAATATTCCTGAACTTGACACAAAACACCGAACCTATTTTGATTAAAACATTTTACCCTGAATACAAGTCTCCAAACCTTAACTAATTTCCATTATTGCATCTCTAAAATTACATCTCCAAAATCTCTCACAAACAGACTCTGAAGATATCAATTCTAATATCAATTTTTAAGTATCAATTTATATAACATGTGAGTTATTGTTTTTTATTGATAGATTTATAAAATTAAAAGAATATATATGTTAATGCAAAAAATAACAATTCACTATAATGTAAGTTAATATTTGAAAAATTAATATTGAAGTTGATATCCTACTATATTATTCCCGTGTGATAAACACCAATATTGTCTACCCCCACGTGAACTTGAAGGAGTCTGACCAATTAGGTTTTGCTGCAATAAAGTTTTGGGTAAGCTAAAATTTACTTCAAAATAGGCCACTAGTCTTGCTTAATACCACCAACGTACCTATCTCACTTGAAAAATACTTTAGAACATAATTTCCAAATATCTTTTTAACAAAACAAGCATACCAAAAAATTCATTTTTCTAAATATTCCTGAACTTGACACAAAACACCGAACCTATTTTGATTAAAACATTTTACCCTGAATACAAGTCTCCAAACCTTAACTAATTTCCATTATTGCATCTCTAAAATTACATCTCCAAAACCTCTCACAAACAGACTCTGAAGATATCAATTCTAATATCAATTTTTAAGTATCAATTTATATAACATGTGAGTTATTGTTTTTTATTGATAGATTTATAAAATTAAAAGAACATATATGTTAATGCAAAAAATAACAATTCACTATAATGTAAGTTAATACTTGAAAAATTAATATTGAAGTTGATATCCTACTATATTATTCCCTTGTGATAAACACCAATATTGTCTACCCCCACGTGAACTTGAAGGAGCCTGACCAATTAGGTTTTGCTGCAATAAACTTTTGGGTAAGCTAACATTTACTTCAAAATAGGCCACTAGCCTTGCTTAATACCACCAACGTACCTATCTCACTTGAAAAATACTTTAGAATATAATTTCCAAATATCTTTTTAACAAAACAAGCATACCAAAAAATTCATTTTTCTAAATATTCCTGAACTTGACACAAAACACCGAACCTATTTTGATTAAAACATTTTACCCTGAATACAAGTCTCCAAACCTTAACTAATTTCCATTATTGCATCTCTAAAATTACATCTCCAAAACCTCTCACAAACAGACTCTGAAGATATCAATTCTAATATCAATTTTTAAGTATCAATTTATATAACATGTGAGTTATTGTTTTTTATTGATAGATTTATAAAATTAAAAGAATATATATGTTAACGCAAAAAATAACAATTCACTATAATGTAAGTTAATATTTGAAAAATTAATATTGAAGTTGATATCCTACTATATTATTCCCGTGTGATAAACACCAATATTGTCTACCCCCACGTGAACTTGAAGGAGTCTGACCAATTAGGTTTTGCTGCAATAAAGTTTTGGGTAAGCTAACATTTACTTCAAAATAGGCCACTAGCCTTGCTTAATACCACCAACGTACCTATCTCACTTGAAAAATACTTTAGAACATAATTTCCAAATATCTTTTTAACAAAACAAGCATACCAAAAAATTCATTTTTCTAAATATTCCTGAACTTGACACAAAACACCGAACCTATTTTGATTAAAACATTTTACCCTGAATACAAGTCTCCAAACCTTAACTAATTTCCATTATTGCATCTCTAAAATTACATCTCCAAAACCTCTCACAAACAGATTCTGAAGATATCAATTCTAATATCAATTTTTAAGTATCAATTTATATAACATGTGAGTTATTGTTTTTTATTGATAGATTTATAAAATTAAAAGAACATATATGTTAATGCAAAAAATAACAATTCACTATAATGTAAGTTAATACTTGAAAAATTAATATTGAAGTTGATATCCTACTATATTATTCCCTTGTGATAAACACCAATATTGTCTACCCCCACGTGAACTTGAAGGAGTCTGACCAATTAGGTTTTGCTGCAATAAAGTTTTGGGTAAGCTAACATTTACTTCAAAATAGGCCACTAGCCTTGTTTAATACCACCAACGTACCTATCTCACTTGAAAAATACTTTAGAACATAATTTCCAAATATCTTTTTAACAAAACAAGCATACCAAAAAATTCATTTTTCTAAATATTCCTGAACTTGACACAAAACACCGAACCTATTTTGGTTAAAACATTTTACCCTGAATACAAGTCTCCAAACCTTAACTAATTTCCATTATTGCATCTCTAAAATTACATCTCCAAAACCTCTCACAAACAGACTCTGAAGATATCAATTCTAATATCAATTTTTAAGTATCAATTTATATAACATGTGAGTTATTGTTTTTTATTGATAGATTTATAAAATTAAAAGAACATATATGTTAATGCAAAAAATAACAATTCACTATAATGTAAGTTAATACTTGAAAAATTAATATTGAAGTTGATATCCTACTATATTATTCCCTTGTGATAAACACCAATATTGTCTACCCCCACGTGAACTTGAAGGAGTCTGACCAATTAGGTTTTGCTGCAATAAAGTTTTGGGTAAGCTAACATTTACTTCAAAATAGGCCACTAGCCTTGTTTAATACCACCAACGTACCTATCTCACTTGAAAAATACTTTAGAACATAATTTCCAAATATCTTTTTAACAAAACAAGCATACCAAAAAATTCATTTTTCTAAATATTCCTGAACTTGACACAAAACACCGAACCTATTTTGGTTAAAACATTTTACCCTGAATACAAGTCTCCAAACCTTAACTAATTTCCATTATTGCATCTCTAAAATTACATCTCCAAAACCTCTCACAAACAGACTCTAAAGATATCAATTCTAATATCAATTTTTAAGTATCAATTTATATAACATGTGAGTTATTATTTTTTATTGATAGATTTATAAAATTAAAATAATATATATGTTAATGCAAAAAATAACAATTCACTATAATGTAAGTTAATACTTGAAAAATTAATATTGAAATTGATATCCGACTATATTATTCCCATGTGATAAACACCAATGTCTCTGACTACCCCCATGTGAACTTGAAGGAGTCTGACCAATTAGGTTTTGCTGCAATAAAGTTTTGGGTAAGCTGACATTTACTTCAAAATAGACCACCAGCCTTGCTTAATACCACCAACATACTTATCTCACTTGAAAAATACTTTAGAATATAAGTGATATTTAACATCACACAAATACAAAAATGGATCTTATATTATAGGACTAACCCTTTATTAGTAAAACATCATTGATGTTCCATAGCATTGTTCTTCCCACTTAGGCAGTCTTCAAAAGGTGAGAGCAAACTGCAAAAGGCAAAGAGCCACCCCTTCTTGGTCCCCCCCGTTGCCAGAGAACATTTTGGCTGTGTGAGATGGGCTTTTACTGAGAAGGTGTCCTCTTCCTCGCCTCCAGGTGGGGAAGCTAGTGCTGCCTTCCTTACCGTTCGAGTTGCACTCTCAAAGAATATGGATTTTTGTCTTGTTGGAAGGGAGATTCTGCCAGCCTCATCGACGCTTGGTCATCCTGGATTGAAGTCCCTAATTGGGAGATTTCAAATCCTGTTTACGATTTTAATGTTTTCAGCGTCCAATTTCTCGGCCTAGTCTGTCTCGAAGATTATCTAGTTGGGCCTTTTCTTTCGGCCTTGTAGGAGAATGGGCTTTGGCCAACATTCCTCCACTAGTTCTCTCGGATTGTATGAACTCTAGCTGTGTAGGGGTTGGCCTCCCCTTTTCGCTTTCTTTCAATATTACTTATCTTTCAGCAAAAAATAAAAAATAAAAATAAAAATAAAAACATTTATTTATTTACTTTTATTTTTCAGTAGTTCGTATTTTACTTTGTTTTTTGGGTTAATTTTATAAATGGTCCTCAAATTATACACCATACCTTATATTAACCCATGATTTCTAATTTTACCTATCACATTCTCTTAAACTTTTTTTCTTGGTTATGACAATGGTCCGTTTATCAATATTCAAAAATAAATAAATAAATAGAAATTGATCACGTTCTGATCACATGAACTTTTATTTTTATGTAAAGTTGTAACTAAGTAGTTTTTGAAAGAAAATTGTACCTTAATCAAATATATTTTATAAGGAAACTATACTTTAATCAAATATACATAATGTTTTCCCTTTCAAATAAATTTAATTACGATTTTAGCTTTAATTTAAGCTCACAGGATCTGAACATATTTAATTTCCGTTTAGTTTTTGACAAAATACTGATACATGATTGTTTTTGTAATAACATTAAAAGTTCGAGAAAATTTGACGTGTAAAATAAGAAATTAGTAATTTAATTTAAAAAACCCGTCTGTCTTTTTTGTTAGAATTTCATATGACATGATATAGAACAATTAGATTCTTTTTTTTTCTTTTTCCCTCCTGAAAATACTCGTGATCGTCTATTAAAAGGGGGGGAAAAAAGTTGCAACTCCCTATACCTTTCCGGTTCTTTCTCTTACAAATATGAGAGCTAGGATTGCAGATCAAGGGTTTAAATTCATTCCCATTTACTGCTAACGAAAAAAAAAAAAAAAAAAACACCGCGAGAGAGAGACATTCCTTTACTTATTCCCCCCTTCTTTAGTGAGTACTAAATTATCTTGAAAACAACGAAAAGAAAAGGCACTGTGATGAGGATAACGCTTCAACAATATTATTGATTAAAAGATCCGTCACTTTTAAGAAATACCTAAATATTTGTCGTTTGATCTAAAATTTATATGGTGTAATTTAAAAGTGTTTAACCTGTAATGTCATTGAGACTGTTTTTTTTTTTTTCCCCCCCTATTCGTTGGAGCTAGCTTAGCGAATGAGAAGAAAAAAATTTATATAGAAGTTGATCCCAGATTCTATATATAAGAATTTCTTCATTTCTCTTTAATAACTATTAGAACCATAGGCTCCAAATAATTTTTTTTTACCCATATTTTTAAAAAAACATATGTGCTTAAAAAAATTTAATAGCAGATATTCAATACAAGAGAATTTATTGATAGAGATGTGAAAGAAATAGATTGGGTAGTAAATCACCCATTCAAATTTTTACTTATACTTTCTTATATTTTGTTAGGACCTTAAAAGTTTTGAAACTAATGCAGAAATTTTTGTCCATTCTTACGGGTGCCTTATAATTTGCAGGGCTCGATAATCGTTGTAAAAGTTAATGTATTATTCGGGTCCATGTTGTTTTCTTGCATTTCTGCGTTTTCTTAATAAATGTTTTATTTAGTAATATAAATTTCCTTTATTTATATGTACATAAATATTTATTTATTAAAACTATTATGTCGTTTTTCCATCTTTTGTTCGTGATACTAAATAAAATCAAGCTGACAAGCGAGAAGTATATTCCGTTTCTAGTCATACAATTTAATCAATATTTCTATCTGATAATTAATCAATGTTTCTAACAGATCAAAGGATTAACGACAGTTCATTTGTGTACACCAAGAAAAAAAATGTTTCTCTAATGAACTCGATAATTGAGTAATCATGCAACGCTTATGAAGTATAACGAGCCTATCAAGAGTAATTATTTGGTTAATAGGTCCTCTCTTAGAATATTTGTATTTGTTAGACCATTTGCAATATATACCTCAAACAATAATAATGTAATATTTGACACCAAAAAATATATATATATATATATATATATTTGACACAAAAGAAGTCTGAAATAATGAAGTGTGAAATGGTTTATATATATGTGTATATAAAATGCAAATTTTAGTTGCACCGGGTATTACAATTATTTCCTTTTTCCCTTTTCCTTTTTTCTTGTCTAGTTATCATTATAACAACTTAAACAAGGACTCTTCAACATTATTATTGAGCTAGAATCAAGTTTATATATGTAGCCATAATTGGCAAAACTATTCCTCGTTACAGGAGTGGAGAAAGAGGGGCAACTTGAGCTTAGTGCTGAGCAGAAGACGCCGAATTTGATTCAATCCAGTTAAAAGCAATGGGGCTCAGAAAAGCATCAGGGATGCCAAAGGATCTGACCAAGGCAAGCGCATTTGGTCGCAGTTCACCGCAGAGTTCCGTTACTTCTTTCCTTATGGCAGCAGCATTTTCCATCGATAAGTAGCCAATAGCGGAGGAATGCAGCGTCTTCTTCCAAGCAAACTAATGCATACATGGACCTCAACTTTCCCAGCACATCCTGCAGTGACCAATTACATAGACTCGTCTGTTTAGCATTGTGTTGGAATCTCAACTTAAAGCCGTTGCTTGTTTTCCATCTACAAACCGTAGTCCTTTTAACATCGTATAATCTTTATTTGTACATGAAAAATTAGTTAAAAACCGGGCCCAAGCACCTATTAAACCCAATGTTGAGGCAAGCGTTACGTGAACATTAGGTTACATTCAAGTGTGGGACGTTTCTAATCGACAAGGTGTTATGGCGGAGACCAAGAAAAGAAGAATTACCTTCAATGAACCAGCAGGAACATTAGCCTCAGCAGCTAGGAAGGTTTGCAATATTGCACGATCCGAGAAAGCTCTACCGAGATCTTCTGCAAGCTGATAACTCTGTTTTTGGAAAAGGATAGGAAATAATGTTGAGAGGAGTGAAAGATGGAGGATAATTTGAGTCAATAGAAGAAAACTCTCACCGGTATGAATGCGT
This sequence comes from Ficus microcarpa, assembly GCA_025413485.1. Lineage (NCBI taxonomy): Eukaryota > Viridiplantae > Streptophyta > Magnoliopsida > Rosales > Moraceae > Ficus > Ficus microcarpa. Next base: position 23,762,664 of record CM046379.1, on the reverse strand, counting down.
GCTCTTTGCTTTGCCCCTTTTTTTGATAATTCGATACTTCTACAGCAAAACGATTCAGTAGATCTCGTTCTCTTAAGCAGAAAGCATCCGTCTGGTGTAGACAGGTGAGCATAAGCATTCATAGCCTCCCACAGGTTTGAGTAAAAATAAAAACGTTGCAAAAGTGATATATATTACCTGGAATTGGCTACTCCTCAGAGTAGAAGTTGTAAGCTGAGATGGAATCACAGGGCTGGCCCTGTTCATGTGTTCTAATCCCAATCCTTTAAATGGTTTATTTCTCTTCTGGACTGCAATATATTCTCCAAGGAGTGCCTTGCTGACCAACAACTCTGATTTTCGACCAATTTTAGGATGGAAAATGTCATTCTATTTTTTATTTTTTATTTTTAAAAAGAGTTATTTAAACATGGGAGAGAGGCAAAGCAGACAAGGGTATATGGACTCATTTACCAACCCGTTTGACGGTCTTCAAAATTACCCATTATCTTTTCTCTTGGCATCATCGACAAAATCTTTGAATAATGGTTCAAGCCAACTACACACACGGATTCTTCGCGTGTGCGCCTAAATTCTTTTGAGTAATTTAATAGACTAAGATTATTACAAATAAATGCGTATCTATAAATTCTGTACGTGAACAGAACAGTTGGTTCTAGTCATGTCTGTTAAATATATGAAAAAAAATGAAACAAGAATTGAAGGCCGTGCTAACCACGTCACAATCAATTTGAGAAAATCGTATCACAATGGTCAAGGTGTGTATCATGTCTACTGAAGAATTCCACTTCTGTTCTGTAGTTTATATCTACTTCCAAAGCTACAAATGTCTCACCCGAGTTGCAACCATTCGAATATGTGAATCAAACGGGGACTAAATCTCCATGGCAGACTACTCATAAGTCTATTCAACTTAAACAACTTACACATGTCAACAACACACAAACAGTCCTTTTTAGTAACTATTTGAAAAGAAGACAACTTGATAATACCTGCGGCATGAGAACATTGTTGTCTCCCTCAAAAGTAGATTGCACATCGTATTCAGCTTTCATATGACCTACACGATTTTCAGTCTTCAGACCTTGCCCTCCGCAAGCTTCCTGACACTCCTGATCATATATTAAAATGGATTTAAATAAGACTTGTCAAAAAAGATACAACGAGTTCATATTTATATTTCAACTACTGACCTGAAGAGTCCACATGTTGTGCCAGGTTAGTGTAGCTTTAAATGCACTTGAAACAACAGGGAGGGTTTGGTTTGACTCGGGTGTGCTCTTCACATATATCGACTTCAAGTAATTTCCAGCAAAACTCATGGCGTACCAGAATCGCATGAATTCTTAAGTTTAGATTAACCGCAAAAAATGAGACCAGATTAGGGGCTTATTATTTTATTTTATCATCCTTGTATCGGTGGGATGCATCACTTGTTGTATTAGGGATGAGCTGGTGCATTAGTAGGTCGGTTTTCTATCACCATATATATTGCTCCAAGATAAAAATAACAGAGTTCTTTAACTAATCAACTTAATTCCCGGTAAAGAAATGTTATAGCAGATGATTTCTAATAAAAAAAAAACTTCTATATGAAAATGGCATGATATACTTGCGTCTTTGCAAGGAGAGGCAAAAGTCGCAGTTGATGACTAGGATAATCAAGCAATAGAACTTCAGGACCATTTGGTGGTAACACAGAAGGCCCACCTTGTCAATGAGTACCTTATGGCAATAGCTAAACTAATCTGATAGGTGAAAAGTTGGAAGCAAATTTAGAGTGCAAGAATGACGCTCAAAATTTTGAGTCTGGAAGTTTTCTATTGTTTTCTCTTCTTCCGAGTTCAGCCAAATAACTTCAAACTTATTCCAACCCCATTGAGACTAGCTCATGGACAGAATAGAGGGCTCAGAGTCTTAGGTTTAAAGGTAAAACTTGAGAGGTTTTCTTTTAGCAAGTAAAAACATGATTAGATACCAATATAATTCCACAAAATTGAAACGTAAATTACAAGAAAAACTACCAGCTGAAAAAAAAAAAAAATCTAGAAACATTAAACCTTAAACAACTAAAGCCTTAAGCTTCTGACTAAAATCATCAACGTAAAACGACTCAAGGTCTTTCATTAGAAGAAGCTCTCGCAACTTTACACGGTTGGCTTTGATCTTTCTCCCAATTTCACTGTCGTTTTCTTCCATGACTGCCCTAACCGCTTTGCACACACTCTCTCTTGTGAAGAACCCGTCTTCCTCAGCTCTCTCCACTTCAACCCCAGCCTCCAAAACCTTTCCTATCAGCCTCGCCTGGAAAAACTGATCACCATCATGAGGTATCATCACCAGCTCACATTTACTCAGCAGCCCCTCCATTACAGAACCCGACCCGCAATGCGTCACAAAACACCCAACACTAGGGTTCTCCAATATCAACATCTGTTGAATCCACCCACTGTGAACCACTCCTCTTCCTCCAACTCTCTCTCCGAACCCCTCCGGTAACGCTTCTTCCACCGTCTCAGCGCCATGAGGGGGCTTCAGCGCCGCCAAGAACGGCGACCCCGAAAGCTCAAACCCCAAAACAAGCTCTTGGAATTGATCTTTTGTTAAGGTCCACTCACTCCCCAACGCGCAGTATATCACCGAACCAGCCTTGAAGCTGCCTAGAAAATTCACCCATTTTTCATCTAGATTAGTACTCACCGGCGGCTCTGGTATGACCGGCCCTGCGAGCAGCAATGGCTTCCGGAACTTTCTCTCGAGATACTCTATAAAAGGACCTTCAATTTCCCTACATGCCTTGAACGCAAGAGCATCACTATCCTTTAGGCTAATATAAATGCGCTGGCGAAAGCTGATCCTGCCGGTACCACCGCCGCTGCCAGATGGTGGAGGCTTCGATTTCATGACAAATAGTCGAGTCTCGTGGAGGTGGAGATTCATGGCCGACGATTCGGGGAAGTCCGGCGGTGGATGCATAAAGGTTTGTTCGGTTTGTTCGGACAATTGGCAATCTTCGTCGTCAATATCTTCCCTACCGTAACCGTAACCTATTGTCAACGGACTGATGATGCAATAGAAGACGGTTCTGATGCCCAAAGGGCGTGCCAACTTGGGTATCCAGTGAGCGGAATCGAAGAAGACGATGTCGGGTTTGAGATGCCGCAGGAGAATTTCAACGTCAGGCTCTGTTCTATCCATGGCAGCCATGATGAGCGGGAAGAACTGAGGGTTAGGCACGTCGGAGGTGGTCTCGGCGCCAGAAGGGAGACCGTCGACGTGAGGAACGGCGATTGGGATGAAGGTGATGAGATGCGGAGAGCGGTTGAAATGATCGATTTTGGATTGCGTTTTGGTTGGGATGAAAAAGGAGATTTTGTGGCCTTTTTGTGCTAGTTTGTTGGAGACATGAAGATATGGAGTGATATGGCCAAGAGCAAACCACGGAAACATTGCGATGTGCAGAGATGAACCATCTGCCTCCATGTTTTTCTTCCTGTGAAAAAATATTTAGTGCACAATTAAATGGTTGCTATAAATATATATATATATATATATATATATCAGGGTAATTCAAAAGTATCATACACAAGCCAGACAAGTAATCTTACGTAAAAAACTTACCAGAAGCTTATAGTGTGTTTTGATTGAATGTTTTGCTTCTCAATCAAAGAACGGTAGAAATAGCAAAACAAGGAAGAAAGCAACTTTTTTTTTTTTTTTTTTAAGAAGGGAGGAGAAACTATGGTTTTACTCGTTACATTATATTTTCAACAACTAATATGATTGGAGAAGTTCCGTAGTGGGTATATGATCATAAATTAAATTATTAAAAAATTAATCCAATAGCTTAAAAAATTCCTAAGGTAATATCTTAAAAGGATCCTTTCAAATTTTCGTTTTGAATTCTAGGATATAATGAACACCGGGTAGGAAAAAAAAAACATAAATAAACATGTTTAGCACAAAAATTTTAAGGAAAAAAAATTAGGGTAATAATGGTAGTACCTTTACCATATTGCTAGGTATAAATAATTGATTAGTGCCCATTTGGAGTCACTTTCAGAAATGATGTTTTAAAGGTTGAAGATGCCTTAAGTTTTTGAAAATGTGTATTTAGTAAAATTGAACTGTTTTGAGTGAAAAAAAAATATAAAAACTTGAAATGTGTTTGAAAAATAAAATAGTAATATGAATGTTATTTCATTTCTCTCGAAATTCTATGTAATTTGAAATATATATATATCTAATTTCGAATTAAAATAATAAAATTATGAATTTTTAAATTTTGAATTTTTTTGACAATATTTAGAGAAGTAAACAGTAAAATTAAAGGAAAATGACAAAAAACTTTTTGAAAACACTTTTTTAAAAATGTCCCCAAACATCCCCTAACTATTGGATTAATTCGTTTACGTATGCTCCTTTTCTTTAGTGATTAAAATATAATTAGTGCAGTTCAATTATCAATAAGAAAAGCAATTGATAGAAGGAAGGACCAAAACCAAGTTGAAATGAGAAGAACAAGATAAAATGAAGACGCACTTGAGAAGAACAAGAAAGTAGAGGAAACACTTGCTGGCATAAATGTGTGATAGACGTTGATCTGACTCTAATCTTCAAATCACGTTTTGTGTGATATTTAGTTTGGGGTCCTCTAAAAACGTTGATCTGATTCTGATCTTCAAATCACTTTTAGTGTGATATTGGGGTCCTCTAAAGACGTTAAACTGACTCTGATATTCAAATCACATTTGGTGTGCTAATTGACTTCTAATAATTTCCAAATATCTTTTTAACAAAACAAGCATATCAAAAAATTCGTTTTTCTAAATATTCTTGAACTTGACACAAAACATCAAACCTATTTTGATTAAAACATTTTACCCTGAATACAAGTCTCCAAAACTTAACTAATTTCCATTATTGCAACTGAAAAATTACATTTCCAAAACCTCTCACAAACAGACTCTGAAGATATCAATTCTAATATTAATTTTTAAGTATCAATTTATATAACATGTAAGTTATTGTTTTTTATTGATAGATTTATAAAATTAAAAGAATATATATGTTAATGCAAAAAATAACAATTCACTATAATGTAAGTTAATACTTGAAAAATTAATATTGAAGTTGATATCCTACTATATTATTCCCGTGTGATAAACACCAATGTCTTTGTCTACCCCCACATGAACTTGAAGGAGTCTAACCAATTAGGTTTTGCTGCAATAAAGTTTTGGCTAAGCTAACATTTACTTCAAAATAGGCCACTAGCCTTGCTTAATACCACCAACGTACCTATCTCACTTGAAAAATACTTTAGAACATAATTTCCAAATATCTTTTTAACAAAACAAGCATACCAAAAAATTCATTTTTCTAAATATTCCTGAACTTGACACAAAACACCGAACCTATTTTGATTAAAACATTTTACCCTGAATACAAGTCTCCAAACCTTAACTAATTTCCATTATTGCATCTCAAAAATTACATCTCCAAAACCTCCCACAAACAGACTCTAAAAATATCAATTCTAATATCAATTTTTAAGTATCAATTTATATAACATGTAAGCTATTGTTTTTTATTGATAGATTTATAAAATTAAAAGAATATATATGTTAATGCAAAAAATAAAAATTCACTATAATGCAAGTTAATACTTGAAAAATTAATATTGAAGTTGATATCCAACTATATTATTCCCGTGTGATAAACACCAATGTCTCTGTCTACCCACATGTGAACTTGAAGGAGTCTGACCAATTAGGTTTTGCTGCAATAAAGTTTGTCTCTGTCTACCCACATGTGAACTTGAAGGAGTCTGACCAATTAGGTTTTGCTGCAATAAAGTTTTGGGTAAGCTGATATTTACTTCGGTGGGGAAGCTAGTGCTGCCTTCCTTACCGTTCGAGTTGCACTCTCAAAGAATATGGATTTTTGTCTTGTTCGAAGGGAGATTCTGCCAGCCTCATCGCGCTCGGTCATCCTGGATTGAAGTCCCTAATTGGGAGAATTCAAATCCTGTTTACGATTTTAATGTTTTCAGCGTCCAATTTCTCGGCCTAGTCTGTCTCGAAGATTAGCTAGTTGGGCCTTTTCTTTCGGCTTTGTAGGAGAATGGGCTTTGGCCAACATTCCTCCACTAGTACTTTCAGATTGTATGAACTCTGGCTGTGTAGGGGTTTGGCGTCCCCTTTTCGCTTTCTTTCAATATTACTTATCTTTCAGCAAAAAGTAAAAAATAAAAATAAAAATAAAACCATTTTTTTATTTATTTTTATTTTTCAGTAGTTCGTATTTTACTTTGTTTTTTGGGTTAATTTTATAAATAATCCTCAAATTATACACCATACCTTATATTAACCTATGATTTCTAATTTTACGTATCACATTCTCTTAAACTTTTTTTTCTTGGTTACGACAATGGTCCGTTTATCAATATTCAAAATAAATAAATAAATAGAAATTGATCACATTCTGATTACATGGACTTTATTTTTATGTAAAGTTGTAGCTAAGTAGTTTTTGAAAAAAAAAATTGCACCTTTATCAAATATATTTTATAAGGAAACTATGCTTTAATCAAATATACATAATGTTTTCCCTTTCAAATAAATTTAATTATGATATTAGTTTTAGTTAAGCTCACAAGATCTGAACATATTTAATTTCCATTTAGTTTTTGACAAAATACTGATACAAGACTGTTTTTGTAACAACATAAAAAGTTCGAGAAAATTTGACATGTGAAATAAGAAATTAGTAATTTAATTTAAAAAACCCGTCTGTCTTTTTTGTTAGAATTTCATATGACATGATATAGAACAACTAGATTCTTTTTCTTTTTTTTTTCTCCTGAAAATACTCGTGATCGTCTACTAAAAGGGGAGGAAAAAGTTGCAACTCCCTATACCTTTCCCGTTCTCTCTCTTACAAATATGAGAGCTAGGATTGCAGATCAAGGGTTTACATTCATTCTCATTTACTGCTAACGAAAAAAAAAACCGCGAGAGAGAGACATCCCTTTACTTATTCCCCCTTTATTTAGTGAGTACTAAATTATCTTGAAAACAACGACAAGAAAATGCACTGTGATGAGGATAACGCTTCAACAATATTATTGATTAAAAGATCTCACTTTAAAAAAATACCTAAATATTTGTCGTTTGATCTAAAATTTATATGGTGTAATTTAAAAATGTTTAACCTGTAATGTCATTGAAACTGTCTTTTTTATTTTATTTTTTCCTTATTCGTTGGAGCTAGCTTAGCGAATGAGAAGAAAAAAATTTATGTAAAAGTTGATCCCAGATTCTATATATAAGAACCATAGGCTCCAAATAATTTTTTTTTAAAGAGCTTTTTTTTTTTACCCATATTTTTAAAAAACACATATGTGCTTACAAAAATTTATTAGTAGATATTCAATACAAGAGAATTTATTGATAGAGATGTGAAAGAAAATAGAAATAGATTGGGTAGTAAATCACCTATTCAAATTTTTACTTATACTTTCTTATATTTTGTTAGGACCTTAAAAGTTTTGAAACTAATTTGGTAGATGCAAAAATTTTTGTCCATTCTTACGGGTGCCTCATAATTTGCAAGGCTCGATAATCATTGTAAAAGTTAATGTACTCTTCGGGTCCATGTTGTTTTCTTGCATTTCTGCGTTTTCTTAATTTATTTAGTAATATAAATTTCCTTTATTTATATGTACATAAATATTTATTTATTAAAACTATTATGTCGTTCTTCCATCTTTTGTTCGTGATAGTAAATGAAATCAAGTTGACAGGCGAGAAATATATTCCGTTGCCAGTCATACAATTTAATCAATATTTCTAACTGATAATTAATCAATGTTTCTAACAGATCAAAGGATAAACGACAGTTCATTTGTGTACACTAAGAAAAAAGACATTTCTCTAATGAACTCGATAATTGAGTAATCATGCAACGCTTCTAAAGTATAACAAGCCTATCGAGAGTAATTATTTCGTTCATAGGTCCTCTCTTAGGGTATTCGTATTTGTTAGACCATTTACAATATATACCTCAAACAATAATAATGTAATATTTGACACCAAAAAAAAATATATATATATATATATATATATTTGACACAAAAGAAGTCTCAAATAAATAAGTGTGAAATGGTTTATATATATGTGTATATAAAATGCAAATTTTAGTTGCACCTGGTATTACAATTATTTCCTTTTTCCCTTTTCCATTTTTCTCGTCTAGTTATCATTAGTACAACTTAAATAAGGACTTTTCAACATTATTATTGAGCTAAAATGAAGTTTATGTAGCCATAATTGGCAAAACTATTCCTCGTTACAGTAGTGGAGAATGGGGCAACTTGAGCTTAGTGCTGAGTAGCAGACCACGAATTTGATTCAATCCAGTTAAAAGCAATGGGGCTCAGAAAAGCATCAGGGATGCCAAAGGATCTGACCAAGGCAAGCGCATTTGGTCGCAGTTCACTGCAGAGTTCTGTTACTTCTTTCCTTATGGCAGCAGCATTTTCCGTCGATAAGTAGCCATATCGGAGGAATGCAGTGTCTTCTTCCAGGCAAACTAATGCATACATGGACCTCAACTTTCCTAGCACATCCTGCAGTGACCAATTACATAGACTCGTCTGTTTAGCATTGTGTCAGAATCTCAACTTAAAGCTGTTGCTTGTTTTCCATCTACAAACTGTAGTCCTTTTAAGATCGTATAATCTTTATTTTCACATGAAAAATTTGTTAAAAACCGGGCCCAAGCACCTATTAAACCCAATATTGAGGCAAGCATTACGTGAACATTAGGTTACATTCAAGTGTCGGACGTTTCTAATCGACAATGTGTTATGGCAGAGACCAAGAAAAGAAGAATTACCTTCAATGAGCCAGCAGGAACAGTAGCCTCAGCATCTAGGAAGGTTTGCAATATTGCACGATCTGAGAAAGCTCTACCGAGATCTTCTGCAAGCTGATAACTCTGTTTTTGGAAAAGGATAGGAAATGTTTAGAGGAGTGAAAGATGGAGGATAATTTGAGTCAATAGAAGAAAACTCTCACCAGTACAAAAGCACGCTCTTTGCTTTGGCCTTGTTTTTGATAATTCGATACTTCTACAGCAAAACGATTTAGTAGATCTCGTTCTCTTAAGCAGAAAGCATCCATCTGACGTAGACAGGTGAGTATAAACATTCATAGCCTCCCACAGGTTGAGTAAAAATAAAAACGTTGCAAAAGTGATATATATTACCTGGAATTGGCTACTCCTCAGAGTAGAACTTGTAAGCTGAGATGGAATTAAAGGGCTGGCCCTGTTCATGTGTTCTAATCCCAATCCTTTAAATGGTTTATTTCTCTTCTGGACTGCAATATATTCTCCAAGGAGTGCCTTGCTGACCTGAGTTACAGATCAAACAACTCCGATTTTAGACCAAGTTTAGGATGGAAAATATCATTCTATTTTTTTGAGTTTTTTTTAACACGAGTTATTTAAACATGGGAGAGGGGCAAAGCAGACAAGGGTATATGGACTCATTTACCAACCCGTTTGACGGTCTTGAAAATTTAATTTTAAAAAAAAAACCATTATCTTTTTTCTCGGCATCATCCACAAAATCTTTGAAAAATGGTTCCAAGCCAACAACACACGGATTCTTCGTGTGTGTGCCGAAATTCTTTTGAGTAATTAAATAGACTAAGATTATTAAAAATAAATGCATAGCTATAAATTCTATGCATGAACAGAACAGTTGATTCTAGTCATGTTTGTTAACTATATGAAAAAAATGAAACAAGAATTGAAGGCCATGCTAACCACGTCACAATCAATTTGAGAAAATCGTATCACAATGGTCAAGGTGTGTATCATGTCTACTGAAGAATGCCACTTCTGTTCTATAGTTTATATCTACTTCCAAGGTTACAAATGTTTCACCTGAGTTGCAACCATTCAAATATGTGAATCAAACGGGGACTAAATCTCCATGGCAGACTACTCATAAGTCTATTCAACTTAAACAACTTACATATATCAACAACAGACATACAGTCCTTTTTAATAACTATTTGAAAAGAAGACAACTTGATAATACCTGCTGCATGAGAACATTGTTGTCTCCCTCAAAAGTGGATTGCACATCGTATTCAGCTTTCATATGACCTACACGATTTTCAGTCTTCAGACCCTGCCCTCCGCAAGCTTCCCGACACTCCTGATCATATATTAAAATGGATTTAAATAAGACTTGTCAGAAAAGATACAACGATTTCATATTTATATTTCAACTACTGACCTGAAGAGTCTGCATATTGTGCCAGGTAAGTATAGCTTTAAATGCACTTGAAACAACATGGAGGGTTTTGTTTGACTCGGGTGTTCTCTTCACATATATCGACTTCAAGTAATTTGCAGCAAAACTCATGGCGTACCTGAATCGCATGAACCCAAGAAATTAAGTTTAGATTAAGCGAAAAAAATGAGACCAGATTAGGGGTTTATTCTTTTTATTCTATCATCCTTGTATCGTTGGGATGCATCACTTGTTGTATTAGGGAATAAGCTGGTGCATTAGTAGGTAGGTTTTCTATCACCATATATACATCTAGTAGGAAATATTTTCTCCAAGATAAAAATAACAGAGTTCTTTAACTAATCAACTTAATTCCCACTAAAGGTATGTTATAGCAGATGATTTCTAATAAAAAAAACTTTTATATGAAAATGGTATGATATACTTACGTCTTTGCAAGGAGAGGCAAAAGTCGCCGTTGATGACTAGGATAATCAAGCAATAGAACTTCAGGACCATTTGGTGTGAGAGAAAAGGCCCGCCTTGTCAATGAGTACCTTATGGCAATAGCTAAACTAATCTGATAGGTGAAAAAGTAGTAGCAAATTTAGAGTGCAAGAATGACACTCAAAATTTAATAAAAAGGAAAAATAGTGATTATGCCTGAAACCATTACCTTTGACGAATAGATTGCACTGACTGCGATAGTTACACGACCAGATGTCAAAGGAGCCAAGAATGCTCCAAACCTCTGAATGCAAGACATGATTTAAAACACTAAAAGCAAAATGCACGACACAAAAAAAAATTTATAGAAAGATCAAAATTTTCTTTTACTATTTCCTTATGGTAACAGTAAGTACCTGGTCCGGGTCTTTTATGGAACTCAAATACTGGCCATCCGGGGAAACATCAGCAACTGAATTCAGCAAATTTTCTCTGGGGATCCGTACATTGTCAAACCTTAAAAAACACAATTCTATATCATCGTATTCAAGTTCATTTGAAAATTTTACAACGCTTTTCTGGAAAATATACATCACATAGATAAAACAAAAACTGAACAGTGTCTATGAAACACTGGTAGTACCATATTCGACCATTATCAACGCCATTTAAACCAATTTTATGACCACAGTCAGCAATTCTGATGTTCGGACAAACATTGCCATCAACATCCCTGATCTGGGCTATAAATGCATGGACCCCTTGATTGCTTCCGTTTATATTGAGCTGCGAGAAGACTATCGTGTGCGTTGCATGCTAAATCATTGAATACAATTGTGACATATTAGTAAACGAACAAAGCTAAAGACAACATCGCAAAGGAAAAAAAAAATGTGACAACTGACAAGTGAAGCACGGTTTTCAGGAAATGAGACTCACATTAGCCGCCCCACCAATCCAGTACTTCTGAGCCGATTCGCAAGGAGTACTAATAACAAATTCCCCTGTATTCCTATCATAAGTTGTGACTGTTTCAATTCCTCGAACCTGGAGTGAAATTAAGGCTTGAGGACATCAAAAAAAATAAAAATATGCACAAACACCCCTGAACAGTTCTGTTGCTTATAAACCAAATGACATACTATTTTCACCAAAAACTTATTAAAAAAAAAAAGTTAAATGACATACGTTACTTCCATGCCCCAACTCAGACATTGCAAAGCAACCCTTAACAGCGTAATTCTCAGTGTCCCTCAGCCACTTGTCATGGTGGCGCTTTGTACCAAAAAACTGGATGGCTCCACCCCTGAATTTCATCAAAGCACACCAACCTTATGTTTAGTTCGGTACTGTATGCATATAAATACTATCTATATATATATATATATATAGTGTGTGTGTGTGTGTGTGTGTGTTGGTAAAAATTCCATTGCTTTAAAGATCAGAACAGAACTTTCCTTCTTTTGGAAAGACGTGGCACATGGAGCGAGAAAGTTTTACTAAAAGCCCCAATTTTTTCTTTTTTTTTTTTTGCCGGCGACCAAATTGGTAAGTAAACGACAGAACAGAACCACTTATTTAGAATTTTAAAAAATTAAGAACACAATCGAATTCAGTCGTATGTATCTATATACTTGTGGGTATATGTGTTTATATATATGTGCATACCATAAGAAGAAATGAACACCGAGCTTCACAGCAAGGGAATGATCATAAATCCCGATGACCTCGAAAAACGCGAACTTTCTCATCTCGGCCTCGAGCCCTCTCTCCGTAAGCCAGCCTCTGAAAACGCCTCGATCCAAGAGATAGCCGATTCGCCTCATCGTCATCTCCCTCTGCTGCTGCATCGACTGGTTGTAGTCCGGTGAGACGAAGATTTTCCCGGCGGCGGTGCGGGGATTGAACAGAGGGCTCTGGATCATCAGCCCGAAGAGCCAGTCCCGGTCCTGGAGATTGTGCGCGTCCAAGAGCGATCGCATCGCTTTGGGATCGAAATCGGAGGTCTCGGAGAGCTCCGGCGGCGAGTAGCTGAGACATGGATTGGCGGCGAGAAGCGTCGTCTCCGGCGCAGCTCCGGTGAGGTGGTTGGCGAGGATTCGGGTTCGCCGTGAAACGCGGTCCATTTACTGTCGTTTCCGGAAGTTTCTGGATTTGGTTTTGGAAAAGAGAAGGATCTAAGTGAAGAAGAAGACGAAGATGATGATGAAGATTTTAAGGTCTCGTTTAACATTCAAACTCAAACAGTACTTTTTAATCAGTTTTTTTTTTTTTAATTTTTGTTTTCTTCAAAAATAATTTTTGATTTTTCTGACGGAAGCTTGTTTCAAGCCGTTGTTGGCGGACGCGGAAAAGAAAAGGAACTGAGGAGAGTTTGATTTAGGCGCGCGTGTGCGTGACTGTTTGAATTAGGTGAGGCAAAACGGGTAAGAGAGCACGTGAGTTTGCGTTGCGGTGGCTGATTAGAACACGGCAACGACGAGCGCTGACGCAGGTTTGTAACTACTCGCCTTTTAATTGGATATGAGTTCAACTGAAATGATAGTAGATAAGAAACTTCCAACTTTAAGGATTTAATACTAGATAGGAATTATTAGCGAGTTATTGGAACGTGTTGGTTGTGAAAGGCTGGACTTTGACTGTAACAATTTATTTACTTTTGTTTATATATTTTTAGATCAGACTCAAAAAAAAAAAAAAAAAAAAAAAAAAAAGGAATTTGCTAATAATGCTAAAATGAGAATACTGATTAGATTTTTCTCTTACAAAATTTATGAAAGTATAATTCGACGTAACATTTCTTATTCTAATAGAACGATTAGAGACAGAGAACGCATAATGTCAAAAATGACCTTATCCATATATAGAAGTCTTCCTAATATGTAAGCTACAGCTTTTGTTAACGAAACATAATCATACTAATTGAGGGGGGGTCAGAGAGGATTTTTTTTTTTTTTTTAGGCAAATTCCTTACCACAAAATAGGAAACAGATTCCCTCAAAAAAAAAAAAAAAAAAAAAGAAAAGAAAAGGAAATAGATGGTGAAAAAACTAGAAAACTAAAAAAGCCGTCGAAGTTGGAAAATGATTTGAGTTATTTAAAAGTATATTATCTACATTTGAAATATACATATTTTTATGCCATCATTATCGTTGAAAAAACTAGAAAAATAAAAAAGCCGTCGAAGTTGAAAATGGTTTGACTTATTTAAAAGTATATTATCTACATTTAAAATATACATATTTTTATGCCATTATTATCTTTTTATTATAAAAATCCACATAAAATTTTTTTTTAAAATATATTAAAAAGGCAACACTACCAATAAAGTCTTTTTTAAAGCCGTAAAGATTGAATCGGAAGGTGTAGATATTCAAGGTGTATATGTTGATTTGTAGGCATCACCCTATATTATAACAAAATAGGTGAAGGGAAAAAAAAAAAAAAAAAAAAGGGGAAAAAGTAGGAGAATCAGCCCCAAGATTTCTCTGTCATCGGCGACAGCCCTGACGCCAGTGAAGGACACCCAGCTCCCTCCCACCCAGCCTCGGCCCCCCACGCCCCAACACCCCCCCCCCCAACCCCCTACCCCCACCGACCCCCCAGCCCTAGCCCGCCTGGCGCCCCACCACCCTAGGTCCCCCCTCCCTCGGCACCTCCACCCCAAGCCCCCTTCCCCCGATCTCCCCCACCTACACCCCCCATGCACCCGCCCCTGACGGGGACCCCTACCCCTTCTCTCTCTTCCCTTTTCTCTCTCTTCTCCTCTCTCTCTTCCCGGCCCGCGATCCCCCCCCCCAACACCCCGATGCGAGAAGAGAGGGGGGGGTGGGGTGGGGGGGCTCGGGAGAGAGGGGAAGAGAGAAAGACAAGGTGGGGGGTCATCATAGAGGGGGGCGCTAGGGGCTAAGGGGGTTTGGGGGAGGCTGGGGAGGGGGTCCTAGGGTGGGGGGCGTCGGGCGGGCTGGGGCTGGGGGGCCACGCCGGGGGGGGGTGTGGGGCTGGGAGGGTGTTGAGGCATGGCGGCTAGGGCTGGGTGGGGGGCAGCCTAGGCTGGGGCCTCGGGTTTTGGGTGGGGGGGGGGGGCAAGGGTGGGTCACCTACGTCAGGGGCTTTCGCTAGCAACGAAGAAGACTTGGGGCTTATTCTCCAGCTTCCCCCCTTTTTTCCTTCACCTACTTTGTAATAATATGGGGTGATGCTTACAAATCATCATATACACTCTCAATATCTACACCATCCGATTCAATCTCTACGGCTTAAAAAAAAAAACCTTTTACTGGTAGAGACTGTTCGCGATTGTTTAGTGTATATAAGCCTACGCAAGTGTATGTAATTGCACAAGTAATATAGAATATGAGTTGAGTATCGTCTCCACAGGAATTGAAACACTAAAATGAATTGTAAAAGAAATAAATCACAAATCAATTTGAATTTGGAAATTAAAATTAGAAAAATGCAATACACTAATGAAATAAAATGGGTATAAAGAAAAGGCACTAAAATAGACAAAAAGAACAAGATTCGGTCAAGAGTTTATAAATCAAGGATGAGTATGAAGCTAGGATTGCCGAATTCCCCTCAACTGCAAGTTTGATCAGAAATGTTGAAGAAATGCTGCAACAAAATCGTCCTGTTAACTGAAATTCAAATTTATCATAAAATTCTTTCTAATTAAATATGACTAAAATTCTTTAAACCTTTTTCAATATATTCCTATATAAATCTAGTTCTCAGAACACAAATCCATGCACCAATTTCAATGGGTTATACAAGGTAAATAGCATATTCCTATACCATTCACAAATAAATATAAACTTCAAAAATCATATTGAACTTGTATCATCCAAGTTAGTTCCAGTTTAAATTACTCTTTCAAGAGTTAATCAAAACCTAGTTTCCTATAAATTGATGACCAATCAACAATATAAATTAAACAAACAAAACACTTGAATGAACAGGAAAGAAATTGCTCAACATTCCAATAAACGTTCAAATCATCCTCCCAATTTCGGGTTCATCAACAATCCCAGCTAAAGAAATTTAGCTCATGTTTCAGATTACAAAAACAAGCTTAAAAACGTCATCCATTGTTCAACAGAAAATGACAATCAGAAAATAAATCAATGCAAGAGTAAGAAGAGGAAAAACTCCAAATGGCTAGAGATGGTCCTTCTCGTCCTTTCTCCGTCTCCTCTTCAGTTCACCCTCCAAAATAGGCGTGAAAATGGCAGCCAAAATCTGCAGCTCTCTCTCCCCTCGTTCTTTTTTTTTCTTTCGGCTCTGTTCTCTCCCTATTTTCAGCTCACCTTCTTCCTTGTCGGCAGCCCCCTTTTCCAATGCTAAGCACTAACTCTTTAGGGCAAAATCAATGCTCACGTGTGAAGTTTCCAGCTGAGGCAAAGAAGTGACCCCCACAATATGAGCTGTCATCTTTTTTTTTTACTTTTTTAGAAAAATTGCCAGCTAGACTAAAATGCTACAAGCATTGCTGCAGCATTTTCAGCTCAGCTTCTTGACTGCTTCTGCTACAAAATGCTGTAAGGAATGCTGCAGCATTTTCGGTTCAGGCTCTCCTACAAGTCACAAAAGAATTAAAACGCACATTAACCCTCAAATGATCCTATTTTTCTTCACATTTGCCATGATTTCGACCAAACAATAAACCCAAGATAAAAAAAACTCCCACAAACCTAAAACAAAGAAAAATATGCTAAAAATAACACAAATACTCTCTAAACCAAATACATCCAAGTTTAAAAGTGCCTAAAATAACTCTAATTTCTAAAGTTATCAGAGACCCTCCTCTACCACAGTGCTGTCTTATTAAAAAAAAACTCTAAAAACTGAAAATTTTCAATGTTTTCCTGTTCTCGTTTTTTTTTTTTTTTTTTTTTTGGTAAAAACTGAAAGGTTTAAGTGTTTTCCTTTTTTTTTTCATCTTACTTTTTGGTTTTTTAATTTTTTAATGAAATTTTTTATTATCTATTTCAGTATGTAAGGACATTTTGGAATTCTTTCAATGCCAAAAGCAAGTGTTGGAAAGAGGATAAGGATTTGGGTCTGAAATTTTTTATTTTTTAATTTTGGTGACGAAAAAATGCAACATTTTAAAATCATACCGTAACGATGAATTGCCCAAACGATTTTCAAGCCAGAAAAAGAAAAAAGAAAAAAGAAAAAAGAAAAAAGAAAAAAGAAAAAAGTGGTTGGGAAATGGTTGAGGGTTCATCTTCTAGGAAGTTGTGCAGCTAATTGCGTCATCGGCAATGCGAAAAGAAGCATCTTTTCCTGTTAGGGGAAGGGGCAATGTGCCTTGAAGTTTTCAATGTCATCAATGGAATAGAACAGAAGATCAGATGGAGTTTTTTTTTTTTTTTTTTTTTTTTTTTTTTTTTTTCCAGACCGATAAACAAATAGTCGAACTTAATCGGATAAGTAGAGCACGTGTTCAATAAAACTCACAACAGTTTCCTGGTCTCAGTCCACCTTGTGGAGTACAAATTCTAAATACGACAGTTCTTGTTAAAACGACAAACGAACATTTTTTTTTTAATCCAATATTGATATTTTCAAATTTTCTCACAAATAGAATCTCACTTTTGGTTTCAATTAAGAATTTACCATTTTTGTAAATACAAAAGTAGCCATTTATAATTTAGCCCACCTTTCGTGATTAGTTGAGTTTAAATTTAACTGTATTTTACAGTTAAGTTTTTGTTTTCTTATAAAAAAGTCAATAAAAATTATAATTAATTTTTAAAAATCAACCAGTCTCAACTTAAACATTTCATCTCATCTCAAATTCAACTCGAATACCAAACAAATCCTTAGTTAATTAAAATAAAAATGCATTTTTATTTGGGATTGAAAAATTCAAACTTTACATTTAGGGATGACATTTTACCTACAGATGCTGGTATCCGCGGGTACCGGCCCTTCATGGAATTGATTTAGGGGATATTATATGGGTGCGGGGGTGGATGTAGGAGTTAAGATTAACCATCCGCATGGGTGCGCGATAAGACTGGGAGAAGCTCGTCCATACCTGCACTAAGGGGGTGTTTGGGATTTGAGTTCAAACTCAAAATTTTTATCTCAGTTTTTTATTTTTTCTGAAAAAGTTTTTTGTCTTTTCTCAAAAAGTTTTTTTATTTTTTCTGAAAAGTCAACAAAAATTACTGTTCAAATTTAAAATTTAAAATTTTCAACTCAAACTCATTCACCAAACGGACCCTAACCCCACATATATTCTCTTATAATATAATAATAAAGTTTTAGTTTTAGTGTTTTAATGTTTTAGTTTGTTTTATGAATTTAGTTTTATAGATTTCTAAAGTTTGGATTTGTTTTAAATATTTCAATTTCATTCTCAATTATGACTATATTATTAAAATTTATGAAGATTTTAATAGAAGTTATTTAAAAATTTTTTAAATAATTCTTACTGGATAAATGGATAGGATATAAGTATAACACCCCCAACGGATATTACCCGTCCCCGTATCCATATTAAATGAGGCGGGAATGGAGGTGGCGGAGGCATATATGTGCATGTCCCGTCATATTGCCATTCCTATTTACACTCTGTGGTGGAACTAAAGTTTTTTAATATCATAATTTAATCCTCAATTTCTTTCTTTCTTTTTTATTTTTTTTTTTTTTGGCTAAAATCTCAAATTTGAAATAAAGTTGTAAAATTTTCCGTTTCA
Organism: Ficus microcarpa; assembly: GCA_025413485.1. NCBI lineage: Eukaryota > Viridiplantae > Streptophyta > Magnoliopsida > Rosales > Moraceae > Ficus > Ficus microcarpa. The sequence continues at coordinate 23,744,193 of CM046379.1, read as the reverse complement.
CTTTGTTAGTCCTGTGGAAGGAAGAAATGTTTTTCAAAATCTCAGCAAAATAATATACATAAGGTCGTTTGGCATTGCTTTGAAATGGTTTTAAATTATTAAATAATTAATAGTAGGTTAGGGATGTTTAGTAAATCTTGCTTCTATCCAGCAGATTCTCAAAATTATTACGCCATAGTAAAATTTGATAAACAAGTTAGGGGTTGCTTCTCACAGTTACTTATGCTATCATTTTACTCAGTTAGTTTCCGCCATTTAAAGAGTTTGCTGAACTTCTTGTGAATCAATGTCACTACCCTTCTCCGCATCATTTACTAAAACAGTGATCTCATTATTCCCTATTCTAGCAAAACCGCCTATCAGAGCCATCATTAACCATTGGTCATTAAGGCGTATTCTCAAAATACCGATATCTACGGCTGTGGCAATAGGCATGTGATTTGGTAATATGCCAATTTGTCCACTATTAGTAGATAAAATTATTTCTTTCACTTCCGAATCCCAAACAATTCGATTAGGTGTCAATACACAAAGATTTAAGGTCATTTCTTCAATTGGTTCTCCATTTCTAAGTTCATAGCCTTCGCAGTAGCTTCATTAATGTTACTTACCAAATAAAAAGCCTGTTCAGGAAGACCATCTAATTCGCCAGAAAGTATTAATTTAAACCCTCTAATTGTTTTTGCTAGACCAACATATTTTCCTGGGGAGCCAATAACTACTTCTGCTACAAAAAAAGGTTGTGACAGGAAACGTTCAATTTTTCGTGCTCTTGCTACGATTAAATGATCATCTTCGGATAATTCGTCCAACCCAAGGATAGCTATAATGTCCTGAAGTTCTTTGTAATGTTATAAAGTTTGTTTAACTCTTTGCGCAGTTTCATAATGTTCTTCACCAACAATCCGAGGTTGCAGCATAGTTGACGTTGAATCTAAAGGATCTACTGTCGGATAGCAGCCTTTGGCGGCCAATCCAAAATATCCTTAATAATAAATAATAATTTCAATATACCCAATTTATTCATCTCCACACCAAATAATAAGACTATTTATTTAAAATTTACATATTATTTTCCTCTTTAAAAATAATTTCAAATTGTAAATTATTATAGATTTATTAAATTAGTTTTTTTTTTTACAAAAAAATTACTATAAATTATACTTAATTTTTACAATGATATATAATTTATTGTCTTGAATAAATATAATTTTTTAGACTTATTTTTTATTATAAAATAAAAATTGTATATTTCTATAATTTGGTGTAAAATTTTAAAATGTTAGACAATAAATACAAACTAGAATATTTAAAAGACAAAAATATGATACTTCCTTTTTAGTCATTACTTGTCTTCACATTAACTTTATTTATAGTTTACCAAATATCTATAATTTTTTTTCTCATATTTGCAATAACTTTAGGAAAAAAATTTACCAAACGCCTATCTGCTTATAGCTATAGTAACTTTGACTCACAACATAATTACAGTAAAAATTTTCACAGTACAGCAATGCTAAATTGGCACATTAATTAGTATAGAGGTGTTTAACAATTATCTAAAGGAAATTCAGCCAAAAAAAAAATCTAAAGGAAAAAAAAAAAACCTAAAACATTCCATTAAAAAAAAAAACTAACTAACTAAAACTAAAACTAGATCTAAAACACTCCCTAATTCTTTCCTATATTAAAATCTATATATCACTTTTGTCTTTTTTTTTTTTTTCAATAAAATTGTTCCGGACATAATAAATACATCAAAATATTCTAATAAGGTTGGCATCTCTTTATTACAGTTATCATTTATCATATCACTCTATAATTGTGAAAATGCATGATAGAAAATGCATTGATGAAAAAACAATGCAACACTTGAAATATACAGTATATTTTTTAAAATAAAAACAAAATATAGAATTATTTATGGGGAGAAACTGAGGTAGTTTCTTTCAGAGACGGTATCAATAATTACCCATCCCAGTGTTATTATTGTGATACTTGCACATATGTGATTTTGTGTAAATTTGAGATCAGTTATACCAAATCTCCTCTCTTGTTCCTAAAAATAAAAAATAAAAATAAAACTCTTCACTCTCTGTCTTCTTCACCGCCACACACTCTTTCTCCTCTCTTTCTCTCTCTTCTTCACCGCTGGTGACTACGCGAGTGGGTGCGCGATGGCTGGCGTGCTGAGGTGGGTAGAGGGGCAGTTGGGCGTGTTGGCCAGTGAGAGGCGCGATGGCCACCGTGAGGGCGGGGAGACGGGGGAGCGCTGTTGGGCGTGTTGGCAGGTGATGGTGCGAGTGGGTGCGTAGTGGCCGGCGTGTTGGGGTGGGTTGGTAGGTCGATTGGGCATGCTGGCCAATGACAGCGCGATGGCCGGCGTACTGGGGTGGGTTGGTTCTCTCCTCTCTCTCTCTCTCTCTCTCTCTCTCTCTTCTTCACCACCGGTAACGGCGCGAGTGGGTGCACGATGGCCGGCATGCTGAGGTGGGGCAGGGCGATTGGGGCTGCTAGCCGCTGACGGCATGATGGCCGGCGTGCTAGGGATTGTTGGTGGACCGGCTGGGCGTGCTGGCCGACGTCCATGGAGATTACTTTTTTTTTTTTTCCTTACAAATTTCAAAATAAAAATTTTTATAATCCTATGCACTAGTGCCTATTTTGTCTATGATACCCCTTCAATATCTTAAGTATTGAATTATATTTAAATGGTCTAAAAATGATAACTATTTGTGGCGTCTCTAGAAAATAAAATAAAATAAAAAAATAAAAAAATAAAAACTCTCTGCCAGATTCTCCCTACTTTATGTTCGAAGGAGAAACCGAGAAGTCTAGTAATTGAAGAATTGGAAGTTTTAGAATTAACCCTATAAATACTTGTTCTCCATAGAAAAATATTTCTTTAAAAATAGTGACACTCTCAATTAAAAATGGAAATCTCTTAAAATAAAACTATCCATTAACTACTTAGTTCAAGCTAACTAACTGAAACATAAAAATTTCAAATCTTGTAGTAATTAACAAACACAAAAATATCTAAATGCAAAACATATATTATACACACAAAGATCTACATACAAATATCAAGATTTATAAATACATAAATCCATCAATACATAACTTCGGAAGACGAAAGTGCTCTCCGTGTTTCAAATGGCAAATTTGCTACATATTACTTTCCAGGAGAAAAAAAAAATAAATACTATATATATATATATATATATATATCATTTGTGCTCTATGCAAATTTCTTCAATAAAACAAAACCGATAGAGCAGCTAATAGATAGTGTAAAGTTTTCTGCATTGTCAAACCAAATAGGAAGCCTGATAATGTTGAAAAGAGCCAAGAAAAGCCAAACTTGATAGTTTGAGTTTTAAGTAAATAAAGTTTCCAGAACACATCACGGAATTAACCAATCAAGTACAAGTGCAAAACAGAAATAAGTAACTAAGACGCTTCCCAATTTGAGCAACCAAATGAAACCTAAATGAAAACAGAGAAACTAATTTCTTAATGACATTCCACTGGGAAAATAAAATGAAAAGATGAACAAGAAAAGAAAACATCGATAGACTTGCATCAAAGGCAGAAAAGAATCTCTTCCAACCGAAGCAGGATCTGTAGCTAAACTCGACGAACTTCTCTAGTGTCTCGAAGCATGCTAAGCCATGAAACTTAAATTTCTTGACTGCACAAACCATCCGATCCCGTCCTTCTAAAGTTTGATCAAGTTCGGTGGCGTTGAACCACATTCCAGTAATAGATATACTAATTTCATGACACCTACTTTCTTCATTTCCTCAGGCTATACAGAGCAGCATCCAACTTTTTTCAAAGCAGACACATCATCTTTGGAGCCAACGTTAATAGTTTGCCCCTTTGGCAAGGCTGATGGGTCATCCCCAACCTCGAGGGCTTTCCTGCTGACAACTCGATATATCTGAGTGAGCACTTCAGTGAATGCGTTTTCCACATTCAAGGACTCCAAGGCAGAGGTTTCCATGAAGAAAGTGTTCTCTCTTTCGGCAAATGCCTTGGCATCTTCTGTGGAAATTGCTCGCAAGTGGCGCAGATCGGCCTTGTTTCCTACAAGCATGATGACAATATTTGCATCGGTGTGATCCCGAAGCTCCTTTAGCCATCTCTCCACGTTCTCAAAAGTGACATGCCTAGTCACGTCATAGACCAGTAACGCGCCAACGGCTCCTCGATAGTATGCACTTGTTATTGCGCGGTACCTGTGGGAAAGGTATATAATGAGACAAAGATAGCAAGTATTTCAGCAAGCTGCTTATATGCCATAGGATGAAAAGGTCAAAGTAAAACCTCGGATAAGATATATACATATACCATATATGGTACATGAAGTCATGATTTCAACCAAATTGAAGCTTTGCAGCAAAAAATAAAAAAAATAAAAATAAAAATGAAGCTTCTTTATGACATTGTCCAATCACTCCCCATTTTCTTCACATCAAAGATGCAATTAATCTTCCATCACTCACACAACACAACACGTTGCTCAATTTAAACTTGAGATGCTGAATCTATCTTCCTACAGATTTAATGGAGAAACCCATTCAACAACCTCCATATTATCCTGCCATTTACAGCCGGTTTGTTGCTAATATACAATCTAGAATCCCCCCACCGCTCTTTCTAGTACCCGGCATCATTTGATGAACACGAAAATCTAAACAAAAACTTGAGAAAAAGCTCAGAAAGTACACAATTCAACCGATCTCGAAAACAAAGCAACCTATCAACAGTAATTCCGTGCAACGCAATAAGCATATCACTGTATCAGCGTAATTTGGCCTTGTCAGCTGCCATATTCTCCCACATTTCCCAATATTTCCCAAATCCCACACTTATAAGAAAGATTGAAAAAAGAAATCTGAGTAATATTGTGCATTCATGTATCTTTGAACAAATAGATCAAAAAGCGCAATTCAGAAACCATGAATTACATAGATATCAGACACAATCAAAATCAAAACTTTTCGCCTAAAATAAGAAATTTGTACATCAGATTATTGTTCAAAGATCCACCATTTAAAAAAAAAAAATCATAGAAATACAAATATCCAATAAAATAAGAAAATAAGAAATAAAAATAAAAAAACCAGTCAGGCAATTGTGAAACAATCAAATCGGAGAGCGGGCGAGAGAGAGAAGAAGACCTTTCTTGGCCAGCAGTGTCCCAAATCTGGGCCTTGACGACCTTATCGTCGACCTGAATACTGCGAGTGGCGAACTCAACGCCAATGGTGGATTTGGATTCGAGGCTGAACTCGTTGCGAGTGAATCGAGACAAGAGGTTCGATTTTCCCACACCCGAATCCCCAATCAGAACCACCTTGAACAGGTAATCGTAATCGTCCTCCGTTCTGTACGCCCCCATTTCTTTTTAACTTCTCTCTCCCTCTCTCTCTAAGAAACACAACAAAAACAACACAATTTCCTTTTTTCTTCAACTTTCCCTACTAATCACTGATTCCAAGTGTATTTCTTTCTTTTCTATCAAAGAGGCTTTTCTCTTTTGGAGATTGGTTCAAATTAGGGATTTGGATTTTTGATCAGAGAGTAAAAAAGCAGATCTTGGTTTTTTTTTTTTTTTTCTTTTTTCTTTTCACAGAGGGAGAGAGAAAGAGAGAGAATGTGTGTCTTTATTTTGTACCGTTTGAACAGATTTTGGGGGAGAGAGAGAGAGAGAGAGAGGGAGAGAGAGTTGGATACAGCACGAGAGGGGAGGACATTCAAATCTTAATTATAGTATCAATTTCCATTACTTTTTAAATAATTATAATTATTATTTTTCTAAAGCGAATAAAGTGAGAATTATTCACCAAAAATAAATCAGTAGGATGATTGACATTTTTTTTGTTCCTTTTTTTTCCCCCGAATGTCCATGATTGACTAAATTTGGTAATGCCAGTGCCACAAAGGCAAAGTGGGCATTCTAAGAAAATTTGGCAAAAACTCTCTGTTATGAAGAATCTCATAGTAAAATTTATCCATATCACTATTATAAAATATTTACACTCCATTTAGTGATTCAATTCAAATTTAAATTTGACATTTAATTTTATCTTTTTTAAAAATCAATAACAATTATAACTAGTTTTAAAAAACCAACAAACTCTAATTTAAAATTTTCAATTTAACCATAACACTAGACAGAGGCTTTAGTTATCCTGTTGCATATAACGGAAATGTTTGAGCTGATTTTTCAAAGATAAAGATAGAGTTGGGGATTGGAGTTATGCCAATATCTGAAACCACCTTTTTCAACTTTTGAAGGGGGGGAAAAATGCATGAACATTGTTTGACTACAGGTAACTTTTTTTTTTTTTTTTTTTGGCTACTAATAATTTGAACTTTGCTAAGACGTGACACTAACAACTTATGGCGCCCCCTGTTTTTTTTTTTTTTTTTTTTAATAAATAATCATTAATTAGAAAACTACATTTTGAACTTCAAAGTCAAATCCAAAGACGTGTAAATGTGTAATCGCTTTTGTTGGTCTAGCATAGGTTCAAGGAAAAACAAAAAAATAAAAAGGAAAAAATTGAGCGCTCCTCCTTGTCTTATAGACAAGTGTCATAAAAATGAGCAAATTTGTAGTTAATATTTAATAAGCTAATAAATAAATTCTTTTCAACTTTTAGAGAGAACCGTCAACAATAGGAATGGGGTAAACCATTCCTTAAGAGCATTGGACCAAATGCAGTTTTCATTACCATGCTAAAAAACAAGCATTCAATAGTCAAGAAACTGAGGGCAAACATAGACAGACACCAAATGAAAAATAAACGAATCAACATAAACGATGGAAGGTGTAATACAAGCATTTTGATGACTACAGCACCTTTCATACTTTGAAATATAATTTCATTTAAAAAAAATATATAAGTGTTTATAGTAATAATCTACACAAGTATCCACAAGCGTGTTATCAGATCAGAAACATTATATTTCAAAGAAAAAAAAATTAGAAACATTATCCATCAAGTTTCACTATTTAAAGCTAAAGATCAACCCACAAAAAATAAATAAATAGATAAATAAATAAAAAGGAAATGAAAGGCAACTTTTAACAGCTTGAAACACAAGATTCAAGGGGAAAGGTATTGTTGCATGGCTTCTATATGTCATTGCCTATAAATTGAAGCAAATTTAAAGCAGATGCACTCATATTACATAGCATTTATACCAAAACAGCCTACAAATAACATGGCTGATGGCCAGCTATGTTTATACATTAAATACTCAAGAAATCAATGCGCTTCTAATGTTATGTACCAATAGAAGAATACATTTTTATTTCTATTATTGTTCTCACCAATTGTCATAAAGAATGTACCTCCTTTATAATTATGTTGTGTATCCTCAAAATTGCGGCGGACTAAATAATGAATGGTACAGTATCGCCCCTATTCTGGTATACAAAGTGTTATCGGATTAAAGTACAAAACTATAAGAAAGAAAGGTTTCATTCCTTTGGCTTTTTACTCATACTTTTACGTTTGCCAACATCCAGATACTTCTTCCTTAACCTGATGGCCTTTGGCGTAACCTAAGCACAATAGAAGATGCTATCATCAATGCAAGGCGACATTGCAAACCAAGAAAATAACATAATTGGTTCAACTATCTCCTTAAGTTCTAACTACTTCAGCACGAGGCAAGAACGATGAGTCACCTAGAATTAATGGCCACACCTAAATATATTGATTTGCTTACGAGAAAATGACAGTTTATTCAATTTACCTCAATAAGCTCATCGGAGACGACGTACCCTATAGCTTCTTCAAGAGTCATCTGCGACCAAATGAGCTCAACAACATTAGCAAATAGTAACCACATGTCCAATTTCAGATTCAAGAAGCTTTACCTTTTCTATATTTCTGTTTATTTAATGTTATTCAAACCTGTGTTCTTTTCCTAGCTCCGAATTAGAGTGCGGAGGGAGGGGGGTTTTTTGAAGGACAATCAGTTTTATCATTTAACTACGCAATTTATTTTTCCTCAGCTCTTGCCAAAACTAAATTCTTGATGTTAATCATCATCTTCTAATACAGGCTATTCCACACAATTCTCTTTTACTTGTGTGCATATTATTAACATAGTGAACCATGCGCCTTTTTTTTTTTTTTTTTTTTTGGGGCTGGAGATTTGAATGTGCATACAAGGCGACAAAAGGATATCGAAATAAAAAAAAAAAAAAAAATTGCAAGGCATAACACCATCAATGAAATGACGATTGACGAATACATACAAGGCGAGGAGGAGAGAGTTTCACATTCTCGTCCTTGCAAGCTGCACGCACATTAGTAAGCTCCTTGTTCCTTACTGGGTTAACCTATATAAAGCCATTACTTGCAAGGTCAGTCATATAAATAAGACATAATCTATGTACAGCAACAGAATCTACTCCATACATCGAGATCCGAGTCCCTTGAATGTTCACCAATAATCATGCCATCATACGTCTGCATAACAACAAGAACAGAAGCAACAGTTAGAAACAAGGAAAAAAAAAATCGTAAACTTTTGTAATTTTATGTGATGTGAAACGTCTCTGCAATATTTAAATTTTAGAACAGATATGGATCAACAACCTAAGTTTTCATTCTCTTAATTCCTCTTATAATTTGTTCTCCTCTAGCAGAGCTTTAAAACACTTTTTTTTTTTTTTCAGCCATCTAATAGTAGTCAACAGCCATACAAATGGGCATGGTTGTAAAACAATGCTCATTATAGTACGTAGTGCACAATTTATTTTGTGAAAAAAAATTAAAGATAAAATTAATAAAAACTACAGCGCTGGAAGGAGCAGCCTCCACGAGTGATCTGTAATAACTATGGAGATTTTAGAAGCAAAAAAGACCGAGTATAAAGAAAAGAGAACTGGTTAATATGAAACAACCTCCATCCCAGGGTCACGAATAGAGTTCCACGAGCTTCTAAACTCATCAACGCATGGGATGTGATTGTACCATAGCCCATCGACACCTGTTTAATTGATGTAAACGAAAAAGGTAAGAAATAATGGTTGTATGGTGATTTTAATAATGTTTGAAGATATAGATTGCAGAAATCAGTACACCAATTCATCAAAATGATTCTACACTTGGTTAGCACCAATCTATAAGCATGAAGGAGACAAGAAATTAATGTGCTGAGTATTTATGCTATACTTAAAGACAGAGATAAATGGAGTTTTTATGATAGAGAATGGTATTCTCAAAAAGTTATAGGCTAAATAAAGCTAAGACAAATATAAAGCAACTGTGTAGAAGTAACTAGCTGATGATCAGGAGGCCAAGGAATGACGAACCAAAACTCCTTTCCTGACATTCCCGAGAGCGCCTCGATATTTTTCATAATCTGTAAGATATAGACAGACATATATCAGGAAATAAATAACACAAGACTACAAGAGTCCATCAATGTAACAGAATTTCAAGGAAGACCAAAATGGTGTCAGAAAAAAGGGGGATAAATGAGAAAATAAGCCGTACTTAAGAAAGCACGATGCATGAATCCAGTTCCACGTGTGTCACTGCTAAAAACACTCCTGTAACCAACTAAGCCCCTGAAGACACGACAAAAGAGAAATTACTTCTTCAAGCAGAATGTTAGAAAAGCATTTCAAGTAAGTTTATCTCTAGTCAGAAAACTAATAATAATAATAATAATGATAATAATAAATGATATGCCATTCTACTATACACTAATCAAATGCCTGACAAAGCAACATCTTTCATAACTGTGAACCAAAATGACATCTTGAGCTCAATTAGAAGCAAAAGAATATTGATGTTACGAGAACAGAATAACAACCTTGATGGACACGTCAAACTCAATCTGGTCCTGTTATCATTTCCGGGAACAGGACCCATGTCAGTAACTTCAGCTCGCCTATGAGATAGGGCTTCCATAACTAGACCAACATGTTCCTCGTTTACCTGCAATGGAAACTCAACATTGGGGATTAAAAAATTTCTCACAGGAGAAAATCAACGCATTATTTCATATGCAATTTTTACCTCAATAGTAACTTCTTCAATTGGCTCGCGCTTTACACCATTTTCAATTTTGTACCTGATTCAATGCAGAATATAGAACTCAGAATCTCCAGAGTTCACAAACAGATCCAAGGCTAAAAACCCAAATTGAAAGAAATAAAATAAAATAGAAGTGGTAGAGTGAGTAAAGCTGTCTGACAAAAGTCCTTTTTTATTTAGAAGTTATTTTCAGCAAAAAAAAAAAAAAAAGGGAAGCTACAACTTCAGTGTAAAAATAAACAAATTAACCGCAGGAAAAAGTTGCACCTATTTATCAAATACCTTTTAATTTGCTGTTAAGAAGAATAATATGGACCTTCCTCACCATTGTTACATACAACATTTAATATGCCAACTACATGCAATAAATATACATTTCACAAAATTCTCAAGAAATTCACGCTCGGTCGATCTTATTTAACTGCTTTAAAAATATAAGTCAAGTAACAATACATTTTGAAATATAAACCTCGTTCATCATTAGAAAATTTAGTCCAACTTTGCAAAATAATTGTCAAATGGTCGATTGCATTATGAAACAGTAACAGGGCCAGTGGATTTACACAAGTATCCCAAAACTCACATGACTTTAGGTGGTGAGACAGACAGTTCAAAACCTTCACGCCTCATATTCTCAATTAAAATACCTGTTACACCATGAAAACTACAATTAGGAGATGTTAAAACTTCATTGCCCATAGGTGAACACTAGCTGTCAAAGATCTAAAAGATATCCCTTCTGCTGGGCTTAGATTTTTGGAAATGAAGTAGATGATTAAAGTTTATCAGGGACATACCTAGTTGAAGTTCCCCCCTACCCTGAACTTCAAAGGATTCTGATAAGCCTGGGATTACATTAATGGCAAGATTTGTTTCTGCTTCTGCCATTAAACGATCACCAATTTTTCCTCCAGTCAACTGTTATTGAGATAACAATTTCTTTTAACTGTTGAAGGATGCAAGAATAGAACAAGATAATGAAATTGCAAAATCCAAAATAAATCTAAGGCAAAGCAAATGCACTATTTGTTACTCTGGCAAGGGAGACTATGCTAGAAAATGGTAATCACTTTAAGTCATGGGATTTATAGGCTACAAATGTAATATCTGTGAAAAAGAACAATCATAAAGCCTCTTCTCTAAAGACCGTAAAAAGTACACCGCAAGAGCATTCTAGGAATAAGATGATAAGCCACCATTACGTTTTACTTACGCTAGGCAAGCAAAAGAGGTCAAATCAGCAATTGAGCAGCAGTCTCCGTGGCTATGTGGCCAGAGATGAGGGCAGGATTGTCAGTAATAATGGCTAGTTAGTTAGGCAGTTATGGGAATGAGGGGAATAAATGTAAGGGGCAAGGAAGAGTGTGAGTTAAGCAGAATATTGTATTGGATCCTATGGGAGAAAAGCTAACCTCTCGAATGTTCTTTGTTGTTCCGATGGTTATTCACTAATCATTTATCAGTTTATTATTTTCATTTCTTCTATCTTTTCCCTTTCTATCTTTCTTCTATTGCTTCTTTGTTTCCCTTGTGTGTCTGGTGTCTATCAGTGGTATTAGTGCCTTTACATTTCTAGGAATGGCAAGGATGAAGGTGGAGGAAAGGATAGGCTCGGTGGAGGAGCGATTTTTGACCGTGGAGGGCAATGTGGAGTCGATGAAGGAGGAGTTGCAGCGTCTGGGTTCTCTAGCGCAGAGTGTGTGAGCTCTGATGGAGAAATTGTACATCTTGGACTGTTTGGATCGTGAGAAGTTAGGGAAGGGAGATCAGGGAAGTTCTGCAAAGGATCCCAACGATCACGACTAGACGGTGCCAGATTCGGGCGATCTGGGCAAATCAGTGGCTCTGGAGTTGAGTGGACCTTCGTTGGATGTCTTAGGTGGATCTGTGGAAGTTATGGCCATCGTGGAGGTCGTTAAGGGCGCTAGGGCTCATATGGGCAGCGATCCGACTTCGGGTGACCGTGGTGGAGTGTCAGAAGACGCTAAGCAGCTGAACCACACCGTTCGGAGGTTAGAGATGTTGATCTTCGAGGGTTGGAACCCTGATGGTTGGATCTACCATGCGGAATGCTACATTGGCCTCAACAAGTTGTCGAAGCTAGAGAAGCTGGAGCCAGCAGCCATCAGTCTCGATGGAGAGGCTCTGGTGTGGTTCCAGTGGGAGGACATTGTTTACTACTTCGCAACTGGGAGGAGTTGAAGCTTCAATTGTCGGACTGATTCAACCTAACCCAGAAGGGTTCCTTGTGCGAGAAGTTCTTGGTGTTGAAGCAAGAGTCCACCATTCAGGAGTATCGACAAGTTTTCAAATCCTTGGCATCACTGTTGCTGAACTTGCCGAAGCATGCGATGGATAGCACTTTTATTAATAGGTGGAGGCTGAATATTCGCATAGAAGTCCATATGTTTAAATCGGACAGGTTGGCTCGGATTATGGAGTTAGGGCAATGGGTGGAGGACCATTACTTCTCTTTGAGACTAGGTTGGGGTAGCTATAGAACCTCAGGGTCCAGGTTTCAAGGTGGCTACAGGTAGGGGAAACCCAAGTGGGTTTTTGGGCCAAACTTTTTCTACAGGCCCACATCCTACTCAACCCAATGGATTTGCTACTAGCAATTACAACACTCATGTGTGCCTCTGAACCCTACCTCATCCCTACAATAGCTCCCTTCATTCAAACAACAAACGACAAGCAGCGATCAGGTAATTAGTTCTAAGCCCTTTTCTTCTTTTACGTGTCTCTCTGATTCCAAGCTTCAAGCGAAGCCCGAGAATGGCCTCTGTTTTCGTTGTGATGAAAAGTACCATATCGTTCATCGTTGTAAGAACCGTGAGCTCCATGTGTTGGTTGTGCATAATGATGATCAAGGCAGTGGTTGGGAGTAGGGAATGTTTCCGGCGGAGGTCAGTAAGGGGTTGTCGAACGCAAGAATAGGTGAGGTTGTTGAGCTTTCAATTAACTCCGTGGTGGGTCTTTCTTCTCCCAAGACTATGAAAGTCAAGGGCACGATTGCTCAGCAACATGTGGTGGTGATGATTGACTGTGGGGCAACTAATAATTTCATCTCCACCGAGTTGGTACAACAGCTGGGTATTCCGTTGGTGGACACCAGTAGCTATGACGTTTTAATAGGGACGAGATACAGTCAAAAGGGCTGGTATTTGTAAAGGCATGGTGTTGACCCTTCAAAACATAAGAGGTTGTCGAGGATTCCCTTCCTTTGAAATTGGGCAGTGGCCAATGTTATCCTGGGTATGCATTAGTTGGAATCGCTCGCGGGAATCCAGGTCAATTGGAAGAATTTGACCATGCATTTCAAGGTTAGGGGTGTGGGTGTGTGTGTGGTGTTGCAAGGTGATCCGAGTTTGTTCCACTCTTTGGTTTCGTTGAAACTCTGTGGAAGGACATCCAAGGGTAGGGCGGTGGCATGTTGGTGGAGTTGGGCAGTATTGGAATATTGGGGCCCAAGCCCTTCGAGTCCGCTCCCATTGTCATCCAAACGATGCTTGTGGGTTTCCACTGGGATTTCGAGTGGACAAGTACCTTATCACTGCCACAAGCTTGCGATCACACTATTACTCTTCAGGCAGAGGTGTCTTCAATTAGTGTACAGGCCTACAAGAACCTTCATTTTCAGAAAACTGAGATAGAGCGGCTTGTTCGCGATATGTTGGCCTCCGACACTATTCAACCGAGCATTAGTCCCCTTCCTAGCCTGGTTTTTCTCATTAAAAAAAAGGACGACAATTGGGGATTTTGTGTGGATTACTGAGCATTGACCAAGGTTCCCGTGGCCGATAAATTTCCGATTCCCATGATCGATGAACTCTTGGATGAACTTCATGAAGCTACTGTATTTTCGAAGTTGGACCTTCGTTTGAGGTACCACCAAATCCGAGTAAAACCCGATGATGTTCCAAAAACAGCTTTCCTCACTCACAAGGGCCATTATGAATTTTTGGTTATACCTTTTGGCTTGACCAATGCTTTGGCCATTTTCCAGGCTCTCATGAACGACATCTTCTGCAAATATCTTCATTAGTTCATCCTCGTCCATTTTGATGATATTTTGGTTTGCAACAAAACAATGGAGGATCACGTGCAACATCTGCAAGTTGTGTTGGGGGTGTTAGAAGCACATCAGCTTGTTGCCAATGAAAAGAAGTGTCCATTCGGTCAATCCCAATTGGATTACTTGGGCCATGTTATTTCGGGTAGGGGGTTGCAGCCGATATGTCCAAAATATAGGCGATGGTGGATTGGCCAGTGCCTTCTACTTTGAGGTACTTGCGCAGGTTCCTCAACCTCACCGGTTACTATCAGCACTTTGTAGCCAATTATGGGAGTATTGCATCTTCGTTGACCGAACAACTTAATAAGGACAATTTCTGCTGGGGTTCAGAAACAGAGGCTTCCTTTCGGGTGTTTAAGGCGGCAATGACTTCAGTGCCGGTGCTGGCTTTGCCAGATTTTTCTAAACCCTTTGCGGTTGAGTCAGACGCTTCGGGACATGGGGTAAGGGTGGTTTTGATGCAAGACCAGCGTCCTATTGGTTATTTCAGCCGGGTGTTGCCCCAACAAGCTCAACTAAAGTCCGTGTATAAGCGAGAACTTATGGCGATCGTGTGGGCGGTTCAAAGGTGGCGGCAATATCTCTTGGGCCGGAAGTTTTTAGTTCACATTGATTAGCAAAGTCTCAAGTTCCTTCTGGAGAAGTGGGAAGTGAGTTTGGATCACCCGAAGTGGCTCACCAAGCTTTTGGGGTTTCACTTCGACATTCAATACAAAACCAGTTTGGAAAACACGGCTACCGACGCGTTGTCTCAGGTTGGAGGGGCATCCCAATTCATGGCATTATTGGTTCCTCATACTTTGTCGTTGGAAGAGGTGGCAGATCAAGTGGTTAGTGATGAGAAGTTGGGAGGAATTTAGGATGATCTTCTCCACCAACGGGTCACGGTTCCAGGGTACTCTGTGGTGCAAGGAACTCTACTCTACAAAGGGGGTGTGGTCATTCCACAAGGTTCTTCCTTGATCTCAGTGCTTTTGAAGGAATATCATGACAATGCCATTGGGGGCCATTTGGGTGTTCTTAAGACTCTAAAGTGGATGGTTGCAAGTGTGTATTGAGAAGGGATGAAGCGTGACATTCATGCCTATGTTGCTGGTTGTCCGGTTTGCCAACACAACAAGACCTCTACCATGTCCCCAAACGATCTATTGCAACCCTTGTCAGTTTCGGAGGTAGTATGGGCTAATATTTCGATGGATTTTATCGAAGGATTGCCTCATTCAAAAGGGTGGGATTCAATTTTGGTGGCCGTGGACCAACTTGGCAAGTACGGGCACTTTATTGGACTTCGACATCCTTTTTCCGCTCGCTCGGTGGCTAAGGTGTTTGTCAAGGAGGTTGTCTGTTTGCATGGCATTCCTTCCTCGATAGTGTTAGACTACGACAAGGTGTTTATGAGTCATTTTTGGGCTAAGTTATTCCGCTTGCAAGGCACGGAATTAAAGCATAGCATAGCATATCATCCGCAAACGGATGGCCAAACCGAGGTGGTCAATCGTTGCCTTGAGACCTACCTTCGTTGCTTCGCTACCACGAAACCCAACTCTTTGGGCTCGTTTTCTTCCGTGGGCGGAGTATTGGTACAATACGACCTTTCATTCGGTGGCAAAGACTACCCCTTTTCAATTGGTTTATGGCCAAGAACCTCCCAAGTTAATTCCTTTTTTCTTGGGGACAGCTGCCAACTCAGTTGTTGAACGGGAGTTGCATGATCGGGATGCCATGCTCGCTGAGCTTCGCCAACAGTTGCACTGGGCTCAGTGGCAGATGAAGAAACAACAATGGACATCACCGGGAGGCTTCTTTTATTGTGGGCAACCTGGTGTATCTTAAACTCCAACCTTATCAACGTAAGACTCTAGCTAAATGCATCAATGAGAAGCTGGCTACTCGCTATTTTGCACCTTTTAAGGTGACGGCTCGAGTTGGAGCGATGGCTTATAGGTTGCTGTTACCTGTGGATGCTACAATACACCCGCTTTTTCATGTTTCCTAGTTGAGGCGTGCTGTTGGTGCGGCTGTGGCCGTGTTCTTGGTGCCTCCCTAACTGCTGGATGATCTGGAGTTGCAAGTGGAACCAGAAGCGGTCATGGGCATTCGTCTGAGCCAGGATAAGTAGGAACCCAGTTTTGAAGTCTTGATCAAGTGGAAAGGGCTTTCGAACTTAGAGGCCACTTGGGAACCTTTTGTGGTGATTCAGCGCCAGTTTCCAACCTTTCACCTCGAGGATAAGGTGACTCTGCGGGCTGGGGGGGTATTGATAAGCCACCATTACGTTTTACTTACGCCAGGCGAGCACAAGGAGCCAAGTCAGCAGTTGAGTCAGCAATCTCCATGGCTAATGTGGCAAGAGATAAGGGCAGGATTGTCAATAGTAGTGGCTAGTTAGTTAGGCAGTTATGGGAATAAGGGGAATAAGTGTAAGGGGTGAAGGAAAGTGTGAGGTAAGCAGAATATTGTATTGGATTCTGTAGAAGAGAAGAAAACCTCTCGAATGTTCTCCGTTGTTCCGACGGTTATTCACTAATCATTTATCAATCTATCATTTTCATTTCTTCTTTCGTTTCCCTATCTTTCTTCCTTCCATTGCTTCTTTGTTTCCCTTGTGTATTTGGTGTCTATCATAAGATTACAAAATAAATAAGTAAAATGCTTTTTTTTTTCTCCTCTTTTTTTAATTTTCTTTTTTGGAGACTTTGAGAAAAGAAAACTATACTATCAAGTATTATAATCGCCATTGTCCCTCACTCTACAATAAGGAGCCAATTTTCAATGGAAAGACAATGGCACTTTGATTTTATGCCTTGACCTTATACAGAAATCGGAAGAGTTATAACTTTCATGGTACGAGAAAATAACACACATGAATAACCAACACATAAGAGTCCCATTCACATTGACTCTAATAAAATACATGTAGCAGACATAACTTATATTTTTTAAAAAAACGAAAAGAGAGGACTAGTCAACAATTCTTTCAAATGACTGAAATAGAGACCAAATAATCCAAGAAAGAGGCATAAACAAGAGTGAAAATAAAATCCGAAGTAACTAGCTAAGAAAGGGAAACTTACATGAGAACCATCACGGCCAGCCAATGGTGAGTCATTGACACCAAAAGTCATGGAAATAGTCGGTGGGTCCAATTCAATGGTCGGCAATGGAGTTGTGACCTGGGAGGTATGTGCTTAAGTCAATTAAAAATGGAAACAAGTGGCTATTGCAGTTGCAATTTCTTTGGAAACGGTTGTAAACAATTTCTAAAATAAATTCTTGAAGGGGATTACAAGAAGACTAGAGCGGCTAACACTAATCTTCAAGCAGAGAAGAACTTGTAACATTAAGGTGGCAACAGCAGTAGATTAGAATTAAAATATAACAACATTTTGTTGGATATTTCAGAAGTTCAAAATAAATAGAGAAAACAAGAGAAAAAACAACAATTAGAAAGACAATTCCTCTTCAGTAAGACTTCACACACGGAGGAAAGAGGGGCAAGATGGCATTTAGTTCATAATGTTACGAACTCCATGGAATATAAATTAGCTTTATTCATACCTCTGTATTTGCAACAGTGTGACCTATAGACGGATTTGCCAACCCAGCCATTGATACAATGTCACCTGCTCCAGCACTTTCAACTAGAGCCATGCTAGTACCCTTCTTTTTCATCAATTTTGTAACCTGCAAATACCCACCCACAAAAAGGAAATATTGGCAAGTTGTTTCATATGGCGGGCAAATTTCTCAAACATAAATTAAGCTATTTTAATAAGAAACTTAATAAAAGAAAATAAAACAAAGTTCTGGTTTTAGATGTGAGACTTCATTTGATAAAAATGCTCTGCTGCAAATCACGAACAATATGACGTATATAAAAAATCTCTCAAAAAAAAATAAAGGCAGAAGAACAGAAGCAAAAAAAAAGAAAACAAGCTAGAAGAGTGGAAAGAGTGCATTTTTCAAAATTCTAACAAATTCAATCAATTGTAAAGAAGTAAAGACAAATGAAAGTGTTTTGACAATCGACATACACCAAGACTATTGTATAATAATAAACCGAAAAACAATCAATGTAACTAAAAACATAAAAATATTTAATTTCAACTTCAATCAGGCAAGCTTTCAAACCTTTCCTTCTTCAATTTTAGTTACCCCCGAGTCTTTCATGCAAAGTCCATGAACTTTATCACCGACACGGATCACTCCAGTAGAAATTCGTCCAGTCAATATTCGTCCTAGATAAAAATCCTTTTCCATCATAGAAACCTAAAATGCAATATGACAAATACAATTAATTATACAAACTTGAAATGTAAGCAGATGAAACTAATAATTAATAGACTTTTTCCAGCCAAAAATTTGCACAACTACTTATTTACAACAAAATAGACAAAGCTAAAAAGGGTTTAATCTATATTACCAGTAATCTGCCTAAGAAAAATTCAATGGTGAAGTGTTACAATTTGATTTATGAACTCCATGTTCAGTGTAGCTTTGTTTCGAGCAAATATTCTCCGAAAGCACCTTATATATCAAAAATAGGTACTATAAACATGATGGCTTAAGAAAGTACACCCTGGTGTTTATTGAATGAAGCATGCATTTCCACTGACAACACAAAACCCCACCCCAAGAAAAGTAAGAATTACTATATACACTCTTCACGAAGACCCATAAACACATAAATACTAACCAGCATCTGGAAAGGTGCATCAAGATTTGCTGTTGGTGGAGGAACATGTCTTATGATGGCATCAAGCAATTGAGACATATTTCTCGCATCAGGAGCAGGATCTTTGGTGAAGGTTGTGGAAGCCCATCCTTCTTTAGCAGAGGCATACAAAACTGGGAAGTCAAGCTGCTCCTCTAAATAAAAAAGAAAAGAATGTAAATATAGAATTTTACTTTACTTATATGCAAGAGCAGTGAAATCACATAAAAGTAGGTGAGAAACTAAAGGATAATTTCTCTACTTCCAAAATTTCCGCACCTGTCGCACCAAGATTTGCAAAAAGATCAAACACCAGACTCTCAACTTCATTACATGTCTCCTCAGAAACTGTATACATGGTAGCAAACAACATTAAGTTAAGCAGCAAGTGCAAGGCAGAACAAAACAAACACAGATGGTGCTGAGCATACATACCAGCAGGTCGGTCGACTTTATTAAGGAGAAGAATAGGGCGCAGCCCGTACTTCAAAGCTTTTGCAAGCACAAACTTTGTCTGTGCAAGTGGACCCTCCCAGCATCAACAACTAGAACTGCTCCCTCAACCATACCGACAACTCGCTCGACCTGTCCATCCAATTAAATCAATATTGTTCAATCTTCGAAAAAGGATTTCAATAATACAGAACAACAAAACTAAAACAAAAGCAGGTTACATTTCGAGCTAGAATAAAAGTCTTAGAAGAGAAATACTTCTCCACCAAAATCCGCATGTCCAGGCGTATCGACCATGTTCAGCTCATTTTCCTTCCATGTTATTGATGTAACCTTAATAATAGTAAAAAGAACGGAGAACATTAGCAATCAATCTATATATAATTCGGTAACTCCTATGATAACATTACTACATTAGAAACAGAGTTTGGCACATATCAACAACTAGAATGTGTAAAGATCGAAACTTGAAGTCAACCAGAATTTCCAAAGTACAAAACTAAAACCTCGGACATTGAAACACCAACTACAAAATTTTTTTTCCAATTTCATAGAAAAGAGCAGACCTTGGAGGCGATGGTGATGCCGCGCTCGCGCTCGAGGCTGATGGAGTCCATGGCGCGCTCGTGGGGGATGTCGGCGCCGCACTGGCGGAGGAGCCGGTCCATGAGGGTGGTCTTGCCGTGGTCGACGTGGGCGATCACCGCCACATTTCGGAGCCGGCTGGGATCCAGGGAGGGGTTCGGCGAGGCGGAAGCGGCGGCGGCGCTGGAAGGAGCCGCCGAGAAGGCGCGTGAGAGTGACGCGCCGCGGGGGGAGAGTAAGAAGGAGCGTAGAGCAGGGGATGGAGAGGAACAGTGGGTGGGGGAGGAGAGAGATTTGCGGGCGGAGGACCAAGAGATCGTATCAACGGACCCGCCATTTTTCCCCACACACACGGAGTGAGAGAAATGGCTGCACTGCTTATCCTTGGATTCGATTAACCTTATTCAGGCAAAGTTAGGGTTTAACGTTGTCTGTACAAACCGAATGGGTTTAAAGTCGCCAAAAAAAAACAACACTAAAAATAAAATAAAATCTGTTATGTTCATATTTATTTTTCGTTTAACAAAAAGGCTGAATTTTCGTAATTGGCTGTGAAAAATCTTACTTTGTTGTCAGATTTTGACTTTTTTATTTTTTTTAAGTATGAATAATTTTTTTTTTTTTTTTTTTTTTTTTTTTTTTTTTTTTTTTTTTTTTTTTTTTTTTTTTTAAGTCAAAAATAATTTTTTAAAGATAAACATTAATATTGTGTTCAGTGATTCAATTTAAATTTAAATTTTTCATCTCAATTTTTTTTTAAGTTAATAAAAATTATAATTAATTTTTAAAAAATCAACCAATTCCAATTTAAAAATTTTAACTCCAACCATAATACCAAACGAAGGCAAATATTAATTTGAACAACTTCATGACACAAATAAGCTTAGCCTCTTAACACATGGAAGTTTTTCTATATAAATTTCTTTTGTTCTTTTATTTGATTCTTCTAAATGCTAAAACACTACATGTGACTAATATTCTGAATAGATTTTCAATATTGTAAATTTGGTGCTACCTCAAACGTTTGTGCCAATTCAGGTGACGGAAACTTTTTTTTTTTTTTTTTTTGGCTGAAGTTTTAAAGTTTGAGGAGAAGGAATGTCAATTTTTTTAACTTCAGTGGTAAAGTAAGAGATTAAAAAAAAAAAAAAACAAAAAAAACAAAATTCAGGGATGCTGATCTAATTTATCCTTGCTTTTTGTCTTATGTTATCCACAAGTCTTTTGGGACAAAATAATTTAAGTAACATTGTTTTTACCAAATCAAAACTTGGGTTTTCCTCGACAACTTTCACCAAGTATCCATGGAATAATTTGTTTCAACTTCTAAATGGTTATGAAAATTGTAGCTTCACTACCATGTGTCTATGTCCATGAAAGGCTCTAGCGGTCTCAAGAGCAAACAAGTATGTAGTGCTGAGACCTAAGAAAAGTCCTGCTTATTTGGTTTTCATATCACCAAGATTACAATTTGTAAACTTACAATACAAATTTTCAAATATTCCATCAGAAGCATGAAAACGGAGAAGAGGGGAAACATTAAAAATTCATATGAAAAGGTCTTCCACAAAACAAAAACAAAAACAAAAAATAAAAATATTAAAGAAATGAAAATAAAAATCTCCTGGGGTATTTTGGCTGCCTGTAACAACAAACATGAATATTGACTTAGAGAAATGCGCATGGCCTGGCCTTCTTTCGCCTTTTCTTTGGTTTCGGAGGCTGCAAAACAACCTTGATTGCAGCATCAAACACAGCCTTCACATTCTGAAATAATGTCACCATATAAAAAAAAAAAAAATCATACAACTTATTGATATAATCTATAAGCATAAGAAATCTAACACAATACGAGGTATCAATTTTTGGTTAATCCCAGATTTTCAAGGACTTGTTAATAATTGGAAAAACAGAGAAATGTCGAGGTGTTCTCCACTACCAAAAGAAAGTATAGTCTTTTCCTAACTTTAGAACAAATGTTCTTAAAAGTGACCCCTTGAAAGGCAAAAGGCTAGAAAAAGAAGCTTTATATTCAAAGAACCAGGTCCAAACCCAAGCAACTTTGGTGTAAAATTTGTCTAAGGTTAAGCAAATATGTTATTATATTTTTCTCAGTTCAAAAGATTTGGTTAGAAACAAGAGTTTCATGTTAAAATGTCAAAATAATAGGAAAATAAATAGACCTGCTGAGTCTTGGAGCTACACTCAAGGTAAACAGAAGCACCTATTGCCTTCTTCAGATCTTCACCCTGCACAATTCATTCAACCATTCATTATAAGCAAATCTGTGAAAACGAAAACGGAATATCAACGAAACCTCTCTTATGTTCTATCAAATTGTTGCGTTCTACCCTATATTTTAAGGGATGCTGTACTTATCGTCTTCATTTTACAAATCCTGTTAAAAACGGTTTTCTGCTTTCTTTTTTGTTTAGGTTAGTGACTTGCCTGTGCTGTTGTGATCGGTGTAGCAGCCGGATGATCAATAAGATACTGCTTGTCATCCCTCAAATCTGCAGCCAAACACACTCAGATTTGCATCAAAAACAGAATCCAATGCATAAACACAAGAAGAATGACATAAACCGTGTTAAATTTCACCGATATCAATTTTAACAAGCTAATATTTCTACGACATACCAAGTTTGGTTCCAACAAGGACGATAGGGACGGTTGGAGCATAATGCCTCAATTCTGGGATCCACTGGAGGGACGACAAAAGTCGAAACGATTTCAGATTTTTTTTTACTGCTTGGAATGTAAATCAATCACAAACATATGAACCCAACAATACTATGTAAGGGAAAAAAAAATGTTATTTTGGTTTCTAATTAGGAACAACCTTCTTGGAAATGTTTTCATAGCTAGCTTTGCTGATGAGAGAAAATGCCAGCAAAAACACATCTGCACCTCTATAACTCAAAGGCCTGAGCCTGTTGTAGTCCTCTTGTCCTGGAATTCACCAAAAATCCGCTTAGCGCGTGAATTATTAAGGCGGTATTGTTAACACTAGTAACCAGAACTAATTAAACTTATATTAAGCTAAAACCGGACTTAAATTTACGCACCTGCAGTATCCCACAATCCAAGGTTGACCGTGCTGCCATCCACTACTACATTAGCACTAAAGTTGTCGAACACCGTAGGAACATAATCCTACGAAAATTTCCATGACAAAAGAACAAGAGAAAAAAGTGAATGAAACATCATAAGTAAATGTAAGAAAGCTCATTTTTCATGCGTGTACTTAAAGTTGAAATCAGCACACAAGACATGATCGAACATACAGTGGGGAAGGTATTGCTTGTGTAGGAGATGAGCATGCAAGTCTTTCCAACCGCTCCATCGCCGACGGTGACGCATTTGATGAATCTAGCCGTGCTCATTTTAGGTTTCTTGGTTTTGAAGTATTAATTGTATTCTTCTCGGTTCGCATCAACCCATTTTAGAATAGCTTCCTCTCTCCATATTTGTAACACCAAAACTGCAATATCTTCTTTCGTTCTTTCTTTTTTTTTTTTTTTTTTTTTTCGTGGAAAAAGGAAAGAAGAGAGAAAGGGTTGAACAACAAGAAGGGAGGTGTTGGAAAGTAGGGGTGAATTTGAATTTTGAATAGAAATGGAGGGCAAGAAAAATGGCATTTAATAAGCAAAGGGGGCTCATCACCTACTTTAGCAGTGACTCCTTTATTATTGTTTTTTTCTTTAGCTTTACTATGATTGCCAATTGGCTTTCTGTTCCTTTAAGGGGAAGGCCAGAACTAAAGACCAAGAAAGGAGGTGTTTGGTACTCTTGTTAGTTGGTTAAGTGTGGGACAAGGGAGAGTTTGAATCATGAGTTTTTAGAAAATTAAACATTGCTTAATTAGCTAAAAGTATTATCATGACCATAAGAATAAAAGAAGAGCCTTTTTTTTTTTTTTTTTCTTTTCGTAAAAAAAAAAAAAAAACAAAAAAGGAAAGATTGGATGCGTGAAACTCCATGCTACGTGGGCCACAAGTTTACAGGTCACCCTGCATAGAAACCCCATTGTAGTCTTATTAAATTTTTTTTTTTTAAGGATTGTTTTTATTTATGCCCCTAAACTTTAAGGTTGTTCTTATTTTGTCTCCTTAATTTTAAGAAACAGACAGAAAAATAGGGAAATTTGTCTTACAAACTCATTCTTTTAGAATTTCTATTAAAAATAAATGAAAAAAAAATCATATAACTACACTTAATTCACTCTTTTCCGTTTGTTTTTACTAAAATTCTAGCAGACGAAGCCAATTGGGGGCTAATAGAAAATTCTTGGGACAAAATGAGAATAATCCTAAATTTTAGGGATCAAAGATAAGAATAATGTTTTTTTTTTCTCTTTTAATTAAGATGCTTAGGTGTTGTATTGGTTTAATATGAGTTTTAGTTGCCCCAAAAGGCCATGCAATGAGAGGACAACGTATCACAACACAAAGATGTGATTAACTTTATATGGGTGTCACCTTTATTTAGAGACTTGTGTGCAAGTGGGAAACGGGCCGGTCTTGAAGCAAATTATGGCTTTTAGTTTAGTTTGTTAATTAAGCTTTTAAAAAGTTAACTAATTTTAACTCTAATTAATTATCCAGATAGACACTTAATACTTAATTAATTATCCAGATAGACACTTAATACTAAGGGATTCTGATAAATGTTATCGTAGATAGTTAATTCAGGATTGCAGCATTAATTATGAGTATCATCCAGGATCAGTATATTCAATGCCCTGCATGCTCTTATCTTTATGTATTACCTTTTGCTAGTTACGAGGTGTACAAGCTAATGTGTATATAATAAACACACACACACACCATTAATTTCCATCATCTAATGCCGAAGATAGGGAGCAGGGATTCCCTAAAATAAAAGGACTGATCTGAATCAGTGAAGAATGTTTAATAATTTCAGTAAAAACCTAGCCGTTTCGTCCATTGAACATCGTTGTTTATCATTATTGATGATGTACAGTGATAAAGTCAAAACACTATATATGAGAAAAATACAAATGACGGATCTTAATATAATTATATAATAATTTGGACAGACTGTTACGTGTCTGATGATTTTGACATCAATAATGATAAACAACATTTTTTTTTTCTTCATATTTCTTAAGAAAGATTGATAATATTATTTTAATCACTTGAAGGTGACTTGAGGTGACACTAATTAGGTATAATTTGACAGACAATTTGGTACAAATTGTGTGTTAATCATGGAGCGCAGTGTCAAATATTGTTTTTCCTCTTCTTTTGATGAATGCTCTTTATAGGGCTCATTTAGGATGCTTTGAGGATAATATTTTAGCCTAACAGACACGTTTCCTTCCATTTCGCATGCCATGGTGTCTAATAATCACCCTTGCTTTGCTTTTCTGTTTGGTTAAGACTATTTGACATTACATAAAGAGAAGTCTGGTGAACCCCCATCAAATTTACCGTATCTATTTTCATATCTCCAGATTTCACTAATCATGACTATGGCCTGCATTAATACTAGTTACCAAGTTTAAAATGTTCGTTTTTCTCGGGTTTCTTTTTTTTAACCAACGGAAATCTTACTGGCCGACTAATCTTACATGATCTATGCAGTGTGCCCTCACAAGTTTCTCTAGGCAGATTCGAACAAAGTCGATAGTGTTTTTATAAGGGGGCGTGGCCCTAAGGGAATGTAGTCAAGAATTTGAACCGTCTACTTGAAAAGGAAGTAAACAGCTGCTTGAGTTACTGCTTGGGGGTTTCGTTTTTAGGCCTCTTTGTAAGAGTCTTTTCACTCTTTAGACCAAGTAGGGTACTTCCCTTTGCTCTTTTAGACCAAGCTTTGGAGAAAGCTATGTGCAAATTTTAATTTTATTTTGCTTTCAGGTTAATTTTCTGAAAGAAACGTGACATGTAGCAAAAATAGACGTGCTTTAGTTTTGGAATCTCTTCAGATGCTGAACGTCAAAATCTCTACTTCTTATTTTCAAAATGTAAATTACGCACCCAATTTCCTTTAAAAGATAAGGAGCGCATTATGAAATTATCTAGGAGCGTTTCTGATTAAAGATGTTCTATAATTTTGTTTTTGTTTTTTGTGATTGTTTTCTTTGTTTTCAACGGTTTCTAGTACCTCTTACTTTTGGCCAATATCCACTGAATGTGCGGTATAGCCTGGACATTTTAATTACACAAAGAAATTTATAGATCGAAGTCCCATCTGTTATATGTACTGACGACAGATAAAACAGTCCATCACATCTCTCGTTGAAAAAAAAAAAAAAAAAAACTCAACTTGGAGGGAAAAAAATTAGAGTTTTTGACACTTTTGTCCTTCAACTTTTATCCAATTATAGAGCTATCCCTTAATTAAATATTTAATAAAATATTACAAAGTGTCACAATCCACACTACTGATGTTAATTTAAAAGGAATACCTCTGACTAGATATGATGTGACATGACGTATTCCATTCAATATATAGGAGGATTTTTTGTCTAATTGTTAACCATCACCAATAATTTATGTGCACTTTGTCATATTTTATTAAATTTAAGAACTCTAAACAAAAAATTTAATAATTGACTTCTCTCCTAAAAATTCAGGAACAAAACAATTGTATACATATAAAATGCTTGAAACTTGAGAGGAAGTTGGTTTCTTAAAGTTGTCTTTGTTGACAAATTAGTTATAATATAGATTGATTTAAGAATGAATCCATAAGGCTTCCCAAAAAAAAAAAAAAAAAAAAAAAACCTAGAAGGACCTCCTATAAGTATTTAAGCACTGGATCATAACAAATAAACGATATCTTCTTTGTAGTAAGAACTTTCGAGTTTCCAAATTTATTCTTCCCACCATAAAAGCCTAATTAAAAAATTAATTGCCCAAAATTCTTTATTAATTATAATGTCGTTACAGTAACTCTTTTTCTTCCCATGAGCTACCTAAACCTTATTCAACCTTCCACAAAAACCTTTTTTTTTATACCACAACCATGCCATCTTTACATGTTTATGCACTTGTCTGTTATATTATTTATACAAATCAACATCGTCTTTTCATTCCCATCAAAAATAAGAAAAAATAAAAACAACAAAAAAAAGTATAGTACACATGACAAGGTAATTTGTAAATGCTAGCCTTCTTGGCTTTATTTCCTTGTTGCATCAAATTCAATATTTTTCCTTCCATACAACAAGGCAATATGTTTTGCAATTAGTACATGTCACCTTTGTTTTTTTTTTTTAATTTGATTTAACTTGATTTTTAATTAGGATGCAAAGAAATGGTAGTAGTGCTGGAGCACAACAAGCCTGTGCAGCATGCAAACACCAAAGGAAAAAATGCCACCAAGGATGCGTATTGGCGCCATACTTCCCCGCTGAAAGAAGTCGTGAATTCCTCGCAGTGCACAAGGTGTTCGGCGTGAGCAATGTGACCAAGATGGTGAGGGGCGTCAACGAGGAAGATCGGAGAAGAGCTGTGGACTCGTTGGTTTGGGAGGCGTGTTGTAGGCAAAAGGACCCCGTCCTGGGTCCTTACGCCGAGTACCGAAAGGTTTTTGAAGAGCTTAAGGTGTACAAAAGCCAAGAAAACCAAATGATGCAATTGCAAGCTCAAAGGAATGGGGCATACAAATCTTTGTCAGGTTTGGTGAATTGGAGTAGTGTTAGTAATGGGATTAATAGTAATAATAATGGAGTGGTTGGAGGGATTGTCAATAATAACTCTTTGAGTTATTTTCATGAAAATGGGAGTGTTGCGGTTGATCAAAGCCCATTTAGTTATGCCTCAAGTTTTGTGCAAGGTCCAGAGAAAATGAGGCAGGAAAACAATGTTGATTCTGTTGTTCCTATACAGCAACAGCAACATCAACATCAACAACATTCCATCAATAGTTTTGGTCAGCAATACTATCTCTCAGGTAATAATTGTCCTTTACTTTCCTTTTTTTTCTTTAAATAGTTAGTGATGATTTTATTACTAGCTAATCTAATCGTGACAAAGGAATTTTTATCAATGAGAACTAATAATTAAAACAAAAAATTAATCGGATTATAAGATCATATTTTTAATGTTTCCATATATGTGTGTTAATCAAGCTCTCACATGATTCTGTAATGATCGGATAGTTTTTAACCTTTATTCTGTGGATATATATATATATATATATATTTTCGATATTCTACTACAAAATTCACCCAACTTATCATGGTTTTTATTTGTCTTTCTATTATTGGTTTTATTATTGTTGCAGGTCAATTCAATCACGTGAATAGCAAAACAATGGAAAGCACTATATGGGACGGTGGATCTTGATACTTTTGTTTTCAATTTTTCCTTCTTTTTATTTTTATTTTTTAATTTTCTCACTTTTTATCTTTAATTAATGAATTACAAACTTATTAGTCTTATGTTTTTATCTTCTTGTTGATCCTCTACTTTAGAAGACGATGTAACAGTCGCATATATATTGGAGCATCAGAAGATAATTCAGTATATTGTAAACACCGCAAGATTGGAATTTTGTCAAGGCATGTGGTTTTAGGTCATTAAATCAAACTTATACTACGCTAATTTACCTCCAAGTAATCAAGTGGGGTAGTAGGATGCTTACTCCCTTGACTAAAGGTCTTAAGTTTAAGTTGTCATCGCCTCGATTATTGAGGTATATAGATAATATATTTTGAGAGGGATTTATATAATACTCGTGGGTCTCTCCTTAAAAAATTGCAATAAGAAATTGATAATATATTTTGTTATTGCTTCACATTCTTGGTAGGGCTCACCTAGCCTAACGCCCCAAAAAACTAGGAAGTCAAAAAAGGGGGAGGAAAACTAGGCGAAATCCTCAATGGAAAAGAATCAATGTAGTGAAAAATAATAATAATAATAAAATAATAAATAAATAAATAAAAATACGATAGTAGAAGATATCACCAACCGTATGTCATGGTTTTTTTTCCCCTTCGAAACAAAACGTACGTCATGATTATAACTTAATGATAAATGAACCACGTGTCAAACTTTTATAAGCTCTAGTTCCCCCGGGGTGGTGGGGGCGGGGGGGGGCGGGGGGTGGGGAAGCATCTTCAATCTACTTTGTTTAGAATCAATTTTAAATTACCTTTTTTTTTTTTCCCTCTCTCCTTATCTTTTTCACCCCCAACCAACACCATAACTTCCCCCTTTAAAAAAAATAAAATAAAATAACAACCATATTCTTTATATACATTATACTTAACTTTACTTTATCTTAAAACTAAAATCACATACATAAGTACCAAACTTTTTCAATAAGTGATATATTTTTTTAACCAGTTTACACCGCAGTCGATAACCTAATTTTCAATGGGATTACTATTACGTTATTGAAGACATTCTCGTAATGGGGGGATCTTGTGTTGCATGTAGTTTTATGTGGATTCGCATTTTCTAAATGGTCATCTTCACGTAGTCGTTGGGTTTTTATATATCTGTAATTTGCGTATTGGTGATATGTGTAAAAATCCCCTAGTTATGTATGTTTATAGCTGGTAGTCATTCTATATTACAAGATCGTGTGTGTTTAATGCCTAATTTTTCTAACACCAACAACGAGTTGTTAGATTTAAAAAAAAAAAAAAAAAAGACGTCATTTATCTCTTTATCACATTATCAAAGACACAATAATGTCCAACACCATACACTAAAAAAAAAAAAATCACAAAACATGCGATATAGCGTACTTTTTTATTTCTTGTGACACAATTGTGGTGCGGGCTCCATACTTTTTTTCACACTTTAATTCACTAATAATAATAATAATAATAAAATAAAAAACTATTGTATATAAGTGCCCACAAATCCTTTTTTAAGTAGCAATTACATGAATAAGATTATATGATTAGATTTACTTATAAATCACAGTGTCATCTTTTTTTTTTTTTTTTGAAGGCCCTTGTGGTCCTCCACATGAATCATGTGTATTTTGTGCTTGTTCATAAAACAAATAATACTAATAACAAGATTTAATGAGATAATTATATCTTCTAGTTTTAGTTATTTCTTAATTTATCTTTTGTTTTAAAAAACTTTGAATGTATCTTTTAAATTTGAAAAACTTATTTCAATTTCATCCCTTGCGTCTTTTATAAATGAAAAAAAAATTGAGAAAAACGATATAAATATCCTTTAATTAGTTTATTAAAAAGATTGTATACATCTAAAAACAATTAAAAAAATACTTCAAGCAATAAAATAAAATAAATCTTGAAGTTTTATGATTTTTAGAAAATTTAAAGGAATTTTTTAAATATTTTTTTCAGCAATAAATTTGTTTACTAATGGGTAATCCAATTTGGGAAAAAAGAATTAAATTCCTGATTTAAAATTTTAGTGTTATTATTATATTTGGGAATTAAATGATGTAGTTCTCATCTAAAAATAGGGAATTAATTTTTTTGATAAATGAGAACTTATCTTCGACCAATAACCTACGGAAATAAATTTCTTCTCTTAAAAATAGGAAATAACTAACTCTATATCAAATATATCATTATTCTTATTTAACTATTTTTTTCATTTAAGGATAATTTCGTAACTACAGTAATTATATTCTCAATCCTTCTAACTTCTTATAAATATGAAATTTAATTCCTTATTTCATGGAATCAATTTCGTATTTTTACAATACTTGATAAGTAAACGTGCCCTAAGAGTAATTGGCCTTAACAGTCCCTGAATTCTTTAACAGGTGATGATTTGGTCATTGTTTTATTTTTTTTGGCCTAGAACATCCTGAACTCTTAAAATGTTGGCCATTATAGTCCTTTACGTCCAAATCTTTTAAGTTTTTAACGAAATGAGTTATATGCAATACATGTGATCTAATTTGAGATGGACATTTTAATAATCTAATAATAATTAATTTAATAAAAATATAAAATAGAAAAAAAATAAATCTCTCTCTCCTCACTCCCCCCCCCCCCTCTCCCTATTTCCTTCCTTCCAATCTAGAGCAGCAAATCCAGATCGAAAATGGTGCCTGGGGGGATGGGGGGACTTGTCGAGAATGGCAGGGGGTGGGAGCTAGCCCAAATCTGGGTTTTGGGGGGCAGGGTGAGGGGAGATCGACAAAGGCCCCCTCCCCAAACTAGATCTAAGCCCTTCTGCAAGGGGCGGTGGGGATATAGCTTTTTCTGATCGGGGGAGGGGTTGAGTTCAGTGACTGAGAGGGGGGGTTGCGTCATTGAGATAAAGGCTATCGCCAAAGGTAGAGAGAGAGCGGGCGGGGGGGGGGGGACCAGGAATTTTGGGAGAATTTAAGGGAAAGAGAAAATGGAATGTTATTTTAGTTTTTTTACTAGAAAAATGATCACTTGAGTAAGATTTAATTAGAAACTTAACGGTTTTGGACGAAAAGGATAATAGTAATCAATATTTTAAGAGTTCAGGATCTTCTTGGCTAAAAAAAATAAAACAAGGATCAAATTGTCACAGTTTAAAGAAGTTAGGGATTATTTAAGTCAATTATTCAATAATCATTCTCTTTTTTCCTTGTTTTAATTCATAAAATTTGTGAGAGATGAAATTAAATCTCTCTCCCTCTCTCTTTTTTTTTTTTCCAAGTTCACAACATAGTTTTGGTAATTTCTAAAAACAGCATAATCAATTAAGAAATAAGAAAATTGAAAAGTATAATTTTGTAATTAATCTTGATAATAATTCAACAAAAAACTATCCATTAACTTGCATAGAAACTTGCAAGCCGGGGCGTAGACTCTTGACTTCGAGTTTGATAAACTTAACACTTGAAAATGCGATCACCCCTTCACTAGCCAGCACAGGGCGGCGGCCAGCCATGGAAACCACTTTGCTTCGGCTACTCTCTGCCTGTTTCCTCCTCGCCTCCGCCGTCCACTCCTACGCATATCCGCCTCTCCTCGGCGTCCACCCTCTCGGTTCGGTACCTCTCACTCTC
>CM046379.1:23675245-23712226 GCA_025413485.1 Ficus microcarpa | reverse complement strand
AAAACACATGACATCATGTTATGACCACTACTAATCGCAGGCTAAACTTAACTAATTATATTAATTTTTCAATAATAAAATATATATTAATTAACCGCTGCGAAGATAAGTATCCATTCCTTTGGACAACTTAACCGCAAAGTTGACGTAGTGATCAGGATCAGGAGCATTGTCGTTGAGTTTCTCATAACTGAGGGACCAGTTTACCTTGCTTGTACCATATTCCCCTTCAATGAAGCTTATTTTTGCCTTGAAACTCTTGTACATTTTCAAAATGTCCCCTTCAAGGACATTCATGGTGATTGACTTCTTCTGATCGTTTATTTCTTCCACTTTTACTCTTGCTGTCATCGGAGCCCCTGCATACATGAAATAGGATATAGGGTTTGTCTTTGATCGTCCATAACAATAACACGTAAAAAAACTAACATGATCTTTTGTTTATGTACAACAATTATTTTGAACAGGTATAATATTGATATGTGATGAATAAATTTCTTGTTCTAAAGAATGATTGTCATCTTGAACACTTTATTAATGTAACTTTACGTAGGGTTAAATGACCATTTAACTTTACGGGTTAGTGTTACATATAGGAATTAACATTTTTAATGAACAGGCCCTATTATATGTTAACGATGCTAGTGTTTGACGTCACATATATATATATATAGATGTTGATTTCTATTGTTACTTGTATCGGACAGATCCGACACTTGTGGTAGTGTCGGGTTCTCCACCGATGAGTACCTGTGATGCCGAGGTCATATTTCCAAAACATGACGCAGCCAGCTCTGACGTCGCCACCTCCTTGTATTTGAACGCTCTGAATGTTTCTGGGGAACATATGAACAAAGCGGGGCATATTGTTCTTGAAGAACCCATAAAGTCTTTCTGCTGGCATCTTTGTCTCTATTTGAGTGTCAAGCTTTTCCATGCCTAAGTTTTCTACTAATTCAAGTTTGTAAGAAACTATAAATTCAAAATTGAAGATAGAAACTTAAATATACTACTAGAAGGTGGTGAAGAGATTGAAGGCTCATGATGGGCATTTATACACAAAATTATCCCGTTAAATATCCTCAAGTGGATTGAGTAAAACCATTACATGAAGTGGGTTTTGTGACTAGTACTTCATTATAATATTAGATACTAGGGTCATTTTTTGGATAATGGTTTCTTATAATAAGTTCACTCTAATTCTTTGTTGTTTTTTACTTTTCTTTTTTCCCCTAAAATACAATTTATATCATAATTTTTTCATATTCGTTTTGGATGCACCTATATCAATATTTAAGATTGCTATAGAAGAACCTGAAGTATTATATTTTTAATCGTTAAATCAGTATCAAAAACTATTTACTTTACATATTTTTTATATTAATTTTATTTTAATTAGATCAGTTAGAAATGTGCATTATATATATATATGAGACTTTACCATAAAAGGACTCTTTTATAGAGTGGGCTACGTGTTCTTAACATAGCCGTTAAAATTAGTCTAACGTTTTAAAAAATAATTTTCTCAATAATAGGAGTACAGACAGGCCTAAAATTGTAACTTTAGTATTGATAAGTTGAGGATGATAACAGTGTAATACCGTCATCTGATAAAGCAAACTTTATATTTTAATCATTTCACTAATTTTT
Organism: Ficus microcarpa; assembly: GCA_025413485.1. Taxonomy (NCBI): domain Eukaryota; kingdom Viridiplantae; phylum Streptophyta; class Magnoliopsida; order Rosales; family Moraceae; genus Ficus; species Ficus microcarpa. The sequence continues at coordinate 23,710,576 of CM046379.1, read as the reverse complement.
TAATAGACTGATTTATAACTGTGAGTAATTTCATATTGCATGTATTAAAATTTTAAAATTAACACTCTTAAATCAGATCATTAAAAATTCAATCCTAGGTTAAACTGTTTCGATGTAACACAAAATTCTACAATAAAAGGTTGGCAGTCTTTAAAAAGTTCTTTTTTTTCCCCCCTAATATTGAGAAGAGAATACCACAAATAAAATAATTATTTCATAGTTGTACAGTCACATAATGCTGATCTCTCCTTATTGTTTTTTTTCTTTTGGGATGAAGAAAATACTGATCTGTTTTTGTTCTCCATATTTTATCGTATAGAAGCGCCACTGCTCCATCAGCATCGCATGCTAAGCACCAACTTTATGACTCATACTCACTTTCAAAAAATAAAAAATAAAAACCGCTTTATGACTCGAACAAGGTGGCCTGCAAATATAACATATATGTGTATGTATATGTGTGTGTGTGTGTGTGTGTGTGTATGTCACCAAACTTTATTCTAAATCCCCTTTTGGACTCAACATGTTTAAAGCGTCCTAAATGACCCCAGTCTATTTTGATGTTGTAAAGTTTGTGCTTCCATTATATGTGTTAAAATTTGGACTGCAAAGATCACTTGTTGAACTTGTACCATTTACAGTGTGTTTGACAGGCGAGAAAAATGAAATGAAGGAAATGAGTGAAGAGATAAGTAAAAGAATTTTAATATTTATGATTATTTGATGGGAGATAAAAGGAGGAAGGAAGTAATTAGAAAAAGGACTCCAAATCGTCCAAACACCTCAATTTTGGTTTCTTTTAAATTGGAAAGATTACAAAAGAGATTTCATACCAAATAGCGTAATAGAAAGGATCTCTCTTTCATTCCTGATTTCTCTTAGCTAAGTGATTTACCACTACCACCCTTTTATTTTCTTTCATTCCTACCAAACATACCCTAAGTAAGGGTAGAGTGAACATTTTAAAGGCTTTTAGGGCACGACGAAGAGACTCATGAAGGAAATGATATGGTGTTCACATTCTATACTTTAGTATATTCTGTCTGTTTTTCCTTCCAACTTTATGTTATAACATTTGATATGGCTTTAAAACCATTTACAACTCACTTTACACTACTACAGAATGCGGATTCCATGACGAAGTTTCTACAACCGTTTTTTAAAAACGGTCGTGCAAAGTTAGGCAAAAACACAGGGCGGAACACGGTTTTTTAGAAACCGTCATGGAAGTCCCGGCCTTTCACGATGATTTCTAGAAACAGTTATGGAAGCATGAATCTTTCACGACGGTTTCTAAAAAACCATCATAGTAGGTACGATGAAGGGAATTTTTCCCAAAATTTTTTTTTTTAATTTCTCACCCTACCACGATGGTTTTTCAAATTTTTTTTTTTATTTTTCACCCTACCATGACGGTTTTTGTCAAAAACCGTCGTAGTAGGTATGACGGTTTTATTTTTCACCCTACCACGATGGTTTGAAATTGTTCAACTTTTTGGAGCGTATATTAAAACCCAAAAAAATACGCTTTTTCCCATCCCATTACATTCTGAGCTTTTTTCACTCTCTAATACAAACTCTAACTCCAAACCCAAAGCCACCCATATCCTCCATCCATTTATCTCTCTCCACTCCCTCTCTACATTTTCGTCGCCATTCCTCTCTCTCTCTATAACTCTGAGTCTTTTTCCCTATCTCTCTAGCCGCCATTCCTCCCTGTCTCTCTAACTCTGAGCTTTTTTCCCTCTCTCTCTTGCCGCCATTCCTCCATTCCCTACATTCTCTACCACTCTACCCGTACCTACGCTCGACAATCCGGTAAGTTGAAATGTATCGTGCTTGAGTAAGGCACGGGTTTGGGAATTTTTCGTCCAAATGTTGATTTTGTTGATTGTGGTTGTTGATTGTGAATTTTCTGACCAAAATGTCCAAAATCCAAAATGTTCCAACCAAAATGTTGATTTTTTTGATTGTTAATTTGGGAATTTTCTGTCCAAAATGTCCAAAATCCATCCCCTACATTTTCGGTGATTGTTGATTGTTGTTGTAATTTAGATTGTTTAAAATTGCTTGGGTAAGACACGGATTTGAGAATTTTCCAGAAAAAGTGTTGATTTGGTTTTCAAAAAAACCATCGTGGTAGGGTCCACCCACCACGATACCACGATAGTTTCGGAGGAAAACCGTCATGATAGGTCTGCCTACCAAGACGGTTTTTTACGCAGAATCATTGTGGTATGTTCTTAAATATCCACTTTTAGGCCCTATTTTTACCCATTCCATGACGGGTAAAAAACCGTCGTGGTATCCACATTTTTTATTAGTGTTAATAATCCAACTACTAGGCACGCCCAATTCAGGAAAAGTTTTCCCTTTTTTTTTATTTTTTTTATTTTGAACAAGCGAGTGATGGAAGAATATCAAAGATGAGATTGGGTTGATTGAGTGAGATTTGATATAAAATTCAACGAAATATATATATATATATTTTAACATTAATACCCATATATTTGTGGGAGAAGATTTAATAGTGCGCAGCTGTAACGCACCATATGTATATTGTATAATCCGAGATACAACGATGAAGTAATAAGTTGGACGACCAAGGATTAGTTTTCGGATGTCTCCGGTTTTATGGAGCCAAACCCTTGAAATACAGGTAAAATTTTAATTAGCCCTTTTAAAAATTATTTTGGTACTTACGACATGCAAAGTGTGGTTAATTATGTACTTCCCAAGTTCCAATCACAAAGGAAATACTAGTAAACAATATCAGTTTCGAATATTTTTAGAGTTTTACAATGGCAGAAGAATGAACTTCAATAGAGAAATTTATTAATATGAATGGAATCTATGAATAATGCGTCACAGCTGCGTAATATCACATCTTCTCTATATTTGTAGATGTTCAAGTTATGGCAAGAATCATTGGTAAATTTTGAAATATTGGTATAAATCTAGTGCTTTTTCTTTGTTTTTTGTTTTTTTTACTTTTTTTTTGTTTTTTTGTTTTGTTTTTTTTTTTTTTTTTGAAATATTTAGTGCTTGATCCATAATAAACCGAAAGCTCTCCACGACTTTGCAGCCTTATTTGTTGCCCACATGTAGTGCTTGCTGAATTTACATTCAATAATTGTTTTTTCTCCAACTTACAATAAAATTAACGAGCCTTTAGGTGCAACTTTTGTCCATAGTTTAATCACACCTACGTGTACTTATCTTGGACAATCAACTTTTATATGTACTATATGGGAATAACCAATTTTTCTTTACTCCGTTTTGTCTTGTTTTTCAACTAATCAGATAAGTAATCATCTCATAAAAAACATTGCTAAAAAATATTAATGATGCTTAATACCACGTAATAATGAAGAATAAGACACGTAAACTAGATACACTCTTTATTAATTATGATATATATCATAATATTTTTCTCTTATATCAAAGTTTTGACAAAAGCAAAGAAATCATTATGTATATCTATTATCCATTATCTATCTATTATACTATATTATAAATGTGAATTCCTATTTCCAGCACTATTTAAAAACTTAATTTAACTTGTAAAGGTAATTTCACTTGATTTTATCAAAATCAAAATGGGTTTCGAATCCCCCGCCGTTGATTCATCAGGAAGGAAAAAAAAAAAAAAAAAAAGGAAAAAAAAAAACATGGAGAGGAACAGTATGGATCCAGTGTGGACAACTGCTCAGCAGCTCCTGAACTCTTCTTCATCAAACATTTGCCCACCGATCAACCAATGAGGTTGACCTTCGTGTGAGCCACAATTTTCTAACTTGTAGACGAATTTTCATCAAGTTTTTAAGGATCATAACTTGAGCTAGCAATCTCAGGCTCGTATTTAAAAAATCAAAATAACAAGCCAGAATGGTTCAGCTAAAAACATCAAAAGCAAAAATAAGGAGGGGAAAAAAAAAAAAGGATAACAATAAGTCATAGAACAGAGATGCCGAAATGCGCAATCAATTCGACGAACCAGATTCAGTTCATTTGTGGTTTTCTTTGCTATTTGTGTCCATGCTTTTTATGCCAAACATGTGTGCATTTTAGTTTTCAGAATAGTCTTTAGGATGGTAGCCTATTCGTCGTTCCAGTATAGCAAATTTGTTATTATACAATTCAGTTGTATCTTTCAGCTTTGAAAGTAACTTGAGGATTACGAATGTCATCCTGGCTCTGAATCAACCGAATCTCCAAACTGCTTGACTGGGGATCGTGGCCGGCTCTCTTGTAGTCACTCACTGTCCTCTGCAGAAGTGCCTGCAAGTATTTGAACCGAACCAAGTCAAACCAGATAAGTGATTATACTGAAAACGATCAATTTGGATCAGTTTTACTTTCAGTTTAAGACAACACAATTGATTTAGACATCATTTAAATTTAATTTGAATAAAGATTGCAAGTAATTTATTACGAAAAATTAAGGTAAAACCACTGAACTTAAGAGAGGTAAACAAATCCACTTGAATGTGATTTCAGACAAATCATTTATGCACTTCAAACGAAAACTAAGTCAAGTCTCTGAAGAATGCATATAAAGGTTCAGCAGAAACAAACATACGAAGTATAGCCCGCTTGGTCTAAATCTTTCTATAAAATACTTGACTGAAACAGAACAGAACCATTTGGGTTTTCTTTTTTCGCCCAGTTCAGAAGAATGACAATAGATAAGATTGGTTGGAGTAGTCTATTTTATCATGACTTCGAAGAGCATACCTGTAAGCTCGAGACTGCAAGCTCTGCTGCCTTGTCAATGGTTGTCTGGGTATTTCTGAGTGGCACCAAAACAGTTGTTAGGAGAAAGAAACTACCTTTGGCAAGAGAAATAACATAAGCTATGAAAAAAATTTAGAGCCATATTTTTACATTGCTCCAACTAAGTAGGAGGGCAGTCGTAAGATCTCCCGTTCCCCGCAAGCATCAGATAAATTTGTCGGCCAAGAGCATCTTAAAAAGCGAATAACTATTGTGTTAATTTTGCAACAAATATACAAATAAATAGAATATTTTTGAAGTCCAAGACCCTACTGTCTTAATTTCAGTTTATTAGCCAAGTAGTTACACACATTTTGTGTCAGTGAAGAAAATCCCACTGTCGTATTTTTCAAATGACACTGTCCTGGACAATGTATTCCTTTAGTAATCTATTCTATTCCTTTAGTATACTAATTCATGTCTTTTCTTTTCCACAAAACCAGCGACAATGACTGGATTTAAATGTTATGCACACCAATAAGAGCGTAAACCTGATTATGAGACACGAATTCTGAATTATAATAATGAAAGCATACTGAATCCAATTAGAGAATATATTTTGTAAATCTTTTTTTTTTTTTTAAACTCTCACCTCTAATGCCAAGGAAACCTGCGCAAAGGATTGGACGTAGAACTGAAGATGACCTTGAAGACGATATCTCAGTTGGACTTCTACTGCTGCTTTTATTTCTAGAACTCTTGGGTATTGAACTCTTGCTTTCAGACATTCTCAAAGATGATTTCCCAGTTGTAGATCAGCACTTACTTCTAGATTGTTTAGTAATTAGACTTCTTCTGCTGCTCACATTTCTAGGGCTCTGGTGTATTGAGCTTAGTGGTGGGAATTTGGGCCGGGCCAAACGGGCCGGCCCGTGGCCCGTAATTTTGGCCCGCTTGGTGGCCCGGCCCGGCCCGCATTTAACGGGCCCGGTAAAAGCCCCGCCCGATAATGACGGGCGGGCTGGGCTCTCTTTTCAAGCCCGACAGGCCGGGCCGGGCCGGCCCGAACATTTAGCCCGATGGGCCAGCCCGGCGGCCCGTTATAAAAAAAATAAAAAAAAATTTAAAATATATATAATAAAATAAAAATTAAAAAATTAATTTATATATATTATTTTTATTAAAAAATTATATATATTAAATATTATTATTATATTATCATATTTATAAAAAAAAAGAAGAAGGTGGAGCACTGCAGCAGGCGCAGCAAGCCTGCTGCTGCCACACCCATAGTGAGTCAAAAAAGGTGGACTTGACTTTTATCTTACTGTTTTTTATCTTTTTGTTTCATTGTAATGTTTGGACCGACAACGCCTTCAACAACCTCAAGGCCGGCACTCTCAACGGCCTCTCGACGCAGAACCAAGTCAATCTCATCCTCTACCATGTCCTCCCCAAATACTACACCCTAGACAACTTCCAAACCGTTTGTCCGTCTCCAACCCCGTTAGGACCCAGTTCTCCAACGACGGCCTCAACTTCACCAGCCAGGGCCACCAACTCAATGTCTCCACCGGCCTCGTTGAGACGCAGATCAACAATGCCTTGTGGGCGGAGTTCCCCTTAGCCGTCTACCAAAGTGACGTCGTTTTGTTGCCCCCGTCGCTCTTCGGGGCCAAGTCGCCGGCGTCCGCTCCTCCTCCGGAGAAGAGCAGTAGTACTACTCCCGCCGATAGTGGGGATAAGACCAAGACCAAGGAGGCTGCGTCGCCGTCGGAGAATAGCACCGGCGATTCGAGTAAGAGGAATGTGCGGCAGGCCCGGGCCAGGGCCCGGCCCGGCCCGCTCTAAACCCACGGGCCGGGCTGGGCTTACATGTTAAACGTCCGGGCCGGCCCGGCCCGGCCCGTATTTTAAATAGTCCGGGCCGGGCCGGGCCGAAATTTCAAAAAAGCCCGTCGGGCTCGGGCCGGGCCGGGCCGGGCGGCCCGAATTCCCACCACTAATTGAGCTCTTGCTTTCAGACATTCTCGAAGACGATCTCCCAGTAGCAAATCTACTCTTACTTTTAGATCTTCTAGTCATTCGATTTCTACTGCTGTTCTCATTTCTAGAGCTCATGGGAATTGAACTCTTGCTTTTAGACATTCTCAAAGAAGATTTCCTAGTTCCAGATCTACTCTTACTTCTAGATCTTCTTGTAATTGGACTTCTACTGCTGCTCTCTAGAAAGCTCAGGTGTATTGAGCTCTTGCTTTCAGACATTCTCGAAGACGATCTACCAGTTGCAGATCTGCTCCTACATCTAGATCTTCTAGTAATTGGACTTCTACTGCTGCTCTCTAGATAGCTCAGGTGTATTGAGCCCTTGCTTTCATACATTCTCGAAGATGATCTCCCCATTGCAGATCTACTTTTACTTCTAGATCTTCTAGTAATTGGACTTCTACCACTGCTCTCATTTCTAGAGCTCATGGGTATGGAGCTCTTGCTTTCAGGCATTCTCGAAGACGATCTCCCAGTTGCAGATCTGCTCTTACTTCTAGATCTTCTAGTAATTGGACTTCTACTGTTGCTCTCCAGAAAGCTCAGCTGTATTGAGCTCTTGCTTTCAGACATTCTCGAAGACGATCTCCCAGTTGCAGATATGCTTCTGCTTCTACATCTAGATCTTCTAGTAATTGGACTTCTACTGCTGCTTTCTAGATAACTCAGGTGTATTGAGCTCTTGCTTTCATACATTCTCGAAGACGATTTACCAGTTGCAGATCTACTTTTACTTCTAGATCTTCTAGTAATTGGACTTCTACCACTGCTCTCATTTCTAGAGCTCACGGGTATGGAGCTCTTGCTTTCAGGCATTCTCGAAGACGATCTCCCAGTTACAAATCTGCTCTTACTTCTAGATCTTCTAATAATTGGACTTCTACTGCTACTCTCATTTCTAGAGCTCTGGTGTATTGAGCTCTTGCTTTCAGACATTCTCGAAGATGATCTCCCAGTTGCAGATCTGCTCTTACTTCTAGATCTTCTAGTAATTGGACTTCCACTGTTGCTTTCATTTCTAGAGCTCTTGGGTATTGAACTCTTGCTTTCAGACATTCTCGAAGAGGATCTCCCAGTTGCAGATCTGCTCTTACTTCTAGATCTTCTAGTAATTGGACTTCTGCCGTTGCTTTCATTTCTAGAGCTCCTGGGTATTGAACTCTTGCTTTCAGACATTCTCGAAGAGGATCTCCCAGTTGTAGATCTGCTCTCACTTCTAGATCTTCTAGTAGTTGGACTTCTACTGCTACTCTCATTTCTAGAGCTCTGGTGTATTGAGCTCTTGCTTTCAGACATTCTCGAAGACGATCTCCCAGTTGTAGATCTGCTTCTGCTTTTACATCTAGATCTTCTAGTAATTGGACTTCTACTGCTGCTCTCTAGATAACTCAGGTGTATTGAGCTTTTGCTTTCATACATTCTCGAAGACGATCTACCAGTTGCAGATCTACTTTTACTTCTAGATCTTCTAGTAATTGGACTTCTACCACTGCTCTCATTTCTAGAGCTCATGGGTATGGAGCTCTTGCTCTCAGACATTCTCGAAGACGATCTCCCAGTTGCAGATCTGCTCTTGCTTCTAGATCTTCTAGTAATTGGACTTCTACTGCGACTCTCATTTCTAGAGCTTTGGTGTATTGAGCTCTTGCTTTCAGACATTCTCGAAGATGATCTCCCAGTTGCACATCTGCTCTTACTTCTAGATCTTCTAGTAATTGGACTTCTGCCGCTGCTTTCATTTCTAGAGCTCCTGGGTATTGAACTCTTGCTTTCAGACATTCTCGAAGAGGATCTCCCAGTTGTAGATCTGCTCTCACTTCTAGATCTTCTAGTAGTTGGACTTCTACTGCTACTCTCATTTCTAGTGCTCTGGTGTATTGAGCTCTTGCTTTCAGACATTCTTGAAGACGATCTCCCAGTTGCAGATTTGCTCTTACTTCTAGATCTTCTAGTGATTGGACTTCCACTGTTGCTTTCATTTCTAGAGCTCCTGGGTATTGAACTCTTGCTTTCAAACATTCTCAAAGATGATCTCCCAGTTGCAGATCTACTCTCACTTCTAGATCTTCTAGTAGTTGGACTTTTACTGCTACTCTCGTTTCCAGAGCTCTGGTGTATTGAGCTCTTGCTTTCAGACATTCTCGAAAACGATCTCCCAATTGCAGATCTACTCTTGCTTCTAGATCTTCTAGTAATTGGACTTTTACTGCTGCTTTCATTTCTAGAGCTCCTGCGTATTGAACTCTTGCTTTCAGACATTCTCGAAGAGGATCTCCCAGTTGCAGATCTACTCTTACTTCTAGATCTTCTAGCGATTGGACTTCCACTGGTGCTCTTATTTCTAGAGCTCCTGGGTATGGAACTCTCGCTTTTAGACATTCTAGAAGATGATCTCCCTGTTGTAGATGTCTCGACAGATGAATTCCCGATTCTATATTTGCTCTTATTGTTTATGTTTAATCCACCATAACTTGCTCCGAAGACCCTCTTATACCATAGGAGGAGGAAGTGAAGAATTGTCTTTCCGATAACATGCCAAATGCCTATTTTCTGAACGTCGTCTGAGGCATGATTTAATCTGCTTAAAATATCTTTGACAAGGATCTCAAGCAATTTGGCGTCCGGCCTAACACGTATGAAGGAAAAGTAGTTATTACAAATTAATGACAACGTAAGGGCAAAGGAATTCATAAGAGAACTAATGAGATACATATTATATAATATGCTTGAAAAAACAAACAAACAAACAAAGATACAAAAAACAAAACATGAAACATATAGGTATCATATATATATATATATATATATATATTTGTATATATATGCGTGTAGTAACAACCATACTTTAACGAGAACTTATACCAAATAGCATAATTTTGACCACTAGTATTAATAAATAACATGATTTATTATCCTTGTTAATAAATAGCATAGATTCTTATCTTTTAACCTTAATATAAATGAAAAAAAAAAATGTAACTATTTGGGTAATTTTCTCAATATGTGGTAGGGGAAAAGATGACCCTAAAAAGGAAATGGGCGGGAGAAGGTATGAGAGAGAAGAAAGTGGGTTGGATTAGATGAAGCTATTTTGGCTCATGAACAAACGGCATGCTTTGCTTCTATTTTTTTTAAATGACGTGTCAAAATACCATTTGAAGTACACGAATGGGGACAAACAAAAAGGATAGAAGATTCCAGTCCGCTCTACAGAGGTTAAACCCAATGTATGTAATTATAATTAATGCACTTGTTTTGTGGTATACTGAAAGGAAGGATCTTGAGAGTGTTTAATATTTGAGATTTTGAGGTTGATGGAAAAGGACCAGGTGGGTTTCAATGCTGAGATCATTGAGATTTTAATTTTTTTAATTTTAAATGAGGTTGATATTTTAACCACTTTTTTAATAAAAATTTTTCTCCCTTGTAAAATTCCTTTATTACCCTCTAAGTCATATGTAGAGGTCGTGCACATTTCAGTTAAATTTAACAGCAACTAATTGGAAAGGATTAGATTATCGTGAGCAATAATTGACCTTAGTTTGACTGATTTCCAATACAATATTTCTTATAGTGAAGTTTTATGGACAATAATTGATACACACAACCAGATAGTTAAATTTTTTTTCACAATCGAATGAAGAAAAGCAACACTAAGTAAAAAATATAATCATGGGTAGCAGAAATGTTTTTTTTTTCTCATAGTGTAGTCAGTTTAGGTAGATAATATAAACTATTTAGCTAAAATAATAATAATAATAATAATTAGTAGAGAAAATAAATCAAACATACTTGATGGTGCTTGAGCTACGTCCAGCTATATTGGCAGCTTTTGTCAAGGCATCCCTCCACTTTGGCACCATGCTCTTTTTTTTAGGATCCTTGGCATGTTCTTCAAATGCAGCTTTGAAACTCCCCTCTTGATGTCGGACATTTGATGGATCTATGTTGTAGAAAACTGGTAGAACAATTTGCTTGTAGTTTTTTCGGCATTCGAGTATGTAGACAAGTTCATTCAGGCACCAAGAGGAAGATGCATAGTTCTCTGAAAAAAGGATGACGAAAAGCTTTGACATCTCTATTGCTTTCCTTATTGTCGGCCAAATTTCATCTCCTGGCGTCATGTCCCTATCATCTTTGAAGATTTTAATTTTCTCCAACTCCAGAGCAGAAGCAAGATGACTGGTAAAACTGTTACGAGCATCGTCACCTCTGTAGCTAATAAAAACGTCATGGTTGTAAGCGGAAATAACAGTGGAAGAAGAATCCACATCAGTGCCAGCAGCAAGAGTGTTCTGTGATGACATAAATTAGAAATTAATTAGAAAGCTCAAAAATACTAATGTGAATGAAGAAGCTAATCGCCCTCAAACATCAAGACTAGAATTTATAATTATTTCCATACCTGACTACCATCGAAAACCTCCAGTATCTTCATCATGCGATATATCTAGAACTTGAGGTCTTGTTGTGACACTTAAGAGAGTAAATTAACTAGAACACTATATAGAAAATACCCTCGCGCATCCACTCTGAAAATAGAAGTTAAAGCAAGTATATATATATATATATATATATATAAGAGTTTTCAATGGTCACTTCTTTTTATAGTTTTATTTGTAATCATCCAAGGTTAAAAAAAAGAATAATCATTGAAATCACAACCATATATATATGTGTGTGAAAAATACCACAACAATTGCTAAGAAGCTGCGCTATGACTTACAAGTCAATGCCGACGATTGAAAAATAAAAACATAATCAATTAATACGCATAGATGAAAGAGGTATTTTCGGAAAAAAATAATAATAATAAGTTGAATATTTTATGTACATATTCGGTATGTTTCAAATAAGGTGGTCGTTAAGTATTCTTTTGCCAATAATAATTATAATAACAATAATAATAAAAATTAAGTTGAGTATTAAACACCCATATATATATCAGGCGAATATATACTATAAAATACATATTAGGTATGTTTCAACAATTGCTTGGAAGAAGCCGAGCGAAGACTTACACGTCAATGCCTAGAAATAAAAAATGTAAGAGACAACTTCGAAGAAGTTTCCTCCGAATGCTAAGTATATTTCTTCAATAAAATAAGTAGAATTATTAATGTGATATATTTAAAAAAAAAAAAAAAAAAAAGTTAAAGGCGCCGTGCAATTTTGAACGTTTAAATTCTTATTAAATTTCCTTGACTATTCATTTTTCTTTTTGTTTTTTTATAAGAATTTTTTTTATTTTAATGGTTGCATCATTTTGGTAAGATCTGGCAGTCTAAAATCGTAGTATACCTCTATAGGATCTTATTTTTAATAAAGTATTAAAAATTAATGGGTTTATTGACACCCCCTTTGTATACTTTTCTCACACACCTACTTAAATCACCCACCAATTAAATTTAGAAAATTTACGTTTTACCACACCTCTTAATATTACAAAAAAGCCCTTAAATTAAAGGGGGATTTGCAAGAATGTCATAAATTTAGTATTTCCTTAAAATTTTACCCTCAATAAGAGTAAAGTTGGTAATTTTTCTATTTCATAACATTCAATTAAACAATTAAATGAAAAAATAATAAATAAGCAAAAATGCTCCTATCTCTTTATTTTCTTCTCTTTTTTGTTTATTGGAATATTTTTAATATATCTCCGACTCTATTTGCCGACCAATCACGGGTCGCCGACTGATCGTTGGATTTTTTTTTTCTTTTCATATTCAACAAAGATGACCGGATTTATCCAACTCCGATTATCGGCGTCAATGTCAGTCGTCAGAAAGATTCTATTGGAATCCAAATTGGATTCTGACATAATATATATTTTTTAAATTTCAATAAAGATGGCCAAACATATCTAGCTCTAGTCGTCGAAGAGGTTCTGTTAGAATCTGAATTGGATTATATCAAAATCCGAGAAGGCAAAATGGATTCTGATAGAATGCAAACAAGTAAAACAGATTCTGCTAGAACACAAAGTGAATTCTATCAGAATGCAAAACGGATTTTGATAGAATGCAGAATGGATTCTATTATAATACAAAACGGATTCTATCAGAATCCAAGAAGGCAAAATGTATTTTGGTAGGATGTAAAACGGATTTTGATAAAATGCAAAATATATTCTGATAGAATCAAAAATGGATTTTGATAAAATACAAAACGGATTTTATAGATTTTTTTTTCTCACATCTCCGATTGAATTACAATGTCATTAACGCTTCATGTTTAACTTCCAGAGATAAAAACGACATTTAACTGAAATTGAGTTTGAATACAACATTACATGAAGAAAAGGCAACAAAAATACAAACGACATAAAATTAAAAAAAAAAAAAAAAAAAAAAAAAAGACAACACCTCAAGAAAACGTTAGCAAGCAACAACAACCACTAACCATAATTGACAATATATTGAACACAACATCAACTGAAACTCTATAGATGTAGAAACTACAAGATTAGATAAAAATATAGAGAGGAAGAATATATATTTTGAGGGAGAGAGAAGAGAATTGAAAAATAAAATCTCACATATTTAATTTGGGGTAAAACCGGAAATCTAAAGAGAATAATAAATTAAAAAAATTTAAATGCTAAAATTATTGGTTTTAATGTTAAAATGGATAAAATTATAAAGAGATATTCAAATAATGATTATTTTCATAATTTTCTCTAAGTTAAATTGTACATTTTTCTCCTTATTTCACCCACCCACAAACACTCACTCTTTCTATCTTTTTAACTCTTTTTTTTTCAATTCCATATTCCTTTATAATTATTGTTATTATTATTATTATTATTATTATTATTATTTTGGAATTGTATCTATAGTTTTTCAAATTGCTAAATAACGATTCTAAATAAGTGCTCAGAAAAAAAAAAAAAAAAAAAAAAAAAAAACCTCTAACATCTAATAATTATCTTACCTAGTAAGTGATAAATTTACTTGTATAATCATGCCCGTATTGATCACGACTGTCATCAGGGCATCAACTCTTGGATTCTACCCAATGATAAAAAAGTATAGGACATGTTTGTCTCGTCATCTCATTTCAACTCAAACTGTATTTTTTTTATCTTTTTCTCAAAAAAATTTTGTCTTTTTCTCAAAAATGTCTTTGTCTTTTCTGAAAATTCAAAAAAATTTACTATTACAACTAAAATATTTCAATTCAAACTAACCAACTAAACATACCCATAAAATAATAATAATAATTATAAAAAAAAAAAAAAGCATTGCTATTCAGCTGCTTTTTTTTTTTTTTTTAAGCTACCTAGAGAGGCTCGCATGATGTGGCAGCTTGATGCTTCCATTTTTCAAAAGTTGCTTTATAAGTGGGACCCACTTCCTTATGGACCCCTCGTGCTCCGGTCCTGTAGAAACTTTCCACCTCATGCGGAGCTCCATGAGGAGTTGATGTCACCGGAGCCTATTAGCATTGATCAACATAAAAAAAAAAAAGATCCAAAAAATATTAAATCTAGGTAGTTTGAAAGTAAGTTTAATTTAAACTAAAATGTACTTTTTTTATTATGATTTTTATTTTTTTCTGAAAAAGTTTTTTATCTTTTCTGAAAAATTACTATTGAAACTTAAAAATCTTAAACTAAATTCAATCACCAAACACCCCTTAAAATTATAAAAGGGAGAATATATAAAAAGACGAGTAAAATTGCAGTAGAATCCCTTTTATTTACCCTATTAATAAAATTTATTTTTAAATCATTAAAATATAATCAAACAGCTGATATGTTGCATATGTATGATATTTATAATAAACATTATCTCATATTAATATAAACTAAAAAAAAATTTTAAAAAAACCCCTAAGTTAAAAAAAAAAAAAAAAACTAACCAGGGGCATGACGAGTGGGGGGGCATCGCCGGTTTCTACATCTAGCATGGGGGCGGGGCTTCATCAACTTTGAGGGGGCTACGCACAAATCGTGGTTAAGGGGGTGAGGGGGGGGGGGGGGGGAAGGGGCACAATATGGTCGCGAGATCTAGCATGAGGGAGGGCAGCGAGGCTTCTTCGATGTCGTGGGGGGGTAGATCTAGTCCCGAAGGGAGGGATTGGGTCACTGGCATCGTGGGATAGATTTGGTCGCTGTGGGGGGGGGGGGGGGGGGGCGGGGCGGGGGCTTCATCAACATCGAGGGGGGCCAGCAAGGCTTCATCGACGTCAGGGGGCAGGCGTCGCCGGCGTTGGGGGGGTGTCGCCGGCGTATAATCTAAGGGTTAGTGTTTTTTTATTTTTTTTCTTTGCTTTGAGTTTTTTTTTTTTTAGACTATAATCCTATGAGCTAAGATGCATTATAAGTACCATGCACAACAATATCTCAGCCATTGAAATTATATCAAACGATGTATAAAAGAGCTTTATCGACAGAGTATATAAAAGGAATTTTACTGTAGTTTTTCCTCAAATTTGGAATTATAAACAAGAAAATATAAACTATTAACTATTCATTACTGTAATCTGTTTAAAAAAAAAAAAAAAAAAAAAAAAAAAAAAGACGACCCATGGAACAATATGCCAACGTAAAAAAAACATAGACATCCCGTGGATTGCACTTTCCCTCCGGCATTTGTAGAACAAGAGCCTTTAATCCAACCCCTTTTGTCTATTGTGTTTTTTTCCCAAAAAAAAAAAAAAAGTGCAATAGAGAGCAATAAACGAAAGAAAAGTAAACCCCAAAAAAAAAAAAAAATACTGTCAATTTAACGATCTAAATTATTCTTGCTTCTCATACAAAAATGTAAATTTATCATCAACAAGATAATGAAAAGTAAAAGTTATACGAAAGTTGAGAGGAAAGAAAATATAAAAAAAAATCCTTTTCATTGGAGACCATTCTTCTTCTATTTGTCATTGATTAGGATTGAGCATTTTGAATTATATTTCAAAAAAGGATATTTTAATATTATTTTTTTTTTATTTTAATGAGGTGTGTGAAAAGCATATTTTCGATCACTTTTTGCACTTAAAAGTAATTTAATTATGGATAATTAAGGAATAAAATAATTCATTAAATTAGGATACGAAAACAGACCGGACGGTGACAATTGACCCCATTAACAAATTCAACAATAAATAAAGAGGACATGATACAAGTGCAATAAGTATCAAAGAATCGAAGATAACTGAGAAAATTAATGGGACTTACCTCATGGGGTCTAAAAAAACGTGTCACTAATTTCCAGAAATTTAAAATAAAAAGTACCACTATTGCATAGCTGTTCAGTCTGCCAATCGCATCAAAATCGTCTGAAAATTTGAAAAATATATATATAATAAGTTAACAGATATTTAAATATTAAACAGATCATAGTTGAACCCTATCAGAATGATTTTTCTATCACGAGATTCTTTGGGAAATAAATCCAAGAGCTAGGTACCATTTGGAACCATTTTCAGTGGATTTAATTTGAAGAAGAATACAAAGAAAGAAAGGAAGAAAAACTTAATTGCGTTTATCATGTACGGAACTCATAGATTTTGGAGGAAGTAACCTCTTTTTTTTTTTTTTTTTTGGTTTACTAATTTGGGAACTTAAACAATTATCAATTTTTTGGTTCCTCTAAAATGTGTCTATGCATAGCTGGGGTGGTTCTAGTGCTACAGGATACTGGTTCTGGATCAATCGAAAGTTTTCATGAATTATGAAGATTTGTCAAAAAGAGCCTAATGTACTTGATTATTTATGTGCCTAAGTACTTTCCGTAATTAGGTCTCAATGTATATGATTCTCCCTGACTTTTATCAGATTTTATAGATAAAACCGATATTAATTGAGGGTTTTGTCTCATATATTACGGGAGCATATGTACTGCCATTGATGTTTGTATGCTTGTTTAGTTTTAATGCAATTACCTTTAAAATAAATTCTTGCAGTTAGAAAAAATTAACGAAATCGTTCATGTGCCTCTAACATGAGCGCTTTTTTTTTTAATAAGTGAGAGTAAAATTGATTTTAAAAATAGACAGTGCATCCCATTGGCAGTTGGCACCCACAAAAGTGCAAGAGAAAATTTTAATTCCGAATGATTCGATTACATTTTTTGAAAAAAAAAAAAAAATAGTGAAACCTAAAACTATAAATACCATGGAAAGCGATATCGAAGGAGACAAATTCAGCAACATTATCACTGCAACAATACAAACGTAAACGATAACTTTGGGTCTCATAAATTTTATCGCTCGGGCAAAGAGATGGTTTATTTATTTATATTTTTGGTTATTTTTATAAATGACTCTTAAATTATACTCTCCGTCTATAGTTGTTTCCTGATTTTTTTATTTTATACGTTATAATACCTCGAATTTTTGTGTTGTTACAAAAACAGTCCTCATATTATTATTTTGTCAAAAACTTTTAAGGAAAATGTAATCAATAGCATTTTTTTTTTAATGTAAGGTAAGAAAGAAAATGTCATTTTTTTAATAGTAAAAATAGCTTTTTTTTTTTTTTTAATGATAGTAATTAATAGCAGTCTTCTTTTCTTCTGCTGATCCTACAACTTTCTTGCCGTAGCAGTACACTTTAAAAAAATATTATTTTACTCTCCTGTATGTAAGTAAAGCAACGTGGCTAGAACTCATTTTTGCAGGAATCGTGAACTTTTTTTTTTTTTTTTTTTTTTTTTTTTTTTCCGCGTTGTGCCTCTTCTCATTTTCTCTATTTCTTCTTCTGTCAATCAAAAAAACGTTTCTTCTATGTTTTTTTTTTTAAAACTATATTTTACTTAGAACTCTTCTACATACATATACATATACATATACATATACATATAATCACACTTGCTTGCATTACGAAATTTGATTTTCTCATATCTAAGAAGTTACGAGTACTTGTTGTATTAAAATTTTTTCTCGATATTATTGTAGTGAAATACTTAATATATTTGTTATCATAGATCCAAATAAAATTTATCTTTCTTCTCAACCAAAGTTGTCAGACAACGTAAATTTTTTTTTTTTCCGATTTTCATTTTTTTTTCCCCTTCCAATTAACCGAATGTGATGGGTTGTGACTGTACAAAATAGTAAAATTCCCGCATTAAGTTATATATATATATATATATATATATTGATAATAATGAATTTTTACGTCTTAAAAAATATATGGTTAGTGTTGTGTTTAGAGAAAAGAAAAGGTGAATAATGGCTATGAAGTGTAAAGGAACATAATTGCACAAAATTGAAAACGTTACTTCAACTTAATTAAAGGTGTAAAGAAGAAAAATCAAAGGAAGTGTATTGAGGCTTTCGGTTTTCATTCTGGGATGAGAAATTAATTCGGATTGAATGGAGAAAATTAGACGATAACAGGTAAATGGGTGCCATAAATTCATAGTATTCTCATGCTACAGTGACGTTAACAGCCATGTAGGGTTGTAGGCCGCCATATATATATATATATATATATATTTAAATTCATATATTTTTTACTAAAAAAAATAATTACATAAAATATATATATAAATATATATTTTTTGTTGAAGGGTTTGAACTATAAGTCAAAGTTGTTCATAAACATTATCCAGTAATATTAATAAAAAGTTGTCATTAACTTGAAGTATTAAAGTTTTAAATTGAAACTTTTTATCAAACATCTAATGTAATTTTTTTTTTTAAAATCCGTACTTGTAATTCATATTTCAAAAATTTTGTGGAAATGTTCGTAAAATAAGTTTTAAATATGAACAATTTCAATATGTTTTCTCAAATTCCAATCTTAAATTTAAATTGTGATCAAGTCTAATTGTGATGAATTTTTTCTCTGCCTTTTTAAGATCAATCGAATTTGTGTGTGTGTGTTTGGATGTTCTCGATAGATTAAGCTGGCATACAATTATTTTTACTTCTATTTGATGATATACATGTGATTATTTCAGTTCCTCTACTACGAAGAATAATTAACATATCCTTATGATATATATATATATATATATATATATATATATTATCCCTTTATACTTGAATAGAAAGGGGGAAAAAAGCCATTAAGTCCAACATGTTTTACTTGAATAGTCAAATTAATAAAGGGGAAAGTACTTAGATGACTCAAATTTAAAGACCATTGCACTAATATGACACAAAAAAATAACATTAGACTAATATGACACAAAATTAAACTAAAGAAAACTAAAATTTGTGTCATGTTGGTAAAGATGAGAGAATTTGTGTCATTGGTCAATAGAAAAAAACGGTGTTTATTTGGATAATTTTCTCATTAAAAAAAATGATGATGATGATGATGATGAGTTTGTTGTATTTAATGATCAACATAATGGAGTAAAAAGAGCTATAAATTTTTCAAGGAATGAAATGAAATAAATTTTGATTAGAATATTTCATATAGTAAATATTATATGATGATGAAGTATTGGGTTGTACGATCAAGGATTATTTTTAGGATGCCTCCGGTTTTATGGAGCCAAACCCTTGAAATACAAGTAAAGTTTTTGTTAGCCATTTTTAAGATCATTACGGTCCTTACAGTTTTAAAAGTAAGGTTAATTATGTACTTCTCAAGTCCCAGTCACAAAAGAAATACTATTAAACAATATCAGTTTCGAATATTTTTCTTACTAGATAATAGTATAAAAATGAACTTCAATTGATAAATTTACTAGTACGAATGGACTCTATGGAAAATGCGTCACAGTCATGCACTACCATATTTTCTGTAGATGTTTTAAGTTATGGCGAGAATCATGCTTCAAAAAAGAGAACTGCTTCGTACAATTCTAGTGCTTTTTCTTTGTTTTGTTTGAAAAATATAGTGCTTGATCCATGATAAAACGAAAGCTCTCCACGACCTTGCAGCCTTATTTGTTGCCCACATGTAGTGCTTGCTGAATTTACATTCAATAATTGCTTTTCCCTACATACAATAAATTTTACGAGCCTCTAAATACAACTTTAGTCCAAAGTCTAATCGCACCTACGTGCACTTATCTTGGAAATCTTACCTTTATATGTACCAAGTGTCATGTTTTAAAACTAATCAGATAAGTAATCGCCTTATAACAAACAATGCTTAAGAATACTAATGATACTTAACACCGCTCCTAATAGAGAATGCGACTCACAAATTAGACACACGTTCTACCTATTACAATCAACGAACCAGATTCAATTCACTTGTGTATTCTTTGCTATTTGCATATAATTTTTTTTTTTTAAATGCCAAACATGTGTGCATTTTAGTTTTCAGATTAGTCTTTGGGATGGTTACCCATTTGTCGTTTCCGTGTAACAAATTTGTTTTTATACAACCCTGCTATGCAGCAGAATTACAAGAACATGACATAAAATTAACAATTTATTTTTTTTCTGTAGAGCTGAGCCCTCCAAGCAATAAATATGATGAAACAAATTCATTATATCCGAGGGAAAGTCCTTGAGCTGATTACTATAGGCGAAAGTGTCGAATGAAATCATGGTCATCTTTATATTTTTTGATCCTCAGTTGTATCTTTCAGCTTTGAAATTAACTTGAGGATTGCGAATGTCATCCTGGCTCTGAATCAACCGAATCTCCAAACTGGTTGACTGGGGATCGTGGCCGGCTCTTTTGTAGTCACTCAATGTCCTCTGCAGAAGTGCCTGCAAGTATTTGAAACGAACCAAGTCAAACCAGATAAGTGATTGGAACCAAACCGATTTATACTGAAAACAATCAATTTGGATCAGTGTTGCTTTCAGTTTAAGACAACAATTAATTTAGACGTCATTTCAATTTAATTTGAATGAAGACTGCCAGTAATTTATTACGAAAAATAAAGTTAAAACCACTGAACTTAAGATATGTAAACAAATCCACTTGAATGTTATTTCAAACAAATCATTTATGCACTTCAAACGAAAACTAAGTCAAGTCTTTGAAGAAGGCATATATAGGCTCAGCAGAAACATATACACGAAGTATAGTCCGCTGGGTCTAATTCTTTCTATAAAATACTTGACTGAAACCGAACAGAACCATTTGGTTTTTCTTTTTTTTCCCCAGTTCAAAAGAAAGACGATAGATTAGATTGGTTGGCAGTCTATTTTATAATGACGTTGAAGAGCACCTGTAAGCTCGAGACTGCGAGCTCTGCTGCCTTGTCGAGGTTGTCAGGATATTTCTGAGTGGCACCAAAACAGTTGTTAGGATAAAGAAAACACCATCGGCAAGAGAAATAGCATGAGCTATTAAAAAAATTTAGAACCATTACATTGCTCCAACCAAGCAGGAGGGCAGTCATAAGATCTCCCGTTCCCTGCAAGCATCAGATAAATTTGTAGGCCAAGAGCATCTTAAAAAGCGAATAACTATTGTATAATTTTGCAACAAATATACAAATGAATAGAACAATTTGAAGTCCAAGACGCTACTGTCTCAATTTCAGTTTAACCAATCTATGCCTTTCGTATAATAATTCATGTCTTTTCTTTTCCACAAAACCAGCGACAATGATCAGAATTAAATGTTACGCACACCAAGAGCGTAAACCTGATCATAAGATATGAATTCTGGAATTATAATTATGAAAGCACACTGAATTCGATTAGAGAATAAATTATGTTATAACTAATTGATAAAAACAATGGAAGCAAGACCAAACAAAATGAGAATTGTCCATTCATCTTCTGAGTCATATCTTTAGATAAAGTATAATATTTTGCAGTAGTATTGTCCGAATATTTTCCTGCATATACGTTGTCAAACTCCCTCTTAATCACTGAAAGGGTCTTTGCAATATCATCACTATTAAACAAGGATTTTGTAGGAATTATCCTTCCTGTATAAGATCATTGTAGAAGATTTCCAGACCGGCAATGAAAAAGATAAATTTTCTCATCACCTTTTCCTTCCCTTATAAGAATAAAATTAAGCTTTGCACGTGAAAGGATTCACAAGGATATTTTCCTTACCGTGAAATAAGCAGGAATTTTTGGGATCAAAATCTTGAACTGCGCTGCTGCCTTGCCCTGCCAGATTTAAGTCTTCTATAAAAATGACAACTTTAAAATGCTAAATGACCAGTAATAGAAAACCAACAAAAAGTTGACTTCTAATCATCGTCACACATCAGGCCAACTGCCTATAAAAGGGGAGGCGAAAAGGCCATTTAATTGCCCAAAGCCATACTATTTTAATATTTTTCCATTCTGTCATTTCTGTAGAAGTTTCTCTCTCTCGTCAATTATTCCGACTAACTAAAACATGGTTTTATATTATAACACTAATGTAATAATAAATTATAACTTCAAAAAAAATTTGTATCAACAGCTTTCTATGGTTAGAGAATTGATGAAACATCCTTGAATGAAAGTTTGAAGTCAATGTTTCTATTTCAAACACCAGGTTTACCCTGTTGAAACATATTACCAGATTTAAAATGTCGTGGTAGAACTTAGAAATACAAATTAATTTACTTTTTGGATTACTCTGTCGAAGAAAAGTTCCAAGTCAGAATCTAGCGCCCACCAGTTCTTTTCTCAATCCGGCAGTAGTAGAGCAAGTGAAAAAGTAGTTTGAGCTCTAAAGTTACTCAATTTTCAGTCAAATTTACCCTCTCCAACTGAAGTAAAGAAAAAGCAAACCTTTTCCTTTTCATGACTGCCAATGAGGAGGAGACTTCCATCTATATTAATGCTTGTAATTACAACCTGAAAATAATGAAAATTTTGCACATCATATTCTGAAATTCTGCAAGCAAGAAAAATACAAAACGTCTAAGATAAAGAAGTGCATGCACAATATTTTCCATGAATGAAGTACATGAAAAGTATTTGAAACCTATATTAGCATGATAAATGTCTTCTTCAATTTTGGTCTTTAGTTTCTGAAAAATGATTAAAGCTAAGGTGTCATTTCCACCCCTGATTGGGAGTGTCATTTTAGTGAATTTACCATCTCTCATGATACTCTTTAAGCTTCCCAATATTGCTTAGATGGAACAAAAGGGTACCAGGGAAAATATTACACCATTACATACCCTTGTCGCATTAGTTTCAATTCATACGTTACCTTATATGACCCATCCATGGTATAATTTATGGAGGCCCAATCAAAAGAAGATCTAATAAATAAATAAATCAATCAATCGAAGATGACATCAATCCTACTAAAAAGTCAAAAGCCAATAAAACTAGAGTCTAGACTGAAGGTCAACCATGGCCACAGCAATTTAACATGATTTTGTGTTGCGTATAGCTGGACCCACTGGAAACAAAATTTCAACTAACAAAACTTCATGTTTGATTTCTTTCATCCAGGAGTCCATCTATTATATCTCAAATTTCAACCATACTCCAACAACACATCTTATTTAGAGAACCTTGACCTTTCTATTCCCACATCATAATATGTATAGCATCTCGGGTAATCAACTTGAAAGTGAGGTTGGGGAATAGAATTGGCCATGGACTCTTGAACAACGAAACCAGTGTAGAAAAAGTAATCTTTGAACTGGCGTTCCTTTATGAGGAATAGCCTAATAAATGATAAGCTAAACAATTAGCAAGTGTCTTTCCCTGTGGAAATGGTTGAAGTAACCTTCGGTCAAGAAACAAACTAGCAAAGCGATGCACATCAAACAGAGCTCATTGCTATAATTTGTAATTTTTAATTAAATTGAAGCACTGAGAACCATTCACAAAATTTAATTATCTTTCTTCTTTTCCAGCATGGTTACCCTGTTAAGTTAATTTTGATGTAAGATTTTCTTCGACTTAATTCCATAGAATTTCTAAGTTCTCACCTTGAATGAATATGTTCAATTCCCTAGGAGTAGAAACCTCGTGACAGAATTTTTTAAGTTTTTATAACGGAATGAAAACACAAAAGAACTTAATAAAAAAGAAAATATTGTGGCAGAAGCTGCAGGTATTTCACTCCTGCAAGTGACTTGTAAAAGTAGATGACAAACCTTCGAAGGTCCAGCAGCATGAAGAATGTTACAAGCTTCCCGGCCCTTGCTTTCAGAGTCTATGCTGGAAAAAATGACACTTATTAGACTCAATCCTAGGACATCCTTCACTCAAAACTTTCTTGCCTAAAACACATTTTTGTATGAATATGGTATCAGACACTACCTGTACCCTGTTAATAATTCTGCTTCGAACTGGTTAGGAGTCAACATTGAAGCCACTGGGACAACCTAATTACAGAGAATCTCATCAAACGGCAACAATAATTGTTTTCACATCAAGAGGCTGGCATATAACTGACCAAAAATAAAGATTAAAGGCTTCCTAAAAATCTTTTTTCAAGTTGATTTGAGCCAAACATCGAAAGTATAATAGGAGTTAAAATACAATTTAAAGGTTTACTTGTACGACAAATCTGACCCAAAGATAAGCACAGTAGCAGATTATGACATGAAACTTAAACTTACTCTTAAGTTCTTATCAGCCAAAAAAATCTAAATAACTCAGATATATAAATGCACAAGCAGGTAATATAATTAAAAAAAAAAAAAAAGGAATACAAATTAACTATATGCATAACAATATGCGTGACAAGTGGTTATGAGTGGCAAGTGGACACTTACCTTCTCGCGATATACAGATACCAGGTCTAAAGGAACATAGAGCTTTCCTTCATCACCCATCACTGGATCACAGACTGGACAGAAAGGCAAAAACTTCACAAGAATGTAGAGGAACAATTACGTTCAAGAATCACAATATCTATACTTCAACTGTAATCCTCAAGCGGAAACTCTATTAGGACCAACAGACTTAATTGTTACCCCCAGATGTATTAAGTTCAAACGAATGCACATCCTTCTCCATATATCTACATGTTTACTTTTCAAACAATCTTCTGTTGAGTTCATAGGCTCATTTTTAACGTTGCCTTAGAAAACTATAAGATTTTAAGTGGCAATCTTACGACCACAATAACAATTAAGTTTCACGGACAATTCTCAAGGTGAAGGTTTCCTTTGGTATAGGGTGTTCACTATTGGGCTTGATTGTGGGCATCAGATTCAATAAGAGCAAAAAATAGCATGAAAATCACCCTTCAATATGGTTGGTGTTATGTTTTTCCACTGCCCCAACTCTAGAATACGTTTTGGTCAACAGAAAAAGCAGAGTCACAGGAAGAATTAATAGAAATGCTATAGTGTATGGGCCAACAATTACAGTAAGAAGAATAGAATTGTTACACATAAATTAAACTATGCACCGTATGTAAGGTTTGGGTTCACAGAGCGTAGCTTCTTGACAACATCCAATACAGTGTTTAAAAATGAAACTGAACCGATATAACCTGCAAGGTATTATTTAGCAAGAATTAAAAAAGAAAAAAAAAATCAGTTGATAACACTAAGGATATTGGAATGTTCTGTACATATATTGAAGATATTCTAAGTGTCATCTCAAAACATGTACGACATTTTTGTTCCTATAATCCACAATTCCAACTAAACAGATTTGAAGCTACCAAGATAAAGTTAGTTAAAAAAAGTGGCAATGGAAAGTACTTTTTTCCCATGTCCAAAATGCAATGACATAATTAAATGGGCAAATCTGGTAAAAACTAAAAGGAGCTTATTCTCAATGGATGAGGAAAAGTGTAGGAAAGTACAGATAAAAGAAAGGATGCTGGTCATCTATTGGTACAGTTGAATATGGTTGTTTAAACAGGTATAGATCTACTGCGATCACACTTTTACGAACCCTGGTCAACACTGCAAGAACTACTATTACATCATACTGAAAGGACTTTTTGCACACACAAATCAAGATGAGAATTTCAGCTCCTCAAAGTTCTGTTAAATATTATCCCAAATGAAGTTCTCTCTCATTCTAGAGTGCCATATGTCTCTTTTAAGAAATATGACAGTGACCAAATTTTAATAAATCAAGCCATCAACGCAAAAGCTGATAAATACCTGTCAACAAATGAGTATAGTATAACAAATCATTCATTTCAAGGCCTTCTATTAGTTCCCATAGTTCTTCTCCATTTAAAACTTGACCCTTAAAAGTTGGGTATCCTGCAAGGTTTTCAGACTCATTAAATCATGATCTCCCATTCAACAAACAAGGACACAATGCCTGAACTTATTGACAATTGGCATCGCACCGTACATCAGGCCTCAGAGTTTGAGACTGTTTGAATGAAGTAATAGAATCAGCTTGCCTGTGTGATTCGAGAACTGCACTGAATTGATTGGATCAACATCATAGCCTAATAATTGGAGAGGGAAGACAGCAGATTTGTTTCCAACATATCCCTACAGTGATAACAAGAAGCAACTTCATAAGGTATAAGCTTAGCGAAATAATGATGCAAATTCACATTCATCTGCATGTATAATAGCATCGAGCCATTGTAGATTAGAGATAACATGCTACATGACTGCCTTCACTAATTCTGGTACACTTTTCCAGCTTCAGTGACAGAAGATAAAAGAGTTAAGTGTCAAGAGTAAAAGGTAAAAGTTAGCCATTACCACCAAATTTTACTGACAATAATCAATCAATTCCTTTAGTATAGGGCTTTAACTTGCACCTTAAGAAGAAAACACAGGCGTACTGCATAGCCAGGGGGGAAAACATTGGAGTGAAATTAGACCAAATCAAGGAGTTTAAGAAGTTTTCTGTCTACATATCTCCCGGCACACAAATTTACTCTTATAGTGAGTTGAATTTGTTAATGCCACGACATGAGACAAACACATTAATAATTTCGCCAACATGCAGAGAGAAAAAAAGGTAATGCACATCCCAATATGTCAAGGAAGCCAAAAGTCAGAACATGACAGTATGGGAATATAAGGTTGTTAGCATTTCATGTGATTTCAAATATCCTCCAAAATAAGTTACTCGGTGTTCCAAATACAAACACTTATACATGGCATAATGCAACCCTTTTCCGGATTGACTGGAGTAGGAAATCCTGTCAAATATTAAAAATCAGAACGCAACAATATGGGAACATACGGTTGTCTGTATTTCATATGATTTCAAATAACCTCCAAAATAAGTTACTCGGTATAACGCAACCCTTTTCCGGATCGACCGGACTAGGAATTCCCTTCAAATATGATAAATCAGAACGCGACAATATGGGAATATGCAGTTATCAGTATTTCATATGATTTGAAATAACCACCAAAAATAAGTTAGTATATGCGAAGACAACCACTCATACATTCATAAAGCAACCCTTTTCCGGAATCACTGGACTAGGAAATCCTGTCAAATATGAAATAACGTTCTCCCAATTATGGCATAAAATCTGAAAGATACTGGCGGGACATACCAGGTAATACATGATCAATTTATCTGTTTCCTTAATCAAGATTTACCATGAACTCATCACTGAACTACATTTTTTTATCTACCAATAAACAGGTTCTTTCTGCTCATTTGAGATACATGCAGCTTCAGAGAATCATTGGAGCAAAAAAAAAAAAAAAAAAAGGGCAACTTTCGAAATAAAATCGGTCGTAGCCGCACTGAAACTTCCCAAACAGATCAGAAAGTCCCTTTTTCCCTTCTGCTTATTTGTTTGTTTTCCTTTTGTTGCATTGTTCTTCTCTCAAACATCAATAAACAAAACTAAAATAATAAAAATATAAAAAAGAAATCATCACTATTTTAATGAAATTCAGAAAGCTTCGATTTCAATCAAATTCTTTTCTCTTTTTATTTTTTATGATTTCTCAGCAACCAAACAGAAAGTAATCGCGAAAGTTTCCCAATACCTGAACTGTATGCGACTGAATACTGAGAACTCGACCGGTCTCCGTAGGCAGAGCTAACGAAAGAATAGGAGGCGCCATTCCCGAAATTATCGAACTTCTCGACCTCAATTCCCAATCAACAGACAGATGGAAACAAAGTAAGTCGAAGTGAAAGTGAAATGAAATCGAATAGACAGAGAAAAATTTTTTCCAAAACTTTACCGGAAAATGTGGGGTTCTAAGAAATTTCCGAAGCGGAGATTTCGTTGGGAGTTACCGAAAAACCGGTGTACAGGCTGAAACTGAAGACTCATAGGGTGGAAAGAAAAAAGACGACGGACAGCGATATACGAATATGAACGTCGTTTTTTTTTTTTCTTTATTATTATTATTTTTATTATTAAAATAAAATATAAGTAACGGAAGACTTTTAATTTTCCAATTAAAGTTATTTTATTAACAAAAATTATGTCATTTTTTATATTTAATCAATATTAATGATGATTGATTCTGAAATTTAATAATTTACGACATAATTAAATAAGTCAAACACTAATTGATTATTATGTAATAAATTATTAATTGATCATTTAAAAAAATTAATTAATCATTTTTTAAAAAAATTATTTAACTAATTTTTAAAAACTTTTGTCATTTATTAAAAAACTTTTTTAAAAAATAATCTTTAACTACAAGTCCCTCATTTAAAGTTAATTTTATTAATGACCTCGGAATTAAACACTCTGTCTCATGTTTCCCATATTTTTATTTTTATGTCACTTTTCTGAATTGTTGTAGTGTTACATCAACAGTACTATGTTACTAATCTACAAACAAAAAAAAAAGATAATAATTGAATATGCTCTAATCATATAGTTTTATTTATAGATAAAGTCATTATGTTTTTTTGAAAGAAAACTATATAAAAATCATAGATATTTTAGAAGCAAATTATACTTTAATCAAAGATATATGATACAAACTGTATCTAAATCAAAGATATATAACATCATAAAGTTATTTCAGATGTATAGTCTCGCTCTTAGAAATATTTTATTTTGATTTTAGTCTTATTAAAACTCAAGTGGTCTAAACATGTTAATTTTCATTTTTTTTTTTTTAAGATATTGCTATCAGGATAATTTCCCTAATAGTTAAAAAATGAGAGACAGTATAACCTATGTAAAATTAAAAGTCACAAATCAAACGGTGAATATTTTTCAGGGCTACTATTAATCATATTAGATCTCTTATCCGCAAAAAAATTAAGTGCAGAGATAATTTCAAACATTTTATATTTTATAAAAGTATTCTCAAACTTTTTTTTATTATTAAAACAGTCAATGGTCAAAATTAATACTTTTCGTCAATCAATACTTATCGATAACAATCCAATCATTTTTTACAAAACTATTGCTTTCCTAATTTGACTAAATTATATATATTTATTTAAAAATTTTGAAAAAATAAAAATTATTCAAGGATTATCTGGTGTTTAATTTCATCTCTAATTAAATTATACTTTTTTGGTTGGTTTGTTGTCTTTTTAGTTGATTTGTTGTCTTTTTTCTGAAAATTCAACAAAAATTATAACTAATTTTTAAAAAATCAACCAACTCCAATTTAAAAATTTTAACTTTAACCAGCAATCCAAATGAAAGCTTAGTAAATTGAATGAATTATCTTATTATTATTTGACACAAAACGTTAAAAAGGGTGATTTCAATTTCAATTATTTGGGTTGGTTAGGTTGGGTTAGGTGGAGAAATCGGTCAAGATTTTGTTTTCTGCTTTTCTGTTTTTTGTTTTGGTAATTTATCCACTCAGATCATAAACTATAAGAGAGTGTTTGGTGAATGAGTTGAGTTTGAAAATTTTAAGTTTCAATAGTAATTTTTGTTGACTTTTCAGAAAAGACAAAAAACTTTTTCAGAAAAAAAACAAAAAAAAAATACAGTTTAACTTAAGTTAAACTTGAATGCCAAACACGTTGTTATTTTAGTTATTGAATTTTTATTTTAGTAAATTAGTCTTTGAATTTTTGTTTTCTTGTAGTTTTGACCCTTCACACGAACGATCGATTTCTAAAATTTACTACAAATAATCGCATACTTATCACATAATAACTACAAATTTTAAAGGATGAAAGTTTTATACTTAGTATAATTATTTTAGTAAAATTTCAGATTAACATGAAGTTGGAGTATGATAATATACACTAAATTCAAAAAATATTTCATAAATTTCAATCTCAGCTCTCTAAGTTACTAAAAGTTAAAAGTTCATATATTAATTTACTAAAATCATTAGTCTAGAAACAAAGTGAGAGAATGTACATATCTCATAAACTAACTGAACAAATTATCTTTGTGTGTGTGTGTGCCTTTTTTTTTTTTTTGGGGGGGGGGCATCCAGGACACACTAAACTTGTCATGCAATTGCAATTGACACATAAATTTTTAATTTTGACAAGTTGCACGCTAAACTTATAAATTTATAACAATTTACCCCTCATTACTTATAACATTGTTTGTATTTAATGAAAATTGACACTTGACTTACGTATAAATTGTTAACTAATGCTCCGTTTGGTGAAACGGTTTAAGTTAAAATTTTTAAATTTGAGTTGGTTGACTTTTTAAAAATTAGTTATAATTTTTGTTGATTTTTCAAAAAAAGACAAAAACTGAAATGAAAAATTTGAGTTTAAGTTGTATTACCAAACAAAGTATAAGCGTATTAAAGTTCCTTTTTAAAAAGTATTAATCCAAAGTTATATGCAAAATAAAGTTAATTAAAAGTTTAATAGTTTAATGAAACTTAATTAAAGATCTTGATATAAACAAATTTAGATTAAAACAGATAAAAATAATCATTTATATTATTAATTAACGACTCATGTATAAATTGCATATAACTTATGTCAAAAGACTTATTTTATTGGGAGAATCTGTAGTAGAGACCCTCAAAGGATCTCTACTGGTACAACCCTTTTTTAGGCCGTTGATATTTAATCGAACAGTTGAAATATTGTTGGTATACCATACGTATTATACACCTTACCTCATATTATCCTTCCCACCCAAAGTCTTTTTCGTTGCCGATGACCTTCCCACCACTGTCGACAGACGCCGGCTACCCAACTCCGACACTGGTGACCTACCCCTGACCCCCCTACTACTAGCCCCAGCCCCGGCCGCCCCCCCCCCCGGCCGGCACCCCCTCTCTCTCTCTTCCCTTTTCTCTCTCTTCCCCTCTCTCTCTTCCCACCCCCGGCACTAGCACCAACGCCAGTGACCCACCCCCGGCCGCCCCTCCCTCGCTGTCACCCCCTCTCTCTTCCCCTTTCTCTCTCTTCCCCTCTTTCTTCCAGGCCCGCGGGCCCCCCAACCCCCGACACTAGAAAAGAGAGAGGAGAAGAGAGAGAGGGGGGGATAGGGGGCCCCCATCAGGGGGCGAGGTGGGTTGAGGGGGCCGCAGGCCGGGAAGAGAGAGAAAGGGGAAGAGAGAGAAGGGGTGGGGGGGTCCTCGTCGTGGGGGACACCGAGAGGTGCCGGGGGGTTGGGTAGGGGGAGGGGACCTAGGTGGGAGGGGCGCTGGGTCGGGAAAAGAGAGAGGGTAAGAGAGAGAGAGGGGTGCCAGTAGGGGAGGAAGCGGCCGGGGCTGGGCCAGTGGTGGGGGGTCGCCGACGTCGGCGCTGGGGCGGGGGTGGGAAGAGAGAGAGGGGAAGAGAGAGAGGAGAAGAGAGAGAAAGGGGAAGAGTGAGGGGGTGTCGGCGGGTAGGGGAGGCTGGGGCTGGGGCTGGTGGGGGGGGCCGGGGGTTGGTCGTTAGCATCAGGGTTGGGTTGCCGGCGTCCATTGTCGGTGGCGGGAAGGTCGCTGGCAACGGAGAAGACTTTGTGTGGGAAAGGTAATATAAGGTAAGATGTATAATAAATACAATATACTAATAATATTTCAACCGTTCGATTAAATATCAACTGCCTAAAAAAAGACTGTTCCGGCATACCACAAATTCTCCCAATTTTATAAGTTCAGTTGGGTTACAATTTTAAAAATTCAATAAACAAATTACAATTGCGAGAAAATAAGTTTAGGGGGAGGTTGGACCCCATTTCATTCCAAACTCATTTTAAACTTTTTTTTTTGTATTTTTTCTAAAAAGTTTTTGTCTTTTTCCCAAAAATTTTTTTGTCTTTTCTGAAAATTCAAAAAAATTTACTATTACAACTAAAATATTTCAACTTAAACTAACATACCAAACACCTCCTGGAATGCACGAATAAAAAAAAATTAAAAAACGAAGCTGGAAGTTTTAATTAGAAGGCTAACACAGTCCCGCAGTCTGTTCGGTTTGGTTGGGCAATGAAGCGGAAGAAATGGTCGGAGCTGGAAGAGCAGACGTTGCTGAGCAAGTACTCGGAGCTCCAAAACTCCGGTGGTCTGGCCAAGCTCAAGACTCGGGAGAAGAAGTTCAAGCCCATCGCCGACCACGTCAACGCCGTCCACCACGTCTCCGATCCCCTCGCCTTCCCCTTCCGCTGGTCCTGGCGCGACGTCTCCATCAAGGTCCAGAACATGCGCCACCAGTACCTCGGCGTCAAGCAGAAGATCAGAATCTCCGACGACGACTTCAACTGGAACGACGGCGAGAACCACTGGGAGAATTTCCTCAAGTACAAGGAGGTCTTCGGCGACGTCGAGTTAGACTCCAAGGGAAAGCGCTCGTCGGAAGCCGTCGACGTTTTCGGCGACTGTGCGGACTTAGGGTTCGAGATTGATTGCGAGGATTCCGAGGAAGAGGACGAAGAAGATGAAGATGAAGACGAAGGAGAAGAGGAATTGGAGGAGGAAGATGACGATGGTGGTGGCATTGGTACTGATCACGATGCCGGCGGTGATGAAATTGGAGAGGAAATCAAGGAAAGTGATGCCGAGGCTGGTGATTTAGGGTTTGGAAAGACGGGGAAGCTCAAGAAGAAGAAGAAGAAGATGATGAAGAATTGGGGGGTGACGAGGAGGTTGGGGTTGGCCGGAGCGAGGGTTCTGGAGCTTAGGGATGTGATGGTGAAGAGGGAGGAGAGGAGGAGAGAGAGGGAGTTCAGGAGGGAGAGAGTGGAGGAGGAGAGGAGGAAAGAGGATGAAGTGAGGAAGGAGAAGAGGAGGGTTGAGAGGGAAGAGTGGTTGGATGGCAGGGAATTCGAGTTGGAAGAGAGGCATTTGAGGTGGGCGAGGAGGGAATTCGAGAGGAGGCTGAGATTGGAGCGGGAATTCGCGGAGGAGCGGCGGCGGAGAATGAGGGTGGAGGAGAAGATGGAAGAGGAGGAGATGGAATGGAGGGAGAGAATGGTGGGTTTGCAGATTGAGCACGAGAAGCAGATGATGCAAATGCACGCCGAGGCGTGCCAGAACCAAATGCAGATCCATGGGATGATGGCGAGGCTTGTTTGCCAGTTTTTCGGGTCAGCAATGACGGATTGGGAACCGGCCTAGGCGGTTTGCCACCTCAAGTATTGCAGAGTTTACAGCATCCGGGGGAATTGGAAGACAACGGAAAGCCTGACGCCAATTCCCGTCCGAGTTCATGTAGACTGTAATTTAAACTTCCTCGTACATTTCAAAGTGTTAATTAGTTGATTTGTTATTTAACATTTATGTTATCTATAGTTTGTGAAATGGTAATTGGAGAATGAGTTTTGACACCTACACTTGCAGGGTCAGTATTCTCATTCGGTAATTATGTGATTGTGGATTACTTTGATCAATTAGGATAAATTGTTCTTCTCAATTCTGACACTTTTATTTTTCTTTGTTCATTTTGCCTCTCTGTTTAATTGGTTTAACCAGAATGCTTGACACAGTTAATAGTTTCATGACTTATTAGATTCTTTGTTGTTGTTATGCTTCATAGCCTGTTATTGTTTCCTTAGCATAGTCGTTTTAAATGAAGCTAACCTGAATGATAAAATTACAAGAGTGTTATAATACGAAATTAAAGTCTTAAAGACGCAAAACGAAATTCAAAGAGACAAAACTTTTAAGTGGAAAAACTTAGCAGTGTTTGCTTTTTATTTTAGGATGGTTTTTTGGAGATCCAGTTGAATGATAGCTTGTATTCTTATCATCTCTGCTTCTTTTCTATACTTTCAAGAACATTTTTACTGTGTTCATTGTCACAAGCAGCCCCCACCAACCATGAAGATGGTAAATGCTATTTGTGATGGAATATCAGGTATGGAAACACGTTATTTTCAGTCATCATCATTTAATCCTTATTGTGTTAGTCGTTCTTCAGTATGAAACAAACCATCAAATAGCACACTTATTATAGTTTGGTGTCAAATAACACAGTTCTTCAGATGCTTTCTGTTGACTTCTGGCAGTGTGTATTGGTTGTTTGGTAAGATATAGATATTCGAAGTTGAGATTTTTACGGGCCTTTCGTATGTCGAGGTTGAGATTTTCAGATTAATCTTTGGCTTCTTGGGAACGAAAATTTACCTAGAAAGTATGCAAACCAAGTCCTGAAACCAAAAGATTTCGTCTCACCTACCCAAACTTCTTTGATTTTGGTGTTTACTGTTGGTACGTAATCGGGTATGACACAATTGATTGAATACTCTTAGCCTTGTCCCCTAGATTAGAGCTGTTACAGAATTAGATTCAAGGGCAAGTTTAAGCTATTTTGACTGGTCGGGTTGTTAAGTTTCAGTTACTGTCCTGTATATGTTGATTGATATACAGATGTCATCGACTAAACCTCTCCGCATTTTCCTAACCTATAATACTTTTTGTTGTTTCGTTGGAAAATTGGTAGCACCATGAAGTTTGCCGTCATCGGGGTGCTAATGATGGTCATCTTTTCCATTTCTTTGTCATTGTGGGATCTAGTCTTATCTAAGTATCCCATCAAATTCTCCCATAAATTCTAAACAGGTAATCAAGTTTCCAAATCGTAAATGGAGAGGTTCTAGGGAACACACCTCAAAGAAACTAGACTCGGTATATACCGAAACTGCAAGGATATGCCCTTAGATTCATCAGGCCATTAGTAACAGATTTATATTTAGCACCTCAATCAATTCTGATAGAAACAATTTAACATTTAAGCTTGGAGTAGTGAAGAAAACTGTTCTTAAATCCATTCCTTGACATGTAAAATCGTGTTAAGATTTCCCAAGTTGAAGTCGTTATAGTTTAGACTTGTTTGCTCTGACCAACGGTTGGTCAAGTAAGGGGATAAGCTGCAACTTGAAATTTCAGGGTGTCAGTGAGGTCTATTTTCTTTTGACTTTATTTTATTTTGTTTAATTATTTTTTTGCCCACTTGCTTGTGAATCCTCTTGTCATTTGGATGCTTATAGTTGTTGATAGGCAGTCAGAATCCCGGTTATTTTGACACTCCGTTGTGGAAAAATTCACTCCGATGATATCGGCACCGGGTAGAATGACAGATAGGGTCTCAAGTATCTTAATCTCAAGTCAATATCAGTTGTTGTCCAAGATCAGGATATCGAATCTAAGATATGTTATAGTAAACTCTACGGTTAAATTCAATTATGAAATATTTTTATTTGAAATGCTAAAGGGCTATCTCTTAAAAGGTTATAAATATATATAAAATGGCATCCGGAAATTTTAAGTCACATTCTGTAGATTACGGTTATATGTAATTATAAAAGAATTGTGAAAGCCCCAAAGATCAAAGAAGACATAGCCATTCTTCCGAAGGCAAACCTCTATAAATCTCTGTGTTCTTTACTTTATACATTAATTTACTTTCATTGTTCCATGATTGTTTGCTGCCATGATAGTTTTGGATTCACTCCACCTCGGGATTTGTTAGGCGATTTTAACCATC
>CM046379.1:23599125-23675145 GCA_025413485.1 Ficus microcarpa | reverse complement strand
TTTTGTCTTTCTTCCCATCTCAAACCCCATCTCCTCGCTTTTCCAACTTCCTCAAACAACCTTTACAGACCTCAAGAATCTGTCTTGTCTTTTAATCCCTGTGATTTTTTTTTTCTGGAGGTTTTGGAACATAACCGGATCCCAAATTGGCAGTTTTGATTAAAACTCTCTGAAATGGAAATTCTTACTTGGGTTGTTGCAGATGAGAAGTACTTCTCTTCCAAGGTGATAAAGTGCAAGGACGGTTCCAAAGCATTCCACCGAGCTCGTCTCAACGACAATTACTGTGACTGCGCTGATGGGACTGATGAACCCGGTATGGTCAATTACTCGTGTTCTCTTAGTTTGTGTGTTGATTTTTCGTATTGGTGCGAGTATTTCAATGCGTTCTTTTAATATTGGGTGAATGTTTTTTTTTGTTGTAATTGAGATTCTTGCTGTGGATAATTTCAAAGAGTTGCAAAATTTTGGTCACCTTAGTGTCAAAATGAACTCTGTGTGTGTATCATCAGCTTGTTTTTCTTCTTCGCAGGGACTTCAGCTTGTCCAGCAGGAAAGTTTTACTGTAGAAATTTAGGAAGTACACCACAATTTATATTTTCTTCTCGCGTTAATGACCATATTTGCGGTGAGTTTTCGTCTCCAAAATAGTTTATTTTTCTTGTTAGGCTTCTTCAATGACTTTTTCTTTCTTTCTTTCTTTCTTTTTTCTTTTTAATCAACTATATACCTGTTATGGTCACTAGTTAGGCCTTTTTAGTTAGTTCTACTTGAGAACGTAAAACGTTTGGACATGGCGCATAAGTAACGTTAGTGTTTTTGAATTATGATAGTTTGCGTCTATGTTGAAATGGGGTGTTCCCATTGCATCATAAAACAACTGGAAATTGACATTACCGCAATTCTTACTTGTACATTGAGGAAATCAGATAATGATAAGTAGTCGATGAGGGCGTTTCAGGGGTTTGGAAAACTAAGATGGCATGCCTACATTAGAATTTGTGTTGGACATGGTCTTAGTTTGATCAAATCCCATTTTTGTTTTTTCTGAAAATTTTCTTGCAACATATCCCCTTGGGTGTGCTCAGCAATGCATTTTAGGCAATTTTGCATGTCCTCAAATTGATGGGTTGCTGATTTGATCTATGTAGATTGCTGTGATGGGAGTGATGAGTATGGTGGTAGTATCCGCTGTCCAAACACATGCGTCATGGGTGGGAATATCGCATACAAAAGTGACGATACTATCTCGTTTAGCAAAAATAATGAACAAGCAACAGTCAGTGATCTGGATGGCATGTATGCAAAGGAAACCAAAACCAGGATAAAGTTTGATGACTTGATTCAGAAACTTAAAGGTATTCTTCTGCTCGTTATGACTTTGAGCAGCTAAACACAACTTGTTTTTTGAAACTCTCAGCTTGGTGATCCCAGGTTTGAAGGTGGTGATAGTCCTACAGCTACTCCTCATAAGCTTTGTGGTAGTTTTCCGGATATTCCTAAGGCGTGCCAGGTCTAGAAGAAGACGTTATCGCTGAATCCAATACGTTTGCTGGTTCCAACTTTGGTTGCAATTGCATCAGGTATATATGAGAACTCGAATGACAGAAAGTGCATTATTCTTGGGGTCTTATTTCGCATAAATGGAACCTCCAGTTGATCACATGTAATGGGACACGGACTTGATATGCAATTTGATTTCGGCAGTACTTTTGAGAATCCAGTGAGGGACAAACAAGAGTGATAATCCTTGAGATTTATGAGGATGTTAAAGCTTAAAATAGGCAATATTAGAGGCTTTTTTTTGGGTGTGTTTTTGTTTCTGTTTCTGTTTTCAACTTTCCATTCATATGCAACCTGAATCGAAACAATTTTGTTTGTAGTGATTTTCCTGTAAAATATATATATATATATATATATATATATTAATTTTTCCTTAATAAATGTTTACATGTAGCAACTTCTTTCTGAATTTCATAGGATTTCTGTTAAGAAGTGGAGAAACAACTACTAATTGAAAAACTGATAATAGCTTCGAAACTACAACTGTTAAGAAAAACATTACTATTTGAAAAATGACATTACTAAAGAGGAAAACAAAACACAAAGTCACAAACGATAGCATACAGAAACCATAACATATAAAGAAAATCACACAATTTCGATAGTGCCATGGAAACGACGTGTGTTATCAGAACGGTATCACATGACAAACGACAAGACAACAGAACTACAATGATCTAGGGAAACGACAACAAGCTGCAAAAAGAGTTAAATCTTAAAATATTGAAAACGACATCATATTCAGACAATGAATCGAAAAAACTACAATGATTTGAAGAAACAAGAATACATTGAAATCCACGACGTCCGTGGAAAGAGGCGTTATTTATGGAAAATGACACCCTTTATAAAACGACAATTAGATATTGACTTGAAAAACCACAACTGCTAGGAAAAACAAAAGAAAGAGAAAACATACCAATAAGTTGGGGGGGGGGGGGGGGGGTTTGGCGGGGTGGGTTATAAAAAACGACATTGCATGACAACGACAAACGACAGGGTAAACTGGAACGAAATGACAAGGTAAACTGAACCTATTTAAAATACATAATAAAAAAGATCCAAAGTTTTACTAAACCAACCCCTTGTATTAAATTAATATAAAAAAATATTAAATCTAAGTAAAAGAATTACTATTTTTTTTCTTTTCTATGAATTATTAATTTAATTGGTCAAGCTCCCAAAAAGAGCAAGAGTATATATAATTTTAATTTTAAAATGTGCAAGAGACTAGTACTTAATCTGTTATCTCGTAAAAACTAAAAACGCCAAGATAAATAATTTTCTAAAAGATATCTTAGTAATTCCTCCTTATTAATTTTATGTTAAAGTTAAATTTTGGATGTCAGAGTTTGTAGATCAGAGCCTTTTCTAAAAAAATAAAAGTCTAATATTAAAATTATATTACAATAAAAGACAATCAATTAGTTCCAAAATAAATTTTCAGAATTGTAACGACCCACCTAGCACAGACCGTTACCATACATATATGCTTACTTAACTTATCGTACTTATACGAATCATATTTCCTTAATTAGCAAAACAACGGAATTTTTTTTTTATACAAGGCATATAAGCGTGCAAACGTATAAAAATATCTTAAATAAAGATATTCACACACACAATAAATACTTAAGGAAACGAAACGCGTAGCGGCTTGATTTCTCACATTTCACAGTATGCCCCGTTACGCTCATCCATCTTGTATCAATAATTGCTGGCAGGTTGCTTACCTACAGTATAGACGTAAGACAGTGAGCTTTCGCTCAGCAAGTACAACTAACTACATCGCGATCTAAACAAACATAGCATATCATACATATCTTAACTTAACTCATCATGGCATACACATCGTGTCATAACTTCTTATTTGATCACTTAACATGAGATCGCATAATATATGCATGATTTGTTTATGCTCGTATTATGCTTTCCTTAATCATTCTTATCTTACTTTTATAGCTTATCTTACTTATGGGCCCCTTACTTGAGTATACGTACCGGGCGCGCGACTATGGAGTGGTTGGGGCGGCCAGTCCATTTCCAACTCAAACCATAGTCCAACCCGACCTACGAACGGGTTAGTACGACACAGGCAACTTGTTTGCCATCTTTCTTTCTTTTCATCTTATTATTCTTGCTCTTTATTCTCATCATATAGTTTAGTGAACATGCTTCGTGATGTCACTTGTACATAATTCATGTCTCAATCATAACATACTATGTCATAACATATCTCGTGATCTTAGCTTATCATACATTGTAACTTAGCATACATCATAGAAATAACATGGCATATAGCAAAGTATAGCAACAATATAACATAACAACAAGTAGCATAGCAACAATATGGCATACATCCCTAACATACATCTAACATACTTAGGCAGTACCATAACAAAGCCTATGCTGTAGGCGGAATTATACTTACCTCGTCTGCTATATCTATGTCCTATCGGTTGCTGTTCCAAGCTCGGATGCAACAACAGGCTATCTCCTGTTATTCCACAGACATAGTGTAAGAATTCCTGATCAAAAGATGTTGGTAACCTAACCAACATTCATGTATAACTTTAGTTATATGTCTCCCCCTAAAAACACGGTGTCTTACTAGGTTATCTCTTGTCCTTGGACTTAGGTCTTATTTATACTTGGTCCATAAACCATTGGGTTATTACCAATAACCCTAAGTCTTAGCCCAATTCCAAATCTTGGTATCCTATAGGGTTATGTTGGGTAACCCTTAAGGTGATGTACTTGGATCAAGCTTAGTCAACCCAAGTCAACTTTGGTCAACTATGGTCAACTCTCTATGGGTCAACCTTGGGCTTTGGGGCTAAGCCCAGTAACTCGGATATCGCTTCCGGTTACTATTCGTAATCGGTTTACTTACCAAATTTTTGGTTTAAAAACTCATTTTCCATTTCTTTAGAAACTTTAGTAATTTAAGTCTAAAAATCCTTCAATTTACTTATAAAAATTCTTGATTCTTCAAGTAAGGTTTTATAAAATCCTCAAGGGCTGAAAACTGTTGAAAACTACTATTGGAACAGTTTTCATACTTAAAAATAATGAAATACTATTTTTCTGTGTTTGTTTTAAAAAATCCTGTGCATGAATTTCCTGTTCTTTGCATAGTTTTTAGAAATCAGTTTATATTTAAAAATATGGATTGAATTTGGAAAAGTTGTCTTCACGACAGTTTTAGCTCTCGAAAAATCTTAAAACTTTCGTGTTTTGAGAAAAACCCAGTTCAAACTTTAACATGTTCATTTTGCCGTTTGAACTCACCTGGCCATGCATAAATCCCGGGCACGGTCAGGCTCGAGTTTTTGTGAAAACGGAGGCTGTTGGAGCCTTATTTTGGAAATCCATTTGCGTTGCCCCCTAGGAAAAATCCTTCTCTACAACTTTTATGTTTTACGTTTTTCCCAATTCGGCCTCTAAAGATCTCAAATTCCACTTTCCAGGAAACTGGGTAGTTTTAATCCGAACTGACAGTTTCCATTATTAATTTCATTTTACGTCCTATTGTGCGAAATCTAACTCAATCGAACACGCGGGAGCCTAGTTAGCATTCATGCAGCGTTTTCTAACGTCCCACTCTAGTGTTCATGCAGCTCAAACGCATCCATGCAAACCAAATCCGAATTGCCCAAATCCTAGGTTTGCATGGTTTTAGGTTGCAACACCTTAATCCATACATTCACACACCATTTATGCTTAAGACTAGCAACCTAACATGCTATTCTAGAACCGGCTTGCATACAAATATAGGGGACATATAATCTATCATCCATCTAGCATGCAACCTTAGCATTCAATCAAGCATAAACACAAAATTAAAACTCATAACAAAACTAACATCAAACCACCCTTAAATCTAAACCAAGCACAAACCTAAAAAGCTAATCTAAGGCAATAAGTAAATTGAGCTTATGCTCTTACATCTTTCAATTTGAAATACATGTAAACTTCAAATTGAAAGCTTAATTGAAAAGGTTAGGGCTAAAGGAAAATACCTTGGTTCAAGGCAAGGGTTTGGCTAATTTTTGGGCACAAAACTTTTTCCTTTCTCTTTGGTTCCTACAACCGGCCTCCACCCTAGCTAGGGGCACCAAAAATTTTCTTTGGTCTCTTGGTTGGTTCGGCCACTCCACCAAGACTTCCCCCTAAAAACTTTCAGTTTTTCTCTTCCTTTTCTCTTTCTCCTACAATCGGCCACTTAGGTCAAAATGGGTTTCAAATTTTTTCAAACTTTTTCTTGGCTTCCTATTATGATATCCGAACTCTCCCCCTTAAATTCCCCTTTGAAATTTTTGATTTTCTCTTCTCTCTTTTCTCTTCCTAAGGGTCGGTTTTTCCTAGAGAAAAATAGGCATAGTTTAGGTAGATTTTCCAATT
The DNA here is from genome assembly GCA_025413485.1 of Ficus microcarpa. Classification (NCBI taxonomy): domain Eukaryota; kingdom Viridiplantae; phylum Streptophyta; class Magnoliopsida; order Rosales; family Moraceae; genus Ficus; species Ficus microcarpa. The sequence goes on along the minus strand of CM046379.1, from coordinate 23,669,178 downwards.
TTTTGTGAATAAAAATGGCACCACCACTCACCTATTTATAGAGGTGGAGAACTTTCAAAAATTCTAAAAAAACTCATGAAGAATTAAAATTTGCACAAAAGGAGGGTGAGGTGACCGGCCAAGACAACTCTAGAAGGCTCCAAAATTTCTTTCCATACAAGCTTAATTAATTATGATGTCATAATTACAAGGTAAGGTGATGTCATCCACCCTAAGCTTTGTTTGGCTCTTTTCTTCAATAAGCAGTCCATTTTTAAGCTACACAGATATTTCCAATCTGTGTTCACTAATACACAGTATTTTTATACTGCACTATAGTCCAAAATTTATCTGTGTAAAAATGGACAGTATAAAATTTTTCTTATTTTTCCGAGCCCTTTTCGCCCTTAATTCCTACTTGGTGTGCTTGATTTCCTACAGTTTTTCGCAGTATACTTTCCATACTGCTTTGTCACATCACTTCTCGGTCATCACTTTGACTATTTTAGTCAAACTTTGACTTTCTCGGTCAAAGTTGACTTTTTCGGTCAAACTTTGACCAAGATGGAATCATGTACTTTTTCGTCCCTTTTGGCTCAAAAGGTCTGTTGCTAATCTAAGCAATCCATTTTGAGTCTTATTGAACCATAAAAACTCACGAAACGTAAGAAAAACTCTTAACCGAGCTTTTTTCATAAATACCTCCATGGTATACATTTAATTTCTTTGAAAGAAATAGTAACATAAAAAATCTAGGTATTACAAGAATAACCCAAAAGAGATAACTTTATTGGGGATAAGTTGATTTATAGCTAAATAGTCTTTTTTTTTTAAGAACTTTTTTAATAAATGGTCATAGTTTTTAAAAATTAGTTAAAAGACCATTTTTTCTAAAATGGTTGATCAATTATATTACATGATTAATTAGTGATTAACCACATGATAGTCAATCAGTGATTGACTTATAATTAATCATTGATTAACCATAATATAAATTACTAATTTTATAGTCAATCACTAATCAACCATTAATCAATCACCAAATTTCATAATCAATTACTAATTGACCAAATATGAAAAATGACAACCGGTTATTTTCTAAATAAAAAAAAGTTAGGTTATTTATTAGATTAAGTGCTAAAAAATGCCACCTAGCCTAATTTTCCTTAAGAATATCATTTTTTCCATTTTCTGCTCAAATTATGCATGAAGGATGGAATTGATATAATTTAAATCTAAAATGCCTCTGAAAACATATGGATAAACTTAAAAAAAAAAAAAAAAAGAAGAAACTAAGAGATATTGCTATATAAATTACCTCCCTAAAATAAACTCCCCCCCCCCCCCCCAAAGTTGGAATTGATATAATTTAAATCTAAATTGCCTTTGTAGTTTCAGAAAACATATAGATAAACTAAAAAATAAAAAATAAAAAAAAAACTCAGAGATATTGCTATATAAATTACCTCCCTAAATTAAACCCCCCCCCCCAAAAAAAAAAAAAAAAAAAAAAAGAACCAGGGAAAGCGACTTAAGTGTGAAGAATTATAACAGTTTTCTTTTTTGACTTTTGGAAACAACAGTGACGTTAGAAAACGACAATTACTTGGGCAAGGACAACTTATGAATGCGAGACGTGGACAGGACTTGACAAAAATAAATGGCTTAAAAACGACAATGTACTTCAAACGACAAGTTCTTAACAGACAACGACGGTCTAAAAAAAGGGATCTTAAAAACGACAACAACAGACGTACGCGTACGGCGGTATCTTCAATGTCATCCCACACTCACATAATCCCCTTTCATCATAGAGTGACAAACTCTCTCCCCTCTCTCTCTCTCTGATGATAAGCTTCGTTCTCTGTCTGTTAATCCTCCGTTTTGGCCATCTCTGAGTGACGTATTTGCTGTGCGTCTCTGAGCTTTGAAGAGTTGATGCTCTTAGTTCGCACCAGATACACGAAAAACCATTACATCGATAAACCAGGTAATTTCCTACGTTTTGAATCCCATTATACATATACATACATATATATATATATATATATATAAACAATATCAAATTTTCATTTGTTCTCTCAGTTGTTTCTTTTGTTTCTAACCACTATCTTTAATGCATTTTCCTGCTCCAAAATGATGCGAGTCTTCGGTGGTCGTAATTTTCTGGGTTTGCCAACTTCGTTCTCAATTTTTACGTGAGGATTTTACTAATATCTAAGCCTATAGTTAGTTGACATGCCTTGACTAATGCCATACACTGACAATGCGAAAAATTGCCTTGGCAAACCTGGCTTTGTTCTTACATGCATATTGCCTATAATATGTTCGACAATATTCCTCAATCAGAAAATACTTGCAGGTTTTATTTCGAATTCGAAGCAGAAATGCCGCAGCAAGTATGTTGATCTCTTCTAGCATCAAGAATGGCGATAGGAACAACAAAAGTTTGGAAATCTCTTATACCCTTTTCTCATGGTGTTTTTCGATTTTGCTCGACGCACTCGGTGTCTTCATTGGTAAAGCTCCCTGAAACCATCAAAGATGCAGTGAAAGCCAAAACGTATCATAAAATTCCTGATCTTCTTACTTCATTTGAACAAGCGCGCCAAAACCCAAATCCTTTCTCTTTCCTTTCTACCTTTCCGCTGGTTGGTAGGACGCAAATAATTGACGAGATTTTGCAATCTTTTCTCCCTCTCCGACCTCGCTCCAGACCCCAGATTGCTTATTCCTGCCTCCTTTCCTACACTCTGCAAAGCCCCGATCCGCTGCCCCTTTCTCTTGCCATTCTCCAGCAGACTCTTCGCTCGGGTTGTGTCCCTGTCCCCCAAACCCTCCTCCTCCTCTCTTCTGCATGGCTGGGGCATCGTCGCAACCAATCTTGCTTCATGCACGATGTCTTGTTGGAGATGAAGTCGATTGGATATCATCCTGACTGTGGTACATGCAATTACCTCATATCATCTCTATGTGCTGTTGATGAGTTGCCAGAGGCGGTTAAAGTCTTAAAGGGCATGGCTGATGCAGGGTGTATTCCTGATTTGGAGAGTTATGACACAGTGATCAAAGCAATGTGCAAATTCAGGAGGACTGCTGAGGCAGTAGGCATGCTTAAGCAAATGGTGGAGAAAGTTGGACTGACTCCAAGGCAGGGCACTTTAGTCAAGGTGGCGGCAGCATTGCGCGCAAACAGAGAAATGTGGAAAGCAGTTGAGGTTATTGAGTTATTGGAGAAGGAGGGTCATGTTGTTGGGTTTGAGAGCTATGAGTTGGTGATTGAAGGGTGTCTGGAGTGCAATGAGTATATTTTGGCAGGAAAAGTGGTGATGGGGATGACGGAGAAAGGGTTTCTACCGTATATTGGGGTGAGGCAGAAGCTTGTTGAAAGGTTGGCTGGTATAGGTGAATGGAAGCTTGCATGTGCCGTGCGGCAAAGATTTGTGGAATTGCGGTCTTAGCTTCCTGTATCAACTTTGGAGAGTAGGGATGACTGTAGAAAAACTAGTTAGGGATTGGTCAATTAATACATTGTTATATGGCATGTCAGTTCTGGCTTTAGTTTTCAAATCAGATCAGCCAGTTGCAGATTTGTTTGTTGCTGTTCCCCAGGAAGTTTATTTCTTCACTGCGATGGTGAACAATGAAGAAATTCATGGTTCTTATTGCCAAAAAATTTGTGTGCTTTAAACTTGTTCAACTACAAGGGGACAGGTGGAATTGTGCACCACTTCTGTTGTTTGTAGCGAACTACGGGACATGAACAATTCTCTTTAGTTAAATTTTGCTTTCAAACGCTGAACTCAACCAGATTTAATTTCTCTGGCAGCTAACAGAAGCAGGAACAGTTGGAAGTTAGTTCTCAAATGTTTAAAAATTTTGTGGCATTTCTTTGTTAGTTGTCACGTAAGGAAAAAACCATGATTCTTTTTATTTATCTGGTTTCTTCTGATATCGATAAGTTGTTATATCAGCGAAATTTCAGCGGGTTTGTTCAGATGAAATTGAAAAACAAAAATTAGAAAATTAACGGAAAATAGAAGCTTCTTCAATATTGTACTTTTTGGTGTGTCCCTATCATTTCCCTCGTCCATATCGTGTAAATTTAATAGATTGTTAATTTGAAATAAACAACATTAGAATACTTGTAATTTCTTGTATAAGTTACCACCTGATTGGATAAAGTTTATTTTCCATGCAAACCATTAGTCAATTATTTATCTATCAGTCCTTCACAGGGTAGCTGGCTTCCATGGCAATGCCGCATTTACCTCTCTCATCTCTTGAACCGCGGTGCAATTTTATATAACCAGAGTCCCCCCAGTCAGCTCCCCATGAATTCTTCACTAGCCAATACTTTTTGCCATCTTCTTCTCCGTAGCCGACTGCTGTTACTCCATGATTGAGGTCTGTTCCACATCGGCCATTGAAGATGCCATGAGAATAGAATTGAAACTCAATACTACCAGCATCAATTGCAACGGAGACAGGTTGATGAGCAACTGCAGCTCGCAGTCTTTCTTCGGCATTGCGAGGTACATTTTCGTAGCTACTTATTTCCACTTTTTGGTTGCTCATTCTGCCTCTGTCACACTTGTCGTTAGTGCCTCTATAAGGATATTCTTCTTCGGTAGTCAGTCCGTTCTTTTGGATAAATTGAAATGCTTTGTCCATATATCCACCATTGCAGCCTTGATTCCCCGTGTTAACATCACAGTCCATAAGCTCTTGCTCTGATAGAGAAAACAATTTCCCAGTTTTGATTTGGTTGATACCTTCGACAGCTGCAACGGCAGAGAATGCCCAACAGCTTCCTGTATTGAATCAGAGTCAAGTTGTATTAAAAAAAAAAAAAAATTAATTGGTACTATTAACTGTTGGAATCACCAGCACTTTCCAATTTGAGGACAAGATATCATGTTGATCGTTTCGTGAAACATGTTAGTATAGAACTTATTTTGTGTGTATGCATGTGCTAATTGTGTTATATATGTGGCAATCTTATCACGCCAATCATGAATTGGATTAGATTTTTATTTTTATTATTTGACACCGATGAATTGGATTTCTTGGCCGGTTAGAGATCAAATTGACCATAAGAGAAGCTAGAATCTTTACCACACCGGCCCTGATTCTTGACTGGAGTGACGGAGCCATTTTCTCTCCAATCCACATGTCTCGGCAATCCTACGGGATTGCTGTGCCTGAAGCTTGTTGAATTATGGAAGTGGGGTTTGTAACCCAGGAGGGCAATTCTAAACTCCAAATTTGGCATATCTGCAAATTTGTTGTCAGTGAGCTTGTAAGAATAGTTTTGAGAGTTTACTTGTTCGATGAACAAAACATTCAAATGGTAAACTTGAAACCGAAGTTCCCACTCCTCATCGCTGCTGTAGTTTCGGCCATGTTGTGCTGCCCATCTATCGTACCTGTCCTTCATGGCTTGTAGGTCATCCTCCTTACTTAGAGGCTTATAGTTGTGGAAATCTGCCCTTGAAGGCGACATCAATGACAACAGGATTAAAATAGCCAAACTAGCTCCCCATAACACTATAGGCATCTCCATGGCTGACCTTGGAAAAATATGAAGGTTGAAGTGTGAATTTATACATCTTCATAATGCTTGTCAGCTTGTGAATGTTGTTCGATTTTGATGGTGTTAGCTAAGAGTCCCTTGCACGTTTGAATTGGCTGCCTATGGATTTGCACCATTTCATGCTTGTTTGTGCTTCTATCTTGGGTAGACCTTTTAGCATTTTCCTATGGCTTGCGTACGAATTTCCTTGTTGACGTTCTTCTTGATCAAGAATTCTATTAAGGCAAGGCTTTTATGTTTGGATTAATTACATACTCAGTCCCTAAACTATGCTAAAAGTCTTATTTTTATCCTTAAACCATAAAATTGAGAGTTTTCGGCTTTGTTTGGTATTTAAGTTTAACTTCAACTAAATTGTACTTATTCATCTCAGTTTTGTCTTTTTCTGAAAAGTCAACAAAATTTATAACTAATTTTTGAAAAGTCAACCAACTCCAATTTAAAAATTTCATCTCCAACTGACGAATCAAATACAAGCTTAGTCTATTTTAAAAGCAATTCATGAAAAGAGCACTTGACATGCGTGTCAAGCCATTTTTTTCCTCTCCGCTTTCTGTTTAGTTTTGACAAATAGTAGCTTTAGGGGCTACTAGAGTGTATTTTCAAAAAATTTCAGGGGGCTAAAACTCTTGATTTTAAAGTTTTAAGGATAAAAAATTAGACTTTTATTAGAGTTAAAGGACCAGTAAGGTAATTAGTTCATTATAATTCTATGATGGATTGACGGTTTTAATTGGTGTAGGCCGTCTATGCTACAAAGCCGTATATAAACTCCTATTCATGCATATAGCAGGGCTTATTATAATGTTCATGCGAAGACAATGAAACTAACTAAATTAATAGAATTAGACACGTTACCAAGATCTTTCTCACCTTAGTAATTTTTCATGGATATACATAAAAACACACATACATGCATAAGGACGGAGTCTCTTGTGACTGAATGTGAACTTTCACAGCGAAATTTTCTTTTTATATTCAATTTGACCTTAAAAAACTTTGTATTTATCCCTACCAAATATTGATTATCCCTGTATATAAGTTCTCTTAAAAACTCTTTTTTTATGTATGTTCTTACGGAAGCAATAGATTGGTTCGCTACAGTATAGTTCCTGAAATTAAGAGGAAAAAAGATAGTTGTTGAAATGATTTTGAGTTGAAAGTCATCCACAGGGAAATAGGCCAATTATGTCGATCAATATATGAAAAAGATAATTGTAATAGTAATTCTACGTGAGTGAAATTTCAAAAGGTCGTCAATGTTGCTTCAGAACCTGAAGCTTCTGATTTTTTTGGTTTCAAAACATTCAAATTTCAATTGAGTACTTTCTCTGCATAAGGGGCCTTTTGTTTCTTATTCCAGCATGACACTTAACGAACAAGAAAAAAAAAAGCTTCCAAGAGATTTGACTCCATTATAACTTGTAACAAACAGTTTTATCTTGATAACATTACTGTGATGAAATCAGAACTCCATCTTTTACGTTTTGTCTGATTTTATTTTTTATTTTTAATTAATTTTTTTATATCATACAACTAGGTTGTCTTTATATACGGAAATGTATCAATCAGAGAAAATACTGGAAAATATGGAAAACCGATAAAAAGTATGCCATTCGTTATTTCTTTCAGGTCTCTTCATTTGAAGACAATAAAATAATATGTTTAGAAAAGATAGTTGACTAAAAGAATAAGATGTAGTCAAAATCATATAAATAATTTATTAAAAAAAAAAAAAGCACAATTGATAGAATCTGTTAGACACCTCTTACAATTAAAAACATAACCTTTTTGAGAGTTTTTTTTTTTTTTTTTTTTTTTGTACTATAAGATAATTCTTCTTCTTCATGGAGTTTCTTTCTTTTTTATAAATCATGATCAGTCCGTGAGATTAGACTTGAAGCGTCCGTTTGATGAATAAATTGAGTTTGAGTTGAGATGAAATTTTTAAATTTGAGTTGAGTTGACTTTTTAAAAAATAGTTATAAACTTTGTTAATTTTTTAGAAAAAGACAAAAATTGAAATGAAAAAGTACAATTTAATTGGAGTTAAACTTTATTACCAAATAAAACATAAATCTTTAAATCCAATAAGTTGGACCCCATATTGGGATTAGCCTGGTAAGGGCATTCTGCACATTTACTCCGTAAATCTTTTGAACTTTGGGCACAGGACCTCGAAACTTGTAATTTGAACAATTTACCCCCCTTACTAAACAAATTAAATGTGATGTGACCCACTTTGCTCATGGTTGTCAAATTGATGATAGAAAAACACATTCGACCATAAAATCTTGAAATCCCAATTCAAACCCTAACTAACATAAACTCTCTATTCTCCTACTCTCAATCCTTCAAATCTGACCAAAATTCAGTGCAAAATTAGTAAAATAGACAACAATGCAATAATTTTGCAAGTTAAAATGGATTATCAAAATTAATAAGAAAAATTTAGTAAGCAAGCTGCCAAAATCCGAAAATTTCATAGAAAGTAGAAGTACAAAGAAAAAAAAAAAAAAAAAAAAAAAAAACCTAACATGATGATGTCCTCTGTCAATCTAGTACTAGCTAGCTCGCTAGCCCTTAATGAGGGACATAGTGAGCTCAATACCTTAAATTATTACAAATGTTAAGGCAAGTAGCTAGTTGTCCTGCACTTTAGTATCATCAAACAAAATTCGTTTGCACAGAGAGAGAGAGAGAGAGATCAATATGTTATGTCCACTAACTGCAAGTTAGAATCTGTAGAGATGCTACTTTTTGCAGCACACGAATCTTTTCTCCTGGCCACAGCATGTGCCCCATGCTCCAACTGTATTACCACAAGAAAATTTTTTTAAAAAATAAAAAATAAAAAACCAAAAATGATAAAATAATAGATCAAAAAATTTGAAATAAAATTTTTTTTTTCTCTAGAGCTAGGAATTGTCCATGAAAGAGAGTCACTGTGGAAATAGAGATCAGGAAGAAAGAAAAAAAAGGAAAGGAAAGAAAGCGTTGCACATGGAATTATATCAAAATGGTGGGTCTAAGAGTCTTTAAAATATTGCTGTAGCACTCTTATCTAGAGAGAAGAAGAGGCAGTGAAATGGGACAAAATATGCTATATATTGTAGGAACCACAGGACGTTTTGTTTTTGCTCTCATCACTTTCTGTGGTACGTACCTGTTTGTTTGGACTCTCTACTTGGTTTTTCATTATTCCTTGCTAAAGATAAAATATACTCTTAATAATCTCATTGCTAATATTTAACGAAGATTCTACTGTGAGCCCCTTCACGTTTATTGGTTTAACAATAGAGCAATTGATCGTGATCGTATGATTCTAACTCTATGAGAAAATTCTTCGGATGATGCTGTTACACCTTACACTCACTTCATAAGCACCGGCTGATTATTTAATATAACAATCGAGCTGGACAACGATTTTAGTATAAGGACACCTGACTATAGAATCTTTATTTATAATTACACATCTTCTCGAGCGGTTCAAACAAACCAATTATAAAAAGTAATATATCTGACAAAGGAAGATTGTTAATCAAACATTTTCTTCTTCTCTCTTGTAGGATTATAGATATTGTTAGATGCTAATATCGATAGCTATTGGCAATGAACTGAACCTAGTCCACCGTTAATGAGAAGTGATTTTGATAGAAGGAGTTAATTTTGTCATGGCAAGATGTATGTTATAACTTATATATCCCACATGTCAAGGATAATTAATTTAGCATTTAGCATTTAGTATTGATTTAAGCACTGCCCTCAAATGAGTTCTGATTAACACATTCTGGAGGCATTGAACTAGATCACCAATGTAATATTGTGTTATTTTTCAAGCACCTCTATTAAGGTAGATGTGTGTGTGTCTATATATATATATATATATGACCTCGAAAAAAAATTAAATTTTGATAAAATTTTTTCCCAACTTAACAAATAAAAAAGAAAACAAAAGTTAAAGAAACCAAACATATCATGAAAGATAACTAATTTAGTCATATCGTTATTCGTCTAAAATTTATTTTGTTGAATAAAAAGAGGATTGGTCGTATCTTTACACCTCTCACTCAACACCATAAAAAAGATCTATCAAGATTGTAAGCGCGATAAGAAGGACCCCAACCTTGGACCTTCAATAGCTACTGATTCAAGGTTCAAAAATTCTACTAGTGTATAAGTAGACTCTTGCGTGTATTATGACTTGAATTTTGAACGGATATACCTAAAGATTTCAAATAAAGAGTCATTGCTACTATATCACCACTATTGGTAGTTATTCATTTGGAATATTAATACCTTGCCTTGTGAGCTAAGTCCTTTAATTTTTGTTAAAACTTTGTAGTGTTTTATTTATTTAATTTGGTTATTACTTGTTTTCTTGAATATCAACCTTTCTTATATATGTTTGCGTAATGTAAGTACATTTATATTATATATATAGTACGTACGTGCTCTTTTAATTCACTGCGTTATTTGCAAATTGTTCAATAATTTAGCAGCTGTAGTAATTTTCCACTTTTTCCACTGGCCACTATAGCAATATAAAACAAGTGAATATATATGTGTGTACATATATATACACGTAAACACATTCACATAAACACATAACCAATATGTTTATACGTACTTTAAATATCAATAAGTTTGTTAGGTTTTTGGCAAAAAGCAAACAATTAAGCCGTAAACTAATGCAATAACCGACTTTAAAATAACTCAAACCAACAAAAAAAAGAAATTAAATTACTCGACCAAAATTTCTCTTATCACATGGCTATAATTTAATTAAGGATAAGTTTTATTTGTGTAGTTATATCATATATCAAATATATCCCTGACAATCTTATTATGACTTTCATATTACGTGCTCACCTTTTAAATGGCACATTAAACGTTCAAGCATGGGGACGTATTTATAAAATTAGTTTGAGGACAGCATATCGTTTCCTGTCAAATGCGTAATAATGATATCAATGAAAAAACATATATATATATACACACACACATACACATAATTTATACAAGAATAAGAGTCGTGACATAGACATATATAAATATATAGATATAATATAAACACATATGCCCACCCACATGTGCCATTTTCAGAAGAAGAAGTACGTCCGTGAAGATATTCATTGACAGGCACTTCCTTTTGACATATAGAAGACGGCAAACTCTAGTTAATATGTATTATATACAATCAATTAAACTGCTGTACTATTAATTAATACGTCTGATCTCTAGGTAGCTAATCATGATTAGTGCTTCCCAATCACTTTTGTTTGATTAATTAAACAAAAAAAGTTCCAGATTTGGGTTGATGATCGTGGAAGTTACAAAGAACTAGACTACTCTTATGATAAGTTAGAGAGAGAGAAAGAGGGAGGAGAGAGAAATGGAGAAGACAGACATAGAGTACCCTACATGTGGGTGTGGTTTGGGGACAAAGCAAAGTTACTTAGAGCGTGCAAACATTTCACATGGGAGCACGACATGATTCTTTTATTAAATCTCTTCTTTTCTTTCCCTAGCTCAAGGCCCCAAATCCCATAATATTATATAACTCCTCTCTCTCTCTCTATATATATATATGTATATATGTATATAAGTTCCACTTAACTGATCATATTTAAAACTCTTTTAACATACATTATAACCACTTGTACCTAAAAGCTTCTGCAACCCGGGAAATTATGAATGATTAGATACATCCCAAATTAGTTATATAACCAAAGACTGTGGATTTCAGTAAGTGAGTCTATTTTTGATTAATTGTCGAGCTAATTAGAATTAATCAAGGTAATATTTTTCACCAGATCAATCTCTAATCTCGATATAAATTTCTACCGACTCCATAAATTTATATAGAAAATATTTTATCCGCATTTACCTCTCTTTTACTAGAAGTTGCTGTCATATGGTTAGAACCTTATTTTTTAACATTTCTTAATTATTTCAATTAACAGAATTTGGCCTTTAATTGGATATTGATCTGTTACATTATCTTGATGGCCATTATGATACTTGATTGGACGGCCATAATTTGGGGGCAAAATTTTTGTTGGACGCAGTCAGTTGAGTTGGGGTACATGAGTATGTGTGTATATATATGAGGAATAACGTTTTCTAATGGACGTGTAAAAATGATTAAACTATTATTGTAAGGTGTGGCCAACTAGGAAGACGGTGACAAGGGCACGTGGTCGCCTGGTTGGGCTAACTTATAATAAATTAGGAGTGGTGACTTTACTGTAATACCCACACACATCCGAGGCAAATGCTTTAAAGATATTTTACCTAGTTTAAATGTTGTTTATGAGGGAAAAATAAAAAAAAAAAGAACAATTATAAAACGGAAGTGTTTTCACTCATTTTTATATTTTTCTTTATACCGATGTGTGGAAGTATTTAGTTAATTATTATTACACTTTTTTTCATGTCTTTTAAATAGAAAAACAATTGTGTATCATGTTTTTGATCTTTAGTTTTTGCTTGCATTGCATCTTCTTTACTTATTTTTAATTAAAAAGTTTTGAATATTTCTTTTGAGTGATTCAATTAGTTTTTTCAATCTTCATTTTCCTTAAATTTCTCATACCATAGATGATATTTTATTACAAAAACTGTAAGGAAGAGGCATCCTAAAACAAGAACAATTCTTGTTAATAATGACAAACTTGAATGTAGTATAGGATAATATTCAACAATTGAAATACCATTTTTTTTTTTCAACCTGTTCAAAAGAACTTGATTAAGAATTTATACCAAAGTTAAAAGGAAATTATTTAGTAGTAAGAATAAAAAGTTAAATTTCGTTTAAATACTAGTTAAAGGAATAATTCTTTGATTTTTTTTCCCCCCTTTTGTTATAGTTTTTCAGTTAATAGTTGATATTCTAACAAAAGAAATGAATAAATATTATTGATCCTAACAAAAAGGAGGGCCTTGACTCAAAGAGAGCCTTATGCAGTTGCCCCTTATATTCCATAATGGGGTTTTTACCCGCTGAGCCGGCTCTGGTAATACCGTTGAGTTCCAATCTCTCTCTCTCTCTCTCCCTGTCTCTCTCTCTCTCCCCCAGCCTGTACATTAGCTGTCCAATCCCCCTTTCCCATGTGACCCCACAGCACAAACCCCATAGATTTAGATAGATATATACATACACACACACACATATATATATATATTGCAACAATATGATATTATTGGGATCTGTAATCATGAATCTAGTTCCTGTTTCTTAACCTTGTTCCCAATTTCTCGCTTTCTTTTTCCTCAACCTTACAAGTCCCCTCCTTCTTCCAAGGTTGTATTCTTGGTTATTTGCTCATTTTCCTCATTTAGTTTCCAAACAGTTCTCATTCTCTTCGAGTTTTTTTTTTTTTTTTAATTTTTTTCAAGAAGGAAAATAATGGCACAGTTGCCTCCGAAAATTCCAAACATGTCACCTAATTGGCCTGACATTCTCTCCCATCAAAAACTTCCTTCCCTAGCCAGCTTTGGGCCATCTACCACCAACGGCGGCGGCGGCGGCGGCGGCGTGACAAACCCTTCTTGGGTGGACGAGTTCCTCGACTTCTCGACGGCGAGGCGGGGGTCCCACCGGAGATCGGTCAGCGACTCGATTACGTTCCTCGAGGCGCCAATGCTGGACGAGTGCCGTGGCGTCTCCGGAGGGGCGGCGCCGCATAGGCCGGGGCTGCTGCAGGGATCTAATAACCACAATGTGGAGTTTGACAGATTCGATGATGAGCAGTTCATGTCGATGTTCAACGACGAAATCTCCTCCATGGGTGGCGCGGCGGCTGTCGGCCCCACCTTGTCGTCCTCAAGCCCTTCCTCGCCGTCCGATCACAACAGCATCAACGACGAGAAGGAAATGCACCTCGATCGGAGTAATTGCGGTAAGCCTCATGTGATGATCAAGAATGAATCTGAGGAGGTCGAAAGCCAATGTAAATCCGACGCCGCGCAACCAAATCCTAATGCAACCGCGACGACGACAAACGCCGCCAGTGATAGGATAACTGATCCTAAAAGAGTCAAGAGGTGATAATATATGCAAATTTTGATTAATAATTGTAATTATCCAGAGCTAATTATAATTATCAAGTTATAGTCTTAATAATTAACCGTTTTCTTTGCATTATTAGAATTTTGGCAAATAGACAATCAGCACAACGATCACGGGTCAGGAAGCTACAATACATCTCGGAGCTTGAACGCAGTGTTACTTCGCTGCAAGTAAGTTAATTTATAATTAGCTTAATTAATTTTACTTTTTTCATAATATGGTCCAAATTAAATGGCTTGACGTTATTATTACTATTATTTTGTTTATTTATTTATTTATTTTTTGCAAATTGAAGGCTGAAGTTTCAGTGTTGTCGCCGCGCGTTGCGTTTTTGGATCATCAACGGTTGCTTCTAAATGTCGACAACAGCGCTCTCAAACAAAGAATCGCAGCGTTGGCTCAGGATAAGATCTTCAAAGATGGTTAGTGCCACCTTAATTAATTACTTCATTAATTAATTAAGTAGCTTTCAAGCAATTAAATAGATAATTAACCTTGTTCATATGATCCAAAACCTGAAGCTAATAATTCCGGGTGGGATTTGGTTCTAAATTATGAAGATGGTCATGGTTGTCTTTTAAAAAGCTCTATCGAACATGGGTTTAAGCTAAAATTAACACGACAGTTAAAGTTTAGTTTACTATTTTAATCTAGGTTCATGAAGTTCATCTAATAAATGCTAAATTAGTTGATATTCCCTCTAATAATTAACCCCAAAATTTACCACAAGTATGAGCTGATAATGATAATACTTGTAGATTCCTATTTCGTTCATGCTATGAGGGAAGAAATCGATTTACAATGATTGGATAAATTAAAGTATATATATATATATATATATATATCTGAGAATGTTTCAATGACATATAGGAGAAAAATTATATATATATATATATATATATGCCAATTAGGAAGACTCAACCAACCAAAAGGATCTAGCTACCCATGATGAACTCCCATAAATTTTGGGTCCATGCACATTCTTTTCATTGTCTCGATGATGTTGATATCACGAACTTTTTAGGGCCCGTTTGGGACACCTTCGAAACAGTTTTCAAAAGTTTTTTTGTTATTTTCCTTTAATTTTACTATTTACTTTTTCAAATACTTTTAAAAAAACTCAAAATTTAAAAGTCCATAACTTTATCATTTTACGTTGAATTGAGATTGTTTTTTTTTTTTTAAATTACATAGAATTTCGACAGGAATAAAATAAGATCTATATAACAAATTTTTTTCCGAATACATTTTAAGTTTTTATACTTTTTTACTTCAAACAATTTATTTTCATCAAATGCACATTTCCAAAACTCAAACCATCTCTAATATCCAAAACACCGTCTCTAAATGCGTCCCCAAACAAAGCCTTACCTTCCACAAACTTAATTAATTTGTCTTTGATCTACCAACATTCAATGCACAAGACGCCTTTAGAGGCCAATCACATGGTTAGCTTATAAGGAGTAAGAGAGAGAGAGGGGAAAAAAAAAAAAAAAAGGAGAAAGCACATCATCATGTGAGAGCGCTCCTCTACTTGATCTACTTGTATATGTGCATGGCTAGCAACTTTTGGATCATAAAAGTCATAAAAGTCCTTTTCTTAAATAAGTACCATCTTAATAGAGAGAAACCCATAACACTGCTTCATGAACCAAAATGAAATTTCCTTGAATGGTACTCAACACCATTATTAGTTAGGTGTATCATCCTTCAGAAAAATTTTCTTATATATATATAGGGAGAGGCTGCTATCCAATATCTTTTTTATATGTCACTTGTAATTTTTTTGTGATATAACTTAGCAATCAGGTAATTCTAATATAATATTTTTTAGTTATACGCATTCATTGTCATAATATCTAAATAGAATCATGTGACAAAATTCTAAGTAAAAAATTACAAACAAATTAACCGGTTGTTACAAGTTTCTAAACAGAAATTTACAAATACCTAATATCTGGTAATATGATACTAGACCTTTCAAATATACATAGATGTTCTATATGCACACTTAGAAGATTGAAATTAATGAATAAAATTGTCATACAAACATGTATGCCCATATGTGTCATGTCTGTAAATGTTTAGTCTACGTGAGGTATGTGGCATGTGCACTTTATTGTTATGTGGGTTGGCATTAGCTAGCTCAAGTTCAACCCTAACTTTTCTTTCATTTTTCATTTTTCTTTTTTTATTGCAGCTCATCAAGAAGCGTTGAAGAGGGAAATAGAGAGACTGAGACAAGTGTATCACCAACAGAACCTCAAGAAGATGGAAAATCCCAATAATAACAATTATGCTGCACAGTCACCACCTCCAAACACACCAACCGGGGAGCCCAAATCTCCCATCGATCAAAAAGAGCACCTTCTCAATGTCACTTCCTAATATATAATATATATTGTGCTATATTATATTGGTCTAGTTTATGGTCAAAAGCTGCTTAGTATTGATAACTTAAAGAAACTTTTTCTTTTTCTTCTTTTATTTTTATTTTTTCTGGGGGTACTCATGTTATATATATATGTGTACTAAAAGGGGAAAAAACAAAAATCACTAATATTTTCGATGATTCCCAGTCATATATATTTATTAGTATGTACTAGGGCAACAGCAAAATTTGATTCAGAAGAAGCTAGCTTTGCCAATTT
This sequence comes from Ficus microcarpa, assembly GCA_025413485.1. Lineage (NCBI taxonomy): Eukaryota > Viridiplantae > Streptophyta > Magnoliopsida > Rosales > Moraceae > Ficus > Ficus microcarpa. Next base: position 23,652,878 of record CM046379.1, on the reverse strand, counting down.
GCTGATCTTTTTAGAGAGAGTTGAAAGCACCTTATTAGACACCAAGGAGCAAAGCTTATTTTTAGGTGGAGAGAGAGAGAAAAGAGAAGAGAGAGAAGGAGGAGAGACAGAGGGAGTGAGAGAGAGGAGAGAGAGGTTTTATTGGGTGCTCTCTGCTGTTGACCTGTGCCGTCACGTGATGTGTTTACCTTTTAAGAAGGGACCACTTGGAGATTGCATGATTGGGTTGCAGGAAAGAACATGTGCACCTGTAGCATCAAAAGAAAAAAAACCAAAAAAAAAAAGGAAAAAAAAAAAAGATTGTCTTTGTTATCTAGCTAGCTTTAACTGATTGGGGGAGATAGGACAGAGGTGTGGTGATGATTCTTTCTTTTAGTATTTTTTTGCATATTGATTCTTTAGTATTTTCTTTTGTAATTTTCTTATTTTTAATTTTTGGGGTTTTAATTTTTTAAGGTCAGGTCGGGAGGGCAAATTAAGGATAGTGGGTTTGTGTTGGGATGAACGAAAGGGAAGATTGTCAGGGAGGTGGTCTTCGGTACTTTGAGATATCAGGTCTATTGTACTTTTTCAGTGTATTTTCTTGGTTCTAGTAACTTGTTATTTTATTTGCGTCAATTTGGGAAAAAAAAAAGTGTAAATATACAAGATTATCTGAAATGTATGTGAATTGATTGATGATTTTGTTTCCTAAACCTGAATGCTATATATAGTTTCCCATAAACCACATACTGTATCAACAACGACAAAAAGAAAGAAAAAAAATACCATAAGGTCGAACACAAGTATATATTGAAAATTTACCATATTTTGGAGTAGAATGCATTTGGATTAATGTTCTTTGAAAGTTATTTGAATTATTCTTTAGTAAATTATAAGGATCTTGTATGTGTTTGAAAATTGTTACCTATAATCAGGAAATTAGTAATTTTTAGGTTTGGTAAGTAAGATTACATATATTCAGCATACAAATTATCTCATGATCATGTGTACATGTATATACAACTTCCTACTGAGAACTGTTATTATGGACAATTGTAATGATCTCATCTTCATCAACGAAAGTTGAGACATGCTAGCTAAAGACAACAACTTTGACCATCAACTACCACCTGAGTTGGCAAATTAGAATTAGAATTGATATCCTTAACTAAAGCCGTGGCGGAGGGGTGGCAGGATAATTTTCCCCGTCATGGGTACCAAGGTCCAGAATTTCAGGCCGACTTTGTCCAGCATTACCACCATGATCATTCGCTTCTTGAAGATCTCCATGAAGTGCTGGCATTTCGACGGACGCCTGACCATCTGGTGGACGCTCTGGCGCAGGTGATTCAATGTCTTGAGATTTAGGATTAATACACTGCTGAACCTCTTCCCTCCTACTGAAGAAGTAGAAGAAAAGAGCAAGGCTTGACGTTATTGCGGTTATGATAAAAAGCCCCAAGTAGCTATCTATATCGAGACGTCTACCGCTCTCATCACCACTGCCGGATGATGAACTTGAGCACTTGTGAGAGTCAAGCATTGCCTTCTCCAGCTTTAGCAACGTTCCATTCTCACTTAGCGTCAGAATTGCGTGAGCGATGTCCGGTAAGTATGGAGAACTCCTAGGGAAGGCCTAAGATATTGTCATAAAAAATAGTACTCATTAGGCAAATCAAATGATATGTAGCAGTTTTATTTATATATCTAATGAAGAACCGAATCTCGAATTGAGGCACATATGTATGTGTATGTGTGTGTGGTCATAATGATATTATGTCAATACAGCATGCATTTGGAATAGAATTTTTAAGTTGAAGTTATTTGATTTTTTAAAAACTAATTATAATTTTTATTGATTTTTCAGAAAAAAGATAAAAACCGAGATGAAAACTTTAGATTTGAAATAGAGAGCCAAACGGAAGCATAGTACTCACAAATCCGAAACCTCCAACTTTGAGAGTTGGTCCTGAAGTAATGAGATTGCTACAGTATTTGGAAAGGAGAAGCTTCACATAAGGAACTTCCAAGAAAGCTGCAGAAATCTTCCCAGATTCAAGAGCAGGAGGATATTCTTCCCCTGTACGTATTTTGACAATGTTCTCGGATCTGAAACCTAGCGCTTCCTCTAGGTATTTCACCACGAACGAATTCCCGTCGCAACCGACTTTAGCATTCATCTTCTTCAAAGTTTCGATGTCAACTTTAGCTGGCTCAAGTTGTTGAACTGTTAATAAAGTGGTCAAACTTGCAGTGTAGCTCGTTGTGATCACTAGCCCGACGAAAAGCCATACTATCAAGGCGATCCGAGACGAATTTACGCTTAACTTTGGTCCTGTATATTCACCAAAAAACAATATTTTTCCAGGTTATAAACTGATTTTGCTGATAATTTGAAGAATAAATGATTTGCGAGACTTGCCATGTTGTGAGAATAGTGTGTTGAAGGTTGAGGAAAACATAGTTCCAATTTGGTTCCACATAGACTCGTTTATGAATCTATCGGGATTTTGTTTTCGCTCAATAAACCATATACGAATCCGCTGTAAATGTTGGCCGCTACTGTGATGATCCACAGACGTGCTGTGAATGGCTTTAAGAACAACCAAGCTCTTTCTGGTCTCTTTGGTTTGAAATAAATCAACATCTGAAGACCAGAATCCGCATACGGTTGTGAGAACTCCGCGTAGCTGCAACGCTTGGCGATGATCGCCGTGTCCGCAACTACTCCATCAAACACCTTCATAGTTCATATATAACCAATGCGAAGGTCAAATTATGGCTTTGACAATACTATAAAAACATGATATATGATTGAGAGATTAGTGAATTATGCAAAGTAATTACCTCAAGAGCAACTTGTTGCACCATCGAATCATACGACGGGCCCGAAAATGGGACCAACTCGTAAGGCAAATCGTATGGGAGAAGCTTAACTGTCGCCTTGAACACATCAATGGCATGTCCTTCGACAATTTGTTTACCCTCATCATCGTACTTCACATTCACAAATTCAGTGAAGGTTGTATTTGCAGGCACCGCGATCCTCAGTGGCTTACTGCTTTTCGCTGCTTCCCATCCTCTTGGAACCGTCCAAGGCCGACCAGGCCAAACTACTTGTCCTAGAATTCTCATTGATGTGCTGTAATTACTGCCCTTGTTGACACTCGTAGAGAAACCCAATCCCTCCGACCAGAACCCCAGTTCTCTGTAACTTCTCCCACCAACGTTAATTATTCCAAACATATGCGCCGGATCTAACATTTTAGTACTAAAGTTAAATCTGAATCGACCAGACAACCCACTAAAGTTGCGCTGTACAATTCTATCCAATAATTCTTTCCCTGCAGTAACATTTGAAGCCAAGGCAATAGCCACAGCCCACGCAGCATCATAGGCCTGCACGGCGAAAATTCCGGGCTCCAAATTTTTCTCATGAGGATATTGCAAACCATACTTCATGATGAATTTAGAGTGAAAACGCTCAAAGCGTTTCCCAGATTCGGGGAAGTAGCTCCCGACTCCTATAACACCTTCCATGGAGGAAATCGCCGATGCGTCAAGAGAGTCAATTCGATTCGTTATGGAAGTTGTTGTGATCCACACCGAATCCGCTTCCATTATTCCTAGTTTCTTTGCCTCCTTGAAGATTTTGGAGACCAAAGTAATTGAATTGGCGTGGACAATAAAAACTCTGCACTGCTTGCTCTTAAGGCTCTCCAATTTCTCCGATATGTTGAGCTGGAAGGTTGGGAGAGACAAAAGGGTACTGATCTCCGAACCTGCGTCTTGAATCGCTTCGATGAGATGAGGAACGATGCCGGCGACAGCTGAGCCGATGTCTTCGTAGATGACGTTCACTTTCTGCCATTGCCAACTCCGAATTATGGCCGCCACGGCTTTCATCTCGGCATGTTGACCCCGAGCCGCGTTGACAAGGAAAGGCAGATGATGACTGGCCCGATTTGGGGCTTGATTTGCTAAAGAAAGGACGGGGACTTGGTATTTGTTGCCGAGCTCCGCCACAATAAGGGTGATATGCCGTGATTCTGTTCCCAAAAATATTGCTCCTGCGTTGTGATCCTTGACGATGCTGCTAGCTGCAATTGTATAATTACACATCATTAGTTATGTTGATCAATGCCTACAATTAGCATGACTTTTTTAAATTTGGATCCTCAGGTCCAAAGTTTATAAATTGTATACATGTATATATAAAGATATATATTATGCTATAACACCTTGTCAACATAAAGAATAGGTCACACATGCGTACATGCAAATATTAAACTAAAAAAAAAAAAGAACATAAATACATATATCATATATTCCAGTGCGCATATGTGTTAAAAGTGGTAGAAAACAAACCCAAGCTTTAGTTGATCCCTACGACTGTTTTCCTATTTTCTACTCCCTAGACAATATAATAAATTCATGATAAAGAAGATAATCTCATTGAGTTTTTTCTTAAAGATATGAAGATAGATCATTAAATATTCATGAAGGTGTAGGAGAGACCTTATAATAGCACTTAAACAGGTTTGCAAAAAATTTCAGAAAAAGGGCAATTAAAAACTTTCGATACTAATATTAAAAATGATTTGTGGTACAAATTCTTTAGTAAAACTCAACAAAGTTGGATGACATTTCAAAGGCTAGGCCTCAGAGTTGAATTCATATCTAAGAAAACACAGTACTAATCCTCAAAAGCTAGCTAGCATTTTTTTTTTTTTTTCTATCCTTTCCTTTTTCATCTGAAAGCAAGACAGAAGATAGATATATATATATATATATATATATGTGTGTATATGTAAATGAGAAACTCACCCAAGAAGGCAGTTTGAAGCGGACCTCCTTGAGAGTCGTTGACTAAGAGAGTTGGACAACATGAACGACCGGAATGAGCACAGAAGTCGTCGATTGCCATCTCCATGGCCACCTTTTCTTCTCTTCCCTCTCTCGAACCATAATCCACTATGCCACGTAAACCCAAAGAACTAGCTTGTGTCGACGATAAATTAGGTAAAAAGGATAATATTAGAAGGAAAAAGGTGAGAGATGGCCGCATGCTTCTTTCTTCTCTTTCCATTGGCAGTAGTTTTCTGTACAGCGTATTAATGTTTGGTTATGGGGATCCAAAAAGCAAGTAAACTGATTACGAATGGAATCTTTAATGTCGTTTGGCTAGCTATTCACGAATCTACCTATAGGATTTAGGGTTAAACCTTTGGTATTTATGCACCTATATATATATATATATATATATATAACGACACCTGTAAACCAACCTAGCTTCTCCAATTTTCTCAGGACTATTTTAATCTAATTTTCCAAGATTCTATATGTATTTGGTGACGAGTGATATACACTTGCAATTATTTTTGGAGTTTGACTTCCAATAATAAGGATTTCTTTTTTGATTTTTATTTCCAGGAATAAATACTTTCTTTTACAAACATCTTATTATAAACAAACAGCCACCGCCCCTTTAAAATAAATAAAAAATTAAAAAAAACAAAAACAAAAACAAAAGCAGAATATATTTAACTGATCAAACTGGCTTAGAGAAATTAACTCCTTTCGCTCTCAAACTGGTATTGACTTGTTACATTGTTGACTTTAATTGTATATAATTCAGTATACCTTTCCATCAAGTAATTAAACTCTTCCAAGATCTCCTAAACTTTGTCAAGCAAAACGCAGAACATTAACATTCTAGTATTAGACCATGTCTATAATAATCTCTCTAGAACCGATCAAGGAAACTTAATACTATCTTCTAATTAGAGGTTGAGGAACCGCAAACCACGGAGATGTTGAGATTACTCGCCTAAAGATCTAATTCCACTTGAAGAAGAATGTTAAATCAGTAATTTAATTAATCTTGATTACGTCTAATAGTCACCTGGTTTAATGAACTAGTGGATAATAAATATTATTGCCTTCATATTAAAGACATAGACTAAGAGCGCTTCAAAGTCTATTATTAATATTCTTACATGTATATACATCCATACGTATATATGTATATATGTTTATACAAGAAACCATTTAGAATTTTCTCTCAAGGTATATTACTAATTGTATGGTTGACCATTGAGACTCCTTCTTCTCGACTCCAACAGAAATTGATTGCTAAATATAGACGTATGCTCCAAAGATCTCTCTCTAGTTATATATATATATATATATATATATGCAATTTCAAGGAAATGAGATTATATTCTGACTTTTTTGTTAAATTTAGTCTACATTCACTGATCAAATACATAAACAAGTGGGGAAAAAAATTATGCAGTAAAAGTAACTTACAGGTCTTATTTACACTTATTGATCATGTTTTTTATTTTTATTTTCTTGTTTGATTGCCTCTAAGTTTATTCCATTTTGATAGTTACTTAGTCATTTATGGTGAGTTTGGTGCACCAATTTGAAATGAAATTTTTAGTTTGAAATTGGTTGATTTTTAAAAATTAGTTATAATTTTTATTGGTTTTTCCAAAAAAGATAAAAATTAAAATAGAATTTTTTTGGTCCAAATCAAAGAGCCAAACAAAGACCAACATAGGGGAAACAGAGATGAGGGGTTAAAAAAAATTGATAGAATGGAGCTCGCTAGAAGATAGAACAACTCGATGTAATAGCCACTTGTCAACTAGAACTTCTTTAAAAATAGAGCTTGTAGTTAATTTCACGTTTAACTCTATCATAAATTATAGAATTTGAATTATCATCTCTAAGCTCAGAGAAAATAAAATAAAACAAAAATAGAGCCATATTTTTCTTTTTTGATCACTTATCGTCACATTGTCTATGTCAATAGAGTTCCCATATTTCATGCTTTTAAAAAAAAAAATTAGGACATCTGTTTTCATTATGTTATCCTTTTGTCATTCCGGGTACAAATTCATTACGGCCTAAATTGAAAATTAACGTTAGTCTCCCCCAAAAAAAAAAAAAAAGATAATTGGGGTGGGTGACTATGTTTATTATTTAATCTAATAGATAACTCAACTTTCTTTATGTAGTTAAATAGTATAATATATGTTTTGCTTAATTAATTGGTTTTCTCAAACACCTTCGGCGCGTGGGTGGCTAAGGGATGTACGGTGTAACTTTTCGTGGATGAAGTTGAGGGTGAGGAAAAGTTGATCGGAGCATTTCAAAGTTAGAGCGATCTGGAGCAACTCAAATTGGAGCTATGGAGGCCGGCGGCGAAAGAGAACGGATCGAGTGATCTGGAGTTCCGCAACCGAAGCAACTCAAATCACAGATGAGAGAGATGATCGGAGCTTCATAGGCTGGCGGCGAGACTTTTCCGTAGTGGAAGAGGGTGGAAGAGGACAAAGAGTAGAATCATGCCGGTGAAGATGGTGGAGGCGAGGATGACTGTGCCGGTGAGGAATCAGTGGTGTGCTTCAGGTTAGGGAGAAAGAAGTGGAAGAAGAAGAAGAGAGAGAGAGAGAGAGAGAGTGAGAGATAGAGAAGGTAGATCTCACGCGTGCGTGTTAGGAGGGATGATATAAACCTCACTAAGAATGATGAAACTCGGAACCAAAATTGGAAATTATGAAACCTTGACCCGCTAAATATGGAAGATAAGAGCCAAATGTATGTTATCTTAGACACCACACTCAAGAATTCAAGAACAAGAGTCAAAGAGTGATAAGTCTGGTATTGAATGCCACAAGAAAATCTTGATAAGTTCAAGCAAGTTCTTTTCAAGAACCAAAGAGAAAACTCTTTCAATATTATTAATTCATTCAACCAAGTTGTCTTTCATGGGTCATGCACGCCTATATAAATAGGCTGTAACAAAACTCATAGATAGGTAGCTTTTAAAAAAGGAAAAAAGAAACTAATGGCAAATATTGTCTTACACACCTATGACAAGAAAGGAAACAATCTTATGGCAATAATGCCTTACAATCGGGAAAGTAAATGGTCTACAATTAAAGAAATAAAATAAAGACTTTAAATGGCATTAACTGTAATGGGAAATAAGCAAGTAATCTACCATTTATTGGAATGTAATTTGCTTTTTTTGGAATGCTAAATATAGACAATCAACATGCATGTATGTGTTGGTTTCGAAAACCAGTTTTTAAAATTTTTAGCGGAAGCATGGTATGGATCAAATCGCACATATAAAAATTTTTCTCAAAAATTTTTCCGGCGACAATACTTATATTAATTTAATAAAATAAATTAAGAAGAAAGTTTAGAAATTGACCGATGTCCGATTAGATCGAAATTCTTGATCTCTTTCAAGAACCTTCTTAAGTACTCCAAATCATTTGGAAATATCAATCTTCTTGAGAACTCCAAATTCTTCGAAACACCAACGATTCTTTCTGAGCGTTCTCCAAATCACGATGAACAGGAAACGAGTGGGCATTTCTGAATTTGGATTTGATCACACACTAGAATTTTGATTCACTTTATGTTCTCAACTCATGAGACAAAGTGAAGGAGAATAGGAGAAGAAACTCTCTGAAGGAGAAGTTACGTATATCTTTTTTTCTCTATCAAAAAAGGAATTAAATATATCTTCCCTTTTTTAGATTTATCGAATGTACCCTCTTTTCAGTTTTGCAGAGAAATAACTGACACTTATCTTTTTTTTTTTTAATTAATTAATTCAACCATATTTTTCTCCTTTTGTGGAACAGTTTGCACGCCCACTATCTTCCTATAGTGGGTGTGTATAAAGGATATGGGAGAGAGAAAATAAAATAACTGATATGTTCTCTCTCCCATTATATATCAGTTATCTTTTTTTTTTTAATTTTTTTTATTTTGAACTATTCAAAATAAAATAACTGATATGTTCTTTTCCACATGTATCAAAATTCAAAATTAAATATTCAAAATTCCACATACATGCTATGGATATTATGTGAACCACCCTGTGGTGCACAACTATGATGTGGTATACCACACTGTAAATCTTTAAATTTAAAACTATTTTAAATTTATTTTAAATAATCATATTATTTAAAATACAAATTAATCTAATTAATTTGTTGTGTGAATATTAATATAGAATTCACAATTCTAAATTAATAAATTAACCCAACATAAAATAATGTTCACATGATTCAATGGAGCCGTTGAGAGGAACTATGGACTATATAATTTTAAGCTCCAATAATTTTGACAATTAATTAACACCTTAATTAAAATATCAAAATTATTAATTCCAAATTATTCCACTAAAAATTTAAAATTACACTCTTAAAATTATAAAACTAATTATATTAAAAGAATTTGAATTGCCCATTAATATAGTCATTACATATAAATCAATCCTCTATAAACGGTTCATAATTAAAGTTAGGTATTTTCCGTTAACCTCTTTAATTATATCTTTATCTTAAATACCATTGATTCTCTAATAAATAATATTTTATGATTTAATCATAAATTGAGCGCTCTTATTATTCAAGTCCCGAATCAATACTTAAGGGAACCGTCCATCTAACTTCTTTACGAAGGAATGGATTTCATCTTGTATATTAATATTCCCGGCTACTTATTATATTATATTTCCAATATACCAAAAATTTAACACTATTCATTTGTGTCATTACTCGATATGTCAAAAAATATGATACAAGAAATAGGAGTCCATTAATTACTCAGAATTAAGATCTATTCATATATGACCATCATTGATTAATTTTGAATACTCTATATGACAACGGAAATTATTAGAGATTCATAATTACTCGTGTTCCAGTCCTATATAATCAAATTATATAAAGCGCTTTCATTCCAATAATCTCATTATTAACAATCCGGATAAGATCATTTCATTCAGAATGTAATGAACCGCGCTAGTAATTTTAAATTAAAGATCCCAACTTTAATTTTTAATTACGGACAGATTTAGATTATTTTATTTTAAATATTATCCTCCTGTATATAACACTTATACACAATATTTAAAGTTACATTTAAATAATCTAGGGTTTTCGATATTTATAAAACATCTAAACATGCATGCAAAAATAATATTGAAAAAATTCTCATATTAAATCAGCAAAATAATACATCTCATTTGTTTATGGGCACATATCCCAACAGTATGTGCCACACATCCAACAGTGCTAATCAGCGCCTTCAATTGCCTTGATGATATTGACCAAGGCTTGATCTTCATTTGGACCCATCTTGGACTTCACCTTTTTAGAATCAATCCAAAGTTCATGGATCAATCCATTAAGTGCTTCTTTAAATCTCTTAGCCCTTGCCCTTGTAATTGGCCCAAGGTACATGCAATGGATCCTTTGGTACTGTGACTATATTCCCATCATTCCCTCACTCTTGAGAAGGATTTGTCCTCAAACCTTTATCTACATCAAAATGAGACAAATCTGCAACATTAAAGCTTGCACTTTTATTATCCTCACCCAGAAGATCCAGCTTATATGCGTTGTCATTTATACGCTTAAGTACTTAAAACGGTCCATCTCCCTTCGGAAATAGCTTAGAATGCCTCTGCTAAGGAAACCATTCTTTTCTCATGTGCAACCATACCTAATCTCCTGGTTCTAACACAATCTTCTTGTGGCCCTTGTTGGCTTGTTTGGCATATTGCTCAGTTCTCTGCTTTATGTTTAGCCATGCATTCTCATGAATCTGCTTCACAAATTCAGCTTTCTTTTTGCCATCTAAGTTAACATGTTCACTCAAAGATAAAGAGTTAAATCCAAAGGGGTCAATGGATTAAAACCATAACTAGTTTCAAATTGTGAAAACTTAGTTGCAGAATGAACATTTTTATTATAAGTAAATTCAACATGCGGTAAATAATCTTTCATGTTTTCAAGTTCTTTTGAATTATACCACGCAACAAAGTAGACAAAGTCCTATTAACTACTTCAGTTTGACCATCAGTTTGTGGATACAAGTAGTAGAAAACAATAACTTAGTTCCTAAGTTATCTCACAAAGTCTTCCAAAAGTAACTCAAGAACTCCACATCCCTATTGAAAACTATACTCCTAGGCATGCCATGCAACCTGATAATCTCCTTAAAAAACAAATCAGCTATGTGTGATGCATCATCGATTTTATGACCTGGAATGAAGTGTGCCATATTAGAAAACTTATCTACAACTACAAAAACTAAATCTCTCCCCCTCATAGTCCTAGGTAAACCTAACACAAAGTCCATAGAGATGTTATCCAAAGCTCACTAGGTATAGGCAAAGGGGAGTACAAACCATGGGTTTTGATTTAGACTTAGCTTGTTTACAAGTTATACACCTCTTACAAACTCTCTCCACACCACGTTTCATGTGAGGCCAAAAGAAGTGATCATGCAACACTCATAAAGTCTTAGCTACACCAAAGTATCCTATTAAACCATCACCATGTGCGTCCCTAACAAGCAACTCACGCATAGAACATACAGGTACACACAATTTATTTTTTTCGAAACAAGAATCCATCATGTTATAGTACTTACCACATGCCACTTTCTCACATTCAATGAACACATCACCAAAATCAGAATCTTGTGCATACAAGTCTTTAATGTATTCAAATCTAATCAATTCTGCATCTAAAGTAGAAAGTAAAGCATACCTGCGGGATAATGCATCAGCAACCACATTTTCCTTACCTTGTTTGTACTTGATCACATAAGGAAACATCTCAGTGAACTCCTCCCACTTGGCATGGCATTTGTTTGACTTTTGCTGCCCCTTCAAATGCTTTAAGGATTCATGATCTTTTTGAATCACAAATTCTTTCGGCCTTAGATAATGCTGCCAAGTCTCCATTGTTCTCATCAATGCATACATCTCCTTGTCATAAGTAGGATAGTTTGGGGTTGCCCCACTCAGCTTCTCACTAAAGTCGGCAATCAAATAGCCTTCTTGCATTAAAACAGCTCCAATACCTACTCTCGATGCATCACATTCAATTTCAAATGTTTTAGTGAAGTTAGGTAAAACAAACAAAGGCACATTAGTCAATTTCTCCTTGATCAATTTGAGTGCCTTTTATTGTTCATCTTTCCACTTAAATGGCACATTTTTCTTCATGACTTCAGTTAGAGGTGCGGCTAGGCTACTAAAGTCTCTCATAAATCGCCTATAGAAGTTTGCCAAGCTATGAAAACTCCTCACTTGACTCACTGATGTAGGTGTTGGCCACTCTTGGATTGCCTTCACTTTTTCTTTATCCACCTCAATCCCTTTAGCACCAAAACAAAGCCAAGAAACACAAGCTTATCAGTGCAAAAGGTGCACTTATTGAAGTTAGCAAATAACTTTTCTTTTCTTAAAACATCTAAAAACAAGTTTCAAATATTCAATATGTTCATCCAAGTCTTTACTATAAATTAGAATATCATCGAAACAGACAACCACAAATTTTCCAATAAAAGCATGCAAAACATGGTTCATTAATCTCATGAAAGTACTAGGTGCATTTATTAATTCAAAAGGCATAACTAACAATTCATACAAACCATATATTGTTTTAAATGCAATTTTCCATTCATCTCCTTCTCGCATTATAATTTGATGGTAACGGCTCTTAAGATCAATCTTTGTAAACACACAAGAACCATGTAATTCATCAAACATATTATTTAATCTAGGAATGGGATGACGATTGTAATATTTGACTTTTCTATGTACATGTTTCCCCTTTGTAGAATTAAATTTCTCGTTATAAAGGAATCTGTGAAAAAGCTCGGTTCAGGGCTTTTGAAAGATTTTGTGAATTTTAATGAGTCGAGAAGACTCAAAATTGATTTCTAAGTTCGAAAACGGATCTTTCAAGTCGAAAAGGCTAAACAGTGCACGATTTTATGAAAGTCAACTTTGACCAAAAAAGTCAAAGTTTGACTGACGAAAGTCAAAAGGTTGACTTTACGAGATTTTAAAGAGCATTAAAGAAAGAGTACCGAGAAAAATTTGTTGTGAATTAGATAGCAAGAATAGGCCGTAAAATGTCCCTAGAAAATCAAGCACATCAAGAGAAAATTAATGGCAAAAAGGGCTCGGAAAATTGAGAAAAATATCTTTTGGTCCAAAATTCACACAGATAAATTTTTATACTTCGATACAATATAAAAATACTGTGTATTAGTGGACCACAGTATTAGAAATACTGTAGAGCACAAAAAAATGAATGAAAAATGAGTCTTTGGACACTAGAAAGCCAAACAAGGTCTTGTGAGAGGTAGTGGAAGATGACCTCATGGGACTTCCTCTCAATGACATCATAAACCACTATGAAGCTTGGAGATATGCGGAAGCTTCTCCATCACACAAAACTTTCGGCCACCTCATGGGGAAGCAAAGAAAAAATCAAAAATTTGGGAAAAAAGCATAATTAACCCAAAGTTTCACAAGTCTATAGATACCCCATTTTGGCTATTCATTTTAATTGGAAATTGTGGGCAACCTGTTGCCATTTTCCCCTAGAATTTTCGGCAGCCAAGAAATTGAGAGAGGGAGGAGTGAAAACCAAAATTTTCTTGGGGCTATTACTCCTTGGGTGTTCGGTTTTGCAAGGGAGAAAGCAAGTAAAAAGTTGCAAAAATTTTGTGGGTTTTTCTAGGAGGTGGCCGAATGGGTAAGGAAGGAGAAGGGGTAAGAAAAAGTGAAAATTTTTTAGGGTTTTCTTCAAGGAGGAGTTCGGCTTTAGGAGGAGCAACCAAGAGCCAACCAAAAAATTTTCTTGGATCCCAAAATCCTTAAGTGGCCGTGGGTCTAGAGAGCAAGGGGGAGAAAGAGAAATTGTGACCAAAAACCTAACTTTGGTCAAGGTAATTTCTAGAACCCTAACCCTCTAATTTTGAGCTCAAGTTGAAGTTTAATTTGAGGTTCAATATGGTTGTAAGGACTTAAGTCCATTTCTAATCTTATGCCCTAGTTTTGGTGTGTGCTTGATTTGTAGATCTAGGGTTTGCATGGCTTAAATCTTACTTGGTTTCTGTTTGCTTGTGATTGATTTTTCATGCTAGAAGACTAAGGTTGTATGTCCCTCAAGTGTGGCCGAAAATCTGCCTTAGGCAGACCCTTGAAGCATGTTAGTTTAGGGATGAAATTTGAATGCTTGAAAGTGAGATATGCTATGCTAGAACCAAGTGCAAGCCTAGGTTTATGGATTTAGAAATTGGTTTGCATGGATTATGTGGGATGGCATATGGGTTCAATTGGGATGTTAGAAACGTTGTGTGTTTGGCTAGTAGGCTCCGAAGTGGTCGGTCGGGATAGATTCTCGAAATAGGACGTAAACCGGACATAATCCCAAAACTGCCAATTCGGATTCGAGTCTGGCCAGTTTCGTAAAAGTGAAAATTTAAGGCCCTTGGAGGCCGAACTGGGTAAAAATCGAAACACGAAAGTTTCTCGGAACAATTTTTCCTAGAGGGAAATGTGAACCGAATATCAAAATGAGGCTCCAACGGCCTCCGTTTTTACCAAAACCCGTGGCTGATTCCCCAGACCCAGTTTTTCAGGGTCAGCCGACTTCAAACAAAAACTGGTACCAATACAGGTAGAACTAGATTTTTTGCAAAACACGAAAGTTTTATCATTTTTCGAGAAATACAACTTTGTGAAGACAAGTTTTTCAGATTCCGAACAGAATTTTAAACTGGGACTGTTTTCTGAAAGGTGTGCAGGGGAACCGAAAATTCCTGCACCTTAGTTTTTACAAATGTTTTCTAAAAGCTGTAAATTGTTTTTAAACTGCTATTTAACTACGAAAATGTTCCAAAGGCAGTTTCCAACCCTAAATGACCCTTATAAAGAGTTGTTTCAAAGATCGGAGTTTTTGCAAAGAGTTTAAAGGATTTAAAGTTAAATCTTTCAAAAATGTAAAAAGTTAAGGAAAATGGAATTATAAGATAAGAAAATGGATTTTTAAGTTGGGCCGTAACCGGGAATAGGACCCGAGTTACCAGGCTTAGCCAAAGTTGACTAAGGGTTGACCAGTAGTTGACCAAATGTTAACTTTGGTTGACCCAACAATTGGTTAATGGTAACCTTAAGAGTTATCCAACGTAACCCTAAGAAATACTAATAATCTAGATATGGGCAAAGAAAAGTGGGTTAAGGAAATTAACCCAATAAACTATGATGAAATAGTAAAGCCCAACAGTAGATCAAGACCCAGCCTAAGAGGTTATCCAACGTAGCCTCTTAAGAAGGGTAATCAAAGTTTGAATTATTCCCGAACAGTAAAAAGGCCAACTAAACCAAGTCAGATATCAAGTCGGGGACATACAACTATATTTTTTGTAGGCATGTTGGTTAGGGTACCAACATTCTACGACCAGAATCAGAATTCTCACCTATGTCCTTATTAAAACAGGTGACGGCCTGTAGCTGTGCCGGAGGCAAGACAGCGTTAAAAAGGACATAGCAAGAGAGGTAAGTACAACTCCGCCTACGGCATAAGCTTTAGTTGATACTTACCCAAGTATAGTAGATGTATGCTAAGGGTGAATGTTTCTTATATGCTCTGTGCTATTATATGATGTGTTAATTGCCATGTTACATGTAAATAGTATGCCATGATTAAAAGTTGCTATGGTATATGAAAGTTAAGAAAGCATGTTAAGATAATGATGTTAGTATCAATTAGGATTATGTGACATCACGATGCATGTTCACTAATGCCTACAAGATAAATAAGCTCAAGAATGAGATAAAGAAAAGATATGAAAGGAAAAGAAGGCAAGCGAGCTTGCTGGTGTCGTATCACCCGTCCGAGGTCGGTAGGACTATGGTGTGAGTTGGATTGGGCTAGCCACCCCAACCACTCCATGGTTGCGCGCTGGGTACGAGCACCAAGGTAAGGGCCCTATGTTGGGATCTATAGGTGCCCTAAGGATAGAAAATCTTAGGGATTTTCTGTAAATATGACATTTTGATATTAATAAGAGGAAATTATTCATGTTTAATAAGTTGTGTCCTATTTACTTTCATTTGTTGATTGTATAATTATTTTGAGCAAACATAAAATACTCCTAGGCTGTTGGTAATATATCGAATTACCATATGTATACGGGGTATGCATAGAAGACGTGGTAATTTGATAACAGTCTAAATAAATAGTCCGCAATCAACGGAATAAGATTTGGGGATCTCATTCATGATAAGATTGTAAAGGTTGTCTACTTCCTTGGAGGGATGGTTTGTCTTGACCATCGGATAGGTTCCGAGTAGAAACTTTAATGTATACCAGTATTGAGGTATGACATTGGACTGGACCTAAAGTGTTAATTGATTCGGTTTAATAATTCCGTTTATAAGAATCAATGATACTTTGATTATCATCCTGCATTAATCTTAATCCTGAAATGATTACTTGAGTTCGCATCCATGACTTATGTACTTTGATGCACTAAAGGTGAGACACTGTTAATTCATGGTCAACATACTTGTGTTTTGGGTGCATGACTTATGGATGGAGAAATCAAGATTCATAGATACGGAATCCATAGCTATCTTAATGATAGTAAATGTTATCTACTTAAAGGTACTATTCGGGGATTGAAAGATAGTATAACAAGATCTTGGCCATCGGTTTACTTTGTGTTCTCTGGTGGTTTTCCAATTGTATGGTTTTACAATTGGTGGTTCTTTCAATGGAGAATAATTGAACTTTAAGTTAAAATGATTGAAAATGTAAAACGGAAAAGGTCCTTAATTCAATCATGGATAACATATGGGGATTAAGCAAGCGATGAATAAATCATGGAAGAAGCACTACATGAGAGAGCTTTCGTAATACGGTATGTAAACAGGAGTTCAGCTTCAAACTTTTAGTGGAATAGTTTCGAAGTTGATAATTGATGGATAATTAATCTGGGATTAATTTTTCACAATTATAGGAGCCTCTTTACATATTTCCATCGGGTCCCTCTATTAGCTCATATAGTTCCACGAAGCGTCTCGGGATTTGTTCCTAATGAGATCGGTAAATAGTAAATGGAATTTTGTAATGTCTATTAAGACATGGTACTCTCTAACATGCAATCCAGAAAGGATTGGACATGTGAAATTTGTAGACAAATGATTTGTCAACATGTGATTGGTTAATTTGAATTTTGAAAATAAGATTGTGTTTGAATTTTGGAAAACAAAATTTTTCTCTCCTAATTAAAAGTGGTGCACGTTTTTTAATTGTATAGAGAGAAGAAAATTTTGTTTCAAAATTATTTAAATATATTCCTAACATTTAATTATTAATTGGTTTAAATAATGTAGATTATTTCATGAATTTTTCTTTCCTAATTAAATAGGTGCATGGTTTTTGTGAGGAAAGAAAATTTGAAATATTTCATTAATTTAAATTAATTAATATGGATAATGTTTATGGAAAATATTTATTCAAATATGTGAATCCTATTTAAATTCGAAAAGGTTTAAAAGAAGTTTGAATCTAGATAGGACTAGGATCTTTTGACTAGTCTAGATTCTTGATTTAAAATTTAAACCACCAATCAAGATTTCTCTCACTTTGTGGCCGAATTTTAAAGGGGATTTCCTCTTGAAAATTATTTTTATGTTCAATGAATCTAGCCCTAAAGTTGTATGATCTTTTGGTTCAAGATTTATCCGGAAAATAATTATTAATTATTTTTCAAGTAGGAGATAAATTTTGAAAAGGATTGGAATACTATATAAAGGCTAGGAGTTCTTGAAAAAAATTTTTGATTTTTTTTTAAGGAGAAAAACGTTTTTTTTTAATAAAAAAATTTTGTTTTTCTTCTACATCAAAAATTCGCTTTCTTGTGAGAGAGAAAAAGAAAGAAAATTCCATTGAATCAAAACTGCGAGAAGGTTAAACCGAGTGATAATTTTTCATAGGAGGTTAACCGGTTCTTGTTTTGTAGTTTTGAAGAAAGAAGTTGGATCAAATTCTCAACGAGGATCATCGAAATTGAGAAGGAGGGATCTAGACTTCGGAAAGTATTACCGGTCGCTTGGATTCATAGAACGTGTGCCCACACACACTCTGAGACGTGGAACTCGAGAATAGTAGAGAAGACACGTTGGTCAAACGCTCTAGCAATTCCGGAATCCAAGAAATAAGGTATGCTTGATCATGAATTAATTTATTGTTATATGCATTATGAGCTTCTTTTCCGGAAACGGCATAAAATTTTTAAAACTTCCGCTGCGCCGTAACTCCAATACCGGATCCGATTTTTCCAACAGCTATGGTATATGAAAGTTAAGAAAGCATGTTAAGATAATGATGTTAGTATGAATTAGGATTATGTGACATCACGATGCATGTTCACTAATGCCTACAAGATAAATAAGCTCAAGAATGAGATAAAGAAAAATAAGAAAGGAAAAGAAGGCAAGCGAGCTTGCTGGTGTCGTACCACCCGTCCGAGGTCGGGTAGGACTATGGTGTGAGTTGGATTGGGCTAGCCGCCCCAACCACTCCATGGTTGCGCGCCGGACACGAACACCAAGGTAAGGGCCCTAAGAGAAAGATAAGAGTAAGCAAAAAAGTAAAAATGAGCATAACCGGACCATGCATATGTTAGGCATTGTTAGGTTATGCAATAATAAATGATGATGCCATGTGATATTATGTTAGTTTGTACTATGAGTTGTGTATGACGCGGACGAGACAATTGTACTTACTGAGCGAAAGCTCACTGTCTTACGTCTATGCTGTAGGTAAGCAGCCTGCAAGCAATGCTTGATGCAAGATGGCAGAGCGGAGCGAGACGCACTGTGAAATCGTGGGAAGTTCATCCGCTACATGTTTTGAAAATTTAAGTACTCATATTATGTTAATATGTTTATCCAAGACTCCTTTTATAAGAACACGTTTTATTTCGTGTGTATAAAAAAAAAAAAAATTTCCGTTGTGTTTTGGTCTGGTATATAAGTATATAAGTAAGTATGTAAGCAAGGTAACGGCATATGCTAGCGGGTCGTTACAACGATATTTTACCGTTATATTGTTGATAGCTTGACAATCAACACACATCCTCCATGTCTCATCCTTCTTAGGAACTAACAAAATCAGAACCATACAAGGACTCATGCTTTCACGCACATACACCTTTTCCATTAACTCACCTACTTGCCTTTAAAGTTCCCTTGTCTCCTCGGGATTACTCCTATAAGTAGGTTGGTTTGGAATTGATGCACTAGGAATGAAGTCTATTTGATGTTTAATTCCCCTAACTGGACGTAAACTGTGTGGTACTTCTTTGGGAAACACATCATTGAATTCCTGCAAGAGAGAAACAACAACACTTGGCAAAGAACCATTAAGATCATTAGTGCTTAAAAATGCCTCCTTACACATGAGTACAAGAAATAGCTGATTTGAGAACATTGCTCTCTTAATCTCACTTTTTCTCGCACAGAAATTCTTTTGTTTTCTATCTTTTCTCTTATCACTAACCGAAACTTCCTCACATTCTTTCCCTCTCTTTTTAGTTTCGGTCGCTCTTGTTTTTGTACTCTCACTCTCCCTTTTCTTTTCACTCTTTTTTTTTTTAATTCTCAATTGATCTTCAAAAACTTGTTTAAGGGTTAAAGTTACAAGAATGATAGGTCATTTATTAAGTACAAATGAGTATCTATTAGTGAAACCGTCATGATTAACTCACCGATCAAACTACCATGGTCTTCCCAATAGGATGTGGCATGCATGCATTGGAACCACATCACACAATACCTCATCCACATATTTCCCAATGGAAAATGCCAGCAATACCTTCTTGTTTACCTTGATTTCTCCGCAATTACTTAGCCACTGAAGCTTGTATGGCCGAGGGTGTATCAAGGTTGTTAACGCCAATTTCTCCACTAATTCGGTACTGGCCACATTGGTGCAACTCCCTCCATCTATTATCATGCTGTAAACTTTGTCATTAACAAGGCGTTGGGTATGAAAAAGATTCTCACATTGTATCTCTTCCTCTTCTTGACTTTGCATACTAAGAGCTCTTCTCGCCACCAAAAGCTCTCCCTCAACTGGATATTCCGCATCATATTTATCCTCCAAATGAGGGATAGAGTCTTCATCCTCTTCCTCATCTTCCGACTCAATCTCTCCATGGGTGCCTATGATCATCACCCACTTGTTCGGACATTGGCTTGCAATATAACCCTTGCCTTGTCACTTAAAATACTTAATATCCCTACTTCTAGAGGGTATAGGCTCAGGTTTACCTTGAACTAGAGCAACGCCTGTTTTGTTGTCTTTAGGCAGGTTGGGTTTTGGCTTGTTTTGGGGTTAATATTCTCTTCTCCCATTCGGTCTCCATAAGGAAGATGTGACCGAGTTTTGTCCCTTCCAAACAAAGCCCTTCCGCTTCAATTGTCGCTCCACTTTAGTGTCTGTACGCATTATATCAGACAACTCTACATATTGTTGCATCTCTATTACATCCGCAATGCCTCGGTTTAAGCTGTGCAAACACCTAGCCATAGTAGCTTCTTTATCTTCCTCCGCATTGACTAGGATCATAGCTTTCTCTATCTCTTTGAAATAATCGTCAACACTCTTGGAACCTTAAGAAAGACTTTGCGACCTCTGAAACAAATCCCGATGATAGTGATTCGGGATGAAATGTTTTCCTATAAATGCTTTCATCTCCTCCCAAGTCTCAATGGGATGCTCTTTGTTCTTTCTCCTGTTTAACTCAAGTTGATCCCACTACGTAATTATTGGGATATATATGTGCCCTAAGGATAGAAAATCAATTCTAAGGATTTTTTGTAAATATGACATTTTAATATTAATAAAAAGAGGTGATTCATGTTTAATAAGTTGTGTCCTATTTACTTTCATTTGTTAATTATATGATTATTTTGAGCAAACAAAAAATACTCCTAGGCTGTTGGTAATATATCGGATTACCATATGTGTACGATGTATACATAGAAGACGTGGTAATTTGATAACAGTCTAAATAAATGGTCTGCAATCGATGGAATAAGATCTGGGGATCTTATTCATGATAAGATCATAAAAGTTGTCTACTTCCTTGGAAGGATGGTCTGTCTTGACCATCGGATAGGTTCTGAGTAGAAACTTTAATGTATACCAGTATTGAGGTATAACATTGGACTGGACCTAAGGTGTTAATTGATTCGGTTTAATAATTCAGTTTATAAGAATCAATGACACTTTAATTATCATCCTACATTAATCTTAATCCTGAAATGAATACTTGAGTTCGCATCCATGACTTATGTACTTTGATCTACAATAGGTGAGACACTGATAATTGATAGTCAATATACCTGTGTTTTGGGTTATGACTTATGGATGGAGAAATCAAGATTCATAGATATAGAATCCATAGCTATCTTAACAATAGTACATGTTATCTACTTAAAGGCATAATTCGGGAATTGAAAGATAATATAACAAGATCTTGGCCATCGGTTTACTTTGTATTCTCTGATGGTTTACCGATTGTATGGCTTTACAATTGGTGGTTCTTTCAATGGAGAATAATGGAACTTTAAGTTAAAATGATTGAAAATGTAAAACGGAAAAGTCCTTAATTCAATCATGGATAATATATGGGGATTAAGTAAGCGATGAAGAAATCATTGAAGAAGCACTGCATTAGAGAGCTTTTGTAATAGGGTGTGTAAACGGGAGTTTAGCTTTAGAATTTTAGTGGAATAGTCCTGAAGTTGATAATTGATGAATAATTAATTCGGAATTAATTTTTCACAATTATAGGAGTCTCTTTACATATTTCCTTCAGATCCCTCTACTAGCTCATATAATTTCCTGAAGTGTCTCGGGATTTGTTCTTAATGAGATCGGTAAATTAAACAGGAATTTAATAATGTCTATTAAAACATGGTGCTCTCTAACATGCAATCCTGAAAAAAGATTGGACATGTGAAATTAATGTAAACAAATAATGTGATTTGTCAACATATGATTAGTTGTAAATAAAATAATTATTTGTTAATTATTTTGGTTAATTGAATTTTGGAAATAAGATTGTGTTTGAATTATTTAATTTTTGAAAAACAAAATTTTCTCTCCTAATTAATAGGGCACGGTTTTTTAATGGATGGAGGGAATAAGATTTTGTTTCAAAATTGTTTAAATATATTACAAACATTAAATTATTAATTGATTTAAATAATGGAGCTTATCTGATAGATTTTCTTGCAAATCTAAAATATTCCATCTATTTAAATGAAGTAAATATGGATAATGTTTGTGGAAAATATTTATTTAAGTTCAAATAATAAAATCTTATTTAAATTCAAAGGTTTAAAATGAGTTTGAATCTAGATAGGATTATGACTTTTTGACTAGTTTAGATTCTTGATTTAAATTTGAACCGCCAATCAATCTCCACATTAGGTGGAGCACGAATTTTTTGAGTTTATCCTAGAAAAAAACTGTCCATAAGGTTTAAAGAACCTAGCCAGAGATTTGAATGATGATCTTTTGGTTCAAAAGATTATCCAGAAAAATAATTATTAATTATTTTTCAAGTAGGAGATATTTTTGAAAAAGGATTAGAGTATTATATAAAGACTAGGGGTTTTTGAAAAAAGCCAACCATCACATGATACTCATAGGTGGACGGTTTTTAGGAGAGAGAAAAACACTAAAAACTAGTTTTTTTGTGCTTGAGAAAATTAGTCCTCCTTGGGTGTGAGAAAAAGAGAAATTTTCATTGAATCAAAACTGTGAGGAAGGTTAAGCCGAGTGATATTTTTCATAGAAGGTTAACCGGTTCCTATTTTGTAGTTTTGAAGAACGAACTCGAATCAAATTCTCAACGAAGTACATTGGGATTGAGAAAGTGGGATCTAGACTTCGGAAGAATTACCGGTCGCTTTGATTCATAGCACGTGTGCTCACACACACTCTGAGATGTAGGAACTCAAGAATAGTAAAGAAGACACATTGGTCGACGCTGTAGCAATTCCGGAATCTAAGAAATAAGGTACGTTTGATCATGTATTTATTGTTATATACATCATGAGCTTCTTTTCTGAATCGGTATAAAAATTATAAAACTTCCGCTGTACCGTAATTCTGATATCGGATCCATTTTTCTAACAATAATAGCGTAGTCAATAAATTCAATGGTAGCCAACTTCATCTTCTTCAACTCGGAGTAATTGTGACAATCAAACACCAATTCTATCATTTTCTCCCACTCCAAATAAGCTTCAGGATCATTCTTGCCTTGGAATCTTCACCTTGATGTTTCCTAAATTGTCATCCCTCTTGTTTCCAAACCTAGCTTCTCTAAACCTGTTCCCACGCCCAAACTTGCCCCAGTTCACGTTGGGACCTTCTTCTTCATCCTCTAGGTCATCATCCTCATACTCCTCATAATCAACCCTAGGTGGAACACACCTCCTATGCTGCACATTAGGGACGTTTTGTGGCTTCCCCCCTTGTGCTTCAATCTCTACTCTATCTATTCGGTCATGGATCTCATCAAACTTCAACTCTAATTCTGAAATTTCTCCTCCAATTACTTGAAGAAAAGTTTAAAGTTGACCAGTTGTTGAACTTCTGCAATTGCAACTTCTTCTTGGTTTTGAGACATGTTGTACATCTGCAAAAGTTAGAGAAAACCTCACAAGGCACTCCCTCACTTGTTTCACTCAAGATTAGGGCACTCACACTCGTATTTTCACACAATTGTCTTTTACCCTTTTATGAACTCACACACTCGTGCCTTTTCCACTCTTAGTCTCTTCTTTTAGTTCTTTATTGAACTTACAAACCAATCTCAATTTCCTACAGCAATTCAGTATGTAAAACCAAACAAATTACGAAAAGAATTGACTCTTAAAGAAAACTTTAAAGAACAGCTCAAAAAACAAAAAATAAGCAAAACTAATGACTCAAAACAAGAAAGAACACTAGAAAAGGAAACAAGAATTTCAAATTGACGAGCAGCAACAAGATTTCACAAACTTGAATTTCTTCTCTTTATTTCTTTTTTCTTTTCGTTTTTCTTTTTTTTTTTAATTTTTGATTTCCTTTTTTTTTTTTTTGAATAATATGATGGAATTAGAAACTTTGCATGCAAATTGAAAGAAAAACCCTAAAAGATTCGGCCAAGAGGTGGAGGAAAAAAAATTCGGCCAAGAACGAAGACAATAAACCCTAATTTGGTATTGCTAGAAAAATAATTAAAGAATTTAAAGAAAGACCAAACCTATCTTAGAACCTAGGCTTTAATACCAACTAATATGATCCTCACCAAAACGGATGAAATCCGAAACCAAAGTTGGAAATTAAAACCCTAGGATCGTCAAGAAACAGATTCTTAATGAAACCTTGACCCACTATATATGGAAGATAAGAACCAAAGGTTTGTTGTTGTAGACGCCACACTCAAGAGTTCAAGAACAAGAATCAAAGAGTGATAAGTCTGGTATTGAACACCGCAAGAAAATCTTGATAAGTTCAAGCAACTTCTTTTCAAGAACCAAAGCTCTCAATATTATAAATTCATTCAACCGAGTTGCCTATATAAATAGGTTGCAACAAAACTTATAGACAACTAACTTTTAAAAAAGGAAAAAAGAAACTAATGGCAAATATTGCCTTACACGTCTATGACAAGAAAGGAAACAATCTTATGGAAATAATACCTTACAATCAATAAAGTAAATGATCTACAATTAAAGAAATAAAATAAAGACTTTAAATGGTAATTAACTGTATTGGGAAATAGGCAAGTAATCTGCCATTTATTTGAATGTAATTTGCTACTTAGTTGAAATGCTGAAAATTGGTAATCAACATGCATGCATGTGCCACACGTCCAAGACTCCTAATCCACCCATCCAATTGCCTTGATGATATTGACTTGATATTCATTTGGACCCATCTTGGACTTCAACTTTTAAGAATAAGTCCAAAGTTCACAAATCAACCCATTGAGTGCTTCTTTGAACCTTTTAATCCTTGTCTTTGTAATTGGCTCAATTGATACATGCAATGGATCATTTGGTACTGCTACTATATTCTCATCATTTGGGAGGAGGGGGGTTTATTTTTTTTTTCAATTATTTTTAATAGTAATCATTGATTTATCAATAGTTAATCATTAATTGACCGGAAAATTGATATATAATTTATGGTTAATCAGTGATTGACTATAAGTCAATTAGTGATTGATTATAAAAATTTGTGACTTATATTATGGTCAAATCAATAATTAATCAGTGACTAACTAATAGTCAATAAGTAATCAACTAATGGTCAAAGAAAAAAAAAGTCTTTTAACTAATTTTTAAAAACTTGAGCTTTTTGACTGATTTTAAAAAACTTAAACCATTTATTAAAAAACTTACTAAGAAAAAAATGTCATTTAACTATGAACCCCAAAATACATTAGCCTATGACCACGCGTAAAGAATTAATCATAAAGAAGTGCTTGTACGAGTTCCTTCACTTTGTATTAACTTTTATGCCCAATTCAGCACAATTCCTCTATTAATGTCAATGGTAAAATGAATAATTTCATGAAAGCGTGTGCTCTTAAGTCTTTGCCTTACACTATAACTTGATATATATAGGAATACTATAACGAAATTACTTACTTGGAAAATTATAAAAATTCGAGTGAGACAAAAGTTTTGTCGGAGACAAAAAAATATTAAAAAAAAAAAAAAAAGATATTGTACTCCTCCAAAAAGGAAGGAAAAAGAGGGGGGGGGGGGAGAGAGAAGTGAAGATAACATTCAATTTCATTATATTAATTTATTGTTCTGTTGTTTGTAAACTTTCATTACTCTAAAGAGCTAAGTCAACTGAAAGATATCGAGATATATATATATATATATATATAAGACTGATCAGAATCAAGAATATAATACCGTGGATTTGAGAACCTAGGTATGAAAATCACTTGATAGTACTATAGAAGCTTGGTGGGATAGACGGAAACATTACAACGACCCTCTTGTCCCACCCCTCATCAAAATGACCCTTGCCAGAATCTGGGTATCTGTAGTTTCTTTTTTTCTTTTGATTTTTTAAAATAGAAGTTAATTAAAGATATTTACTATGAACTTCTTTTTCTCTGTTATTACTTGATGTGTGAAAATGCATTCGTTAATAAAATATTGAGGTTATAGATCAGTTATGTCTATTATATTTAGGTTATAATATTCTTAGAGAGTATACAGTCATTGATATTCAACATTAACCTTTATGGTACTTTTTTTTTTTTTAACTATTATTAAGAAATGAAAAATTTAGAAATCTGAATCTGAATTACACACTCATGAATCTTTACAATACCTTTATAATTAAGGATTTAATTGATGAAAAGTGAATTAAGTTTCTGATTTTAAATTTCAAATTTCGATGTTTATATTTATATTTGGGAATTGAATGATGTATATTTCACCTAAAAATAAGAAATTAAGTTATCTAAAGGTGAACAGCCTTCTATTAACAGATTTAAATTCCCTCTTTTAAAATAGTAGGGACTAGCTAACCTCTTTATGGCGTTATTTTGTGCCTAGATCCCCAGAGAGTTGAATGGTGTGGCCGATGCTGTTTGTAACTGGACCCGTAGGTCCTTAATTTCTGGGGACTTTGGTCTAGGGGAGGCACCCCCGAGATGGTGAACAAGTTTGTGGAGGATATTCTCTAGTCAATAAAAAGTTTTTATCCAGCCAAAAAAAAAAAAAAAGACTGGAATGGTTACAAAACACCTACCTTCATTTTTTTTTTTTTTTTATGGAGTGGCTTAGAGAGAATCTAATCATTTAGTCAATTCATAAGGATCTAAGCAAATTAAGGGTGTGTTTAGAACACCAGTTACAGTTGAAAATTTTAAATTAAAATTGATTAACTTTTTAAAAATTTGGTAAAAAAAAATTTATTGACTTCCACAAAAAGACTAGAGGTAAGTTGAAATTTTTATTTTCGAACATGAGTTGGGAGTTCCCAACGCACCCTAGGAGGCAAAGGTTCTAACGACAGCCTCCCCCATTCATCGCTTTTGGCTAAAGATATCTTGGTGGAGGACATGGGGTGACCTGCTCTCCCCTTTCTTTCCTTCAAAGGCCGTAGGTTGGGCGCTAGCGCTCTACTAACATAATATAATATACACTATAGTTCATAAACATTTGCCTTATACGCCTAATTCAGATTCTGTATGTGTCTGACTTCATTGACATTAGACTCCAACTTTGTTGGCATAGGCGGACGGGTATAGGACGGAAACCATTCAAGCAAATATACAATCGTCCAAGACAAAGTCCACATATACAAGGCAATTCAAGTTGGCTGATTTAACAACAAAAACAACTAATTTTACCAAGAAATTAGGGAAGATAACCGGGATATGAATCAACAGCAACAACAAAAGAAGACACAGAGTCAAGATAATAAATGCTGTAGGTTGTAGCAACTAGTTCATCAGCCCCTGATTTACAAGCAAAAATAATGACCAAAAAAAAAAAAAAAAAAAAAAACCTTCCACGCGGTTGTTTTATCATCATTTTGGGGCATATGGACAGGTTCAAGAACCCAATAAACTTTCTCCATACATACAGCTGAAAAGCTGAAATAAGACCGTTTTGTAATTTGAAATTTATAACTTGATCAATGCTACCGTTCTGTTCCCACCTCATCTGCCGATGATCCGGACAAGTTCCCAGCAGAACAAAACACGTGGTTGAAACTTGAAGCATCTGTTAACCTGCGTTAAGAAAATCGAGTCTACGTGAATGATCAAACTTTTCGAGTGATTAACAGTATCGCAAGGTTAACCATGAATAAGTTTGTTCATGCTTCAAAAGTACGGTGAAAATAGTTCTACCAGGAAAATTATCATACTTAACCTCTACAGGATCATGTAGAGCCCTATACGAAAGTGCTCTTCAGCCAAAGGAATTGGACACCAAGTGTTACTGCCTTGCGCGATTTCTAACTTATGTGCCAAACATGCGTAACTTTCCAATAGGCAGAAAAAAGTAGCATGATCCTAAATGTCAATAGTCATGGACAACAGTAAACGGACCAATTCAAAGAAAAAAGAAAGCCTTCGGTCCAAGTCAATTTACAACAAGCAATGTTTTCAAAGAATACTTTTATTTGCATCTTCCTGATTAAAGGAACAAAATCAAGCAAGATGTTTCTTTTTCTCAAGTCATAATTCAGTAGCATCGTACATCAATCTCATCAAATAGCATCGGTCCTTCGAGGTATGACATGTTGCACACCGGTGTTCAACCAGTTTAAATCAGATATGGTTACTCGCGAAGTTGGGGATAGAAAGGGTTCATCATACATAAAAGTGGATAAAAGGAATAAAATCTAAGCAGCAAAAAAAATATTAACTGTCATCTCTATTTCAGTTTCAGCAAGAAAGAGTTTCTATGTAACGCATCAACTTAATGACATATAACCAACTATCTATATGACTATATCAGATTAGGATGCCTTTAATTTCATCAAAATGTGAAAAGAATGTTGAATAATTTCACTTACCATTAACAACTAGACCTATATACATCCAATTTAGCTCAAAGGGGAGACTTGCCAAACAGCTCAAGGGTCATTTTGAGCAGGTTCCGGTGTTTCTGAAACCTTGCGCTTAGCTTGATAAGATTCCTTGAGAAGTTTTAGTTCCTGCTCTGCAGAAAGCAACCTGTTGTCCCATTCAGCAACATTCTCACGAAGGGCTGAGAATTTTCCCTCCCACCATTCTTCGAACTCTTTAATCTTTCTCTCGAACATCAGCCGGTTCATCCTATCTTCTTCTTCTTGCTTGAGACGTTGCTTTTCGAGTTCCATGGCACTTAAAACCAAGCCTGCAGAGCCTGCAACATCCTTGTAAAGTGGCTCAGCATGCTGCGGATGGCAAGTTCTATACTCCAAGAACGCCCTTTGATTTTCCTTCAAAGCCTTCCTATAGCCATCCAATAGATTACTCATCACATTAAGCTCTCGTTCGAGCCGATACACCTCAATTTGCCTCTTTTGTTGCTCTTCAATCCTGGCCCTATTCAATTGGTCGATCACACTCTCGCGCTGCTGCAATTCGTTCAACAAAATCTGCTGACTCATTGTGGACTCCTCGCTGGCCTGCTCTTTTGCAACATACATCATCCGAGCTTTTCCCATTAACTCCTGTATTTGCTCCATACACACGTCGAAATCAGACGATGACTTGCTATTATCCCACGGGACATCAATTCTTAACCGCTTGTTGCCATTGAGAGCGTGATGAGAGTTATCATTCTCAAGGCCAATATGACCCCTCTTGCTAGTACTACCATTTCCAAAGAGCGTTGTCATTCGCGCGTCATCCCTAGAGGAAAGAAACGCCCCTGCTAAAGGATCGCGGAGTGACATCCCAGGACTAAGATTTATCTGCGATCCATCAATTGAATGAATTAGACCTCCTGAAGACAAACCGTCTAGAGGAAAGCCCTTTGGCGATAGGTGAAAACCACTGTCTCTATCTCCTTGCTCCTCCTGCTCTTCCTCCATCTCCATAATCTTCTCCTCATCCTCGTCCTCGTCCTCATCCTCGTCCTCCTCCCCTCCTCGCACGCTTCTTCTTCTTCTCCTTCTTCTTCTTCTTCTTCATCATCCCGTCCTAATTCTTCCACATCTTCTTCCTGCTTCCTTTCATCCTCACTAACCAAAATCTTAGGATCCACACCAAAACTACACTGCCTAGGATCCACACCAAAACTACACTGCCTCAGAAAAGGCTCACCCCCACTGCTCTTCCCATCCAAAAACCATTGTGCAGGCTCGTCATCTTCCTTACATCCCTCGGAATCCATTGCACTCTCATCCCCAACAACTTGCTCCTCCTTTTGCCCAACTCCCTCCTTCTTTTCCTCCTTTTCCTCATTTTCCACATCCTTTACTGCAACAAGATCGTCTTTTCCAGCGTCTGCGTCCCTTTCAGCGTCTGCCTCCTTATCTGCAACAAGATCGTCTTTTCCAGCGTCTGCGTCCCTTTCAGCGTCCGCCTCCTTATCAGCATCAGTTTTCTCAACGACATTATCTTGGCCAAGATTCAACTCAACGTCGTGTTCGACAACATTATCGTGGCCAAGGCTCAATTCAGTGTTGTGCTCCTCCAATCCATGGCCATAAACATCACGGTCATCCCCATCCATTCTCACATCGGGTTCGTCTCCGCCCATTCTCACATCCCCATTAGCATCTTCTTCCTCTACAACCTCCTCATCCTCCTTCACCTCAGCCTTAGGCTCCTCGTCCTCTTCTTCTTCCGCTTCCCTCGAAAGAAACAGCTCTTCTTTCTGCGATTTCATCAAGTACTGCAAATGCGAGGCGTAGTAACAATCCGCGAGCTGCGGCGCCAGCAATAACTCCTTCTCGATCATGAACCAGATCATTCCCGCCCAATCCAGCTTCTCCAAATTCCCCTCCTTGATCGTCTTCATCCAGTTCACAACTTCGCTCGGCGTCATCCACGTATCGTCGTGCAACAGCAGCCAATTCGACACGAAAGCCTCGATAAACCAGATCGATTCCTCCGTCGCCACCTGCACCTCCTCACCTCCGCCTTCCGACGCACCCGCCGCGGCAGGCTTCTTCACCGGAAGCTTCAACGATCGCGCCAAGTCGGCCCGGTTGACCATGATGCGAACCCCGTTGACGTAGCTACACCGCTGGCCGTGATTGAAGGTGGCGATCAATTGTGCAAGGAGATCAGCCCGGATGACCCGATCGAACTCGATGTGGACAAAGTCCCACAACCCGAGCCGCTTAAGAAGCTTCTCGTGGCCGGAAAAGTCGAGATTTTTGACCGGAGCAAAAGGAATGGGCTTTAGGGTTTCGTTGAGAACCTCAAGCTTCTTCATCGACTTCTTCTCCTGAGCCAATCTCTTCTTCTGGAAACCCCCCTTCTTCCGCTTCGTGCCGCGCTTGTAGACGGAGATGGCGGTGGAGGCGGCGGAGGCGACGGATGAGAGATCGCCGTCGTCGGCGCTGGGTCGAGGAGTTTGGGAGGAGAAGGACTCCGGAACGTCGTCGTTCTGGTCGGTGCCGGGGTTTTGGGGATCCGGGGACTGGGGAATTGGGGAAGCTAGGGTTAGGGTTTTGGAGGGGTGAGAATCGGAATGGGGAGGAGATTGGGGGTGATCGTCGTGTGGAGGGACGCTAGGGTCTGGAGAGGGCAGAGTTTGTTCGAGAGATTCAGAAGGCGGTGGAGATGAAGCCATTGGTGATCGGAAGGTGTTTTATTTCCCTCTAAATCTCTGTCGTCGGAGTTCGAAGAAAGGGCCTCGAAATTGCGCTGCTAAAGACGAGTCCGAGGGTGGGAAACTTGGATCAACCGAATTGACTCTTTTACCCTCCTGCCGTTTCCTGTTCCTCGTACCCTGGTGTCATCGTTGTTTCTTTCGTGGACTACTCCAGACAAATCTTGGGGACAAACTAGTAAAAAGAATTTTTTTTCACTGAACAATAAATAATAAATTATTTTAAAATATTTAAAGGTAAATTGTTAAATTTGTTTTCTAAACTTTTAATTTTAATTTTATATAACTTTAATCCATTCATTATTTTTCGTAGTTGGAATACTCATTCATTTTTAAAATGTTACTATAATAATCTTTTATGTTAATTTTTAGATAAAATCCATTAAATAATACACTTTTTGATCAAATTATTAACGTATTTTGTTTAAAAAATAATAGAAATGGCTATAATAATAATAATATTTTAATAGTTTATGAGCATTTTTTTATACATAAAATTATCATAAACTATTAAAAACTTTATTACGGTAATCATTTTCTTTTTTTTTTTTACAAAATATGTAATTAATATCACTCTTTTATTAAATTACTAATCAATTACGTCCAAAAATTGATGAAAAAGACAACTGTAACAACATTTTAAAAATTTAGGGGCATTTTAACTAAAATAAATTTAAGAATCAAAATTACATAAAATTAAAAATTTAAGTACTAAATGAACAATTTACCCGATATATAAAAATAATTTACAAATTTATCAAGTAAATAAGTTTGTAATTTTTATTTCAAAATCCTATTTATATAAAAACAAGTTACAAATTTATCAAGTAAATAGTAATTTTATTTCAAAATCCTATTTATTACTTCCTTCAAAAATAAAAAATAAAAACAAAAAGAGTCCTTTTTATTACATTGTTTGCAAATATTGTGGAAATTTATGGGATTAATACTAAAATTCAGGAACTAATAATTTTTACCACACATCTGGTTAAACTATAAATAAGTTAAGACATGAAATTTAAGATAAAACAAAAGTCAAGACATGTCAGTTAATTTTTTTCAAATTTAAATATGTGTCAAAATTATTATTTGGAAAGAACGGACATGTCTTATGTCGTTTCTGGCTCATTGGATTGGAAGATTTCCAAACGACGTGCACTTACTGATAAACGACAACAGACTTCAATAAACGGCATGTCCCTGTTGACAATAGCGACAAGAATATCAGGGTATGAATTACATGTCGTTTTTATGCAACGGCAGGAAAATATTTGACACAGCCGCATGTCTTTCATGAATTAACGACAACACAATATTCTAAACGACAAACGAGAGCAGATTTCATGGACAAAAATGTCATTTAACAAACCATATGAATTACATATCGTACCAGATAAGGAAAAAACACGCTGTTAATGAAACAATTAAAACGACACGGGAAACTTTCTCCATGGTCCTTCCCTATGCTCGTGATGCAACTTGTCTAAGATATTTTTGTTTATAAGTCTTTAATCATCATAAAATCAAACAATTTTTCTTGACGGATATCGAATGTCGTCACTCTATTAAGAATTCTATTGATAATGCGGTAAACTAATTAAGGCTGATACATACTCTATCTGATGTTTCAACAGTTCAGAGCCCAGTCTCGATTGGGATGAGCCTCTTAGCAGGATGAAATGTTATGTTTCTCACAATTCAATGGCATGTCTCATTCTTTGCAAGTGTGACCTCGAAAATTCGATGGCTGTGGATTAGAAGGATGCTAAAGGAATTAGCTTAACCTTTACGAATTACGATAACGCGGAAGTTTGTTTATGCTGTTTTTCCAATATCGGCAAAATATTTCAAAGTCTAATGTTAATTACCTCCTTAAATTGACTAACTTTTGCTTTGAATATAAATGTTTTGGTGGTTAATATGCTTTGATAAAATGACATGAGTTTTCTTTGACAGAATCTGGATTGAGCACTCATATATGGACAAGCTATGCTTCAAGAACTATGCTAATATTTGTTATCCCATTGGTTGTTTCAGTCCAATTACTTCAGTACCTCTAATCTTCTAATCAACTTCTCTAAGTCGCTTAACCGTTCTGATATATGTCATCATTTCGATCTTTTTCTTTATCGCCTATAGTCTCTACCAAGTAGCTAGATGGTCAAACTCTTAAACAATTGTTGAAACTTAAATACATCATGTTTTCTTGTGTGGCACCGTGTTTCATCCTCCTTTGGCCTCCCTCATGATATGAAAGATAAACAAGTCTTCGTTGAAATATTGATGCAGATATTTCAGACTTGGATACAGAAGAGAAACCTTGCTTATGCAAAATGTTGAGGCCATGACCTGCTCCGACCACAGGCTCATGCTCCGAGAACTAAGCAGTCTCATCAGAACTATTCCGGCTAGGCTCCAGCTCGGCCAGAGTAACTCGACCATGAAATGGTCGACAGGATTGCCCCGGTTACCTACCCCGAGCCCTCCCAACAAGTTGTGACCCGACTATGACCGACCACCTCATGGGCGACCCAATGCAGACCAATCCAGTGTGTACTCGGAGAACCATCAACTACTCCGAGCACCCAACCTTTCGGTGCACCGCCGTACGCCGCCCCACGTGTGGAGTACGACCCTCAATTCTGGGGGGTCAAATCGCAGTTTTTCGCCACTTGCTTCCACCATTTCCTTAACTTCCGCCATCTGATCTGGCTGAGACTGCCCCTACGGCCGCCTGCAACAACCACCCTAGTGCCCCCTAGCCTAGGGCAAAGGCCACGTGGCGCCGTCTCATTGGTCCACACCTTTGTACGCCATACCCCTACTTTTCCGTCAGGAGTCCTAGGAAATCGACCCGACCGGGTCACCCTGATAACTGAGCCCACAGAAAACATCTATAAATAGAGGGTCAGCCCTCTATTCCAGGTACGAACACTACTTTTCTTGCCTAAGCTCTGCCTCTCCTTTTGCTCATCAGATCCTGCTTTGACTTAAGCATCGGAGTGCCCACGGTAGACACCACACTGATGTCTCCGTTACTTCGAGGTGGTTCCCATTTTGCAGGAGCACGCGAACAGAGTGACCCGACAAGAGTGGTCGGGACAGCCGACCACATCGGGTGTTGCTACCGGAGACTCTTTGGCATTAACATTTTGGCGCTAGAAGGAAGGCACCATTCGAGCCCTTCCGGCAATCATGACATCTTCATCTACGTACCCCACGCACTAGACCACGACACAATGGACGCTCAAGACAGCTAGGACGTCCAAGAGACCGAGACCCCGGTCCAGACAGGTTCCCCGAGCAACCGTCAACCCTAACGTCGACGGGGTGGGCGAGCACAGCGGAGACCCACGCAGATAGAGATCCTCACGGTCAGGAACCTAATCAATATCGTTAGGGTATTGGTATAAGCTCACAGAGACACGCACGCTCGGGTTACCCGGACACATCCTGAGGCGGCCGAGTCAACGCTGACCAGACACCCCGGGTCGAACACCCGGGTTAGGGATGTGTCCCCAGAGGGTGAAAAGCGGAGTGCCCGAGCTGACCGGGTAAGCTTAGGGCGATTGCCACAAGATGAGGAAGTCGCCCCGGAAATGGAGCGCTCAAGGAGCCACAATAACCCGAGCACTCACTCCAGGACGGCGAACACCCTAACGGCTGCAGGGCATGATCAGCGGAACACCATCAACGTGCACGGGAGCACCTTCGTGTTCAACCGCCTAGGACTCCTTGGGGCTAGCCCGAGAACATTCCGTCGAAAGGCAAACTGAGGAGAAAGACAACTAGAACCGGCTTGACCAGATACAACAATAGTTGGATCAACTCGTAGACCAGCAATATGGGCTAGAGCAAGTAGGGGCGGTAGACCCTCCATTTACCCCAGCCATTATGGCCTCACCGTACCCAACCAGATTCAAGATGCCACCCATGGCGTCCTATGATGGCTCTACGGACGCGGACGAACATTTCGAAAACTACCAGGCGCATATGCTCATCCAAAACGTGAATGAGGCAGCGCTCTGCAAAGCCTTCTACCTAACATTGACCGGGGCTGCCAGGCAGTGGTACCAGAGGCTAAGGCCCGGTTCTATCAGCTCTTTCACACAATGAGCGGATGCTTTCGTGACCGCATTCCTTGGCTTGAAAACCCGGAAGTTGGAAGCATCATACTTGTTCGGGATAAAGCAAGGTGATAATGAACCCCTTAAGGAGTACCTCGAATGCTTCGACAAGGCTGTGGTGCAAATTAAGGGCTGCTCCGACGACACCTTAATCCAGGCGTTCCGAAAAGGCGTCAAAAACTGGCGATTGGTATGGTCACTCGCCTACGATGTGCCCCCAACCTTCGCCCACCTTAGAGGGATCACTTGGAAGCATGCCGAGGCGGACGAGTACATAAGGAGATGAGGACTAACAGCCCGAGAACAGTCACGACTCCCCGGGAAGAGGTCAGAGAGGAATGTAGCCGGACCCAATCGTGCGGAGAAGGGAAAAGCCCTGGACTTGGATGGGAAATCTGGAGCTACATCTGCCCCGAGAACTCCAGCCGGCAGGTTCCGCCAATACACCCCCCTCATAGCCACTATTGAGCACGTGCTCAACCAAGTCTCCAGCCGAGGATTGCTCCGAGACCCACCACCTCTCAGGTTAGATTGTGCTCGGAGAAATCCGAACAAGTACTGCCACTTTCACAAGGACATTGGCCACGACACCAAGGATTGTATCCAGCTTCGTGACCAGATCGAGATATTGATACGGGACAGTCACCTACGAGAATTCGTGGAAAAAGTGATTACCCCGGCTGGTGCTCTGAGCAGAACTGCCCCGACCACTCAAGCTAACCCGGGGTAGAGTACCCGGTCTGGTGACCAAGACTCGAAGCACATTGTCCATACCATCTACGGTGGAACGGCTACCGGTGACACCGCTAGCAGCAGTAGAAGTTACGCTCGCGAGGCAAGGCGGGTTGCCCGCGGGGAGTGCATCAACATGGCTGAGCATGTTACCAAGATTTGCCGGCAAGAGAACACCAAGATAACCTTCACGGACAACGAGGCGATAAACTACTGCACCCACACAACGATGCGTTAGTCGGGGAAATCCGAGTAGCCGATAACGTCATCCGTCGGGTTCTCATCGACAATGGCAGCTCAGCCGATATCTTGTTCATGGATGCGTTTATAAGGATGAGAATCGAGGGAGCCATGTTGACACGGACCCGGACCCCCATTTACGGCTTGGCGAGCGAGTGTATTCACGCGTATGGCACCATACAGCTCCCAATAACCGTTGGGGCTGGTACCGAGAGAATAATCCGGATGGTCGAATTCATTGTTGTGGATCGACCATCCGTATACAATGCCATCCTAGGGAGGCCAACCTTAACGTGCTGAAGGCGGTGGTCTTCACATACCACCTGGCAATGAAATTCCCCACCCCGAGCAATGTTGGAGTCTTCTGGGGGAACCAGGAGTCAGCCAAGAAATGTTACCTTGAAGCGGTCAACAAAGTTTACCGCAGAACCACTGTTCCGACCACCGTGGCGGCCATCTTCAAGGTGGATGAGATCGATGCCCCGAGCGGAGAGATCAGTCGACTTAGCGACCTGAACCCCTGAATACCCGAGGAGGAGATCCAGGCAGACCCGGTTGGGGAACTGGTGCCGTAACAGCTTGACCCCGAGCACCCGGAGAGGTCAGTGATGCTCGGGGTCAACACTTGACCTGACTACTAGAGAGGAGATGGAGCACTTCCTTAGCGATTACAAGAATGTCTTCGCCTGGTCACACGAGGACATGCCCGGGATAGACTCGTCGATGATATGTCATCGGCTGTGCATTAACCCGAAGAGCAAGCTGCTGATCCAGAAGCGGAGAGCCTTTAACTCGAAAAGATATGAAGCCATCAATGCTGAGGTAAAGAAGCTACTCGTGGCGAGGTTCATCCGGGAAGTGACCTACCCAGAATGGCTCGCCAACATGGTCCTGGTCAAGAAGTCCAACGGACAATGGTGGGTCTGCATCGATTATACGGATCTCAACAAGGCTTGCCCAAAGGACTATTTCCCCTTACCTCGGATAAACCAGCTGGTAGACGCGACCGCGGGACATGAGCTACTCAGCTTTATGGACGCCTACTCGGGGTACAATCAGATCCCGTTGAGCAAATCCGACCAGGCTAAGATCACGTTCACTATGGACCAGGGCCTCTATTGCTATCAGGTCATGCCATTTGGCCTGAAGAACGTGGGGGCGACCTACTAACGGCTCATGAACAAGATGTTTGCCCCACTAATAGGGAGATCCATGGACGTTTACGTGGAAGACATGCTTGTCAAGAGCAGGCGTGCGGGAGACCACATCAGATATCTAAGGGACTGCTTTGACATCCTATGCCAATACAAAATGAAGCTAAACCCTTCAAAGTGCGCATTCGGTGTGGAATCTGGGAAGTTCCTCGGATTCATGGTAAATCACCAGGGCATCGAAGTCAACCCGGCCAAGTCCCAGGTAGTCATGGATTTACGGCCTCCACAGACGGTGAAGGAAATCCAAAGACTAGCCGGGATGGTGGTAGCTTTCTCCCGGTTCATTTCCAAGTCCACCGACAAATGCATCCTTTTCTTCCAAGCACTCAAAGGCAATGGGAAGGTTAACTAGGATAACAAGTGCGAGGAAGCCTTCGATGGTCTAAAGGCTTACATGGCAAACCACCGATGTTGTCAAAGCCCCTCCCCGGAGAAATACTTTACGTATACCTGGCGGTCTCCGAGAAGGCGGTCAGCTCCGTACTAATCCGAGAAGATAACAAGACACAGGTTCCCGTCTACTACAGCAGCAAGGCTTTCCAAGGAGCGGAAGAGAGGTACACTCCCCTGGAGAAGCTAGCCTTGGCATTGGTTTCTTCGGCCCGCAAACTGAGGCCCTACTTGCAGGGACACCCTATACGAGTACCCACCAGCTATCCGCTCCGCCAGGTCCTACAAAACCCTGAGTTGTCAGGTCGCATAGCGAAATGGGCGATCGAGCTTGGGGAGTTCGACATCGAGTGCATTCCCTGAACAGTGATCAAAGCCCAAGCCCTGGCTGACTTTGTAGCCTAGTTCACCAGAACCCCGGCACCAGCCAAGGCTGGTGCCCGAGCAGGACCCACTCTAAGCAGCAAAGCCCCGTAGTTCCCGGACTACGGGACAAGATCCCTAAAACGAGTACCAACCAAGGCTGGTGCCCGAGCAAGACCCACTCTAAACGGCTAAGTCCCGTAGTTCCCGTACTACGGGACAAGGTCCCTAGACCGAGCACTAGTCTTGGTTGGTTCCCGAACAGGACCTACTATAAGTAGCAAAGTCCCATAGTTCCCGGACTACG
This sequence comes from Ficus microcarpa, assembly GCA_025413485.1. Lineage (NCBI taxonomy): Eukaryota > Viridiplantae > Streptophyta > Magnoliopsida > Rosales > Moraceae > Ficus > Ficus microcarpa. The sequence continues at coordinate 23,614,286 of CM046379.1, read as the reverse complement.
AGACAAGATCTTTTGACAAAGCACCAACCAAGGCTAGTGCCCGAGTAGGACCCATTCTAAGCAGCAAAGTTCCGTTGTTCCCGGTCTACGGGACAAGATCCCTAGCCCGAGCACCAACCAAGGCTGGTGCCCGAGCAACACCCACTCTTAACAGCAAAATCCCGTAGTTCCCGGACTACGGGATGAGGTCCTAGACCAAGCACCAACCAAGACTGGTGCTCGGGTAGGACCCACTGCCTTAGCGGCCAAGTCACGAAGTTCCCGGACTGCGGGACAAATGCCCGACCACAGTAACACTTGCATCAAGTTAAAATAAAAAATAGACGTGATGGAAAAGAAAGTTTCATTGATAATGTCAGGTGGGGGGTACAATTAGGGCACCCCCGAGCCCAAAAAAAAAAGAGAGAATAAGAGAAAAAAAGAGGCAATCAGTCGATCTGGTCCGGTAAGAAGACCGAACCAGTAGGAGTTTGGTCAGCAGCGACCGGCTAGCCAGATGCGGGAGGATGCTCTGGCTCATCGAGGATTAACATATCGTCAGGTTCTCCGGCAACCCCCGTCGCCTCGGCCTCTTTTGCCTCGGGAGCACCCTCGTCCTCGGCCACGGTCTCCCCGGAGATCTCAGGCACAAAGGACCAATCCACCCCGGTTACTATTGGGTTGGTGAGATTGAACCCGGCCTTCATATCTCGCATGCCGTCTTTGTACTCCGCGACCAAGAGAGCCTTGAACTCCTCTGATTGAGTATACTCTTCGACCGCAAGGCGCCTGGCCTGCTCGAGGACCCGGGGAAGTTCCTCTTGTCGGTACTTGGAGTACTCGAGCTCAACGGCAGCCAAGGCTTCCTCGGCTTTCTGGAGAGCCTCCTCCGCCTCCCTTCGCGCCTCTTTGGCCCGCTCCCGGGCAGCCTCGACCTCAGACGCCCTTGTCTCCGCATCCTTTGTCTTCTGTTCGGCTTCCTTGACCCGAGCGTCGGCCTTCCTCACCTCGCTTTTGGCCTTCATGGCCTCCAACTCACTAGAGCCCAGCTTTTCCTCTATGTGGTTGGAGTAGCCACGGGCAACCGCATTCGCTGAGAAGGTGAGGCACACCACTTGCAGCGAAGCAAGTCAGAAGAAGCAAACATAATAAACAAGAAAGTATCTTGAGACTGGGGTAAACATACCTAGACCAACCTCTTAACCAGACCCTCGGTGGCCTCCACCGGGTCAAAGCACCGAGAAGACTTGGCCACCTCGGGAGTTAGGCGATCATCGAACTTCACGAGGAGCACTTGCTGAACCGAGCTCCTCCGAGGAGCTTTCGCCTCGGCTGTGGGCTGACGAGCTTCCCGAGGCCTCAGCTTTTCCCATCCATCTCAAGAAGAGGGAGTTGTGGTCGAGCGCTCCTCCCGCGGCCGTAGAGCACGGGCCTCGGTGAGGCCTGAAGAGGACCCCGGGTGCGACCGACTCGCGTGGTCACCACGGGAGTCCGACTAGTTGGTGCCGCTTAAGATGGGCAGTTGCTTTGGGCCGTCTGGGTTGAGCGGCTACTCGGAACCACTTGCAGAGGCCTATTGCTCGGGGTTGCCGCAGTAGATCCCGCCTTTCCCTTGCCTGTCCCAGTTTTGGCGTACTTCTGGAGTCGGGCTAGCCTGTCCTTATCACTCGGTCGCTTTGTCCCTCACTGCTCGCGGGCAGCCATTATTGGTTTTGCAAGATGAAAAACTGATTAGTACTTGGCCAAGAACTTACCTGAGGCGGATAGTTTAACAAGAACGACCTGCGATCTGAAGACCCCGCACTGGGTAAAGTTGTCCGAGCAGCCTGTCCATGTCCTCGTCGGCTTTCCTCGGGCCCCAGCTCCTGGGGAGGAACCGCCAGATGACAGACCATTGGTCGAACCCACTGACACCCCCCGCGAAAGGAGCCCGTTTGTATTCGGACCAGCTAGAGGAGGCCGTCGTATCAGAAGCAACGACTGTCTGGGCTCTATAGTGGACAGCCGGGTCTGGGATCCGTGACACAACAGTCACTTCTCCGGGGACTCGCCCAATTGGTCGGTCGTCTGGATCGGCAGAAGTTGAAAAGGAGCTAATCCAGCCATACTTGCCCAAGTTTTCCGAGGAGAGGAGCCTGTTTTGGTTCCTTTCCGGGTCAAACAGTTCCCGAAGATCATCTATTCTACTCCCACTCTCCGAATCCACGTGAGGCGCCCGAGTCCACATGTAACCACGTCTGAACACAACAGGGACTCACTCACTCCTCGGAACTTCTCGATATGACAACTGCCCGTGTAGCCACCTTCCCCCCGTGTAAAACCACAAGTGCTTGAACTGTTTATCTGAGTAGGGGCACCCCGTGATAAACGTCCCCTTGTGGCCTTGGAAATAGTAGGACCCGGAAGACGAGGGGGCGGACTTCATCCGGTATAGATTCTGAAACGCCCTAAGGGGCAGCTCAACGCCAAATTTCTTCTTCCAGAGAATGTAACAACCTACCAAGATCCGGTAGGCATTGGCATTCAACTGCATGGGCTCCACGTTGAACCTGGTGAGCGCTTGCCTCTGATATGGATGAAAGGGAAGTCTGAGTCCAGCCCACAAGAACTCAGCTGATAGAGTGATGCACCCTGGAGGAGGCTGAGACGGTAAGTCGTTCCGACCAGGAACTAGCAACTCCAAGTACTCCAGGATCTCGAATTCCTCCTAGAGCGCCTCCAAATAATTCAGGGTGACCGCTGTCGTGAAGTAATCTACAGTGTAGACGGGACGGTCACCTGCTAGGCGCTCGACCTCATAGTCAGCCATCCTATATACTCATTGGCCGCTCACGCACAACGCCCGACTTGAATCCCGTTGCACTTCGAAGCTTTCCCCTGGTGGGGCCGTGCTGGCAGAACTATCGGACCTCTCCCTGCCAGAAGTACTAGCCTGGCCGGCCGACCTTTCTGGGACCACCTCCTCCCTGGCAGCTTAGTTAACCACAGGCTCGGGCGGTGGCTGCATTCCTTGCAAGTCGGCGATGAACCTCTGGTCTGGTCAAGTACCCGGACCAACCTGTAATATCTCCTGTAGTCAGACTGCCCCTTCTCGGACCTGGTCTGATTGCTCGCCGGGTCTATCCAGGGAAGGGATATCCGACAGCCCGGACAGATTGTCTGGTGTTCGGACTACTGGTGCTACCACCCCTTTCGTCGAACTCGTGCTCGTGCTTACGTCCCCAGTCACGTCCACGTTCCCGGACAGATTGTCATTCTCGGAATCTGAAAGGCTGCTCATACTGAAAGCTGAAAATTTTACCTTCTCGGATGTTCTCTGGATGTCCCTGAAGTTCTTCTGCTTAGCACTCCTCAACTGTTCTCGGCAGATCTCGGCGGCTTCTTGTAGACATTGTGAAAATGAGAGGCACTAGCCCCTTATTTATAGGAGCTGGTTTGGTGGGAAAAGCGAGCATTAATTTCGAGGCGACGCTTCAGTTCCCCGCCAATCCCGCCAATTCTAGCATTTAATTTTCACAAGTGTCGCTTAGTCTTCTCGCCAATCTGCATGCGACACGTGGAAGTGAGACACATCATCCACCAATCACTCATGCCACGTCACCTCAACTTAACCCGCCTACTCGCAATTGCTCGGGTTAGACCGAGGACAATCAGGGAACATCCGACCAGTCCAGTACGCGACCACCACCTATGTTACCTTATAGCACCCCTGGCTATATCCATCCAGAGATGCTAGGGGGCCTTATGTTGAGGCCATGACCTGCTCCGACCACAGGCTCATGCTCCGAGAACTAAGCAGTCGCATCGGAACTATTTCGGCTAGGCTCCAGCTCAGCTAGAGTAACCCGACCAAGAAATGGTCGACAGGATCGCCCCGGTTACCTATCCTGAGCACTCCCAACAAGTTGTGGCCCGACTACGACCGACCACCTCATGGGCGACCCAATGCAGACCAATCCAGCGTGTACTCGGAGAACCATCGACTACCCCGAGAACCCAACCTTTCGATACACCGGCGTACGCCGTCCCACGTGTGGAGTACGACCCTCAATTCCGAGGGGTCAAATTGCAGTTTTCCGCCACCTGCTCCCACCATTTCCTTAACTTCCGCAATCTGATCCGACTGAGGCTACCCTTATCGCCCTACGGCCGCCTGCAACAACCACTCTAGTGCCCCCTAGCCTAGGGCAAAGGCCACGTGGCGCTGCCTCATTGGTCCACAGCCTTTGTACGCCATACCCCTACTTTCCCGCTGGGAGTCCTAGGGAACCGACCCAACCGGGTCACCCTGATAACCGAGCACACGGGAAACATCTATAAATAGAGAGCCAACCCTCTATTTCAGGTACGGACACTATTTTCCTTGCCTAAGCTCTGCCTCTCCTTTTGCTCATCAGACCCTGCTCTGACTTAAGCATCGGTGTGCCCACGGCAGACACTACACTGGTGTCCCCGTTACTTCGAAGTGGTTCCCATTTTGCAGGAGGACGCAAGCAAAGTGACCGGGCAACATGGTCGGGGCAACCAACCACATCGGGTGTTGCTGCCGGAGACTCTTTGGCATCAACACAAAACATAAGCATGTCATGTCAGGATTTCTCAAGTATTTGAGGATGAACTCTCTGGGAAAACTCTTTACCGATGATGGTGTACCAAATAAAACTGTTATACAATAGTACGACTTTGTTATAAACTTCAATTTGATCTCCCACTTTATATCTCACTCTAGCTTTAATCTCTTTCTTTCGGAACCGCAACTTACATTGTGGATTTTTTAACACACATTTGTGTCTAATTCTTGAGAATTATCTAACCTTTCAAACCAGAGCCTTTTTCTTTCGTGTAAATTATGGGTCTGTTTGGTGCATGAGTTTGAGTTGAAAAAGTACAATTTGAGTTGAAAATTTTTGTTGACTTTTCAGAAAAGACAAAAACTTTTTCAGAAAAAGACAAAAACTTTTTCAGAAAAAAACAAAAACTAATATGAAAAATTACAGTTTGAGTTAAATTGCCAAACAAGGCCGTAAATTTTGGACTAGTTCTATGTAGTTGAATATCATATCTCAATCACCATTGATGTAATAACAGGTTATTCAAGACGATTGATAAAGAATTCGGATGGGTACTTGTCAGCAAATGATCAAGATCTTGATGAAGATGTTTTTCAAGTGATGACAGATTTTGATACATTTTGCGGTTTCCAAATTGATGCAGAAGAATTTGTGAAAAGGGTGCTCTGAGTGGTTGCAAATAATGCACCGGGGAAGGACTCTACATTCAACAAGACTCTTACATGATTTCTATTTGGTAAGTTTTCTTGCTATGAGTTCATCAAAATAAGTCCAATTACTTTAAGTCTCGTTTGGAACATAAGTTTAAATTTAAGGTTTAAACTTAAATTTTTGTTGTTTTTTTTAAAAGTTTTTTGTCTTTTCTGAAAAAGTTTTTGTTTTTTTTAAAAAGTCAACAAAAATTACTATTCAAATTTAAAATTTTCAACTCAAATTTATTCACCAAACGGACTCTTAGATTATATGATTTGTCCATGAACATGTGAACCTCTCTTTCATGTAGCCATTGGGTGGGCCAATCATCACTTGCTCTTCAGAAGTCAATAATTCATACGGTGCATGTCCTCTAGAAATTATAACTCAGTGTACTATCAAGTAATTAATTCCGTTCTTTTAGACGTAACATGTAACTCAAATATCAATCATTAATGACAAAAACAAGCAATCTCAGCAATGACCGTAGTTTTCATGTTTGCTTGTTTTTATGATTTTCTTAAATTTTTTTTTTTTTTTTAATAAAAAGTTAGATGTCAAGAGTGATTATTATTTTAATCAAACCTAAAACTTTTAACTGATTGGTTTTTAGTTCAGCTCTACCTTGCTCTTTTCGGCTCAATCTAGATTTATCTTTGATAGGTTTCAAACGAAATATGAATAGGAAATGAATCAATAATTGAACAAAAGTGACCCTTGAGGTGTACTACTACTGGTGTGTGTAAGATGGGGCCTAAAAGGAATCTGAAAATAGTAGGAGCCAGAGTGATATATTTTCACCAATGCGGGGGTTTTTTTTTTTTTTTTTTTAATTCTCAACTTCAACTATAGCATTTATAAAATAAAATAAAATAAACCTCAACTATACATATAGTGGAAAAAGAATTATTAAAGTTGTATACAGATGTACAATCCATAAAAAGACAAAAATAACAGAGTAAAAGAATAAGCCATTGGCCAAAAATGTGCATTTCCCCCCACCTGACTTTCCACGTTCACATTCATCTCAAAAATAACTTTTATATCCTCCAAAAAATATCCTAAATGAATAAAAAATGTACGACAATATAAATTCATTTTTTTAAATTCTAAATGTTAAAATTAAATTAAACTCTATTACAAATTTAGTTTATTTAAGGAAAAAAAATCAAAAATACAATTCGATAAACAATGTTAAAAAATGTTACCATCATAGTTTTTGATGCACTTTTTTTTTTGTTTTATTTAAAAATTTTATGGCTCTGTCACTGTATTTCACATTACACAATTGGAAGTTTAAACATTTAAAGAGGAAGTTTCTTTCAGGAAAAAAAAAATTTTTTTTTTTTGACAACATTGATCAAGAAAAAGAGAAGAAAAGGAAATTAGGTTATAAATTGGAAAGTTTTTTTTTTTTTTTTTTTTGGAGGAAGGTAAGTGGATGCTAATCCAAAAAGAGAAAATGAATGACCGGTAATTTTTTAAGCAACCGACCTATTTAAGTTAAATAAAGGAAAAAGGCATTAAAAAAAAAGGAGGGAAAGACAATGAAAAGACACAGAGAGATCCGGCGGTTCCCAACACTTCACACTCTCCTTTTTCACTGTCTCTCTCTCTCCTCTTTTTTCCTGCAGTCATCACTCTCTTTCTATCTGTACTTGGGATCTCCTCGGTCTCCAACTCTCGAGAAACTGTAACGGTCACATTTCTTCTCCGTTAAAATACTCCAAACGGTTCCATTTCCCTTGATTCTCCCCAGAAGCAACCCAACAAATTTACCACTTCCAGCTTCTCTCTCTCTCTCTCTCTGTGGATTTTCTCTGCTTCGAATAATGGGGAAAGTCTTCGATTTCCATCTCCTACTAGTCTTACTACTCACAGCGATCCACTCGCTCCCGCTCTCCGGCGCGTCGCTCAGCAGACAGTCGAAGGCCCAGAACGGCGTCGCTTCGATGCAGCTCTGGTGCGTGGCCAAGAACAACGCCGAGGACGCCGCCCTCCAGACGGCCCTGGACTGGGCCTGCGGGCCCGCTGGCGCCGACTGCGGCCCAATCCAGCAGGGCGGCCCATGCTACGACGCCTCCGATGTCCAGAGCACCGCCTCTTTCGCCTTCAACAGCTATTACCTCAAAAACGGAATGACCGACGACGCCTGCAACTTCGACAACACTGCCGCTCTCACTTCCTTAAACCCCAGTATGTTTCCGACTTGGAAATCTGGAAATTGGATTTGTCTTTTTGGGATTTTGGATTTTAGATCTCTGGTTTCTTTGTTTGGGAGGAGGGTTCTTGGATCTGAAAATTGCATCTTTTGATTCGTTTTAAGTAGTTTTAATTTTGATTTTGCTTTCAGGTCATGACAAGTGCAAATTCCCATCCAGGTAATTGATTGCTTGATTCGTTTGGACATCTAATTCCCTGTTAATTGATTGGTTGTTGCCAACTGGTTTCCATTAACCAAATATTTCGAAACGGCTTGATTAGTACAGATTAAGCACCCTAATTAAGAGTTAGAGAACAGTAATATGGGAAAAAAAAACTACTTTTGACCACTCAATCCAAGAGCTAAACGAACCGTTGCTGAATTTCTATTGAGTTTGCTGTAGTTCTGATCTTTGAAAATGAATGGTGGCACTCACAGCTTGGCGGTGAGCAACGGAAGCTTGGCGAGCCCGTCGACGGAGGTGGGATTAGGGCCGAGCGAGAACCTGAGCGGATGCAATTCGGTTGCTTTCCAATGGTTTTGGCCTCTTTTCATGAGTACTACTCTTTTGTTCTTCTTCACGACTCACTTGTTATAGCTTGAATTGTTCTGCATTACATATCCATCAGCAAGGAACAGAAAAGCAAAGGCCTTTCTATTCGTTGTTGACATAGACATAACCAGAGAGTTTTAAAAGTTTATTGTCGGATCTCATTGAGAGGCATCATCAATCAATCATGTGTTTGACTAGGTTGTTAGTAGCAGTTTCGATCCAAATGGTTATTACTCTGTCTGAGGTTTTTTTATTTTAGTTACAAAAAAATCAAGCAGATTAAAGAATATTCATGTTTTCTGCTAGTCGGTAAATATATTATTATGCCTCGTTTTTTCTGGAAATCTCATCTGAAACTCCTCAGAAATACAACATACATGTGTATACAAATGTTGATGTGGAATTGTGTTGTCTGAGAAATTGATGTTTAGAGTGTACCAGTTTATGCCAGAATTTGTTTGCCCCGTTCTCCCTGTTTTTTCACTTTCCGGGTAAGTTTTTATGGCAAAGTTTGGCATCAGATCTACCAATGACAGTGTAAATAAAAACTACAAACTTACCTCTGTTCTCTTTCGCAATATATTTGATAGAGTTGCAATCTAACGAATCTTGGAAAAGGTTGAAATGCGGCTATTAGAATCCCCATGTAGCTATATAGTGGACCACACGATATGCTTGTGTTCAGCCAAAGAAACGCCTACAATGGCTAACAAACAAACATACAAACAAACAAACAAAAAATGGCTGGGAACTCTTTCTCCTTTTCATTTTTTCTTTTAACCTTTTTTTTTTTTTTTTAATTTTCCCCCAACCAAGACTACTGAATTAACCCCACAAAAAGGAAACAAAAAATAAAAACAAAAAGACTTTACAAATGAGCTTTCAATAGTCATGATTCTTCTCTATGGTACGAAGAATGAGGTGTCGTTTTTTAGTTCTACTTCCGGGCCTAATTGGCCCATAGAAAGCAGTTTAAGACTCGTACGCAGTTCTAACTTGAGAAATAGCATATATGTATATATTATATATATATATAGTGCCCATGCCGTGACGTACTTGACTTCCAAGGTAAACGATTTCTGGTTTCTGGTGTGAAATCGCTTAAAGAAAGATCGGTCAATCGGTTCAACAAAACATCATTCTGATAGATACAAATTGACCTTTGGGGTCCAATCTGTAAAAATTTCAATTGGAAAAAGGAGTCTTCTAGTTCTGGTGAGAGTTGGTTTAGTCTAAACGTCATGTGGTGAGAAAATACCACGGTGGTTGATAACTTGATCCTCATCCTTGTGGATGTAAAGCAAGTCGAACTTCTTGTTAGGCGTTTGACTTGGTAATTATAATTTTTTTCTATCATTCTCTCATTTTGAAGGAAAAAAATATATCTCATTTCAAACTTACTTTATACAGTACTCTTTTGAAAAAAGAAAAATTATATTTTTAAAATCTTCTCGCAATGCACTAATTCCCAACACCATTTTTTCTTATTTCAAACAACTTTTTATTTTCAAAAAGAAATTTTTTTACATATCCAAACACCATCTTATCTCAAAATGAAAAGACTTTCTCATTTAAAATAAGAAATTTTTTTCAGAAATGGACACTTGATCCAAACGGAGCCTTAATGTCTCAAGCTGCAATTTAAAGAGTAGTGTTAAAATTACAACTTTAACTCTAATTTTTTCGTATCAATTTGTGTGACGGTGAGTAACCAATCTATTAAATATTCATATCTAAAAAACGACAACTCAAATACCACATCAATTGATGTGAAAAAGTGAAGATTATAATCTTTTAAATATCTATATTTAAGAAACAATAACTCAAATACCACATCAGTTGATATGAAAAAGTAGAGATTAGATTTATTCTATGTTACATTATTCATCACTAAATTAGGATGTCAGACGGAAACTAGAAACGTTCACCTGGGGATACAATAGCTGTTGAAATCTCTTCTCTGTATACTATATTACTGTAAATTAGTAGCCAAAATAATGTGGTTCCAATATAATTTAGTGGTAATTCTATATTTGATTCTATTATAAGGTGTAGACTTCGAATATCCTATCCTACGTTTAAAATATATATATATAAAATAAAAAATAAAAAAAGCAGCCAAAAGGGCATCGAATTCAAATGTTATGGAACATTGTAGACCAAGTAAAACAGGACATAAGGGACAACGAAATACAAAACCCGGTATATGCATAAATAAATTAATTTCGATTTTTTTTTCTAAAGCAGTTATTTCTGATAAATATGCATAAACATATTAATTTCTTGTTTCTACAAGCCATATAATTTCTGATAAATATTTAATGAAATTTCAGCAAAATTTCTACGTTGTATTCATCTGAAACTTGCTAACCTTGTAAAAAATAAAAAAAAATAAAAAAAAAAAAAGCTGGGACATGATTTCAATAATAATTCACCTTCTAATTATAGCCGAATTTATCACTGTCTCTCTAAATCATCGAAATCATCCTGATCTTGTTCACCACAAGGCTGAATTCTCCTGGACGATCTGTCTCTGCCAAGAATTCTCCGAAAAGAACTCAACCTGCTCGAATTATTAACACTCGGACCACTATTCATGCCCGACGACTGTACAGAGCTCAACCCCTCCAACGGAGGCGCCGACTCCGGAGTAATACTACTCTCCACCGGGCCCTCCCGGGGCTCGGGCTGGAGCAGTTGCCGCAGCGGCTCAACCTCGGCGCGGCAAATCGGGCACGTCGACTGAGAACTCAACCACTTGTCGATACACTCGACATGAAACGTGTGCTTACAGTTGGGAAGTAGCCTGGCAATCTCTCCGTCGTCTAAGGCACTCAGGCAAACGGAGCACTCCGTGTGCTCGTCGCTTTTGAAGGCGAAGACGGGCAAGGAGGCGATGACCGAGGGGTCGAGGCCGGTCTTGGGGGACTCTTCGGCGGAGCGGGCGTGGGCCACCGTGAGACCGAGGCGGTGGATGGCGGCGCGGCGACGTCGGGCCTGGCGGCGGAGCATGTAGCGGGCGTAGACGTGGAGGGCGAGGACGAGGAGGACGATGGCGGAAAGGGAGACTATGGCGATGAGCATGACCTGCTGTTCAAGTCGTTACTGTTCTTGTGGCGTACGAAGTTATTAAAAAAGGGTGGTCCATCGTCGTTCTCGCCGTCGTCGTTTTTTATGCTAATCGAATCTTTGACGGTGGTGGACATGGCTGTGGCGGTGGCGTCGGCGGCGGCGGCGGTGGTGGTTGTTTTTGGCTTTGGGGGAGAATGGGAAATATTGATGGTGGAAATATGTGAACTTCTTGGTCGTGTGGGTACTATTATTATATGCGGAGGTTTGTGATGAGTATTGGTGTTTTTTTTTTTTTTTTTTTTTTTTGGTAGTGTGTACGTTATGACTTATTTTAGGTTGAAATTTTGTTGTATGTGTTTAGTTTTGGTTTTTGTTGAGGACTATATGAGAAGGGGAAAGCGAGTAATTATTTTCAATGCTCCTTCTTTTCAAGAGGGTTGACCGTGAAATGCTGACTTTGCGAACGAATCAGGATTTATTAATAAAAGATTTAAAAAAATTTTAATTAAGATTACACTATTATATATATATATTTAATAGTTTTTGTTTATTAAATTTTTGATATATTAACACATGAAAATATTAGTATTATATCTAAATAGAACAACATGTCACTGTCAATTTTGTGTAATTAAAAATAAAAATGATGCAAAAAAGAATATGAAATTGAAGTGTTGATCTTATTACATTCATAATACTATATCCATTCAAATTTCACATCTTGAAGTGCTAAGTCTAATATATCACCTATAAAAATGAAAAAAATATATATATTATACATTTGCAAATAATATTATTTTCTCAATAAAAGAGCAGCTGTGTTAAATTTATATACCTCAAAATATCATTTTATTTTATTAAATATAAGTTGTGCTCAACGTTCTTTCATAAAGACAAACTCATCTATAATTGATTACGACTAAATTTTGTATCAATTTCCTTCTCAATGTAGAATATTAAGCGGTCATTCAAAATATTATCTTCTGTATACGGCACCAATACCATTACAACCCATGAGCCCAAAATTCTTCACAAAACAAGGCATGTCTAAGTTTATCACAAACTAAATTGAAAAAAACAAAAACAAAAATTGTATTTAAATTCAAATACTAAGTAGTGCTATTTCTGATTTCTCAGTTAATATCTACAATAAAAACTCAAAATCACTATATTCTAACAGGATATTTCCAATTTTTTAATCGGAATTGACATATTATCATCAATGCATAAGAACAAACAAAAAAAAAAAAAATCAGAAAAAGCAATAATACCATAGCCTACCAATTCCATATTAAGATAAATATAAAAATCACAACTAAAAATTTAAAATAATAATAATAATAATAATAATAATCAGAACAAGAAACGAGAAAAAGAAATATAAACCTAAAGTAGAAACAAGAAGTTAAAAAAGAATGAATTGACATACCACGACGAAGTTGTCTCAAGTTAAGAAGAAATCCAGTACAGTAAACCGAAGAAGAAATAAAAATCACACCTTGAATAACAGAGCAAATTTTCAAATTTGCTTGGGCACGGTGAAATGAGAAAGTGAAGAGTTGGCTTTCTTTGGAAGTTTTTAATTTATGTGTACACAAAATATTACTTAGTATAATAGGCTAGTCTTTTAAAATATTGGATTATTAAAATTGTAGTTCAGATTTAGATTTGAAGTCAAGGTATTAGGCCCACTAATGTTTATGAATTTAATAAAATTATTTTATTTTTTAAAATCTAAATTGTTTACCCTATAAAATATTAAAAACTCTTAATTTAAGGGGGTTCAATATTAGTTTATAAACATGCCAAATTTTTTTAAATTAAAAAAAAAAAAAGACTGTGGTAAAGCCCTTTTTATATACTGTACCGAGAGACCTCATTTATATACCATTGGATATATTTCAACGGCTAAGATGTTATTTGTACATAATATCTATAATATATCTTAACACATGATATATAGTCTAAGAAATTTAAAAAACAAAATTCAAAGTAAAGAAAAAAGAAATTAAAAAAAAAACCCCCAATCCTTAATTGGAAAACCACTCCCCACTAGACAACCGCCCCCCCTGCGGCGGTCAACGGTGAATCCCCGGCCCCCCGCGACAGTCTCGTCAACAACGCAAATCGCGCCCCCTCCCCCCTACGCGAACCCCAAGCTTGGAAATCCCTCCAACAGCGAAAGCTTCCCGAATCTAGGTTCTGATTAACGGCCAATTGCCACCACCCACCAACTCAAACCTGTGAAACTTACCCGTCGATGCAAATCTACCCCCATCCATTGACGCCAACCGCCCCCGCCCCCCTGCGAACCCAAGCTTGGAAACCCTTCCAGTCGTCGACAATGAAACTCCCTCGAACCCAACCTGCGAAACAGTGCCCTCGCCGCAACGTCCATCGAACAGCCCCCCATGTCCATCAATGGCCGATCGACCCTATAGTGCATTCGGCGACGGTGAACTTCCACCAACCCCCCTCCCTAGACTGACTAAGAAGAACAAAACTTTTTTATTATTTTTTATTTTTTTCTTGAATTTTTTTAATTAATTTTCCTGCAATTCTATAGATCAGGATTTTTTTTAGTTATTGTACACCTTTAAATTCTTGTTCATATGATTAAATTTGAATGATATTAAATAAATCTCTACCGATATAATACATCAAAAGGACTTTATCACAATATTTTCTTTTAAAAAAACCCACTATATAACAATCCCCCCCCCCCCCCCCCCCGCGGGTCATTGCTTTTAGACATGCACTTGTTTTTCCTTTGTCTATTTCCAGCTTTTTCTTGTTCATAAATGATAAACGTACTTTCATTGGCTTTTCTAAGCTTCTTTTTTTTTTTTTTTTTTGTTCATTTTCATATGTTTTCTTTATTTATTTTAGATTTCTTTCTTAATCATAATATCCGCGCAAAAAACTAAACTAATATATTTAATACGTTGTATTATTGTCTATTGCATAATGTAATTTTGAATGTCAATTATAATTTAAGGAAGTCTTAAGTCTTATTATTTATTAATGCACACTTTTCTTGTCAAAAGTTAAAAAGTTATAATGTATTGATTATTAATTTGTGCTAAAAACTGTATTTTTATTCTATTGATAGATATTATTGTCTTATCTATTAGAATGATTTTTAATGATATGATCTGAGTATATGTGTTAAACTTATAATACAGTAATCTTAGATGATGTTTCCACTTCTCTACCCTATGCATAAAATTAGTTTACCTTATGAATTCTTTATAATTGCGGCCGGTAACCGACAGTCCGACAATATTTAGTTAAAATATTATATTTACGTTTTTGTTTTGGTCATGTTTTAACTGAATAAAGGTGTGTTCGATTCACATAGTATGAATAAGCTCACACAAAAAATAGCTCGCGGGTTAGAGCGGTAGCTAGTAGAGAAGGTAGGAAAAGTCTAAAGCAAAGTAGAACAATATATATATATATACACACACACACATATATAAACTTAATAACATGGCACAAAATTACCTACTCATGTATCCTGAGACAATCTATTTAAGAATGTTTTCTCGTCATATTTTATATATTGTTTTTTTTTTCCTGCTGAGGTCCTTTTTATTATTATTATTATTATTATTATTTAATTGCTCTGTTTTCTAATGTAATCATCGTTTTAATCCAGTACCGGTGGCCTACCATGTGAAACAATGAAAATAAGTTGAGGGTTGTTAAGAAGGACACCTTGACGTCCGCATCATAAGAAAAATAGTACAGAGACTAATGACAAACAAAAATAATTAATTAAACTAATCTTTACTTAATCTATGACATAACTTTTACCATATATAATATAAATTAACAGTTTTTTTTTTTTTTTTGTTTTTAACAAGCACAGGACAAAATTAGATATAAATTTCCTGTTTCTCTTGTTTATCCCTAGTTAACCAACACATACTTTTCTAACAAATTTTCTTGTAATTAACCAAATTACCTCCTCTCAGCTCCCGATCAGGTATTTTCTTATTGTTTATTGATCATTTATGCCTTGTGCAATTAGTATTAATTGATACGCGACTTTGTTATCATTAAACCTAATTAGGTTTAATCTCAC
>CM046379.1:23456005-23599025 GCA_025413485.1 Ficus microcarpa | reverse complement strand
AAAAGCTTACAATTTTGCGAGCATATGCATGACCTCATGAATGTAATCAAGTTATTAATTAGCTCCGATTTATTTATGAGCTTAGACTATTATCTACTCACAATATCATTCTCACTGATTCAGTAACTAACCACAAATTCAATATTTCTTATTTAAAAAAAAAAAAAAGGAAAAGGAAAGAAACACATCACCCTTTAAAAAGAAAAAAAAAAAAAGAAAAAAAGAAACACGTCACTAACCCCGCGTCAAATAAGGAAGAAAAGTCAAAGAAAGGAAGTGGGGAAATTTTCGGAGAGAAAATATAAAAGTAGGCTGTTAAATGGTGCCAAAAAAAAAAAAATCGAGTAGAAAAAAGTACAAGTAGGGTCCACCATTTTTATAAATGTGGAGAGATTTTGAGAAGAAAAATTAGTCATGATCCATAGTTAAGGGACAGGTACTTATATAACGTCATTTTAAACTAAATATAATAAATAAATACATTAAATGGTATGGTAAATTAATTCATTTTCTCACTCCTATTATATATACTAAACAATTAAAAATAAACTAATTCTCTTCTTTCATTCTCACTTTCTATTTCTTAGTAACTCTTCTCTCAGATTCTTTTTTCTCTCTCTCTCAACAAACATTATAGTGTAAACGTCATTGAGCACTTTTTAGACACGGTTTATATCTCTCATAAGAACATGGGTTTGGTGGGTTATATTGGGTAAATGAATTGCACAGCTTCTTTTGCAAAAAAAAAAAAAAAAAAAATAATAATAATAAAATAAAATAATAAATAATAATAATAATAATTTACACAACATGACTTATTTTGGAGGTGACTATTTAAGGCAATGAAGTTTGCATAATATTATAGTTGTCTGCTAGTTTTACTCTTATTTTGATTTTTTTTTTTTTTCAATTGGAAATGCAACATCATGTTTGAGCATATTTATTTTAAGAGTTAATTACACTAACACCCCTTTGTTTTGCTGAAATTACAGAGACACCCTTTACCAAAACAAATAACACCAACATCCCTAACTTTAAAAAAAAAAAAAAATTATAAAAACACTCCCTTTGTTTGTTGACCGTTAGTTTGACCATTAGTTTGACCATTAAATATACTTGCAATATCAAAAATGCCCCTCTTAAATTAAAATATCCTTGTTTTGGCACAACCAAATGAGTTTAATTAATTTTTCATTTTTTAATGAAGTTTATTGATTTTTAACACATTTATATTAGAATTAATTTTCATACATTTATAGTCACAATTTACATTGTACTGAAACGAAAAGGTGTCTTTTTTTACTCTTTATTTTTTTTTTCAAAATTCCTTCTTTAATAGTAATTTTTTTTTTAATTTTTTTTTTGCTGGAAAAGTAATTTTTTTTTTTTTGTTTTTACTAATTTTGTTTTTACTAACTTTTATTAATACTGATTTTATGGAAGTTAATAATACTGATGTTTGATTGTATACTCTTGTATCAAAAGAAAACATTTGAGAGATAGTAAGAGAGTTAATTGATATGTGATAGTATACTTTTTTTTTTTCTTTTTAAATAAACTAGTTGAAATGCATGTAGAAGCGCGTGTAAAATAGACAAATAAAATAAAGTAAAATAAAACAAAAAAATAAGAAAAATTAATTGAAATTTTTATTTTTTAAAATTTTTTTAAATAATTATTTTTTTTATAAAATTATCATGTGCGGGTTTAAGACCCACACGAAATAGACAATAAAATAAATTAAAACATTACAAAAAAATTAATTAAAAAATTAATTTTTTATTTAAAAATGCCACTTGACAGGTTGGGGACAAGGCAAGGGTCTTAAATAATAGATTATTATTATTACTTAAATGAATCACATATTTAATTATGTTTTGCATTCTTGTGACAGAATAATTTGATTTTTTTCCCCTTAACGTTCCATTTTTATCTTCAAATATCAATTTACACACCATCTAATTGTTCGTGCAAAAAAAAAAAAAAAAATCACACCTTTTAGTAGTAGATTTTATCAGGAATTCATAGCTAAACAGTCTTTTTTTTTTAAATAAGTTTTTTAATAAACATTCAAAATTTTTAAAAATTGTTTAAAAATAGTTTTTTCTAACATGATTAATCAATTTTCTTGAATGGTCAATTAGTGATTGACACATAATAATCAATCAGCGATTGATTTACGGTCAATCAATGATTAATCGTAACATAAATCATCAACTTTCATAATTAATGACTGATTGACTATTAGTCAATCATCAATTTTTATAGTGAATCACTGATTAATCATTAGTCAATGATTAGTCAAATCTGAAAAATAACAAATGACTATTTTCCTAAATAAAAAAAATTGAACAATTTATTAAATTATGTGATTAAAAAATGTTATCCAGTCAAAATGATAAACATGGAGAGCTAGCTGTTAAAGATCCAGCCGCGATGGGTGATGAACGATGGAGGTATGCACTCATGGCCCCCCTTAGCTTTTTCTCTTTTTTTTTTTTTTTTTTTTTTTTTTTTTAATTTTAATATAGTGGGGATTTTTTTTTGTTAATTTTAATGTACAAGTATGTGTATAAATTAGTCTTAACCCCCTTAAATTAATAGTTCTCTATATTTTAGGGAGATTTTATTTATACACATAATATTGATAAATATCCCTACAAAGTCAATAAAAATTTTTACAGAAAATTATCTAAATAACCACTTTTCTTTAATATATTGACTAACATGACATAAATTCTTAATTCTTGACTAACATGACACAAATTGTACTTAACTTTAGTTTAATTTTTTGTTATGTTAGTCTAATGTTAAGTTTTTGTGTCATATTGGTGCAATGATTTTTAAATTTATGTTATTTTAGTACTTTCTCAAAATTTTTAATGTATTTTTAACCTATAAGAAAATTACCTTAATTAAAACATTAAGAATGATCATACCGCTGTATACCTATAAATGAAAATATTTTTTTTATAAAATAATTGAAAAAAAAAAAACATATACCATGCTAACTATAAATAGAAATAGAATTAAGAAAACTAAAACAAAATCTTTAAAAAATTGTTCTAAACTCTAAATTATTCATTTTATAAACTTTAAATTGTTCTTCATCAATTTCTTTTCTTAAGAAATTTTTATAACTACATGGAGGATTTAAATTAAATAAAAATAAAAGAAAAGACATCTTTTGAAGAGCCAACAACTATTGAAAGATGTTTTTTAAAATTTTTAATTCATTAATATTATATGTTTTTTTATTATTTTCTTTTAGTATTTGAAAATGATTTTATGTGGTTTTTTATATTATTATTCTTTTTATTTATTTTTTCTTGTCATTTTTGTTTACATAATTTTATATTTATGTATTTTTTTAAATGCAATATGACATTTCTTGATTTTTAATTTAGACATTACTTGAGTTTTTCTTTAATATTAGTTCCTCCCCCCTCTCTCTCTTTTTTTAAATATACTTTATGTTTTCTTTTCTTTCTTTCTTTCTTTCTATCTTCTTTTTTTTTTTTTTTTTTTTTGAAATGGCTTTCTGTTTTCTTTTTGAGAATAAAAATACAATTTTTTTTTCTTATTTAGATTTGTTAATTTATTTCTAATAAAATAAATTAAAACCAAAATAAAAGTTGGTGTATAAGAGGGTTAAATGTGATATTTTATAAAAAGCATTTTTAAAATGATAGATTTACTATATGTTTATGTTAGGAAACATTTATTAGGTGGGGATAATATTTATTAATATTATGCGTGTAAATACGACCATTCATATTTTATTAGGCAAACAATTTGAATTTTAAGAACTAAAACAATTTTATTAAATCAATAAACAATAGTGAGCTTAGTGGCTTCATTGGAAATATATATATATATATATATATATGGTCCCCCTACCAATAAATCCTATCTCTGTCACTGGAGATCTGGGTTGTGGGTTATGGGGCGACAAAGATCTCATAGCAAGCCTGTTGTTGGTACAAGCTCAAATGACTCGGCTTTAGCACTGGGGCAAGCTCTGGCGACCATGGTGGCGCAACGATGACACTGTGATTCTGAATCCATTGGGGAGAGGAGTGGTTGGGGGTAAGAGGATTACTTGATTTTATTTTATATTTTTACAATAAATCTGTTTGTAGGAGGGGATATGGAATTTTGTTTTGAAAAAAGAAGGAAAAATGTTATAAATTCCCCCTGAACTTTGTTACTCATGTCAATATGTCCCATGAATTATGGAATGTACTATTGTGCCCCCTGAACTTTTACATGTGTCTTAAGTTATCCCTTCAGTTAGTTGCCATTAGTTTTTCTATTATCTTTAATGTTAAAACGCCCCCTTAAACTTTGCTTTTGTGTCAAAATGCCCTATGATCTTTGATTTGTGTAAAAATACCCCATGATATTCTTTATTATTTGAGTCAAAGTACTCCCCAATCTTTAATATTTGTATCAAAGTGCTTCATGATCTTTAATATTTGTGTCTATCTACCCCATATATCTTATTTCATTAATCTAATATTGTATAATTACCTAAATTTTTTAGAATAGGTAAAAAAAAAATATTTTTTCTACTAAAAGAAAATGTATCTTTTTTCTGACCCACTTTTTTTTTTTTGCTTTTTTTAATTCAAATTTACATTCATTTTTATTTTCTCAAACAAAAATAACTACAAAACTTATGTTCATTATTTTATTGTTCTAACATTACAATTTTTAGTTTAATTCTAATTGATACCAAAATATGCAAACTAATCATTTTTTAAATTAAAAAATATGACTAAGAATGGATATCAGAGTAAATTTATAATATTTATTCTCGTTATGGGTTTAAACAAATACATAAATGAAATTCATTACGACTATGATTTCAAATTATGTAGGGCAAGTAAACAGCGTATTTGAAATCCAAATCTTACATCTGAGTTCTACCAACAATGGTTACGTATAAGTAAACCCAAAACCTAAATAAACTTGAATTAAAATAAGTAAAAAAAAAGTGTGTTAAAAAAGATGCATATCACTTTATTATAATAAAAATATATGTATAATTTTGGATAATTAAAATAATATAAATGGGGTAGTTTGATACAAATATTAAAGATCAGGAGGTAATTTGACACAAATATTAAAGGTTAGGGGACATTTTGACATAAATGCAAAATTCATGGGTATTTTGACATTAAAGACAATGGAAAACCTAACAGCAACTAACTGAAGGGGCAACTTGACACACATGTTAAAATTCAAGGGGTACAATATGAACATTTCATAGTTCATGAGACATATTGACACTAGTGACAAAGTTCATGGGGAATTTATGATATTTTTCCAAAAAAGAATTGGAAGGTTGTGATTTAGGATGATAAAATCAATGGCCCCAATTACATGGAGTAGTTTAGTCATTTCAAACCTCTACTTAACAGAGTTAAAGACAAGGGGTATTGGTGTTATTAGTTTTGGTCAAGGGGTGTATCTGTAATTTTGAAAAAAAACACAAGGGGTATTAGTGTAACTCTCTTTTATTTTAATGTAATTTATGAACATATATATTGCACTAACTAATTACTTGATTTTGCTTATTTATGTAATTTTTTTAGCTTGTTTGGTAATTATTAGTTACCCAAAAAAATTAATTCGCATAGTTTGATAAGGATTTTAGCTGCATATTTGAACTTTAAAAAACTATATTCTCAAGGTATCCCATAAAAAGACATAATTATTAACTTTTTAATGGATATTAGCCTGATAATTGTATCATTGTTATCATAATCATGATGTGTGATAATGACAATGTAATTTGTTGCCTGTTACTATGACATTATCTGATAATTATAATATCATTTATTTTAATAAATTTTGTTAATGTAGTGTGTGTTCCATTTACATTTTATATTTTGTCATTTAATCGTTTTTTTTTCTTTTTAGATCTATTAAGTATTTAGCTTTTTTTGGATTGATCATCTTGATCTGTGTATTGTTATCTTTATTATAATCAGCTATGTTGATATTTTATATTATCAACCAAATTTTTGTCATATCAAATCAATATGAAATCGACCTTGAATAGTTACGATATATCATTTTGAAAATTATTAATTAGGCAATATAACTACTTTAGAATTGATTTATATTTAAGTAAATAATATATTGATAGATTTTTCTTATCCATAGTCTAAGGATATTATTGGTTCAAATATTAATTAATTGTAATTGTGCTACGTATTGACTTTGTACTATTCCTACAATTTACTGAGTTCTTTGTTGATGCCGAAAATTCCTCCGACAACAACACCCAATGAGTCCGGTTGGGCTGGTTAGGTCCGCCCGTTAACTCCGCTGTCGATCACCTGCACAGGGGAAGCACCTCAGAAGTGATGGGGACACCGGTGTAGTGTCTGCCGTGGGCACTCCGATACTTAAGTTAGTAGGGGATTAAAGAGTAAGGGAAGAGGCAGAGCTTTGGCAAGGCAAAAATGACCATACTTGAATTTGGAGGTTCCTCCTTTATTTATAGGCGCCTTTCGCAGGTTTGGGGCGCTTGGATGACCCGCTTTGGTCAGCTGCCTAGGGTGCCCGGCTTGTGGGTAGTGTTGGAAAAATCGGATCCGGTATTGGAGTTACGGCGCAGCGGAAGTTTTAAAAATTTTATGCCGTTTCCGGAAAAGAAGCTCATGATGCATATAACAATAAATTAATTCATGATCAAGCGTACCTTATTTCTTGGATTCCGGAATTGCTAGAGCGTTTGACCAACGTGTCTTCTCTACTATTCTCGAGTTCCACGTCTCAAAGTGTGTGTGGGCACACGTTCTATGAATCCAAGCGACCGGTATTTCTTTCCGAAGTCTAGATCCCTCCTTCTCAATTCCGATGATCCTCGTTGAGAATTTGATCCAACTTCTTTCTTCAAAACTACAAAACAGAAACCGGTTAACCTCCTATGAAAATAATCACTCGGTTTAACCTTTCTCGCAGTTTTGATTCAATGGAATTTTCTTTCTTTTTCTCTCTCACAAGAAAGCCGAATTTTTGATGTGGAAGAAAAAAAAAATTTTTTTTTTATTATTAAAAAAAACGTTTTTCCCTTTTAAAATTATCAAAAATTGGTTTTTCAAGAACTCCTAGCCTTTATATAGTATTACAATCCTTTTCAAAATTTATCTCCTACTTGAAAAATAATTAATAATTATTTTCCGGATAAATCTTGAACCAAAAGATCATACAACTTTAGGGCTAGATTCATTGAACCTAAAAACAAATTTCAAGAGGAAATCCCCTTTAAAATTCGGCCACAAAGTGAGAGAAATCTTGATTGGTGGTTTAAATTTTAAATCAAGAATCTAGACTAGTCAAAAGATCCTAGTCCTATCTAGATTCAAACTTCTTTTAAACCTTTTCGAATTTAAATAGGATTCACATATTTGAATAAATATTTTCCATAAACATTATCCATATTAATTAATTTAAATTAATGAAATATTTCAAATTTTCTTTCCTCACAAAAACCATGCACCTCTTTAATTAGGAAAGAAAAATTCATGAAATAATCTCCATTATTTAAACCAATTAATAATTAAATGTTAGGAATATATTTAAATAATTTTGAAACAAAATTTTCTTCCCTCCATACAATTAAAAAACGTGCACCACTTTTAATTAGGAGAGAAAAATTTTGTTTTCCAAAATTCAAATACAATCTTATTTTCAAAATTCAAATTAACCAATCACATGTTGACAAATCATTTGTCTACAAATTTCACATGTCCAATCATTTCTGGATTGCATGTTAGAGAGTACCATGTCTTAATAGACATTACAAAATTCCATTTACAATTTACCGATCTCATTAGGAACAAATTCCGAGACGCTTCGTGGAACTATATGAGCTAATAGAGGGACCCGATGGAAATATGTAAAGAGGCTCCTATAATTGTGAAAAATTAATCCCAGATTAATTATCCATCAATTATCAACTTCAAAACTATTCCACTAAAAGTTTGAAGCTGAACTCCTGTTTACATACCGTATTACGAAAGCTCTCTCACGTAGTGCTTCTTCCATGATTTATTCATCGCTTGCTTAATCCCCATATGTTATCCATGATTGAATTAAGGACTTTTTCCGTTTTACCTTTTCAATCATTTTAACTTAAAGTTCAATTATTCTCCATTGAAAGAACCACCAATTGTAAAACCATACAATTGGAAAACCACCAGAGAACACAAAGTAAACCGATGGCCAAGATCTTGTTATACTATCTTTCAATCCCCGAATAATACCTTTAAGTAGATAACATTTACTATCATTAAGATAGCTATGGATTCCGTATCTATGAATCTTGATTTCTCCATCCATAAGTCATGCACCCAAAACACAAGTATGTTGACCATGAATTAACAGTGTCTCACCTTTAGTGCATCAAAGTACATAAGTCATGGATGCGAACTCAAGTAATCATTTCAGGATTAAGATTAATGCAGGATGATAATCAAAGTATCATTGATTCTTATAAACGGAATTATTAAACCGAATCAATTAACACTTTAGGTCCAGTCCAATGTCATACCTCAAAATACTGGTATACATTAAAGTTTCTACTCGGAACCTATCCGATGGTCAAGACAAACCATCCCTCCAAGGAAGTAGACAACCTTTACAATCTTATCATGAATAAGATCCCCAAATCTTATTCCGTTGATTGCGGACTATTTATTTAGACTGTTATCAAATTACCACGTCTTCTATGCATACCCCGTATACATATGGTAATTCGATATATTACCAACAGCCTAGGAGTATTTTATGTTTGCTCAAAATAATTATACAATCAACAAATGAAAGTAAATAGGACACAACTTATTAAACATGAATAATTTCCTCTTATTAATATCAAAATGTCATATTTACAGAAAATCCCTAAGATTTTCTATCTTTAGGGCACCTATAGATCCCAACAGGTAGGCCATAGGCCTGCCGGGGCGTTGGTCCAATGGACTGATGCCACGTATTCCTAGCCCTGTAAGACAGGCATCAGGGTGATTCGCCGCTGACGTAGTCAGTGTAGCCCCCTGTCAGGGCAGCTGGGGGTGGGCGGCGATGTGACGTGGTGCAAAGGTAAGGAGGGTGAAAGTCAACTATAGGTAGGTGCGGCGACAAGACTCGTGTTAGATGCCAGGTAGCAGATGGGACGTGGACAGCGAGTAGGCTCATGCTGATCAGGTCGGTTCTCGGAGAAAAGGTGGCTCAGGTACTCTGGATGTTATCCCGAGTACATAGTTGCCGAGCGCAGGGTGTATTATGACGAGGCGATGAGACATGCAAAGCGCTCGGGTTGCTCGAGCAGTATTCTGGTTGGTGACGTATCGCCACCGTCGTAAATAGTTCTCGAGCACTTGTACGTCCAACTTTGAGCAGTTAGCTTGCAACCGGCAGTCCGAACTTCAAAGACGAAACGTATCACGGCATCAACATTTTTTTGTTATATTTTGTTAATGCCTGAATGTCTCCGGCAGCAACACCCAACGTGGTCAGCTGCTCCGATCACTCTTGCCCGGTCACTCTGCTCACGTTCTCCAACAAGAAAGAAAGCACCTCGAAGTAACGTGGACACCGGTGTGGTGTCTGCCGTGGGTACTCCGATACTTAAGTCAGAGCAGGGTCTGATGAGCGAAGGGAGAGGTAGAGCTTTGGCAAGGAATTAGTGTCCGTACCTGGAATGGAGGGCTGTCCCTCTATTTATAGGTGCTTCCCGCGGATCCGATAGTCGGGGCGACCCGATCGGGTCGGCTCCCTAAGATTCCCGGCGGGAGAGTAGGGGTGTGGCGCGTGCAGGCCGTGGGCCAATATGGTGATACCACATGGTCTTAGCCCTAGACTAGGGGCACTAGGGTGGTTGTTGCAGGTGGCTGCAGGGATGGCCTCAGCCGGATCAGGCGGCGAAAATTAGGGAGATAGTGGGAGTAGGTGACGGAGAGTTGCGATCTGACCCCCCTGAAGTTAGGGGCCGTACCCCACACATGGGGCAGCGTACGGCGGCGTGCCAGAAGGTTGGGTGCTCGGGGCAGGCGATGGTGCTCCGAGCATACGCGGGATCGGTCTGCATTCGTCGCCCGTGGGGTAGTCGGATGTAGCCGGGTCACATAACATGGGAGTGCTCGGGTCACCATGGTTGGGAGTGCTCGGGTCACCCTGGTTGGAAGTGCTTGGGTCACCCTACCTGGGAGTGCTCGGGTCACCATGGTTAGGACTTAGCCAAAGCGGTCCTGGTGCGACTGCTCAGCTCCCGGAGCGGGAGCCTGTGGTCGGAGTGGGTCGTGGCCTCAACATGTGCTGTCCCATTTTTTGTATTTATGTTGAGTCTTTGTCTGTGTATTCGTTATCGTTTTGTTACGGAAATGCCACAAAAAACATCGGGGGAGACCTACGTTTGGGACCCCGCAAAAGAAAAAAAATTCCTCGAGAAACTGGATGATCACCTGGCTACCACTGGCGGTAAACAACCGACCTCAGCAATCCTCGATCTTTGGGCCGCAGAGTTTAATGCTGAGTTTGGAGGCGTACCTGCCTTTGGATCAACATTATCTCAAAAGAAAAAGCACATGATGAGGATTTATAGGGGTTGGAAGGTGTTGCAGTCTCGGACAGGCCTAGGGTACGATCCGTTGACGAATCGAGTCATATGCACTGACGAAGCGTGGCAGAGCTTTATTCAAGTAAACGTGTTGTCTACCATACCGACTGACGAAATTATGTTTGCTGACTCGATGTTTTTAATTGTATGATGGTAAAATTTCTTGTGCAGCTGCACAAAGAGTGCAAACATCTCAGGCACGAGGGAATGCGCCATAAGGAGCTATACCATAATATCTTCGACAAAAATCATGCTGCGGATGCCTCGGCGTATGGGTCCATAACAATGCCAGATGAAAGGCCATCGTACTTCGACTTTGAAGCGTCAATGGATAACTCAGCCTACCGACTTGTATTAGAATAGGTTATAACGCTAATAGCGGGGGCGCGCCATTTGAACACCATGCGATCCAGTGCCAATGCAGGTCCATCGCGGTCTAGGGGGAGTTTCGGAAAGAGGAAGCAACGAGATGAAACGGATGAGATGACATTCTTGACTATGTAGGAAATAGTCACCCATTTTCGTGGCAAATCGCAATCGGGGACAAGTAACGAGCAAACAAGCCATACAGATCACATGTTCGACTGTATGAATATTATGACAGATATGGGTGTTCCACCCAACGAAAGAACTATAATGTGGCATTATTTTGATGCACATCCACGTCTCCAACGTACCTTCCCCAGGCTTCAAGAGATCGATAGGCGGGAGATTATCGCATCTGTTGTTCAGGCCCATCGACCCCCAGCAAATTGATTTTCCCGTTGTTAATAAAAAATAATTTTCAATTTTTTATTTATCACGGCTAGAGTAGGTCCAGCATTCGGACTAAAATTTTTTTATATATTTATCTACATGTATATTTTTCTCATTTATGTCGAGACTGTTGACTGTACTATGACATGCTTTTACATATATGCAATCATGATTTACGTTTTATTATTTCATGTCGGAATGGGGGATTTTGTTTGTTCGACCTTAACCAATTTGGGAAGAAAATTAGACTTACATGTTAAAGAATTTAAGGTGTCAATAATTTAATAACAAAGTCGCTACCATTTACGAACATCTCAGGTGAACATCCATTCGTAGAGTGGTTCATTTTCTATTGGCAAAATGAATGAGGATAGTTCCGATTCAAATCATGAAGAAGATTCCGACTACTCAGAAAACGCGTCTAGCGCCCATGATTATTATCTTGTGAAGGTCGCGATAGCTATAACAAGTAGAAGGCATAACAGGCGAAGAGCTCCACAACCCATGCATAATTCAATACTTACTGGTAGCAGGCGTGTGGACGAGATATTAAATGGACGTGAAGAAATTATTCAAGGAGTGGTCAGTATGAAGTCGGAAACATTTAGACTATTAAGTAACCTATTAGCTAGTCGGGAATTATTAAAGCCAACGTGTAACATGAATGTGAACGAACAATTGTTCATTTTTTTATTTATATGTTCACAAGGCGCCACCATTCGACACACATCGTATTTGTTCCAGCATTCATACGTGACAACTTCTCGTTGGTTCTTTAAGGTGTTCCAGGTTATTTGTTCGTTAAAGGACGAATTCATAAGACCACCCGACTACACAACGGTTCAACATTTAATTCTGGAGCATTCGGACAAATATAGGCCATGGTTTGATGTACGTTTTCGATTTAACCTAAGCATATTATTTGTCAACTCAATATTAGGTAACAATGTTGTGTTAATGGTTCATTTATCATAGTAAATCGTACAATGTCTGATGCAGGATTGTATTGGTGCTATAGATGGCACACACGTCCAATGTGTCCCCCTCCCCCCCCGGGTGAAAATGTAGACGTTTGGATTAATCGCAAAAGGTTTCACTCGCAGAACACATTAATGGCCTGTTCCTTTGACATGAGATTCACGTATATGTTAGCTGGGTATGAAGGATCTTGTCATGATGCCAGAATGTTGGAAGAGGCAATAACATACCATGGATTTCCAATACCTTCACCAGATACGCATAATTATCGAATTATGCATTATTATCAATATAATAATTACTTAAAAATTACTGAACATTGGCTTAAAACTTAATTTTGTGTTAATGTTGTAGGAAAATATTACTTAGCAGATTTAGGGTATGCTAATAAGGATTTTTTCCTCAGCCCATACCGACGGGAGATGTATCATTTACCGGAGTATCGAAGACGTCGAGTCGGTCTACGCAACAGGAGGAAAGTTTTCAACTACATGCACTCTTCGCTGCGTAATTGTATTGAGCGAACACTTGGTGTCTGGAAAGCAAGATTCAAAATACTTAAAAACATGAACAGCTATCCAATGGACAAACAAAAAATGATCCCCATGGCGTGTGCGATCCTGCATAATTTCATAAGGATGGTGCAGGTTGGGGACCAAGTGTTCGCTGACTATGAGGCAGATTGTGTGCCTGTAGGGGGAAATATCGATGTTAACCCGAATTACGTGCTTCACAATGAGATCGACGGTTTAGGCCCAAGTATAGAAATACAGCAACATGACTCGAGTAGGGGTAGAATGAATCAGATGAGAGATATGATAGCCGATGATATGTGAGAAAGATATCAATCATTTCTATGGTATCAATCAACGTGATCGCAAGCTCAGTTATATCTAGTTGCGCAAAATATGGTCATTTAACTATGAATGTTTTTTTTTATCAACCTTTCTTGAATTGCTATGAACTTTATGTTGTTCTCATTTATGGCTATGTAATAAAATGTACAAGATGATGTAATTTTTTTTAAAGTTGATTGATGTTATTAATTAAGCGTATTAACATTTTTCAATTTTCCTAGTTAAAAACTACAGTAGAATGTTAAATAAATTAATGTGTTTGTTCAGTTCAGATTTTAAACATCTAAAAATGGCCCTTGTTTTATTTTGTTTTTTAAATTTCACCTCAAACTAACCAAACACTCAACTCGACTTAAATTTTCAACTGAAACTTTTTTACTAGACACTCAACTCAATTTAAACTTTTCAACTTAAACTTTTTACCAAATACTCAAATTTTAAACTCAACTTAACTTAACTCAATCTAAACTTAAAAATCTCAACTTAAACTACTACACCAAACACCCCCTAAGACTTTTATCTTCGCGGCTCTAAGTCAACAAAGGATTTTTCTTTCCATTGAACAATGATCTATCTCACGATTTTTCCTCCATCTAATTAGAGGTTATTTAGTCCTAGCACAATGACAATTAACTACGTAAAGGAAATTTCAGCAAAAAATTAAAAATTAAAAAGAAAGAAAAAAATGAAGCAGAGAAAAAAAAAAAAAAAAACACGACACAAATCCTAACTCTTTTTCAGTGGGGATATACATAACACCAAGAGAAAATTATGTAAATAGTCATTCAAATAGACGTGAATTTTTTTTTCCCTCTTAGATTTTTGACCCTCTTATTTATTTAATTAGATGTCAGAATACGAAGCAGGTGTTTCGCACACTAATTCTAACCATTTAACTCTAATTGTTTTTTGTCTTAAAAAAAAACTCAGTTTCACTATTTACAAATCAAAATCAAATTTTAAAATTTGATAATTTTGTTATTTTGAGTCTAAATAAGATGTTTTTTTTTTTTTTCGCTTATATAAATTACATAAAATTTTAATATGAGAAAACATAATTCAAGTTTTATATTTTTTAACTCTAATAAATTAAATACATAATTTCAAAATTAGACTCAACTGAACTTTAATCAAAATAATTTCAATTCTCCAATTTAAATGGAACAACAACTATATGGCCTCTAAAACGATTATAATTGGGGTAATATTCAGGGGTCCCTTTTGCCGAGCAATCCTACAATTTACAAATCACCCTCACAACTATGTGTATTTTTGGGCATTTCACCTCATTTTCTTTTGGAATATAGCGAGGAATAAAAGGTGGGCCATCAATTAAAAGTAAGGTCCATTACTCAGTTGCACATAGGCCCTCATGGGAAGGATGTACACCACAATTCAGTGAGCCCAAACTAAGTACGCAGTATTCCGTTCTTCTAAATATATATATATATATTGAGAAAATTACCTATATAACCATTTTTGTTTTATCTAATAATTAACATGACATAAATTCCCCATTCTTGATCAATTTGACACAATGTTTAGTTAGCTTTAGTTTCATTTTGTATCATATTAGTCTAGCATTAAGTTTTTGTGTCGTGTTAGTACAATAGTCTTTGAATTTTTGTTATTTGCTTTCCTCGAAAATATGAACGATTTGAAGTACAAACATTGTACCTCAATAGTGGAATTAACATAAATTATCTTTTCTTAATTAAAATAATAATAATAAATTATCTTTCCTAACAGTACATGTAGAAAGCAGTAATTATAGACATAGTCTAATGATAATACTATATTTAACGTTACTTAAAGGTATAAAGTATGAATCCTCACCACCCAAATTCAAATATATAGATAGATATACACACACATAGAGAGCACAAACTCTCTTTATTGAGAATTTGATTGAAGCTGGAATTGTTACTGATCTCCAAATGTTACGGAAAGCTCACCAAGTGAAGATGCCATTGTTTGCTTCGTGTTGCCACGGTCACACACACACACACACACACAAGGCTGTAGCTATACAAGAAAATAAATAATTTATATTCGTTCATACAATTTATTTGTTTTCTCCTATATCTAGAGTCGTTATTCGCGATGTATATAAAAAGTTAGTGCTCCAAATATTTTTCTTTTGTGTTGTGTAACTGTAATCTAATTTGACAATATTGGTACAGGGCTTACAGGTTGCTGCCGTTTTGATATATATATATACACATATACATATATATAAATATAATGCTGATTAAATGAAAGAAAAATCATATGTATATGTTGACTTTACATGCAAGGACCAATCAAGGATAATATATGTAAGTTTATATATATATATATATATATATATATCAAGATTATACTGGGGGTGTAGTTGCGAGATTTTGATCTTTATGGTATGGTTATTCACAGGAAGCTTCTCTTTTGGAGGCAAGAGTTAGAGGCTGTTTGCCAACAGAATTGCGTTGGTCATTCGGTGTTTTGGATGTCGAAGGTGATTTGTGAGGAGTTGTTCGATCGACACATTTTAGCACTGCTGATGATGAGATCAGTGTCCAAATCAGAGAGTAGTACATTGTCTCAATTCCCCTTCTTTTCTTGGAATTTTTATTAGCCTTATAGACGATTTTTTTTTAAATTTTTTTTCAAATTTCCTTTGGGTTCCTGGATACAGAATTGTTACAAGGCTGCTGATCATATATAGCTAGTGTACACAAGCCTTTGCCTCGTATTAGCTAGAGTTTGGACGCGCGTTCTCCTGATATATATATATATATATATATTATCAGTTAGGATGGTTTGCATTCTTCTCAACTAATTGTCTAACCAAACGTTTTATTTAGCTTTAAAAGAAAATATATATTCCTTGCATTTGTAACGCGTCAAAAAAGTTAATTTATTCTACATCTCAATATGTAACGGAAAAGATTAAGCGAAGAAAAAAAATTATATATGTTTGTTAATACACACATATATATATACACATATATATGTGTACGTAAAGAGCTAGCATTCATGATTTTCTTCACTGGAGAAAAATGAAACTACGAATTTTGGCATAACATTTATACATTTTAAGATCAACAGTAGAGACATATAACATTTGTGGAATAAGATTCTCGATGATCTTGGCCTCATTAAGTTATTATGTACAGTATATGCATGCATATAATACAAGCAGAATGGATTGCGTGAAAAATATTGATGGTCTGTCTGAGACTGGTTTTCTGGCCAGTAACGTGGCAGAAACTGTGGCAGAAGAAGTTAAAGTAAACACGGAGGTTTCAGATATATTTAAAGTAAGTAATATATACAGTGTAAATGATTAATTCAACAAAACTAAATAGGTCATTTATTATTAGGAGTAAATACATTATAATTCATCATAAATATGTTAGTTCAAATATAATTAAACCTTTTTTTTTTAGCAAATATATATATATATATAATTAAACCTTATTATTTAGTTTTTTTTTTTTTGTTTTTACAGTTTCGTAAAAATGTGGCTTTGTTTGGGATCAAAACTCAAACTATAAATTTGAACTAAAAATTTTGTCTTCTCTTGAAAAATTTTTTATGTTTTCTGAAAAAAATTTTTTCTTATCTAAAAAATAAACAAAAATTATTATTAAACTTAAAAATCTTAACTCAAACTTATACACCAAACACCCTAACAATCTATTACAGTTTACCGATGCCCAAGACGGCAAAGATCGGCCACTTAGGTGAAAGATCATAAAACTGACCCACGTTTTCGGAAACAGTTAAAATGTGGCAGATTTTTTTTGGACTGAAGGAAAAAAAAAAATTATATATATATATATATACTTATGCTAGAAAGAAACTTTACTATTATTCTATTAAGAAGCACCCTTTTTTTAATTATTAGATTAATTTTTTAACGATCTAATCTGAAAATAATTTTGCTTTGATAATAAAAGTATAGTTTCCTTCGTAAGTTGTTCTCCCCAAAACAAAAGACCATTCTTTATAAATAGATAAAATGAAAAATCTTAAATTCATTTGGACTAAAAATAAATAACTTGTGAATATCATATTTACGGACTAATTAACTAGTGAATAATTGGATTACTAAATCCAAATTACAGACAGAGGCACAAGAAATTACTTGTCAGTTTTTGACAGTTGACCCTAAAAGTGGAATGGTTTGTTTCCTAAGAGTAATTGGGTCAATTGATTCGACACGTTGTACGTCTCAATTGTTAAACCAACGTTTGTGGAAATATATAATTTCAACTACAATAGTGTTCTAATTTTAGGTTTAAAATTTTAAAATTAGGTTTTGAACAAAATAAATAAATAAATAAACTTCAGAATTAGGCAATGCAATTTCAGAACATAAAAACGTAGCAGACAAGAGTTGATCACACTTAAAGTAATCACTTGTGCATCTCCACAAATTATTAACAAAAAAAAAAAAAAAAAAAAAGAGATCAAATTTGAATATTTGATTGGGGAAGGGGGAAAAAATAGAAAAAGAAGAAGAAATACTGAACAATCTCAAATTCTCAAACCAGATTGTGTTTCTTCCGCTCTGTAGACGATTGAATTGACCGAACTGTTGTCTTCTCCGATTCTGGAATTTTTATCCTTAATGAGCGCAACCTGTTGAGAAAAAGTAGTAAACTTTGTCAGTCTACGGTAAAATGAGATTTTCCTTTATTATTTGTTTATTTATTTATTTTTAACTGAGCTTCGGGGATGTAAAAGTTTCCGTTTTGAGTAACAGTTTCCAATTATGTCAACGGATATTTTGCCTACTCTGAGGATGAACAAATAAGTAAATTTTTCAACGAATAAACTTTTTTTTTTCCCTCCCTTGAGGAATGAATATTTTTCCATAGAAACAAACAGGGACGAAAAAAGAAAAACGATTAAGTAAACTTTTTCAGCGTACCTATTGGAAAATGAAAAGATTCCAACTTTATTTTTTAATATTTTTTTTTTCCTTTTCAATGGTGAGCAGAATTCGGAGAGGAAGACGACGACGGCCTCTCAGAAACGACGCCGTGTCGGCCCTCCTCGTCCTCGCCGTGGATTCTCGCCGGAATACAGAACACCGGTAATCCGCTGCCGTCGGAGACAAAACGCGTCCCGAAAATCGACGAGGACGACGGGGACGAGTGGTGAATGTGCTGCTGCTGCGGTCTCTGAGAAGACGCCGCCGCCGCGGCTGCGGCGGCGGCCATCGACGGCAGATCATCCCAAGCCCTAACCAACGGCGTGGAAAAACTGGACTGAAGGGTTCCCCTCTGATTATGGCTAAACGGCGTAGCTGCAGCGCCGGCCGAGCCTTGCCCTAGCAAGCCATGCTGTTGTTGCTGGCCGCCGTGCGGCGCCGTCATCGTCGGCGGCGCGTGGAAAGCGAATCCCCTGCTCTCGCCGCAGCTCGCCTGATTATCGTGGCCGTTCCACGCCACCATCCTCTGGAAGCTACTTGACCCGTAGCCGACCACGGATCCGAACATCGCCTGCTCGCTCGGAGGCGCGTGGCTCGCACCGCCGCCCTGGTCCTGGAACGAGTGCAGCGAGAGCCCCAAATCTTGCGTCGGAAGACTGTCCTGCGCGTAGTTCTGGAAACTCATCGACGAATTCGCCGCCAACGAGGTCGTTGTCGGGAAGAACGACTTCATCGTGTCGGCGATGAAATCGGCGTTCTCGGCCGCGCTCAATTGCGCCCTTTGTAGCTGAAATCCGTACCCGGACTGCTCCTCCGACCCGATGTCCACCTCTCCCGAGACAGGAACATTCGGGTCATTATCCGGGTCAGGCTCAGAATTAGCTGTGGGGTGCCAGGGCGGGAGCTCGGCGAGCTTGTCAATGGCAGATTTAGCCTTTTTGATGAGCCAGTCGACGGCTTTACTGGGGCGGTCGTAGCCCAACCTGTCTTGAACGTCGTAGAACTGGATGGCGGTGTGGGCTGAGAGGCGGACCCGGCGGTCGCGCGGGCCTTTGGCAGTGTAGACCTTGCTGTGGCGGTCTTTCCGGCCGGTGGAGCGGACAATGTGGCCACCTTGGACCTGGACGATCTCGCCGCCTCCGACGACGCCCTTCATTCCCATGTTGTCGTTTCTGGTGGTGGTGGCGCTGATGACTGTCCCTTTCCGGGTTTTGCATGTTCTGGTTGGGTTTTCTGGTTGAGGAGGATGGTATCTACATCAAGTAGCAGTTGCTGCTGATGGGGGCCGTGGTTGTGGTTGTGGTGGTGGCGATTCCTTTGGAAATCCAGATTCCAAATCCTCTTCTAAAGTTTCCCCTTTTTTCTTTTCTCCTTTTATGTTGAACTGACGTATGTAAACTGTACCAAGTAAACACTCACTGACTATTTCTTTTATTAAAAAAGAAAAAAAGAAAAAAGAAAAAAAAAAAAAAAGAAAAAAAGAAAAAGGAAAAACAATTGGTGGTGTTTAATTTGTTGCTTGTTTGTTCTCGCTCTTCATCTGCAAGCTGGCAGCACCCATCCTGAGAGCCTGAGACTTTTCTGCTTACAGCTGCTGCAGCTGCTAATCCCAGAAAAAACCTGCCATTGCAATCTTTAGATTTCTAACCCCAATAACACCCCCACAAAACAGTAGAATTAAAATAAAAAATAACCACAAAGAAAATGGAAATGAAAAGTCGGAAATTTGATTGTTATTAATATTATTGTTAAACCAAATTTTGTTGCAAAAATTTGTTCACAATAGCTTATAAAGCTATGTCTTCAAAGATTTTTGGGTTTTCCCCATCTGGGCAAAAAAAGGATTATTAATTTCGAGGGAAAAGAAAAATAAAAAGAAAGCGAAAAAGGAGCAGAAATTTATTAGGTTTCAGCCTCAAGCTGCCGTTTCCGGCGTGTTAAGAGATGGACATAAACAAAAGCACACAAAACATGTTGATTCTATGATGAAATGCTTTGAGAGAAACTCTTGTAGAAATCAGGGTAGAAAAACAAAAAAAGAAAGATTTGGGTTTCTCGACAAGAAACGGTAGGAAGAGAGATGAAAGAGAAAGAATCCTACCTTGTCCGAGAGAGAAAGAGAAGGGGAGAGAGAGAGAGAGAGCTTTTGATGCTTCTGCAAAGGGTGGCAGAGGTTGGTCAGAGAGGAGATTATAAATCTTTGGTCATCTCCCTCAGCCCCACAAATATATAGAACAAAATACAAAGAAGGTCACAACTCACAGCCCCAAAACTCACTCGCACGAAGTCCTCTCTCTCTCTCTCTCTCTCTCTATCTCTCTCTCAAGTCTCAACCAAACTATTTCTAGTGATCTAGTTCCAAACTTCCAATCTTCTCCTCTTGTTTTTAAAGTAATTAATTTTGTTACACAGGCCCATTTTTCTAATTACACACGCCCACACTCTTGGGATTAATTTCTTCTTCTTCTTTTTCCCTTTTTTTTTTATTTTTTTTTATTTTTTTTTATTTTTGGGTTTTAAAGTGCCTATAATAACAAAGTGTGGGCAATCACTTATGATTAGAGCCATGTAGTGATAGAGAGGTGAGTCACAATAGCCACCTCTCCCTACACCCACGCCCTTTACTAGGGCTCAGATAATGATATCTAACAGCCTTTTTTTTTTTTTTTTTTTCTTTATTTCTTTTCTAGTTCCACCATATATTTGGACATGTGTGATTTCACTTTCTCAACACCCTTTTTCTAAATTTTGTAACCCCACAATCATGCTTCCCCAATATCGTGACAACAGCCGATATTAGTTAATTATATCTCCTCTCTCTCTCTCTCTCTCTATATATATATATATTTATATATAAGTTCCCAAATTACTAAACTTAATTAATAGGTTTAAAAAGCTACCACTCTGTCCTTTGTTGCTGAGATGTGAAATAACTAAAAGTCGCAAATTTTTTTTTTTGAAATAACTTTAAAGAAAGTAAAAAAGAAGGCAAAAAAGTTGTCGTGTGTGTTTCGGATATATATCCGCATGAACTTCAATTTCTTCACCTAATACATTTTGGTAATAAATAAATAAATCTGCAGCTAATTTTGATGATTTCTTAACAAAGAAAAGAAAATTGTAAACCATTCACAGACAAAGTGACTAAATGATTTCTGCAATTCGTCTAGTTTGGTTCTGCGTGTGTGTGTGTGTGTGTGTGCGTGTGTGTTATACATACATGCAAAATCGGTTAAACAAGTGACATCGCTCTTGAAAAGCAATCTGTCATGACTCCAGACCATGAAACATCATAAACAAAACTACTTATAGAAACCTGATCATGTTACAAATAACACTTCGTAAGAACATATGTCTTAAATATAGAACTGAAACGAAGTCTGATATCTAAGATAAAGTAAATTTATTTAAAAATAAGAAGCAAATTATTTAACACAAGAGATCAAAACATAATGATCATACAACTAGTGTCGTACCCTCTCTAGTTAATTAGGATTCCCCACCCAATTCTCGAAAGAAAAATATTATGCGCTATATATATATATATATATATATATATAGCTAGGTAGGCATGAAAAGCGTGTCGTTTATAAATTATATGCTTAGAAACATTGCCATGCAATTCCTCATCACATTATCAGGATTTAAGTTTCAGTTAATTTGCTTTTTGCAGTACAATTTTGTCTCCTCCAGTAGTTGAAGAATGTGTGGAGTTTGCTACTTGTTCAAAAATTAGCCTCATGATGTCTACTTCGTCGCCTATATATCTACACACACACACACACACACACATACATGCTTGTGTATAGTTTTGTCCTTCTCTTTAATATTTATTTCTCTCTTGTTAGGTAAGTAAACACACACACACACACACACACACACACAAATATATATATGAGAGAATCTTGACAAGATCAGCATGAAGTAGTACTCCACAATATTATTAGGGCTAGCTACTTCTGAATGCAACATATTGATGTAACTTTTAGTCTGTTGACAAACTAAACCCTTTGGCTGTAAAAAGTTATTTTCTTACCCAGTACAATGAGAAGATAACGAAAAAGTACGGTTCTAGTAATTTTCTACCTCTCCAAGAAATAATAACTGCAACAAAATTTACAAGAACAACCCTAGAATCCTTTTGGGGTGTGTAGAATAGTGTATATATATAACATATTTATGTATGTGTGTGTACATATATATACATATATATACACAGATATAAACGTAGCCTCAAAATTGGAGCAGAGGAGAGCTATACTTAAAATATGATCAGGAGCCATGTGCTTAGATGCTAGCAAGCTTCAGGCCGTCATTTATTTCTCTAGCTATATACGTACACGCGTACCTTATACATATATATGTGGCTCATCATCATCTCCATTTGCTGCTAATTACTCTCTCATTAATTAATTGGTCGTTGTTTTAGTGTTTAATGGCAACTTGCCATTCCTCATCCTTTAATTTGGCAAAAAAAAAATAATAATAAAAGTAATAAAAGTAACAAAAATAAAATTAATAAATAGGTCAATATTCCTCAATATCCTTCCCTTTTTGTCATATATATACATTATAAATTAAGGAGTAATTCTACATCTATTGTATCTGTATATTGTATTTGGTTCGATATAATTTGGGGTTTAAAAATGTATACCGTAATAATGTTTTGTTAGCTAGCTTTCTACAAATAACATAAATAAAATATCCGAAAAAAAAAATTAAATTAAAGAAAGAAAGATCCTTGCAATTAGTTTATAATCATGACTAATCCTAACTACAATAATAGACCAACTCATTTCTCTAAGTATACATGTTGCTTAATATTCTACCCCAAAAAAAAAATGTTGCTTAAGAGATTGCAACAAAAAAAAAAAAAAAAAAAAAAAAAAAAAAAAAAAAAACCCACTTATAGAAGTGTTCGAGTAAAAAGTTTGAAATTTAAGCTAGTCACAAGTGTGGCTTCTGATCAAAAATCTCTTCTGAATTTTAACTTTGAGAATTGTATCATAATTTTACTGAAATGTTATAAGTTTCATTCTAATAATTTTATTGTTTATTAAACAATTTTAGAATAATATTATTAAAAAATATGATTTCAAAAGTCAAAGTTTTTTCCACTATTCTCCTAGAGATCAAACGTAAAAGTAAAAGCTATATCTAACGAATGAGCCCTAACAATTGTTAACGGTACAAATGAATAGACTGTGTCGTTCATATAATTTTATTAGTAAATTTTTTCATGTGTGTGCCTAATTTAATCTTAATTAAGAAAAGTTAAACCTAGCAAGCAAAATATATCTACTATACATATTCTCGAATATAAATATAAATATATATATTTATATATATAAATCGCCCATAACATCGTTATTTTTTTCCATTGATTTATTCATTAGTCGGTGATGATCTTAATGATTGACTCCCAAAGTCATAAAACAAGGAACAAAAATCTAGTTTTTAATAAAAGAAAATATATTGGAGCAAAATAAGCTTATAGTCGTACTTATTATAGCTAGGCAATTAGCATAATCTCTAATATGGCCAAATGGTAAAGTTAATACTTGAAAATGAAACAGCATATTCTCTTCTTTTCTTCTGTATCCAAGTTGAAAAGGTGATTTACGCGTGCCCTTGCTTGGCGTCTTTTTAGAAGTATACGTCCAAGAATATAATATAAACCTAGAATCATATGCCTAAAGTGCAAACTGCAAACCATGATAATTAAGCTTGTTTTTTCTTCTTTCTTTCTTCTCCTTTTTTTTTTTTTTTCCTTTGCGGGGGGGGGGGGGGGGAGCATATATATGTAAATAGAAATGGTCTTAAATCTAATACCAAATGATATCCGACAATGTAAATTTCAATTATTATGAATGTAAATTTTAAATTTTAGTTATTAAAAATGTGAATTCATACAAATAAAAAAGTAAAATAAGAGGAACTTACATTTATTTTAGCTATATTTCCTTATGCATGAATTTACATTTATAATAACTGAAGTTCACATTCACAATAACAGAAGTTTGTATTGCTGAATACCATCCGATATCAGATTTAAGTTTTTGTTGTATATGATAAAGTACAAAATTAGTAGAAGAACAAGATTTATAAGTTGCATGTCTGGTACACATTGGGACCTAGCTAATAATCCAGACTGATCCTTACAGAATAATTAACGTAGGTAAAGATTAATTAATGTCCAATTTAATTATCTCACTTTCTTTTCTTTTCTTTTATTTGGCTCAATTCAATTTATAACTCATCATAGGATTCTACCCTTTTAGTTATACAGAGCCTTCCTTTGTAAACCTACATTAGGAATAGCTAGGATGCTGTAATATATATCATGTGTGTGTGTATGTGTCTATATATATATATATATATATATATAACACAATGCAGCTTTTTAGTGGATACATCAATGTTCTGAGTACTCTTTAGGTAGATGTCTGAAAATTAATTAAGCCCTGCCTTACCTGGAAAAGCTAGCAAAGCTAAAATAAATAAATAAATAACATGTCATTATTTTTAATTAATATGAAGTAATGACTAAAACTAGATCCCAGACTAGAGTGTCCCTTTATTTTTGTTCCTTTATATTTCTTCAATAAAATTTATAACACGTTAATCAAAAATATTTTTTTTATTAATTATATCATGTCAATTAATTATGTTAATTAAGTATATGATTTGATATAAACACAGAAATAGATATAAATAAAGAGACATATGAGCTGAATTATCCTTCTTGATCTTCGGATTCCTTATTAAAGCACACACTTTTAATTCACATAAGTGAAAATAGCGGT
The DNA here is from genome assembly GCA_025413485.1 of Ficus microcarpa. NCBI lineage: Eukaryota > Viridiplantae > Streptophyta > Magnoliopsida > Rosales > Moraceae > Ficus > Ficus microcarpa. Next base: position 23,574,074 of record CM046379.1, on the reverse strand, counting down.
AATGAAAGTGACTTAACTAGTTCGCACCTCGACCCTTGTAAAGTGCTACATCCTATTTAACCAGTTATATCCCCTTTCTATTTGGAGTGTACCTCACATGAACTCTTATTTTCAAAATTTGTCTCTAATGCTAGTTCTATGAATTAAAAATCGCAGGCTATATAGCTGTGATAGCAATTAATGTGAGCACTTAGATCTAGTTGTACTAGTCCAATGTGTAAAAGTTTTTCATTTTTTTTTTTTTTTTTGGTAGAAAAAAATCCAACGGGTAAAAGTTGCACTTAGATATTAGCATCCTTGGAATCAATGTGAAGTTCTTTAGCAACTACGTACCTTACTGAAACATCATTAAGACTGTAAAATATATATAATATTAGCCCTTTTGATCTTTCTACTCAATTACTACTTATAATTTCCATATAGTATTAACTAAGTAGCTAGCTATTGAACATAATATTGATATTGTAATTTATTAGTTATCACAATTAAGGGACAAGGAAGATGGACTTTTTATACATGTGTGTATTATAATTTTTATCGACAACAAATTATTATAATACCTTTCTATGTTAAATGTTATCTGTTCCGAAAGTGGAAGCATGTGTAGTTTGGAAGTTGAATTAACAGTACTAGCTAGCAAGCCACCAACAATAATACAAATGCCTACTTATCTCATATATATAAAGTATATAAATACATATATATTCATGGGAAAATTTCATATTTTAGGGGACCACTACTACTGTTGATTGGATACCACATATATTTAGATTCAAAAATCACGGAGACCCTTGGCATTTTCTCTTGCTTATTAACTACACTAAAGTACGCTTTTTTTTTTTTTTTCTTTTAGATAAACCAACGAGAATGAACAACTAACATCAAAATATAAATAAAATTTCACATCTCAATTAGGTGGGTATTTCAGTAACTTAAAAACGTTATATATCCACTGTTAAACGGCGACATCTCTATATATGTGTGTGTGCACTGCTCAGCAGCACATCGAACCGTCGAGGGTCTCCTTGGTGCGTGTGTATATATATATATATACACACACACACATAAAAATATACATATGTACTACACACACCTAGGCTTGAGAGAGAAAGAAAGAAAGAGAGAGAGAGTGAGAGAGGCAGTAAGCAGCAAGCAGTCCTAGAAAAGGACAATGGCAGAGATAGAGAAGCTGGTCGGAGAGGAAAAGGCACTGTGATACTGTTAATTTTTCTGAATTAATTCATCTGCAAGAAATATGAAAGCCACGAAACAGGTGCGCGATCCGAGACGGTTTAAATGTCGCAACCGATATTCTGTACATGATTATATATATCTATATGTATATACATATATGTGTGTATATATATATGTGTGTGTGTGTGTGTGTATTTGTTGAAGCACTGAGCCAAAAGTAAGATTGTTTGCATGCAATTTATAAAAAAGGGAGGATAATGATCGATTTCTTTTCTTTTCACAAAAACTGACTAAAATTGTATGAATTGTTTGATAGCTGCGACACCTCTGTGGCGTTCACATTCAGCCAATATTATTTAAAATTAACTCGGTTACAGTTAAAGTACTGTGAAGACATTGTCAATTCTTTGCAACCAAGTAGAAGTTGAAAACCCCATCAACCACTAAGATTAAAATGGAAACCTGAAAATTGTACACCTTACAGCTTTGTTTGTCCTCTCTCCCTCCCTCCCTCTCGTCGGTTTGACTTTCAAGTCCAGACTTAAGATTTATATCAATTTTTATCTTTTTTTTTCTAAAAAATCAATAAAAATTATAGTTAGTTTGTAAAAACTTAATTAAAACTTTAACCTAAAATTCTATTTCAAACACATATTCCAGTACCTGAAAATGTGTTTCTTTGGCTTTATTACTAACATGTAGCTTGGGGGATCCAATGGTACATAATTTTAGAGATTTAATTTTGAAGTAAAAATGTGAAAAAAAAAAACTAATATAAATAATTTGGGTTTTTAACAGATTTAAAGGGCCAATTATGCTTTTTAATCTTTGAATCTGATTGATTAAGAGGAAAAATGAAATTCAGGAAAAAAAAATTTATAGGAGGTATTTCGTGTCAAAGAAATAATTAATCTCATTATAAAACAAATATAAATTACTTTGGAGCATACTCTAATTAAGAGCTATAAACTAGCTAGCAAATTATAGTTAACTTATGCTCATCAAAACATCGTCTCTAAGTCTATCGGCTTTGTTCTGCCCAAAAGAGCGGCATACCTCTCGGTTTCGGCTGTTCAAAAGGCCCCTGTACAGCAGCAGCTAAAATGTAGTACTGAATCATGAACAACATCAAAATATAAATGCTTAGAACTTTGCAACAAATATAAGTTGTTATATATAATATGAAATTAGTAATAACAATAAACTTCTTGTCATTGTTACTCCCAAAACTAGCTAGTTAATACTAGTATATTTTGTGTAATGTATACCTAAGTACGAGCTATTTGTTTTTTTACAACTTCGACAAAAGTTAATATTGTTCATCAATACTTTATTTATTTATTTATTTTGGTTCATTTTTTGTTCCTTTGTGCATAATCGGTTTGATAAAGCTTTTGCTTCTGCTTCTAATCAATAAAAGAAGAGAAGCAAAAGCTATAACTTTTCAATAAGTGATTGGGAACTACACTTTTAAAAAAGCATTTGAAGTTAAAATGACTTTAAAATTGTTCATAAAAATAATAAAATGTTTAAATAAGTGATAACATTGTCTAACTCAAACTCTGATATAAATCTTAAAGTCAACTCAGAAGAGTTTTTTTCCTGAAGTTATATTTTTTGACTTTGACATAAATCTATTGTGATATATCATCCAAATTCTTTTAAAAGCTTTTTTTGGACTCAAAAAACCAAAAGAAACTTTTAAGAAATTTTAAACAGACCCATAATTTGATGGAAATGGACATATATATATATATATATCTTTTACTAATTTGTTAGTACTGAATATTTTTTTTTCTTTTGATGAGTAAGTATTGATTGTTAAATGTAGATAAAACACATAAATATTGTCAACCTAACTGGTCTGGCTTAGAGAGAGCACAAAATAAGTGATCCAATTGTTTTTTGGTAGCTAGTTTTGATATGATTCTTGTGTGAACAAAAAATAACAAAAGAAAAAAAAAACTTGTTGTGTTCAGTCCCCATTAGGATTGGGAAAATCATGTAAATTAATGCATTTCGTCACAATCAACATGAATAGGGGGGGAGGGCATGTGTTGTACAAAATGATATATATATATATATAATATTATTGCGCGTGGGTTGTGAACACCAATCAAATTTGTCATGAATGACCCACTTGTACGTAAATGACACTGCCCTCTTATTATAAATATTACATTTACACACACATTCAATTCCAAGGTGGGGGAGGGAAAGACAAGAGATAGAGAAAAATGAAGACAAACTCGGAATAGTGATGTATCTCGAGTAACAACATCAATGTTGGAACATTTCTAGGGCAGAATATTGTCAAAACTATTAATTATAATAATAATAAAATTGTATATAATATATATATATATCTCCAATATTTAGTCTTGTTGCTGTCATGTATACTTGAAAGGCAATTTTGTAGTGTGACTTTTCAAGCCTGATATATGTGCACTCATGTGCAATCTTCAAAAACAAGCAAATGCGCAATGGTGCAATATTGTTTGGAAGTATATACATATATACACATACACACACTGATATACATATATGTATATATATATATGTATTGCATATGCTCATTTGTATATCATAAACTATATATGAAATTGAACTCTTACCTACCGGCTACTAATTACACATTAGTAATAATGTCAGCAAACATTCCAGAAAAAAGACCCTCGACCCCTTTATGAATCTTTTTCCTCGAGTGTGTCTGTGTGTCGGGCCTAGCTACCCACTCAGCAAATTCATTTATTGTAATTTTCAAATTACATCTCATAGCTTGAGCTGATTTTTCCATATCTTTAACAACGATAAAACAAATTACATAACAGAGTACACTTTGTTATTCCTCAATACATAAATACATGAGTAATGAGCGAGTACAAATTCATCAGACACAATTCAAGCCCTAGTTAAATTTTTTTTTTTTTTTCTAATTTACCCATGCCGGCCGGAGTGTAATTTTCCATTTTATACTTGTGGAAACAGAATATAACTACATATATACACGGAAAATATAGTTTAAAAACCACCATTAAGAAAAGAATGAGTTTTTTTTTTTTTTTTTTTTGAGACGATTCATAATAAGGAGAAGAAGCAGATCTTACGTTAAGAAAATCAGAGGATGCAATATTGTTACGAATATAATGGTTAAGAAGAGGAATTTTGGTAATTAATCAAAGGGCAATGAAATAATAATGAGCCAGCTGTAACTCCCAATGTCAAAGCTAGCTATATAACCAAAAAAAAAAAAAAAAAAAAAAAAGAAAAGAAAAGATTTTGGGCTGTAGCTACGCTTGTGATCATACGTACCAATCATGGTAGTGATGGGTTCAATTATATAAAAATACTCTCTTTTTCTTTAACGACGAATGACTATGACTCAGCAAGTGGGCTGGGAAGAGGGTGTCAATGTCATGACTCTCAACCATGAATTGGGTTCAGCACATATTATCTGTTTTCCGGATTTTACTTTCCAAACATTCTTCGGTTCCTCTTTTATTTCTTCTTCTTTTTTTTTTTTTCCAACCCCCAAAAAAAAAAAAAGAAAAAAGAAAAAGAAAAACATTCCCTTTTTGCACGATTCACCCCACTTCTTGTTGTGGGTTATTTACAGAAGTCCTAATCAAGTAAATAGTCATTCTTTTGCAAAAGTTTATGAAAAAGCACAAATTATTGCTAGTTTAACTAACAACATCTTCCATGGTGGAAAGAGAAAAAAAAAGGAGCAATAATACTCGTAGAAAATAATAAAAAAAATAATAATAATAATAATAATAATAATAAATGTCGGTGCCTGCTGTTGCTTGCTATGCTAAAATAGTACCCCTGCTGGGCCTTTCCAGCCTTTCCGGTGGAAAAGCAGTTTTTCAATTTCCCCACTAACAATTTCCCTTGTGAATCAATTTTCTTTTTCACAAAGTGAAACTTCTGAACCCCCTAAGTTTTCATCCTACGGAAACTAGACATGAGGGAAGTAAGAAAAAGTATAGCCCAGAACGATTATTATTATTATATTATATGCAACTCATGGAAATAATTATTTTGTGGCCGATTTGGGGCAACTTTGATGATTTGTGAAAAACTATGACTAATGATCACGTGAGAAAAATATAGTCAAGTGCTCGTCCTTTTTGATTAATTAAGACGGCGTCTTAATAACATTGCGTTGTTGTTTAAGGGAGATGATGCATTCTTTCTATTTTGAAAGTTTCAGCTACTTTCACTCTTTTATTATCTTTTTAATTATTTCGTAAATTAAGCGAGGGAGTGTTGGTTTAGAGTTTTAGCGTGTTGATGCCAAAAATGTCTCCGGCACCAACACCCAATGCGGTCGGCTGTTCCGACCGTCCTCGCCCGTGTGCTCTGCTCGTGCTCTCGAACTCCTGCAAGACAAGAAGGAAGCACCTAGAAGTGACGGGGACACCGGTGGGGTGTCTGCCGTGGGCACTCCGATGCTTAAGTCAGAACTTGGGTCTGATGAGCGAAGGGAGAGGCAGAGTTTTGGCAAGGATAGATTTTTCGTACCTGGGATGGAGGAAAAGTCCTCTATTTATAGGCGTTTCCCGCGGGCCTGGGTGCTCGGGGCGACCCGATCGGGTCGGCTCCCTAGGGCCCCCGGCGGGTAAGTAGGGGCATGATGCCCGCAGGTCGTGGGCCAATCCGGTGGCGCCACGTGGTATCTGCCCTGCGCCAAGGACACCGGGGTGGTTGTAGCAGGTGGCGGCAGGGATGGTTCCAGCTGGTTCAGACGGCGGAAATTCGGGAGATAGTGGTGGCAGGTGGCGGTAGGCCGTGATTTGACCCCCAGAAGTTATGGGGTGTACTTCCTCGTGGAGTGGCGGCGCACGAACACGAGGTGGGTGCTCAGGTGCCCCGAGCACAAGGTTGTTTCCGAGCATGAGGAGGCGAGCTCGTCGGTACCCTGATGGAGTGGTCGGACGTGCTCGGGTCGCGACGCGGTCGGAGGCGGTCGGCCATGCGCTTAGTGTGTGGTCGGCGTCGGTCGACGCATGTGTACCCGAGCACATGTTATTGCTCGGTTGGGGATCCCTTGGTGGTCTTTCTGGTATGGTCGGATGTGGTCGCGAATACGGGCCTCGCCGGGCACTAAGTGTTCCCGGTGTGCAAGCACGATGTCGGAGCGGGTAACGGCCTCAACATAAGCCCCCCTAGCATCTCTGGGCGGGCACGACCAGGGGTGCTAAACGAGTTGTATTGGTATCGCGCGACGAAACGTGGCACGGGCTCGCTCAGGGAATATTAGCCGAGGATAAGTATGTGGTCGCTGAAGGCTCGACGTGCTCGGGCATAAGCGCCATGGTGGTCGGGATGTCTCGGGGCGAGTTCGAGAAGAGGCTGGCGTCAGCAGCGAGCGAGGGTGACGTGGCCCAGGCAGCTGACGTGGGTGTTCCACGTGTCGTTCCTTGAGTGGCCGGAAGGCCAAACGGCATTTCCGGGGCATTTAATGCTGAAGTGACGGGATTGGCGGGAAACCGAAGCGTCGCCTTGAAACCGATGTCCGCTTTTCCCGCCAAAGTGGATCCTATAAATAGGGGGCCAGTGCTCCTCATTCTTCACCAAGCATCTGACGAATCCGAGAGCTGCCGAGAACTGCCGACGAGAAAATTGTCCGAGAAGCATTTGTCGTCGATCAGATCCGAGGACTTCCGAGAAGACGGCTGTGCGAGAGATTTCCGTGGAGGACCAGACCATCTCCGACCAGGTAACTGTTTTTTTCAAAGCATGAGTAGTCCATCCGACTCCGAGAACGAGAATCTGTCCGTGGACATAGACGTGACCGGGTACACGAGCAGCAGCTCAAGCTCGAGCTCGAGTTCTAACCCACCGGGGGACCTGTCCGGGCTGTCGGACATTCCTACTCCGCGAGCACAGCCGGCCGAGCAGGTGGCCGAGGAAGGGGACATTCCCGAGAGGTCTGCCGAGGGGGCGAGCACTTCTGGTAGGGAAGGGTCAGAGAGCTCGGCGAGCACGGCGCCGCCTGGTGAGAGCTTCGAGAGACAAAGGAGGTCCACGCGTCCGATGCGCGTGAACGGTCAGCGTGTCTACAAAATGAGCGACGCGGAGGCCGAGCAGCTAGCAGGCGCCCTTCCCCTCTACACGGTTGATTACTTCACCATTGGGGTCACTCCGGGCTACCTACAGGCGCTCCGAGAAGAATTTGGCATTCCCGAGTCTGTGCAGCTCGTGGTTCCGAGCCCAGGGGACCTTCCGTCCCGGCCCCCGCGCGGGCACATAACCCTGTCCGCTGAATTCTTCAGGGCCGGGCTCAGACTTCCATTCCACCCCTTCCTAAGGCGTGCACTCACCCGATTTAATATGGCGCCGATGCAGCTAAATGCGAACGCCTACCGTATACTGGTCGGCTGCTATGTACTGTGGAGGAAGACTTTCGGCGCCGAGATGCCGCTGCGCGTGTTCCAGAACTTGTACCGCGTCAAGTCGGCTCCCTCTTCCTTGGGGTCTTACTATTTCCAAGGGCACAAGGGGACGTTCATCACGGGGTGCCCGGACTCGGACAAACAATTCAAGCACCTGTGGTTTTATGCCGGGGGCAGGTGGTTGCACGAGCAGCTGGCACGGCGAGAGCTTCCGAGGGCCGAGAGGGTGCCCGTCATTTTTCGGCGTGGGTACGTGTGGGCCAGGTCTCCCCATGTAGACGTGGAGAGCCGGAGCGGGATCGACAGGCTCCGGGAGCTGTCCGATCCGGAGAGGAACCAGCAAGGGCTGCTCGCCTCGGACAGCCTTGCGAGATATGGCTGGGTCGGCTCGTCGTCGTCCGAGGCCAACCCCGACGACCAAACTGTGAGAAGGGTGACCGTCGCGTCTTCGATGCCCGTTCCGAGGGTCCACTACACGGCACGGACAGTCGTTGTCCCGGACAGGGGGGAGTCCTCGGGTCGGTCCGAGGTCCCGCGGGGGGTGCCAATGGCCTCGTCCCATGGTCCGTCTTCTGGCAGCTCCTCCCCCGGGAGCTGGGGCCCGAGGGTAGCCGACGAGGACATGGACAGGGTGGTCAGGCAACTATACCCTACGCGGGGCATTCGGATCGAAGGTTATTTTCTTCCATGTCGAGTGTTCTTGGGTAAGCTTCGTTTGAGTTACTGATATGGTTGTTGTGATTGCAGAACCCATGGCCGACAGGGAGAGACGCGGGACCAAACGCCCGAGCACCGAGGACCGTGCTGCTCGGCTTCAGCGGTTCAAGACCGGAGCTGGGGAGAAAGGGAAAAGTTCGTCTGCGGCTCCAAGTCAGGGGGCCCCGGCTAGCAGGTCCTCCCAGGGGGCCCCGGTTAGCCGATCCTCTCAAGGGGCCCCGGCGAGCAGGTCCTCTCATGGGGCCCCGGTGAGCAGGTCCTCTCAAGGTGCTCCGAGCAGCCATCGCTCGCAGGATGATCCGCCGAGCGCTCGGCGTTCCGAAGAGGCCCCGAGCGCCCGTTCTGCCCAGCCCACCTCGGAAAGTCGGGCCATCGTAGCGGCGTTGCCAAGTCAGCAGCGTTCCGGGTCGGCGGTCCGTGAGGGCCGATCGGCTCGGCCCAGGGAGGAGTACCAGGTCCAAGCTACGTCTTCCCGGGCCAGGCGAGACGAGCCCAGGGAGGAGCAGGCTCAGGCGACGTCCTCACGGGCAAGGCGAGACGAGCACAGGGCTCGGGAAGACCGTCCGCCTCCTACTGCAGCCGAAGCCCCTCAGAGGAGCACTGTGCAGATGGCGCTCCTACGGAAGTTTGACGAGCGCCTGACGGACGAGGTCGCCGAGTCGGCCAAGTGCCCGGACCCGATCGAGGCCACTGATGGCGTGGTTCAGAGGCTGGTGGAGGTAGGTGTATTCTGCTCGCGAATTTTCGTTTTTTTTTTTTTTTTCACTGAAGTCTCCTTGTAGGTGGTCTGTCTGGCCTTCACGGCGAACTCGGCCTCTCGTGGGTACTCTAACGCCATGGAGGCCAAGCTTCGGTCCGCTGAGACAGATGCTGCGAAGGCGCGAACCGACAAGAGGAAGGCCGAGTCCGAGGCCGAAACAGCCGAGCAGAGGGCCAAGGAAGCCGAGCTGAAGGCCTCGGACGCCGAGAAGAGGGCGGCTGAAGCTCTGGCGAGGGCTGCGGAGGCGGAGACTGCCCGCGCTGCCGAGGAGCGTTTGCGCCGCGAGGCCGAGGAGGCTTGCGCGTTGATTGAGGAAACTGTGGCCTCCCAGGACCGTGAGCGCGCCCGGTACCTGCAAGAGGATCTTCCCAGGGTACTCGAGCAGACGAGGTTGGCCGCCATAGAGGAGTACTCCAGGTCGGCGGAGTTCAAGCTGGCGCTCGATCAGGCAGGTGCAGCTGCCGTTGAAGAGTATTCTCGGTCGGCGGAGCTCAAGGCGCTCATGGAGGCCGAATACAAGGACGGTATTCGGGACATGATTGCCGGGTTCAACCTCGCCAACCCGAATGTGACCGAGGTGGATTGGACTTTTGCTCCAGAGCTTTCGGGGGAGACTGCGGTCGGGGACGGTGAGGACCCTGTTGCCGAGGAGGGTGAGGTTACCGGGGCCACGCCCGATCTGGAGGACTTGATAGTCATAGACGACCCGGAGCCGGCTCCCTCCGTCAACCGTTCCGCTGATCCTCCTTTGGTGGTCGGGCAGCAGCACCCGGAGCAAGTGCCCGAGCAGACAACCGAGCAGCTGCCTCCCGAGCAGACGACCGTTGGCTCTGTCGTCCTTCCGGGCCAGATGGATTAGCTTAGCTTTGGCTTAGGTTTTTTTTTTTTTTTTTTTTTTTTTTTTTTTTTTTTTTTTTTTTGGGCTCGGGGGTGCCCAGATTGTACCCCCCACCTATTTTAATTCAAATGAATGTTTCCTTTTTTCAGTGTCTCCACTTTTTCTTTTCAATATTCGCAACTGTTTTCTTGGTCGGATCTGTCGTTCGAGCACGGCCCCTGTTGTGTTTTTGAGCCGGACCCTTACCTGTCCTACCCCCCCAGTGCGTAGGCCAAGTGACTTGGTCTACGGGCTAAGAAGGGTGCAATTCGGGAAGTGCCGGAGTCTAGTGCTCGGTCGTGAGACCTTGGCCCTGGTCCGAGGACCGAGGGACTTGCGTGTATGCGTGGGTCCTGGTCGGGCACCAATCTTGGTTGGTGCTCGGTCGTGGGACCTGGTCCCTGGTCCGAGGACCGAGGGACTTGCTTGTATGCGTGGGTCCTGGTCGGGCACCAATCTTGGTTGGTGCTCGGTCGTGGGACCTGGTCCCTGGTCCGAGGACCGAGGGATTTGCTTGTATGCGTGGGTTCTGGTCGGGCACCAATCTTGGTTGGTGCTCGGTCGTGGGACCTGGTCCCTGGTCCGAGGACCGAGGGACTTGCTTGTATGCGTGGGTCCTGGTCGGGCACCAATCTTGGTTGGTGCTCGGTCGTGGGACCTGGTCCCAAACGAGGGTGACCGTTTTTAGGCATATGTGGTCTTGGAAGAAATACTTCATTCATTGATCTTCATAATTTGTACAAGTATTACTGATAAAAGCGCTTTAAATGATCAGCATTCCACGGGTGGCCGAGCATATTGCCTTCTTGGTCTTGAAGCCGGTACTGCCTGGTCGGACCACCTCCGTGACGGTGTAGGGTCCCTCCCACTTGGGGCCGAACGAGCCCACTCCGGGTTGGGGGACCAGGACTTTCTTTAGGACGAAGTCGCCTACTTGGAATGCGCGTGGTCGGAACTTCTTGTCGTAATATCTCGCGACGACCTGGTTCCGAGCGGCTGTGCGAATGAGGGCCGGGTCGCGCTTCTCTTCCACTAGGTCTCGGATTGACAACAGCTGTTCCTCGTTGTCTTCTTCATCATAACCCTCTATCCGGAGACTGGGCAGGCCGACTTCGGCGGGGATCACAGCTTCGACCCCGAATGCCATGGCGAAGGGGGTCTCCCCGGTCGCCGTTCTCTTTGTGGTGCGATAAGCCCATAGTACCCGGGGGAGTTCGTCGATCCAGGCCCCTTTGTGCTTCTCCAGGTTCTTCTTCAGATTGTCCTTGATGGTCTTGTTGACGGCTTCGACCTGGCCGTTGCTTTGGGGGTACCCTGGGGACGAGTAGACTTTTCTTATTCCGAACTGTTCGCATAGTGCCTCGAATTTTGGGTTGTCGAATTGTTTGCCGTTGTCAGTGACCACCGTGTGAGGGATCCCGAAGCGGCAGATGATGCTCTTCCATAAGAAGGCTGTGCACTTCGGTTCGGTTTGTTGTGCTAGCGGCTCCACTTCAACCCACTTGGTAAGGTAGTCGATCGCGACTAAGCAAAAGCGTAGCTGGGACCGGGCCATCGGAAGCGGCCCGATCAGGTCGAGAGCCCATTTTGCGAACGGCCAGGCGCTCACAACCGAGGTGAGCTTCTCCGGATGAGATTTGATGGCCTTGGCAAACTGCTGGCACTTGATGCACTTTCGTGCAAATTCCGTCGTGTCCTTGTCCATCGTCGGCCAGTAGTACCCCTGGCGGAGGCACTTGAAGGCGAGTGCTTTTCCCCCCGAGTGGTTTCCGCATACCCCGCTGTGGATTTCCTTCATTAGGTAGTCTGCTTCGGCTGGGCCGATGCATCTTTGGTAGGGGGCGGAAAAGCCTCTCCGGTAGAGTTTCCCGTCGATAATAATGAATCGAGCCGAGGTACGTTTGATCCGGCGGGCTTCTTCCCGATTCTCGGGCAGCCGAGCGGAGGTGAGATATTCCATGATTGGGTCCATCCACGTCGAGGCATTCTCGGAGCAGTGGACGTGCTCCGGTTGGTCAACAGTGGGTTGGTTTAATTTCCCGACGGGGAAGGAGACCAAGCCTTCCGCGTCAGTCCCCGAGGCCAGGCGAGCAAGAGCATCGGCCTCGCTATTCTCGGACCGCGGGATACGGGTGATGCGGTAGCTTGTGAACTGGTTGAGCAGGGCCTTCGCTCTCTCGAGGTACTTCGCCATCCGTTCTTCTCGCGCTTGGAATTCCCCAGTCACTTGGTTCACTACAAGCATCGAATCACTAAAGACGTCGACGTCGGTGACTCCGAGCTCCTGGGCCAACCCGAGCCCTGCTATCATTGCTTCGTACTCGGCTTCGTTGTTCGAGGCTTTGAAGCCGAAGCGCAGGGCTTGACTTGTCTTATACTGGTCCGGGCTGATGAGGACAAGGCCGGCTCCGGAGCCCCCCGTGTTGGAGGAGCCGTCGACGAAGAGCTTCCACCTGGGGCGGTCGTCCTCCGCGGGTTCCCCGAGCACATGCATGTTCTCGGGATGACCATTCGCGGCCGAGTGTTCGGTCCTTTGGTCGGGTACCCTAGGCGTTGGCGTACTCTCGGATGCTCCCTGGTCGGGAGTGGCCGTCCCTGTGAACTCGGCAACGAAGTCGGCCACAGCCTGGGCCTTGATCGCCGTCCGGGGAACGTATTCGATGTCGAACTCCCCCAGTTTGATCGCCCATTTTGCGATGCGGCCCGACAGCTCCGGGTTCTGCAAGACCTGGCGGAGCGGGTACTTTGTCGGGACCCGAACGAGGTGTCCTTGGAAGTAGGGCCTTAACTTGCGGGCGGCCGAGACAAGTGCGAGGGCAAGCTTTTCTAGGGGGGTGTACCTCTCCTCCGCCCCTTGGAAGGCCTTGCTGCTGTAGTATACCGGGAGTTGTGTTTTGTTCTCCTCTCGTACTAGGGCAGAGCTGACCGCTTTCTCGGAGACGGCCAGGTAGACATACAGGATCTCCCCGGGTAAGGGCTTTGATAGCATCGGTGGGTTCGCCAAATACACCTTTAGGCCCCCGAAAGCTTCTTCGCACTCGCTGTCCCAGTTGATCCTCCCTGTTGCTTTGAGCACTTTGAAGAATGGGGCGCACTTGTCCGTGGATTTGGAGATAAAGCGTGAAAGTGCCGCCGTCATACCGGCGAGCCTCTGTACCTCTTTCACCGTTCGGGGAGGCTGCAGGTCCAGGACCGCCTGCGACTTGGAGGGGTTGACCTCAATCCCTCTGTGGTTCACCATAAACCCGAGGAACTTCCCGGACTCTACGCCGAACGCACACTTCTCTGGGTTCAGCTTCATCTGGTACCGGCGTAGGATGTCGAAGCATCCCCGTAAGTCTTGGATGTGGTCCTTGGCGCGTCTGCTCTTTACAAGCATGTCGTCCACGTAGACCTCCATGGACTTCCCAATCAGCGGGGCGAACATCTTGTTCATTAGCCTTTGGTACGTGGCTCCCGCGTTCTTCAGGCCGAAGGGCATGACTCGGTAGCAGTAAAGCCCCTGGTCGGTGGTGAATGCCGTCTTGGCCTGGTCCGATTCGCTCAGCGGGATCTGATTATACCCGGAGTAGGCGTCCATGAAGCTGAGGAGTTCGTGTCCCGCTGTAGCGTCGACCAGCTGGTCTATCCTTGGTAGGGGAAAGCAGTCCTTCGGGCAGGCCTTGTTGAGGTCGGTGTAGTCGATGCACACGCGCCACTTCCCGTTGGACTTCTTGACCAGGACCACGTTGGCTAGCCATTCTGGGTAGGTAACCTCCCGGATGAACCCCGCGGCGAGCAGTTTTTGTACTTCCTCGTTGATGGCTTGGTACCTTTCCGGGTTGAAGGCTCTTCGTCTCTGGATCACGGGTCTGCTTGCCGGGTTGATGCTCAGTCGGTGGCATATGATCGCCGGATCTATCCCGGGCATGTCTTTGTGTGACCACGCGAAGACGTCTTTGTAGCTGCTGAGGAAGCGTTGCATCTCCCCGCGGGTAACCTCGTCGAGGCCCGACCCGAGCATGACCACCCTCTCGGGGTGATCCGGGTCGAGTTGGTACGGGGTGAGCTCGCCCACTGGGTCTGCTCGGATCAACTCTTCGGGCAGGCGGGGATCCAGGTCCCCGAGTCGGGCACCTTCTCCGTTCGGGGTGTCCACGTCGTCGATCTTGGTTATGGTCGCAACGGTGCTTAGGGCGCCGCTCTTGCGGCAAACCTTGTTGACCGCGTCCACATAACATTTTCGCGCGGACTCTTGGCTTCCGCGGAGGACTCCGATACCGGTTTGAGTGGGGAACTTCATGGCGAGGTGGTATGTGGAGACCACTGCCTTGAGTGTATTGAGGGTCGGCCTTCCTAGGATGGCGTTGTAGACGGATGGCCTGTCCACCACGATGAACTCGACCATCCGGGTGGTTCGCTCCGGGCCATCCCCTATGGTTACGGGGAGGCGGATCGTGCCAGCCGAGTGCATGCACTCGCCAGCGAAGCCGTAGAGCGGCGTCCGCGTGGGCGTGAGTACTGCTCCTTCAATCTTCATCCTGGTGAACGCGTCCATGAATAGGATGTCGGCGGAACTGCCGTTGTCGACGAGGACTCGGCGGATGACGTTGTCGGCGACCCTTATCTCACCGACCAGAGCGTCGTTATGCGGGTGTAGCAATCGATCGGCTTCGTCGTCGGTGAAGCTTATCACGGTGTTCTCCTGGCGGCAAATTTTGGTTATGTGCTCAGCCATGTTCACATATTCGCCGCGGGCAACCTGCCTTGCCTCGCGGGCATAACTCCAGCGGCTGCTGGCTGTGTCACCGGTGGATGCTCCGCCGAAGATGGTGTGCACGATGTGCTCCGGGTCCGTGTCCGCGGGTCGGCCGCTGGGCCCGGCCGCGTCCTGGATCGCCTGGGCGGATCTGCTCGGATCGCCGGCCTTCGCGACCGCCTCGTCCACGAACTCCCGCAGGTGGCCATCCCGGATCAGTTTTTCAATCTGGTCACGGAGCTGGATGCAGTTTCTCGTGTCGTGGCCGTAGTCCTTGTGGAAGAGGCAGTACTTCTCGGGGTTCCTCCGGGGGCGGTTAGCCCGGAGCGGTGGAGGGTCCCGGAGAAGCCCACGTCCTGATATCTGGGCGAACACCTGGTCGGCTGTGGCCACCAGGGGGGTGTACAGCAGCCGACGCGAGGGCCCACAGCAGCCGCTGATCCTTGATCCCTTCTCGGAAGGCCTGGACCAGGGCGTCGTCGGAGCACCCCTTGACTTGCATTACCCCCTTGTCGAAGCGTTCGAGGAATTGTTTCAAGGGCTCGTTGTCACCCTGTTTTATCCCAAATAAATGGGCTGCTTCAAGCCTTCGGGCCTTTGATCCCAGGAAGGCGGTAGTGAAGGTTTCGGCCAACTGCCTAAACGAGCCGATCGAGCCGGGCCTCAGCCTGCGGTACCACTGGCGGGCGGCCCCGGTCAGCGTCAGGCAGAACGCTTTGCAAAGTGCAGCGTCGTTGGCGTTTTGGATGAGCATATGCGCCTGATAGTTTTCCACATGCTCGTCGGCGTCTGTAGAGCCATCGTAGGGTGCTATAGCGGGCACCTTGAACCCGACGGGGTATGGCGATGCCATAACAGCCGGGGTGAACGGGGGGTCCACTGCCCCGACCGGCTCAAGTCCGTATTGCTGGTCCACCAGCTGGTCCAGCTGTCGTTGCATCCTGTCAAGTCTCTCTTGGTCCCTTTCTTCCTTGGTCCGCCGATCGGGGGAGCGTCCAAGGGCGCGCCTCCACCTCAGCCCGGCGAGGCCCAGGCGGTCGAACACCGACGTGCTAGCGGGCACGTCGATGACGTTTCGCCGGTCCCCTCTGGGGATTGTTTGGCGGTCGGCGGCCCCCGAACGCGCACTCACGCTACGGCGGCTCCTTGATCGTTCGCGTCCCGGGGCAGTCCCTTCGTCCCTGGGAGCTCTGCCCGAGCTGGCCCGTTCTTCCCGAGCATCGGGCCTCTCTCTCGCGGGAGACCCGCCTCTTACCCGGGCACTTGACCCTGGCTGCCTACTTGGAGTAGACTCGGCCGCCTCGGGTTGCGTCTGCGCGGCCCGGGCCGGGGGGTTTAATTGGGCATCCAATAATGCTCGGACCATCCCGGCTAGGTTCTGCATGTTTTCAGTGAGCAACTCCGTCTGGGTCGGCCTGCGTCGTGCGCGTGTTCGCGGGCGCGGCTGCTGGCGGTTGCTCGGGGAGCCCGTGCGTGTTCGATTCTCTGTTTCCTGGACGTCCTGGCTGTCCTGGGCGTCCATGGGTATGCTGCGATCGTTCTGATGGTGCGCGTGAAGGTGTTGTGGTTGCTGGAAGGACTCAAGTTGGGCCCTCCTTCTAGCGCCAAAATGTTGATGCCAAAAATGTCTCCGGCACCAACACCCAATGCGGTCGGCTGTTCCGACCGTCCTCGCCCGTGTGCTCTGCTCGTGCTCTCGAACTCCTGCAAGACAAGAAGGAAGCACCTAGAAGTGACGGGGACACCGGTGGGGTGTCTGCCGTGGGCACTCCGATGCTTAAGTCAGAACTTGGGTCTGATGAGCGAAGGGAGAGGCAGAGTTTTGGCAAGGATAGATTTTTCGTACCTGGGATGGAGGAAAAGTCCTCTATTTATAGGCGTTTCCCGCGGGCCTGGGTGCTCGGGGCGACCCGATCGGGTCGGCTCCCTAGGGCGCCCGGCGGGTAAGTAGGGGCATGATGCCCGCAGGTCGTGGGCCAATCCGGTGGCGCCACGTGGTATCTGCCCTGCGCCAAGGACACCGGGGTGGTTGTAGCAGGTGGCGGCAGGGATGGTTCCAGCCGGTTCAGACGGCGGAAATTCGGGAGATAGTGGTGGCAGGTGGCGGTAGGCCGTGATTTGACCCCCAGAAGTTATGGGGTGTACTTCCTCGTGGAGTGGCGGCGCACGAACACGAGGTGGGTGCTCAGGTGCCCCGAGCACAAGGTTGTTTCCGAGCATGAGGAGGCGAGCTCGCCGGTACCCTGATGGAGTGGTCGGACGTGCTCGGGTCGCGACGCGGTCGGAGGCGGTCGGCCATGCGCTTAGTGTGTGGTCGGCGTCGGTCGACGCATGTGTACCCGAGCACATGTTATTGCTCGGTTGGGGATCCCTTGGTGGTCTTTCTGGTATGGTCGGATGTGGTCGCGAATACGGGCCTCGCCGGGCACTAAGTGTTCCCGGTGTGCAAGCACGATGTCGGAGCGGGTAACGGCCTCAACATAGCGTCTTAATAACTTTTGTTGGGAGTGTTGGTTTATTTCGTAAATATTGATGTTGGGATGAGATCTATACCATCGTTTCTGCTTTTTCTTCAGCAGTGTTTTTAGTATAGTAATACACAACCTAATTAATTATTTCTCTGTCTCTTGTAAATTTTCTCAAACCTTAATTGAGGCAAATATATTGTTGTCTCAAAAGCTCTCTCGGGCATCACATAACAATTATTGCTGATAATTTCATACTTAATTCAATTAAAAGGTATAGAGTTCGAATCCTTTCTCCCTTGATTCAAAAAATATATATATATATATTAATGTTAGGAGTTGACATTTAGTTATTTCTTATAAGGTAAAAGTAAAACTAAATTATTAGGTGCTGTTTATTTTTTTTGGGCTTGTGAAAAGATGGTCTTCTTGTACTAGACTAAAAGATGAGGTAATCGCTTAGGCAATCACCTCAACATATATATTGACTTTATATATGATGATTTTGCTAGCTAGCTTTGCGGGAGGAAAAAGCAATTCATGTAGAAAGTCATTCGTTGCTTTAATTCCAATTGTCTCTCTCCCTCTAATCTCTATCTATATAGCTATCTCTATCTACAATTTGGGCAGTATCTAAATGTCACAGGAGTGGCTAGATGACACCGAAATATTGGACTTGATGATTCGCTAACAAAAGGTTGGATCTAGCTTTAAGCTTGCCCAAGTTGCTCCACTTGATATATACTCGTTAAAAAAAAAAAAAAAAAGTTGCCCCACTTTATCCTTTATATTCTTTGAAACATAAATGTTGTTCTTAAAATACACTAAGAAAAGTAAAGAGATTTCAATTTTCGCCCATGCAAGAGAAAAAAAAATGCCATGCATTCAGTGACGGAGTCAGTAATTGAATTTAGTGGGGGCATAAGTAAGATAAATTTTTTAATTTATAATTAGATAAATTTTTTAATATTTCTTAGTAAAAAAATTTTATATAGTATGCTACATGTAATGTGTTTAAATACAAATATAGACATTAAACTAATATCTTAAAACTTAAAAGGCTCATAAATTAAAAAAAAAAAAAACCAAAACTCATTAATCTTAGTAATATTTTACCAATGACATGAGTTTAGATATCTTAATAAGATAATTATTGGTCATTGAAGCTAACAAATCTTGGGCAGCATTATTGTGGTTTGGAACTAAAGGAAGATGAGATAGAAGGAAAAAAAATGTGGTGGTGAAAACTGGAAATAATAGAAAGTGAGAGAGCAAATAAGAGGAAAGAAGAGAGAGAGAGAGAGAGAGAGAGAGAGAGATAACAAAAGGAAAGAAATTACAAAAAAAAAAAAAAAACTAAAAAACTAAAAAACTAAAAAACAAAATTAAAATCTAAAAAAAAAAAGAAAAAAACTAAAGGTTGAAACTTGAAATCATATGGAAAGAGTGAAGCTCGTAATACTTAATTCTACAATTTATCAAGGAAAAAAAAAAAAAAAAAGAGTTCCTTCAAAGACAGAAGCCCAAAACATGAGAGTGTGCACAATATGTAGTGCGGGCACTAATAGGAAAGTCCTCCAAACCAATATTCAAGTCCAAACGTCCCGCATACAATATGTTTCTTCAGTGGGGGCACATCACCCCACCAGTGGAAATGTGCATCCATCCTTGCAAGCATTCATGTTTAGTGATAATTTTTTATGTCATATTAATATAATAATCTTTAAAATTATTTAGGTGTTTTTCTTCTTTATAAATGTACTAGTTTAAAAACATATACGATGCATATGATTAGACATAGTTAAGAAAATTTATCTAAATAAGAAATATTTTCTGCTTGGCTTACCATTTTTGTACTTTTATGTTTATTGCCATTAATCCAGCTGGTATGATTTATGATTTATATATATATAGAGGTGAACATGTGGTTTTTTTTTTTTTTTCCGCTTTTATTTTAAATAATATGAACATGAAAAACGTGGTTATTGGATCATGACGAAGGCTCATATTTAAACTAGTTCGCCTCAACGTAGTTGAGCTAAAGGGTGTATGCATGATCTTACTTTGATGTTCTTTAAAAAGCATATGTATTGATTTTATATTGAAGCGAATAAAACTATATAAACCAGTTTTGGTATAATTAATAGCCTTAAAACTCAAATGTTCAGATCGATCTCTCTCTCACTCTCACAAGTCACACTCGCACATATATAAACATATATAAGCTTTAAGCAAGTGTTTGGAGCCTGACCTTAAGCATAAACAGAACTTAATGGTTTTTCTTCCAACACTTGTTACATATTAACATTTATGGTGTGGCTTTTTCTCAACTTGTGAATTCTTATGGTAATTAAGAGGAATAGTCCCAAAGTCCAAATCTACATTAATAGTGTTATAGCCTTTATGCTCCTTAAAAAATAGAGACGTTAGCAGATCAGTCAGGGCAAAGCCCCTGTCTTGGGTGTAAAGTTCCCCGTAAGCAAGACGGTAGATGATTAATTATATATATATATATATATATATATGTATGTATATGTATGTTTGAACTTTTCAGAATTTAGGGTGGGCTACAAGTCTAAAATGTAGACTTGGAAGTTAGAGGTAGTTGGATTTGCAAGAGTGAAAGATATTATTCTTCCCAACCTAGCTAGAGCCCTCTGCCTTTGAACTTGGGAATCCATGAAGTTTTGAATTTACATTTTAGGATGAAATCATGAATATATTCGTAGTTAAATTATGTCTATATGAAATAATGTGTATGTTTATCGTTTCATTGTGTCTATGATCATCTTAGAGCACTCTTCAATTGCTTAATCATATTTTCAAATCAGATTTTAGGTTTGTTGTTTTATTCATAATAATATGTGATCAAACATAAAATAATTAACTGCAACGATCAACGTCTCGTAATGATATGATATTATTCATTTTGAGTCTCAATCTGCACAGCTTTGTTTTTGAACTTCACTTTAAAAAGTATCATACCATTAAGAGGTGGTTTCTTTACTTATAAATCATAATATATGTCTATGCCCAAATGATATGGGACTGCACAGCTAGGGGTGTTTACGGAATTCACCAATCTATTCAATCCGCTCAATCCAATCTAATCCGCTAGATTGGATTGGGTTGAGAGATTAAAGGATTGATTACAGATTGGGATTTTTCCAAACTGAATGTTATGAATTGGATTATGGATTGAGAATTTCTCAATCCATGTAATCCGTCAATCCGTTAAATTACTTTGATGTAGTATTGGTTAAGTTGATTGGTATTGATATTTTATTTTGAATTTAATCCAAATTTGATTGTTGTCATGTACTGTAAGTTACGATTTAGCAAATGACTGAAAACTTGAAGTTAATCGTGTCGTAATTTTATTGAATTATTTCATATTAAAGCATTATATTTTATATTTTGGTTCTTAGATTTTTCGGATTGAATCCGTGTAAATCGAGGTTTATGAATTGGATTATAAGCTTTACGAATTGGTTATGGATTGGAAAAATCCCAATCCGAATGTCACGAATTGGTTTACAGATTGAGGTCTAATCCATAGAAACTGATTTGTGAACGCCTTTATGCACATTTTACCTTTTTCCTTTTAAGGACTAATGACTGTCACATTAACATTATTTCTTTAATTAACTATAAAAAAAATTGATCAATAGTATCGATATTTGATCTGGTATATTAAAAACCATGTGATATATATCTAGTTTATTACTAAAGATTTACCAAAAAACAAAGAAAATTAGGGGTGGTCAAAACCACCCCTTAAAAACAATGGTCGATCTTTTTTTTTTTTTTTTTTTTTTTTTGTCATTTGAAAGTCATTTTCTTTCTTTTTATTGGATTTTACAATGATTTATTACCGATATATTTAGGTCTATTATATCACTGTATATTAATTTGATAGATCATTAATTGATCACTAAGTCCATCTCTATTAATAATGTATCATCAAAAAGCTCATTATGGATGAAACATTTAAAATTTATTAAATACGTAATACATTAACGAGGGGTAAATAAATTATTTATCTGAAAAATTTATTATTTATTGTTTTCTATTTATTTGCAACAAGTATTTTTTAAAAAATTGCTACTTACTTTGTCTCTCTCACGGAAGCGGGAGAAAGAGGGAGATAGTATAATTTAAAGGTGAATTAGAAAAATAATAGCAGTTTTTCATATTAGAAAGAAAATAATGGCATATTTCAATATTATTTTTACTAAATTCCAGTTTCACCCTTGTCACTTCCTCTCCTCCGTTGCCCAGATGTCGGAGAAAAATCCCCGGACCTGCCGGCTGCCGCAGCTGTCCTTGTAGAGGCAACGTTGTCGTGAAACTACAACCGTCGCCGTCATATATCCGACCGTCATCGTTAAATCGCGACCGTCGCCGTCGCCAAGATGCAACGATCCTCTCTTATGTCACCAACATCATCGTCCTCTCCGGGCGTAACCTCTAGAATGCCTATGTTCTGTGTACAACGACGGCAAAGTGACGGCGACTAGCGTAAGCCAGATCATCGGAGGATTCGAGAATCGCGATTCAAATCAGATCGCTCCGCTCCCTGTCCATTCTCGTCGCCGTTGGTGCTGCATCTCGGGTCCTCCCTGTGGTCGCTTTCTCCGACGGTCGCTGGAGACGAGCTACCATCTTTTCCGGCGACGAGTTCTTTGGGTTGGGGGTTTGGGGTAGTAGATCGTGACGAAGCTCATCGCCATTGTCGCGATGAAGAACCCGCCGAGATCGATCGCCATTGAAGAACGAAAGCCGTCGGAGGTGCTCGCCGACCTGCTGTCGCGATGGTGATGGTGACGGTGCGAGGTGCTTCGATCTGCACATCTCGCCGGAGGTACTTGAACAACGGTGATGGGGCCACCAAGGGTATTCTGGGAATTTGTGTTAAAATAAACAAAAAAATGCTATTATTTTTCAACTTTTTATAAAGCTGCTCTATGTTATAAAATGGTTTTAATAACCTGTTATTTCTTACCATTTCCGAAGGGAAAATAAGGGACAAAAATTGGGCCCAACTCAAGAAATGGAGTCAGGAATTTCACACTTTGCCTCCTTGCATTTGCCAGCCCAAATATTTCGGTTTTTTAAAATTCGTTTCGTTTTGTTCCCTCTCTAATATCTTTAAAAAAAAAAAAAAAAAAAAAGAAAAACTCCCAAACTGTTCTCACCAAAATCTCCCTCTCTCTCACCAATAGCAAAATAATTTAAAGAAGCGCAGTGTCCCTACTCTCCCTCCTACTAGTCCTTGAAACTTTAAACTTTTAAACCCAAAAAAATTCAACAAAAACCCAAATTTAAAAACCCCACCAAAACAAAACAAAACAGAATCCCATTCCCAAAAACATCCTCGTTCCCTCCAAAAACATAAAACAAAAAACAAATCCAACACTACAAATAGCTCGATCCCGTTCCTTTCTTCTCCCATGATTTCTCCAAAATCAACACAGTTCATATCACATTTCGACCTCCTTCGTTAATCTCCCCTCTCTAAGTCTCAATCAATGGAGGCCAACAACAACAAAGAGAATATTGTTCTTCCTTTGTCTCAGAAGCGCAACAACCCGGTGCTTTCAACCGCCCAATCTTCCAAGAAAATTGTGAAGAAAAGAAGGTTCGAGAGAATTCCACTTTCCGACATTACCCACCTCTTCAATCACCCACCTCAGTCCTCTTCGATTTTCCCAAATCTTCCTCTGTCACTTGTTTCTGTTGTTTCCGATTCTCGTACGAGGAAGGCTCTTCTTCTTGGTGTTTCTGATCCAGCGAATGTGGCTACCTACAAGTCTCTGAGGATGGGTTTCAGATGACTTCTTTCTTCTTCCATTTTTGTTTTGTTTTGTTTTGTTTTTTTTTTTTTAAGTATACAGAGAATTCATGTACTGGCTTGCAACCATTAGATTAGACTATAGATTCGTTATTTCAGAGGAAAAACAGGATCGGGATAGAGAAAGTGCACTTCAAGATTCATAAGAACGTAATTTGTAGCGCCAAAGTTTTGTTACTTGTGTTCTACCTGAGAAGGAAAAGAAAAAAAAATATATGTTGTTCTTGATTAATTTAAGTGTCTCGTTTTACTGAGTTTCTTTTCCTTTGTGATCCGTGGGAAAAATTAAAAATCTTTGTTTTTATTTTTATTTTTTGATCGAGATCTAAAAAATTTGGGCTAAATTGCATTTGTTTCCCTTGAATTTATTGTATAGCGGTAATTTACACTTTGTATTAATTTTAATAATTTGCACCATCAATTTATAGATATATAACAAACTATGCTTACCAATAACAATGTTGATTTTTTTCGGTTGGAAATTAACACTTAATTTTTACATGGATTGTTAATTAAGAGTTTAAAGGTTTTTTTTTAAATTAATATTAGTCTAAATTTATTTCGAAATATTAATTGAATATTTTTAACTTGAAATATTTTATTTCCATAAATACTTAATTAAAGGTTTTAATTTCAATAAATTTAAATTAAAATAAATGAAAATAAATATTTATGCTATTAACTAATTTCTATACAAATTACATTTTTTTTTCTTCAAAAGATTAATGTTATTGTTTTCAATAAAGGTAAATTGCTATATACTTGTAAATTCAGGATATAAATTGTGAAATTAAAAAATTCATGATATAGATTATAATTGAGCTGTAAATTGGGAGTACCAGTAAAAAAAAAAAAAAAAAAAATCAAGTCTGTTTTTCACAAAATTAGGAGGATACATATATGGCCAAATTAGGACACTTGTTTTAATAAATGTCCAAAAACAAACTACTTAGCAAGAATAAACAAAACAAGAAACTGATTTTTTCATAGTGATCAAAACACCCATATATGAAATCAGATTTCTCCCAACAAAACAGGGTCGTTAATTTTTGAAATTAAAAAAAAAAAAAAAAAAAAAAAACCCAAAACTGCTCCTATAATATCACTATTTTGAAATCACCCGTAATAAATCTTCTCGTCACCATTGTCAACTGTATCAGAAATGAGAAAAAATCATATGTCCAAATCACCAGAAAATTAGTCGACGAAGTCAAAGAAGTTTTTCAGCAACTATAAACCTGAAGATCGTCAAGGCTTTCCACTGCCGGATATTTTTCTTTTTAAAAGTTGATTTATAATTTTAAACGTTAGTAGTATTTGGTGAGATAACGATATTTTCTCAAGAGATCTATGATATTCTTACTGATTTTTTAGGTGTTGATCTGTTCTTATAGTCGCCGGTCATTATGATAAACACCGTCACTTTTGACGAATTTTACATTTTCTTTTTCTTCTTTTGGTTTCATAGAATCATTGTTATTGTCTTGTTGCATGATGATTAATCAATAAGATTGGTAAGATCAACTGAGATTTGAGATATTCTTGTGTCAATTGTAGTTACATAGATTGCATACAACCAAGCTTATAATTCATCGTTTATATGAATATATTTTGTTCTTTGTTGTTGTTTTCTCTGTTTCTCTTTCAACATCATATTGGTTAGGTCATATATTATGTCATTGTTAAATTTGTTGTCGTCGTTTTGTAACTAGAATCGTTAGTACAGTTTCTTATTATTATTATTATTATTATTATTATATGAATCCATTTAAAGTCAACACCATATTAACAAGGTCCATATGTTACCAAACTATATATTTGGTGAATATATTTGATCCTTCATTGATTATACACTCATATGGTGTATACAATAATGACAAAATATATCATTATCATAAAGATCATGTCGGTAGTTTTTTTCTTTTCCTAAATGAACTTAAGAATTATCATAATTGTAAGGTTAACAGAACATTATTGTGTTCATTATGATATGGTCATTATGGTACTAAAGATACTAATGGAAAAGATTTAAAAAAAAAAAAAAACTTACCTCTAGAGTAAAAAAGAAACTTAATTGATAGAAAATATATTTTACTATTAAAAAAAAAAAAAAAAAAAAAAGAAGCCCCACCTGAGACTCCTTAAACAACGTATATGCAATCTCATAAAATATAAGATAACTTTATGCTTATAATCCATAAAAATCAGCCAAAAAAAAAAAAAAAAAAAACCTCCAAATCAAAATAGTAAGATACACATAACGTGTTAAGAGAAATTAGCTTCCCCAAAAATAATAACAACCAACGAGAAATTAAAGAATCACAGAACAGTTACCAAAAAAAAAAAAAAGATATTCTGTTACATTTTATTTTATTTACTATAAAAAATATTTTAAAAATTAATGAAAGGGTAAATAGGGAATGATAAAAGTTTGTAATTTAAAATTGGTTTAAATTTGTAAAAGAAGTTTTAAAATGTTTATTTTTTAAATAAGGTGTCTAAAAATGACTCTTTTGTTGTCTTGGCCCACATCAATTTGTAAGCCCATTAGATCTTTGGGCTTTTCTAATTAGGCAGCCTTTGAACTCATCCCTCTCTCAGACATTAAAGAATATTGAAACACAAATTTAAAGATGATATAAAAAAATTAATACTAGATCAAAATAATATAAAGTTAAATTAAACTTAACTAAAATTTGTATCAGGTAAGAATGATGAATTTATATTATTTTGATTAATAGATGAAAAAATAGTGGTTATGTAGATAATTTTCTCTTAAAAAAAAAATAACAATAACTCCAACTCCTTCCTGTTGTCTTGCATGATAATGCTATAATAATGGTAAAAAAAAAAAAAAAAAGTTGGTTCTTGTGTTTGCAGTGTTAGTTTAGATTCATACTCAATTTTTAATGTGAACTTTTAATTATTTTAATTACAAAGGGGTATAATAGGATTAAAAATATCAAAAGACGGACTGCAACAAAACGAGTTATTCGTTTATAATATCGTATATATGAATCAATTTTCATTGTCATACCTTTACAGAAAATTAATACTGATTATCAAATAAATTGCAAATAGAAACAAGTCATTGAGTTCCTGGATGGAGTAAAATGATTACGGTATATTCACATTCTATTTTCAAGTTGAAATCCACCTTTAAGTTGTTGGGGGGGGGGGGGGAGTGCTTTAACGGAAAGATTTGCTAGAGTATCTGCAAATTCATGAATTGCTAGAAAGGACAAACTAACAAAAAAATTACGTGTATATATATATGTGGGTGTATATATATATGTATATATATATCTTTCAACTGCGTTGTTTTGTCTCTTTAGAAAACAGCATTAATAGAGACCTACTGTTTCAAAGAAATTGATCCTACACATTGGCATCGATTTGCAGAATCTCATTTTTTCCCCCCTGTTTTGTGTGTGGAAAATCTCAAATTGGCCAAGCGAATGCGTTTGAGCTCACATATTTGTCTGTATGTATATCTAGGTTTGACTATTATTTTTTTTAAATAAATTATGATGATAAAAATTAGTACGTACATCAAAACATCTTGATTAATTTGACACTCCTTATAATTTATTTTTCAATTGTTTGTGGACGTGGGGAATATACAAAATGGAAAGAAAAAGATCGCATTTTTGGCTTTTGTCAAAAGTAATTAGCATTTGATTGGTCCGAAGACTCTGAACACGCCACTTTGCAAGATTCTGATATTAAAATGAATCTTTGGCTTTCTGAAGTGGTCTGTCTAGGTATACGTCAGAACAGATAATACTAGTGCTCACTATCTGGAAAAGAATAAGAAATGAAAAGAAGGTAAATAATGAGGCTATTCGCCTTTATCAAATAAATATGCCAATTGAAAAGTCATTTCAGTCCACATAAAAATTTCAATTTATCAATTAAATTTATGATCCGAACGAGACTAATCAGCAATTGATTTTGATAAAATATATATAGCAGTGGCTAGTTAGTGATGATTGATTTTTTTAACCTACCATCTTGAAAGTGAGGCTTGCTAATTTGCTGTTACAAGGCTATATAATTTTTAGGTTCTTATAATTTAATAAAAAGATAATTTGAATAATGAGTGGCTAATCTGCTGTAGATACACTATTGAAATCCAGATGATTAAAATCATACAATCAGAGAGACGTTAATGGATTTTTTTTTTTTTTTTTTTTTTTTTTTTTGGGGTGTGTGAGAGATTGGGAAGTACATCTTATAAGTTTTCAGAAGTATCACCTTGGGGTCTCAAAGTTTACACCTTCAGAAATGGACTCAAAGGTTTGGGAGAGAGTACGCTACGAATAAAGTAACATGAAAAGAAGAAAAAAAAAAAAAAAAAAGAAAAGGAAGAACAACTTAGTTTTAATGGTGGTTATAATGTGCAATTGGTTTCATCTTCTTTTGCAGTCTCTACCGCCGAATGTCAGGTGAGCAACTGGAAGTTTAACATAAAACTTGCAGCCTCGAGATGGGAATTGTGTCGAAAAATGTCAACCTTGTGGTGCACTTGATCATGTTGTGATCACCTGTAAATTGCACCAGTTTTATTGAAGAAACTTGCATATATATATATATATATATATATATAAATACACCACATACATGTATATGTATATTGGTGATCAAGGTGATCCTGCATGCGGGTTACTAGATCTATGTTGTGAAGGACTTTGTTGTAGTACTGGTGCCATTAAAGGACAGTGCGTAAGGATAACCAAGCCGGAGTCCGATATGTCGATCTGTATCCCTTATTTTTAGCTTAAGATTTCATAATTTCATCAATCAACATCATGCTATTTTACAATATCATAGACAAGTAATTTTGTATTGAAAGACTGAAGTCTGGAGTCCTCCATTAAAGTCGATGTGACTTTTCTTAAATTATATACCGAGTAATTGAATATGAAAGTATCATTTTTTTTTTCAGGGAAATAATTGTTCAGTTATCATTAATTTTTCATAACTGATTCAATTTCTCCATGATTTTTCTCCTCTGATCACTTCGAAGACTTTATAGAGAGCCAATTCCGTCTTCTAGTAGAGATATTTTTTGCAATTGAGCGCGAATCGGAATGAAATTTAGAACGAAGGCAGCCTATTGAAAGAGATCTGTATAGCAAAGTGTTTGGCACTAAACAGAACTACAACACGTAAGAAGAACGATTTGGAGCCTTGTCCTGATCGTTAGCTAAAGTTTGATGCCCAGTCTAATCGAACGGTGTGTACATGGACGTTGTCATGGGAGAATTGGAGCGTAGTTTTGTCGGCTGAGTGCGACGGCGCTACTTGAGATGGTTGGCCATCAGAAACCAACGGGAAGGAAACCTTAGCCGAGTTTTTTTTCCTTGCCACGTCAACCATCTTTGAAGTGATATCTCTCGATCTAAATTAATAAATAAATGAGATTCTTTAAAAAAAAAAAAATTATGAAATTGAACTTATCCTCGAAGAAACAAGGGCAAAAAGAAACAAACACGATCTCTTTTTGAGATGCGTTATACATGCACCACATACAATACATAGTTGAGGCCACGTCTACTTCCTAGTTGTTTGTCTCTCTCTCTCTCTCTATATATATATTGATATTTAACTGAACCATCAAAAAAAGGGAATTAAGTCAGCACATAATTTTTTATTCCATATATATATATATATTAAATATGGAAATTAAATGCACATTAGAAGCCTAGGTTTCTCTTATATATGTGACTAATATATTGTCTAATTACTTGACTTTTGTATCTTTTATATACTTAATGTATATGCTCTTCTTACTTTTGATGACGACAACAACTGAAAATTAAACATAGGAAAAATTAACATATATTATATATGTAATTATTTAATTATTACAAACTAACAAATCAGTTTGTTGGAACCGATACTAGCGAAGACATCAAGTTGTAGTTTTCCCTTCCGTATAACACAAAAAAGAATATTGCAATACAAGGCGCAACGCAAGTTTAAGATGATTCGCTCTTTTTTGTGGAAGCATTAATCGATCGAGCTAGCATTCACAATACGTACACACACACACACACACACACACTTAATTAATTATATCTATTAATGCGTTCACCAATAAATTCCCACAAATGTCAACTTTTATTTGTTACATCTACGTTTAAAATTATCAGCACCAGCTCTAGTTAAAAATTGTTTTTTATACTAATGAATACTAAGTTAGGACATGCGTTCGATGAACCAAGCATATATTTAGGCATTAGCTAGACAAAATATATCGCTTTGCAATTAAATTTGCACGGAATGTCAACGATGTTAATAATTAGTTCATAATTATTAGTATATCCTCTAATTAATTATATTTTGATGAACGCCTGTTTCCAAGTGGAGCTGGGGGTAGCTATTGTAGTTATAGGTGTATGATTTGATTATAGGTAAAAGCAAGGCTTGCATATATATATATATATATATATATATTTAGAGACAGTGGGAGCCATAATATAGAGTTCTAATGCAAAGGCAAGGCATAATGCAACTTGGACCTTAATGACAAAGTCAAAGGAGGGTTTAATGGCCCTTCACGTTCCAAAGGGAAAAAGTTTAAGGCCAAAACTTTAGTCCTAAGGTCATTCTTCCGGAAGCGACGTTATTATTAATTGTACCGTACTACTGTATATGGAAATTCGGATCCCATCGTGGAATATTAAACTAAGGGCATACACACACATACACACACACACACACATATGTATGTGTGTGTGTATGTATTTATGTATATATATGTAAAAAAATATTCTCCAGATTCCATGACGTAAGAACTAATAAGTGCCATATAATTAAGCCAGGTAAAAATTGCAAAGTTTTAGTGTGGAAAACGTGGAAGGCTCACATCTGAAAGTATACTGGCTGAGTGCACGTATAATGCACGTGATAAAGAAAAATGTTTGGAAGTTGTACTATCGATGTAAATACCATTATTAACAGAACGTGAATTTTATCTATATTCCTATCCACTTTTTACTAGTAAATGTGAAATTAATTAACATCATTAGTGTTCTTTAATATTGTTCATATGAAAATATATATTACCAAATTAATGCGCTCTTTAAAAACATGACATCATCAAAGACAAAAAGGAGCGCTAATAGTTTTTGACGTGCTAGTTTGATCCACTTTGACTTCTAAATGTACGTAACACTTGAGTTCTTGTCATTCTCCACTAGAAATAGTAAGTCCAAACACTACGAAAAAAAAAAAAAAAAAAGAATACATAGACAGAGAGCGCCGTTATATAAACGAGTAATATTCATATCTTGCATGCAACTTCATGTATTGAGGCCGTTTTATATCCAATTGAGAAGCCTAGCAAACATTGATCAGATCATATCATGGCTACTTCGAAATCTTTGATTCTCCTTTTCTTGGTTTTCCTCGTACTTTTTTCCAAGTCAGAAACTCGATCCCTGTCCCTTGTTGTCGAGCCCCACCGAGCTGGTAGTACTATGAAAAAATACCAAACCAAAACACTCATGCGAGAACTACTTCAAAAGTCTAAAGAGCTTACGAAGGCAAGGAATCCAGGAGATGATCAGAAGGACATAATGCCAAGCCGTTATTACACCAACCGGATCAGCCCCGGCGGACCTGACCCTAAACACCACTCTGTGCATCAGTGATGATGACAATTCTTCACTGGAGGGGGGCACCAAACGCCTCATCCCTTCTATGCCTTGAATAGATAGAAGGGGGGGGGGGGGGGGGATATCTTTTCGTTTTTCATGTTGTCAAAGAGTGGAAAAAAGGTTTGTTCGGTTGTCAAAGTGTTGAATGTGTGGGTTGGGGAGGGGTGTTTTCTTTTGATCACTTGCCTAATTTGCAAGGTTAAAATGATGATGGGAATAATGAGAGTGTGTAATTCACTAATGCAAAATTGTATTTGATTTGCTCGCAAAAACATAATTTGATTAACTTTGTGATGTTTTTCTCATGGTACTTGATGAGTTGTGACATTTTGACATCATTTCAAGTCAAAATGTGACAAACTTGACCAAACTTTTTTTTTTCCTCAACTGAAACTAATACAAGAAGTGGTAATTAATAAAGACCAACATAAGTACTCTCTAATAATTATGCGTTTGAAAGTTAATTAATTAGTTCCGTAAATTAGTTCCCTTAAACACTAGTATACTGATGGTCATACATATATATAGTGGGGTTTGCAAACTGGTACTTGGAAAAAAGCACCACTTCCTATTAAAAGCAAGTTCTTAATTTGACTTAAGCAGATAGTTGCTAGTGAGTCTTTGCGTCATGCTCGTGCATTAGGAGAATGTCGTACTTAGGTAGGATTATCCACTTAGCGTGAATTAATAAATGAGTATATAGTACTAAAGATTCCTACCTTTATCAATCTTTAATTCTTGATATCATCTTCCACACGATAATATCTTGATCTTTTTATTAATACAAATACATTTTTAAATATCAATTAATAAATACTAGTTGTTCGGATGCTTTTTTTTTGCGCCTGTTGATAATTAAAGAGCCACAGACCTACATCTTCCAAGATTATCTAAGCTTCTTTTAAGTCTACCACCATGAATACAATTATTTCTTTCATGCCATAGAGACCATAATAAAGTGACAAACACAACAAAATCATTATGATTGTTAGGTGCTGACGGTGGGCTGAGGTGGAGTGGCATGAAGGTTAAAGTGAGATAATTGATTAGGATCTACAGAAACAAAAAAAAAAAAAAAAAGGAATTTTGTTTAGTTTTTTATTTAAATTTGAATTTCTTTAATTATATTTTCATTTTAAATTCGGAGGGTGTTTTGGGCATTTTAGGTCAAACTTTAGTGTTAATCTAAAAAAGGTATATATTTGCGCATTAAATACAATCATATGGTAAAAAAAAAAAATGTAGGATGTAGGGTATAATTTCTAAATAAAAGTAATTGTCGGATATAAAAAGGTAAATAATCTAAACCTTTTGATTAGGGGTATTTTAGGTATTTTAAAGTCAGAATGAAGGATTGATCAAGAGAAAATGTATAGATTTGTATGCTAAATGTAATTTAATGGTATTTAAATGCAGAATTTAAAAATTATATGGTATACATTTTGAATAAAGGTAAATACATGATATAAATTTAAAATATAGTCGTTTATTTATATAAAGCCTATGTTTGCATATGTAAGCCTTCATTAATTCTAAGACAAAAAAAAAAAAAAAAAAAAAAAAAAAAAGCCTTCATTTATGAAAGACGTCTCCGTGCGACATTAGTGGATACAAATACTATCTTTGACATTTCAGGAAAACATTATGATAGTGGTTTTTTTTTTTTTTTTTTTGGTGGAAGTAGACATTGTTAATATTATTTGATTAAACTAGATGGTGGTCCAAAGAGCCTCTAGATACTATGTGGGTTGATTATTTTTTATATGATAAGTACTGAATTTGATTGGTGATAAATTTCATATTTTATTTTAAACTATATGCCCCTATTTTGTCCAAACAGGAAGTTTGCCTACAGGTCTTTTAAAATAAAAAATCATATTAGTTTTCAAAAGAGAAAGGAAAAAGAAAAAAACAACAACAACATTCTAACTGGTCAAGTTATCATAGTTGTTTGAGCAAATCTCAACAATTACTAGTGAATAATACTAGAAATACTAATGATGTTAAGGACTACACATTCATATAACATGGATCTTATAAAATGGAGCTCATAAATGAAGTCTACCTTGCATTGTTTGTGCACACTATGCATCTCCATGCATTTTTTTAATGACAAAATTAAATAGAAATAGATTTGAAAACCAAAAAATTTCCTAAAACTAAAAATAAAAATCTATTACTTCTCAAGAAATATAATATACAACTAACAAATTGTTTTATTCAACTAATAAATTAAGAATCATTTCACGAATACCTCTTTGAATTATATACTTGATAACTCTACGAAATAGTTATTTATCATGCTTTTAGCTTAATAGTTGTCGATGTCTTAAGATAAAGTGCCTCAGTTTTTTAGTATTTGTAGATATTATTAGGTAATTTTCCTTTAGTTGAAAAATGTTGATAATTGTGGAGAACTTTCGTCCTAATCATGAATATAATCTTCAAATTTAATAAAAAAATTGTTAAATTGTGTTTTGCCATTCAGGAGGTCCAAGTGAAGAATAGTTAAAGGCACGCTGGAAAAGTGAAAGCAATGAAATGGAAAGCTGAAATACACTTGATGCTACAATGATGCTACAGTAATGCTGCAGCAGCGAAGAAATAGCCAAAAGCACATGTTCATGTAATTATTTCTTTATAGCTAGTTGTGTGGTCACTTGTTGACTTTGTCTAAATAGAACAACTATATCTAAGGTGGCCACCAGACTTGGCTGTTAGAGGGACATGTGTAACTATGATACCTTAACTTACCCTAGTATAAAAGGTTAAGAAAGGACTATACAAGGGAGGAGAAAAAGGGGCAGACGAATGAATTGGGTAAAACAAGCTGAAAAAGGAAGGAAAAAGAGAGAGATAGGAAATTTCAGAGACGAGCAATACAACACATCCCTTGGATTATTGGCTGGGCAAGGAGACGCACGATTGGCACGCACACTTAGCTCAGGATTTTTTGATTTTAGCCCACCCAATCCTTTTGGATTTTCTTATTTTCTCTCTATGAACCATGAATCTACTAGTTATGATTGTTATTTTTTAATTTCATCGAACGGAACATGAATTAAATTTCTTTAGCTAGGATTATTGATGGAACTGAGGTTGCAATTTTGATTGTAATTTTAATTGCTTGGTAGTTTTCATCCTGTTTATTCTAGTGTGTTGTATGTTAATCTCTGTTAATTGACTGGCCATCAGTTGGTGGAGAACATAAACTAAAATTAATTCTGGGAATGTTGGTTTTAGTTAGATCTAGCTTGGATAATACAAGTGAATGGTATATGAATATATTATTACCTTGTATAACCCAGCAAAATTGATGTTTAATTTTAGGTTTTGAAAACTGAAACGCATAGGAATATGTTGATTTTGGTTTAACGAATTATAGGCATAAATCATTTGGAAGAGGATTGTGCAGAATTTTAGATTGATTGGATTAATTTTGCTAATTCAAAAAATGAATCTTGGATTTTTTGAAATCCTAATTTAAATAGGATTAGGAGATCTCATTTAAACTAGATTTTCTTTTTTAAAACAAATCCACAAGATTTTCTTTTTATAATTTTGCAGCATTATCCATTCCTTAATTATTCTTGCGTATTTATCTTCGTATGTGCTCACAAGTGAACGAATTGCCACAAATAATAAAGTGACAAAATGTTAAGAATCGTCCCACAGAGATTGAAATTAAGAAAAACTAACTAAGTACTACAATTAAAATGACTCAATTTTATCTAAGCTAACGAAATTAAGGGGATTTGAAACAAGTAACTAAAGTAGACAATTAAATTAAACTAAGATTAAGCAAAATAAAAGCAATCGAGAATGTGGATTGAAGGGAACTCAATGGTGTGTAAGGCTAGGAGGTTTTGATTTCACTTGACTTAACTTTGCCTCTCCAATTCAATGCTTGTTTATCAAATTTATTCAAATCATTAATCGTAGGTAACATATTTTAATTTCACTCCCTTTCCCGAGTGTCGAGTAAAATAATATGCAAAAAATAATCAAATTGATATCCCTATTAACTCAACCAATTAAGCACTCATTAAGCAACCTTACTCTAGTGATTACCCAAGTTATATTAGCCTCTCAAACTCAATATTACTATGGGTTGTGCTTCCCAGGTCTCAACATATGAAAGTAACTTTCCCGAACGCAAATTCACACATCTAATAGCTCTAATTTAATGGTAAATAAAATTAGGAACGAGCAAAGAGAAACACAAACAATTTGGAATGGGATTCAATCAACAAGTATTAAATTTATCATAACAAAGTCATCATCAAGCTACATCATACCCCCTAGCTTAGAAAGTTAACTAGACATCAAAATTCTCAAATCCAAAACAAAATCTGAAACAAACATCAAACCCATATTCAAACACGGAATCAAAGAGTAAATGCAAGTTCAAGAGCTATAAAGAGGGAGAAGAGTAGAAAGACGAAGAACTAGTTGAAGAACAAGCTCTTAAGTCTTCAATTTCCTTGAATCTCCAAGAAAAGCCCTGAAACCCTAGAAATCTTCTCTTTTTTTTTTCGTCTCAGGTTCTGGGTCCTCTCTCCCCATAAACTTCCTTTTTCACACCACTTCTCTTATTTTGTTCGTGGGAGCTTCAGGTGGAAAGAAGGCGCGCGTTGGTTGCCTTAGAACGAGCAGCCACGTGCTTGGAGGTCGAGAAGGGTGCCCCTAGAGTGCGCTAGCGCGCACTGGTTGGGTTGCACATTGGTGGGCCCACGCACTGGTAGGTGTGCGCCCTTAGAGGCGGGCAGGCTGGTGGGAGCCCACGCTGGTGGGTGCGCGTGCTTAGAGGCGCGACCGTGCTTCTGCTGCAGGCTAAATCTTGATTTTCATATATTTTTCTTCCAAAATCCAATTTTTCTTTGTTTATCTGAAACACTCACAAACACATTAAACCAACCAAAAAAAAAAAAAACTTAAAAAATTTTGCAAATTATCCAATTTTAGGACATTAAATAAGTGAGTAAAAGCTTACTTATCAAATACCCCCAAACTTAAATTTTGCTAGTCCTCGAGCAAAAATAAAACAAAGAAAAAACTGAGAGGATAAAAAAAGAAAAAAAATTCAGTGTGAAGCTAAGTAACTAAATTGACGACTATGAATTTTATCTCAAAATCTACAATTGTCTTTAGCTCGAAAGGAAAATCAATCATTGTGATTATCTAGAACTTCAACACTTAACACTAGCACAAATTCACTCAAGACTCGCGTGTGTGTGAATGCCAAAACCACCCAACTGATTAAACACTGGATTGAATTATGCATGAAGGAGTTTCATGAACTTATCGCTATATGATGCCCTTAAGAACTACCATAGGCTCAATTTAATGTTGCTCTCCACTAATGTGAGCTAGTGTAACATTGGAGATCAATAGGACTTTGTACGGCTTGTAACGTAAGGCTAAGGTAACGGGTAGGTGAAAAAGAAAATTTTTAAGCTTAAATCACCCTAAGCATGCCTTGCACCTTCAAGATCTGATAGACTTTACAAACATTCAATGGAAAACCCCAAAATCCTCGATTTTTTTTTTTTGCATCAACTCAATCACTCACGCCTTCATTCCATAAAAACAAAATACAAGCAAACAACTCAAAGCTTTTTTATTTTGATTTTGATTTTGATTTTTTTAACCCCCAAACTTATTTATTTACATGAATACTTTGGGGTTTTTTTTTTTTTTTTTTGGATTCAGTAACAACAAAAATAGATACAAAATAACCAGCGAAGAATGATCCAAGCCCCAATCTCAAGCTCATGTTAACCAAAATACACTCGAATACAATGAGGAATGCATTTCGTGCCTAAAGTGATGGGTTAAGTACTTGGTGAATTCTTTGACTGTTTAGGTTATACTATTATGGGTAAAGAAGAAATTGGCTTAAAGGCTAGAAAGGAGACAACAAGGGATAATATCTAAAAGGTTGGCTAGAACGGCTCAAACGGTCCAAAAAAAAAAAAAAAACTTTGCTTAAATCACTTCTCTATGTTACCTGACTTAGGATTTGGCCTTAAGTTTCATCAAATTGGGTTCTAGAGCTCTTGACAGACCATGAACCTAGCTAATTGCATAAATTTTCTCTAGTTATTTGAAAGAGTGAGTGGATAAGATTTTGGTGCTCAAGTGATTAAGAGTCAGAAGTGTCTCTAGCTAGCACGAGTGTCAAGCACACAGAAATCATAATTGAAAGACGTTACAAGTGACCTCAAGATAACAATTCGTAATTGTCACTATCATCGATTCATGGTCAACTTTTGCCAACAAAAACTCACAAAAATAATATATATATATTTTGAATGGGATTTAAAATGTGACTACACAAGAAAACACTAAATTAAATTTAACTATTCCTAAAAAAAAAAAAAAGAGATGATTAGAGAAAGCGTATGAAAAAGTCAGAAAAAAAATGTTAATTCCCCCCAAACTTGTAGACAACATTGTCCTCAATGGTGGACCGAATAAAAGCACAAGGACACATACCTCGAGGATGAAGTTACATCCCCTCATTGTCATCACTCCTTTCTCGAGATTCTGGTGGTGGTGGTGGTGGAGGATGGTAAGGCTAGAGAAGGTAATAGGGATAGGCAGGAGGCATTGTGGTGGATGAGTTAGGAAGACCTTGAGAAGCCAAATATTGATGGAATTGCAACTCATAATGGCTCCTCATGATGTCATGTTGTTGCATATCCTTAACTCAATCTAGGTCCTCATGGATGACGCGGTCCTGTTGATTGAGTCTGCCCTGTAGTTCTGCTAGGTTGTGGCCTTGTTGGATTGCCATCCTATAAACATCCTCGATAGAGGGAACAAGATGGGTCATATCTGGTACAGATGATGGGCTGGCTTCTTCGTGGTGCGTGCGGGGGGGGGGGGGAGATGGTTGCCGATGGCGGTTCTCTTCAATTATCCGCTCACGCTCTTGTATAGTATGTAGTTGCTGGGCTAAGACTCCTTGAATATGATTCCTCCCTCCCAAAATTTAAAGTCGCGGGAGTAGGTTGGGAGGTCGGGGTACATCATGGTTGTCATAGAGTTCAAAGCCCAAGCTAGATTCGATGTGTCTGCCCCAGGCTATTTAACAAATTTATCAATTGAAAATTTATCAATTAACGTACTGCATGGTCTCAAAGGCTCGTTTTCATCAATTGTCACACCAGCATTTTAACACAGCCCGGTGATAAGACATGGATGGGTATGAGCACCTATCGTCCTTATCTCGAGGGACTTCTCCAAACCATCCCAAATAACCACACCAATATCAATGCTCAAGCCTTTGCAGATTGCATATAGTAGGCCAGCTCAGTTTGTATACACTTGATGCTTATGGTTGGTAGGCATAATGTAGGTGCAAATGAATTTATTCTATGCCTTGGCGTAAATGTTCAGGCAATTTTAGGGGAGTAGTGTGCGACATCATTATCGTTCTCCTTTGTAGTCCATTCGGTACCTGGAATACACATCTATCTAACAATTGGGTCATAATCCCCTCCTTCTTCAAGGAACGTGGCATATTCATCATCTTTGACCATCCCGACGTCAAAGTATCTGTTGATTACTTCTGGGGCAAAGGATACCATCTTTTCCTGCACACAAACCTCATTGTTTTCTCACTGATAATACCCATTAGCATAGAATTCCTGTATAACTGCTTTGATTGCTGGCTCTTGCATGTCGGTGAGGTTTTCCCATTGTCGCTGTACGATGTTGTTTGTGATGTTGTCTTCGATGTCAAATTCAGGAGGCCTTAAACCTCTTTCCACTATTATTAACTTATTTTTCTCCACGAATTTCCCGAATTTGGCCTTGGCCGCCTCATTCACAAATTTCTTATCAATGAGACGGAGGCTAGAGGAGTCAGAAGATGATGCTTTTCCTTTTCCACGCTTTTGAGGTATGATGGTACAGTTGTAGTTGGCTTGACAAATTGTCGAACACCTGGTGTGCACCCTGTTTTTCTCACTTGGACAATTCAACAAACACTTGGTGTGCAACCCCAAAATGTTGACTATATAAAAGAATGAATCCAACCACTAGTCCCCAAATGCAAATTCAATCAAATATGATGCACAACAACAAACCAAAATTTCAAACAACTCAAGTTCAAGCAACTCCCAAACAATTACCTTATTCCAACTCCAAGCCCTCAAATCCGATGTGTCATAATTGCTTTTGCTAGGAGATGGTGAGATCCTTGGTGAAAGTATAGATGGTTGAGTTTAAGAGTTTGGGTGGATGAAAGGTATAGAGAATTTGAAAATGTTGGTGAAGTGGGGGTTGAATTTTGGGTTGGGGGGAAATGAAAGTGTGGTGAAGGACTAAAGATATTTAGGTTTTCAGGGCTTTTGGCTAAAAAAATGCAAGCTTTTGGCTGGATAGCGCGCGGGCACGTGCCTGTGTCTGACTGCGTTGGGGTACGCGGGTGCGCGCCTGAAGTCTCGCGGCCACGCACCTACCTCTGCCTGCGCAGGGGCTCGCGGGCGCGCGCTTGCCTTTGGGTTCGCCTGGAGCCGTTTTGTTAATATTTTTTTTCAAAATTTTTTTTGGTTTTTTTTAATATGTTCTCTCCCATTGGAGCAGTTGCACTACAGCCCACAAAATGTGGCCTCTCAAGTCTGCTTGATGCCCATTGGCACGCTACAATGCAAATGGCGTGCTACAGCGGGCCTTCTCCTTACTTGAACACTAAGATAAACCACAAAATTGCCTTTAAACTTCTCTAATTTCTCCTATACTTCTCGAAATGCTTCAAAATACTTTCCATGATTCTAATTGCCCATCAAAACCTAAAATAAATAAATAAATAAATAAATATGTATGCTTAGAAATCATTCAAATAACAAACAAAAAATTATAATATAAAGATGAAAACAAATTAAAAGAAAAGTTTAAAAGATATTAAAGTGACAAAGCTTGGGGTGTCTCCCAAGAAGCACTTGATTTAACGTCTCTAGCTAGACTTGGCTTTGGCTCTCTTCAATTTGGATCCGCAAGCGAGATTTTCTCCACATTCCGTCCCTCACCTCTGAAATAGTGCTTCAACCTTTGACCATTGACACGGAAAGTGCGCCCATCATCTCCCAAGAGCTCAACAGCCCCAAAAGGAAACACTTGCTTGATCTTAAAGGGTCCCGACCATCTCGACTTCAACTTTCCCGAAAATAGCTCCAAGCGGGAGTTAAAGAGCAAAACTTGTTGGCCGGGAACAAACTCTCGCCACAAAATTTGCTTGTTGTGCCACCTTTTTGTACTCTCCTTGTAAAGTCTTCCACTTTTTAAGGCTTCATTCTAGAATTCTTCCAACTCATTAAGTTGAAGCAAATGCTGCTCCTCGGATGGCTTGAGGTCAAAATTTAGCTTCTTAATAGCCTAGAAAGCTTTATGCTCCAACTCTATCGGAAGATGATAAGCTTTGCCAAACACTAACTGGTATGGTGACATTCTAATTGGCATTTTGAAAGCCGTTCGATAGGCTCACAAGGCATCATCTAATTTCACTGACCAATACTTCCGGTTAGTGTGTACCGTCTTTTCAAGAATTTGCTTGACTTCCCGGTTTTGAGACTTCAACTTGCCCATTTGTTTGAGGATGGTATGCAAGGGCTGCCTTGTGCCGAACTCCATACTTGGTGAGAAGAGCATTGAATACCAGGTTACAAAAATGCATCCCCTCATCACTAAGTATTGCTCGAGGAATACCGAACCTAGGGAAGATGTTCTTGTGCAAAAATTTCAACACTACTCGAGCATCATTAGTTGGAGTAGCCACGGCTTCCACCCACTTAGAGACGTAGTCTACCGCTAAAAGAATATATGTTTGGCCAAAAGAGGGGGGAAAAGGTCCTATGAAGTCGATTCCCCAAACATCAAAAATCTCGACTTCCAAAATGTTAGTCAAAGGCAACTCATAATGCCTTGAGATGTTTCCCACTCATTGACATCGATCACACTTCTTAACAAAAGAATGGCTATCCCGGAAGAGTGTGGGCCAATAAAAATCGGATTGAAGCACCTTTGCTGCAGTTCGAGTAGCTTCGAAGTGTCCTCCATAGAGAGAAGAGTGGCAATGGTGGAGAATGTCATGAACTTCTTCTTCGGGAATACACCTCCGGATAACTTGATCTATAACGACCCGCCTAGCACAGGCCGTTGCTGTACATACATGCTCACTTATCTTCTCGTACTTACTTACATACTTAACAAAAAAAAAAAAAACAGCGGAATTTTTTTTTCTTTATACGGCATATATCGAGTAAACGTATAAAACGTGTCATAAATAAAATATTCAACATAAAATAAATACGTAAGAACAAAACATGTAGCGGCTTGATTTCCCACATTTCACAGTATGCCCCGCCACGCTCCTCCATCTTGTATCAAACATTGCTGACAGGTTGCTTACCTACAGCATAGACGTAAGACAGTGAGCTTTCGCTCAGCAAGTACAACTTCCTATACCGCGACATAACTCAATGTAGCCTAACCATACACATCCTAACTTAGCTCGTCATAGCATATCACATCGTAACATAACTGCATGCATCGTAACATAACATTGCATAATTCATGCATGATCCATTTATGCTCATATTATGCTTTATTCGTTCTTAACTTACTTTCACACTTATCTTACTTATGGGCCCCTTACTTGAGTGTACGTACCGGACGCGCGACTATGAGTGGTTGGGACGGCCAGTCCATTTCCAACTCAAACCATAGTCCAACCCGACCTACGAGCGGGTCGGTACGACACAGACAGGCTCGCTTGCCATCTTGCTTTCTTTTCATCATGTCATTCTTGAACTCATTATTCTTATAAGAATTAGTGAGCATGCATCGTGATGTCACCTATTCTTAATTCATACTCATACCATTTTCCTACCATAACATGCATATCTTACATAACCCTCTTCATACATAAGCATATCACATCACATATAGCATATAACAACATAACAAATAGCAACCAATCTAATATACCACATGGCATACAGTAAAGTATTGTAACACATAACCTTGCAACAATAAGGCATACATCCTTAGCATGCATCTAACATACTTAGGCAAGTACCACAATAAAGCCTATGCTGTAGGTGGGGTTGTACTGAATAATGCTGCTCCTCCTCCTGGTACAGCTGCAGGTTTCTTCCTGCTTGAGGAAGCACATAGGTAAGGGTCTAATTAATACTGTGGAATGTTGGTGATCTAACCAACATACCTACATAATTCTAGTTGTATGTCCCCAATGCTAGATGTCTTACTTGGTTACAAATAGTAACCCTATTGTTTAAGAATAACTAAGCATGGGTTACTTCTTAAGAGGTTACGTTGGATAACCTTATGTGTTGAGCCTTCAAACATACTATTGGGTTATTTCCAATGACCCTATATCTTAGCCTAAGTATAAGTTTCGGTATCCTTTAGGGTTATATTGAATAATCTTTAAGGTAGTCAACCTAAGTCAACTTTGATCAACTTTGGTCAACCTTGGTCAATTATGGTCAACTATGGTCAACCTTGGGCTTTGGGCTTGACCCAGTAACTCGGGTATCCCTCCCGGTCACTATCCGTTATGTTCATTTTACTATACTTTGGCTTAAAATTCCATTTCCTTTTCTTTTGGGAAAATTTGGAAATTTAGATCTAAAAACCTTAAATCAACCTTATAAAATTTGTGGCTTTTGAAATAGAATCTTATAAAATTTATTAAAGGCTGAAAACTGCCATTGGAACAGTTTCTATAGCCAAAACAGTGGCTTTTGAGAAAAATACAATTTTTCTGAACTACTTTAGAAAATCCTGTGCAGGAATTTCCTGTTCCCTGCACAGTCTGTATAAAACCGTGTCAGTTTAAAAATTCATTTCGAATTTGAAAAAGTTATCTTCATAAAAGTTGTAGCTCTCGAAAAATCCTAAAACTTTCATGTTTTACGAAAAATTTAATTCGGACTCTAACAGGTTCATATTGCTATTTGAACTCACCTAGCCGTGCATAAATCCTGGGCACGGTCAGGCTTGGGTTTTCGTGAAAACGGAGGTCATTGGAGCCTTATTTTGGAAATCTGTTTACGCTTCCCCTAGGAAAAATCGTTCTCTACAACTTTTATGTTTTACGTTTTTCCCAATTCAGCCTCTAAAGGCCTCAAATTCCACTTTTCAGAAAACTAGGTAGTTCATATCCGAACTGGTAGTTTTTGTTCTTAATTTTGTTTTACGTCCTATTACGCGAAATCTGACTCAACCGAACATGCGGGAGCCTAAATAGCAAGCATACAACATTTTCTAACATTCCATATGAACAATCATACAATCCCATTGTGTCTGTGCAGCCCATCAACCAAACTGCCCTAACCTAGGGTTGCATGGTTCTACCTTTACATCACATTCATACATGTACCAAAGCATTCAAACTTAAGCTAGCAACCTAGCATGAACTGTCTAGGGCCGGTTCACAAAAAAATCAGGGGACATACCATTCATTCACCATCTAACATGCACCCTAGCATTCAACAAGCACACTCCAAAAAGCAATTAACATAATTGAGCCAACCACCCTTAAACCCTAAATCAAGCACAACCTAATCAAATCTAGAGCAAGGAATTTAAATTGAGCTTATGCCCTTACAAATTTCAACTTGAAATACAAATAAATTCCAAATTGAAAGCTCAATTGAAAGATTAGGGCTAAAGGAGATACCTTGGCTCAAGGCTAGGGTTTGGGCACCAAAAATTCTTCCTCCCCCTAGTTCAACACAACTGGCCTCCACACTCAATTTGGGCACCAAAATTTTCTTTTGGTCACTTGATGGATCCTAGCATATCTGGCCACACCTCAAAGCTTTCCCCAAAGAAAATTTCAACTTTTTCTTTTCCTTTTCTCTTCCCCCTTCACTCGGCCACTTAGGCCAAAATGGCTTCAAAATTTTTCGAACTCTTTTCTTGGTTCCTAGTAGCAAATCCGAAATTCTCCCCCTTAATTTCCCCTTGGAAATTTTTGATTTTCTCTTCTCCCTTTCTCTCCCTAATGGTCGGCTTTCATAAGGAAAATGGCAAGAGTTTCACTAGATTTTTTGAATAAAATGAATAATACTACCACTTATTTATAGAGGTGGAGAATTTTCCAAAAATTCGAGAAAAACCCCATGAAGAACTAATATTTGCACAATTGGAGGGTGAGGTAGCCGGCCATAAGCTTGGAGAGCAAGGAAAATATTTCTTTCCATGCTTAATTAAATAATTATGATGTCATAATTAAGAGATAAGGTGATGTCATCCACCTTAGACCTTGTTTGGCTATTTTCTTCAAAATATAGTCTATTTTTGAGCTACACAAATATTTTCAATACTGTGTTCAC
The DNA here is from genome assembly GCA_025413485.1 of Ficus microcarpa. Taxonomy (NCBI): domain Eukaryota; kingdom Viridiplantae; phylum Streptophyta; class Magnoliopsida; order Rosales; family Moraceae; genus Ficus; species Ficus microcarpa. The sequence continues at coordinate 23,530,031 of CM046379.1, read as the reverse complement.
TTATACACAGTATTTTTATACTGTATTGCAGTCCAATATTTATCTATGTAAAAACAGATAGTATAAAATTTTTCTTATTTTTCCGAGCCCTTTTCACCCTTGGTCCCTACTTGGTGTGCTTGATTTTCTAAGGTGGTTTTAAAGCCTATTCATGCTATATTACTCGTAAAGACGGGTTTCACAATATCTTTTTCGTACTGCATTTCATAATACTGCAAAGTCAACCATTTGACCGTTCTTGATCAAACTTTGACTTTCTTGGTCAAAGTTGACTTTTTGGTCAAACCTTTGACTATGATGAAATCATGTACTTTTTCATCCCTTTTGGCTCAAAAGGTACGTTGCTAATCTAAGCAATCCATTTTGAGTCTTATTGACCCATAAAAAATCACAAAATCTAATAAAAGCTCTAAATCGAGCTTTTTCATGAATACCTTCATGGCATATAATTAATTTCTTAAAAAGGAAATAGTAACATGAAAAATCTAGGTATTACATGATCAGAGCATTTCTTGAACAAGATTGGATCATCCAAAGATAGCTTCTTGCATCATAGAGAAATTTCTTCTTTTGATGGTACGATAAATCCGGAGGTTGAACTTTACAAACAAGATAATTGACAAAATCCGCATGCCAAGGAAGCTTCGCCTCAACCTCGAGAAGTTCTCAGGAAATACCTCTTGAATGCAATAATTTTCATCCACTTCTATTTGCCCAAGTCTTGAGAGATAATCTGCCACAACATTTTCACTTCCATTTTTTGTCCAAAATCTCCAAATCAAACTCTTAAAGCAAAATAATCCACCAAATTAGATGAGGTTTGGCGTCTTTCTTGGTAAACGAGTAACAAATTGCTGCATAGTCCGTGTAGACAATCACTTTGGACCCAATGATATATGAACGAAACTTGTCACAAGCAAATACTAGCGCCAACATCTCTTTCTCAGTGGTGGTGTAGTTTAATTACGCATCATTGAAAGTTCGACTCGCGTGGTAAATAGCCCGGAAAATCTTGTCTTGCCGTTGACCTAGAACTGCTTCAATGGCATAATCACTAGCATCACACATGATCTCAAACAGTTCATTCCAATCGGGCACAACCATGATAGGCGCCGAAGTCAACTTTTCCTTAATCAAATTGAAAGCCTTCAAGCACAACTCATCAAAATTGAATGGGGAGTCTTTCTCAAGTAGATTGCATAGCCGTTTGACAACCTTTGAAAAATTCTTAACAAATTTCCGGTAAAACCCGGCATGGCCCAGAAAACTACGAATCCCTTTTACATTTGTCAGTGGTGGGAGTTTCTCGATTGTCGAGATTTTAGCCCGGTCGACCTCAATTCCCTTCAAAGATACTCGATGGCCTAAGATAATTCCTTCCTTTACCATAAAATGACATTTCTCCCAATTAAGAACAAGATTCTTTTCTTCACAACGTTACAACACAAGAGAGATTATGAAGGCAATGATCAAAAGATGAGCCAAATATTGAATAAATCATCCATAAAGATCTCCATTATCTCCTCCACCATGTTGGAGAAAATAGCCATCATACATCTTTGGAAGGTTGCTGGGGCATTGCACAAACTGAACGGCATACGACGAAAAGCAAAAGTACCATAGGGGCATGTGAAGGTTGTCTTCTCTTGGTCTCCGGGGGCTATAGCAATTTGATTGTAGTCAGAATACCCATTAAGAAAGCAATAGTAATTATACCCCGTCAATTGGTCTAGCATTTGATCGATAAAAGGAAGAGAAAATGATCCTTCCTTGTAGCTTTGTTGAGCTTCCTATAATCAATGCACACACGCCACCCCGTCACCATTGTAGTAGGGATAAGCTTGTTATTCTCATTTTTTACCACCATCATTCCACCCTTTTTAGGGACGACTTGCACCAGGCTCACCTATGAACTATCAGAAATGGCATAAATGATTCTGGCATTGAGTAGCTTCAAAACTTCGGCTCACACTACTTCTTTATAGCCAGATTTAATCTTCTTTGATGCTCAATTGATGGCTTGTAAGAGTCTTCCATAAGGATTTTGTGCATGCAAATTGTGGTACTTATGCCTTTGATATCAGAAATCGACCAACCAAAGGCGGACTTGTGATTCTTCAAGACAAATAGCAACTTCTCTTCTTACTCCTAGATATTAGGCATGCAAAAGGCTGAAAACAGCATATTTCACATGTTATTCATTTTGTACTCCATTGCATAACTGCTATTTTAAATGCTAGATTTATTTTTTGCCGTAAATAAGAAGTTTGAAACTTGTAACAAAATGATTTGAAAATGGCAATACTGCAATAACTAAGTGAAAAAGTCAATACCTCACTTAGTTGGAAGTTGGAACTAAATGCCAAAAATTTGGCTCCAAGTATTGCATAAGCTAAATTAAGCATCAAAAACCGTTCTATATTGGATAAAGATTTTGGGTGCTTTAAATTAGGGGTGACAATTCGTGTCACGTGTCGGATTCATGTCGTGTTAGAGCCGTGTCGAATTTTTTCTTCCTCAACCAGAACACAACCCGTGACACGAAAACGACTCGAACCGCGACACGAACACGACATGAACTCGTAACGGGTTGACACGACACAAACTGAAATTGACCCGCGACATGAAATTGATCCGAAATTGACATGAAATTCGGGTTGGACCCGAAATTGACACGAATTTGACATGAAATTCGGGTTGGACCTGAAATTGACCCGAAATTGACATGAAATTGACACGAAATTGACATGATATTTGACTTGAAATTGACACGGAAAAATTCGTGTCGTGTTCGGGTTCTACGGGTCCAACCTGAACACGACATGAATTTTTCTGTGTCAATTTCGGGTGACCCGAAATCGATACGACCACTATTTTTCCCAACCCGAACCCACGAATTTCGTGTCGTTTTCGATTCGTGTCATCGCGTCGCGACCCATGTTGCCACCCATACTTTAAATAAATGCCACAAAATCATGCTTCGGACTGATTTTTGCCATGTAAGAAAAAAACTCTTGTAAGAAATGTTATAGATGAAATAAAAAATATTTCTTTATCTATTTATTTTAAAATACCAATTATAATTACTAGTTAGTATTCGTGATGTAACCACCTAGGTTATCAGTTGGTTGCCAATTGATTATTGGCCATTGGTGAGTTTTTGATCGGTATCGACAGCTGTGGTGGGTCACTAGTTAATGACAACCACCTGGTTAATGATTAATAACCACTTCTGCTGGCAGGTAATCAATTGGTTACCAGCTAGTAACCATCCTTATTGGTGGATAATTGATTTGCAAAGGACTGCTCCTTCCACTCCTCTGATCTAGAGACTCGCTTCGACTCGGAGTCCGAGTCACCTTGAAACTTACGAAACCATGAAGGCAGCAGTGAGGTGCAGATCATGAAATCCTGAGGGCGCGTGTAGTGAAGCGAAGATCAGGTTAAAGGCGGCTCAGGGAAGTGGTGAGGGAGGCAACTGGCGAGCGGCGACGCGAGGAGATTTGGATCCAATGTGTTTCGAGAATGAGAGTGGGGAGAGAGAAGGGAAAGAGAGAGAATAGTGAGAGAGAGAGAGATAGGGAGAGGTATCCAGTGACGGCGGGGAGAGAAAGAGAGAGAGAGGGGGTGGGGGTGGGGGTGGAAGATTAGAGAATTTAAATAAATTATATTAATTTATCACATCATCTTGTGGCAATTTCTGCAATAATTTTTAAAGTGCGGCAAAAATCAATCCACACTTGAAAAATGTGGCATGTGGCCTAATTTACCCAATTATTTTCCTACTCAGAATGCCAAAATTTAGCACATTTAGTAAACAATAATTCAATTTGAGAAAAGAGAATTAAGTTTCCTATTTTAAATTCTGATGTTTATTTTTGTTTTTGAGAATTAAATAACAATGGTTGCACCTAAAAGTAAGGAATAAGTTTCTTGATAAAAAATGAACTTATATCTACAAAATTAAATTCCATTTCCTATAAGATACAAACAAACCTCCTTCCTTACCAAATATACCCTTGTTTTACATATATATATATATATATATATATATATATATGTTATCATCAAATGATATTTTTGTAACTATGGTAACTATATCCAATTCCTCAAATTTCTGAGTAAAGTAAACAGTGAAATATGAATTTAATTCCTCACATAACATGATTCCTTGATATATTGGTAAACATTTAATGAATTCCTGATTAGTAAATGCGTAGTTTACCTGAATTGATCCGTGTAGGGAAGACGTGAATTGATGGATTTGGGAGGAATATAGTTGAAGAGTGAGATCCATGGTTGGTGTGGCAGATTCAAACTTCTTTTCTTAAAGGAAACCACAATGACCTGTGCTACACTGCTCAAGGAGTTCCTGTGGCTTTCACTTTCACATACATTTTGGAGCCCATGAGGAAGAGCACAATGGAGATGAGCATAAGAATTGGTGGGATATAAAACCCAAAGCCCAGCTTATGTTTGATTGGACATACACAATCAGTGTCGCACCCACTATGTTGGAAAAAGCGAGGGAGAAGAAATACCAATTGAAGAAGCTGTTGATCCCCTTCTTTCCGGATTCCGTCTTTGGGTTGAATTGGTCCGCTCCGAATGCCAGTTACATGGCCGGATTCCGCTTGCTCCGAGTACTAGGAGTACGAAACCGGCTAGCAAAAACGCCGCTTGCCCTGATGTTGGCCCTTTGCATGTGTGACTTTCTCCTGTGTCACACTGAGAAGGATGCATTTTCTTGATCACTTCTGTTAGGTCTATTACAAGTGGTCCCTTTAAAAAAAAAAAAAAAAAAATTAGACCTCTGAACTAAACACGACAAAAGATTAAAAAGTGGCGTGTGAATTGTTGTGGATTGTACCAGAAAGGAAGCGATTGTGCCGAAGATTAGCGTCTTGTAACGACCAAAATAGGTGTCGCGAAGGAAAGCGCCGGGCAAGGTGGCCAAGTTGATGGTGCCATAAAAGATGGTCATGAGAGTTGTAGCAGTAATGCTCTTCATGTTGAAAACAGTTGTGAGATAGACCAAGATGTTTGGTAAGATACCAAAAATTCCTAGCCTCTCAAAAGTTTCATTTCCTAGAGATTATTATGCAGATTAGTAACCAAAAAAAATTCATGGCAAAAAAAAAAAAAAAAAAAAAATCCTCACACTTACCTAGGATAAATGGCATAGCTTTCCATCCCCTGTAGATAACATTAGAGTCCTCAGATGTAACAGTTTTCTCCTTGTCCATGGTTTCTTCCACATTCATCTTCATGTTTGAAGTTTGTTTTCTCAACTTTGTTGTCTCAAGGTATATGTATAGAGCTAAAGAGTTGGAGCCAAGATTTTCTAGTTTTTCTTTGCAGGGTTTAACGATAGAGTGTGAAAAACTACAATAGGACATGATTATGAATGATCATAATTTTCTCAAGTTCCGTTAAATTATTAATATTTTAATATGATATGACGGTTTAAGATTGTGTCCTACATTAAAAAGACAGACTACGTCACCTTTTTCTTGACCTTCATCTTACGGATTATTTAATTTATGATCCTATTCGTCTGATCGTACTGCTAAAGGACATGTTTTCCCTGTTGGTTGAAAAAAAAAAAAGGAGAGAAAGAAGAAAAAGATATTCCTTGTCACTGAAAACTGATGGTGGGGTGCACTTTTTACGTTCTTCATTTCATTATCAAGTACTAAAGGCATATTTGATTACAGTTTGGTAGAAATTATTTTTGATTTTCCAGGTACAAAAATTACTTCTAAAAGTGTCTATTTGATGATCTGTCATAAGAGTTTACTGTCAAAGATAGTGTAGTTTTTGGAGGAAAAAAAAAAACTCTAGGCTTTAAAACTTATATTATAGTTTAAATTAGACATCAAAAACTTTATTTTAATCATCTTTATTACTCATTAGTAAACTTTAAAATCTTTTTGACTTAAAAACTCTTTGAAAAATGTGAATTCCAAACACAATTACTGAAATTCTACAACTTTTGCTGATGAAAAACAAAAACCATGTCAAACAGGTCCTATTTATTTGATTAATCTGAGATGCATGTTGCATACCTACTTCGAAATTTACTTTGTTTCTCTGTTAGTGTTGGATATTGTCACAGTCATAGTCTAATAATAATAATAATAATAATAATTATTATTATTATTATTATTATTATTACTCTTTTTTTTTTTGGCCCCAATGAAATTGGTCGGGATTTAACACTTTTTCTTTTGAAAAGGAATCAGACACTTTTTTTGGTTCATATGTTTGTTGAGATCCCTTTGAAACTGCTTTAAGATAGAAATTATTATTCTATAATTAAAGAAAAAAGCATCTCTTCACCGTGAACGCTTACTTTAATTATTGTAGAAATGCAATCTGGATTTACAGGTCTTATAATATGGAATCCTTGAAAGTGTCATATTATTTTTATTTTCTTCCTAAAATTAATGTAAATGGCTCATTGTAAAAGTTGGCAAAATGTCAAAGTTGAAATGACTCATTGTAAAAGTTGGCATACACCTGCAAGATATAGGTCTTGTATCAAGTTTACGCTTTAAAGACCTCAAACTATGACTTCAACTACAAGTTTAAAAATGGCAAGGTTTCGGAGTACCGGTCGGGGACATTGCAATCCCTAAAGAACCCATCCCTAGCGATGGTCGGAGGTCGCTCAGTCACCCCCAACATTTTTAGTCAGATAGGGATTGGGAAAAAAAATTATTATTATTATTATTTAATTTACGGTACCATTTTGTTGATCTTGTTAGCTAAATGATCGCCTTAAGTGAGTAAGCTCTTTTTAGGATACTTAGCCAAAATGTCAACCGCTAGCCTAAAAATCAGCATGTGACGGAGTGGCAGTTGCTCACCTGACTTACTAATTTACCTGGATGGAGACGGGAGTAGTTTACTTGTCGAAACCTTAAAGTTGAAGTAAAGGAATTGTAAAGGGGTAGGGAAAGAAGATAACCTTTTCTGTTTTCTCTATTTATTTATTTTGATAATAACTTTTCTCTCTCTTTTTTATAAAAAAAGTATATATTATGTTATATTATATTATTTAATTTTTATAAAGGTATAATAATGCATTGTACTAAATTCAGAAGATCAATGAGGTGTTAGAAGCAAGGTAGTTGCTCATTAGAATGCCATCGCTTTTGAAGTTGCAACGCTTTGTTGTATGTTGGTACTGCATACCTTTTCCATGTTCCAACATCATTTCTTGGAAAAAAAAAAAATCTATCTTGCAGTTTTAAGCTGTCAGATTTTTATCGAGTTCTGTAAAATCTTTTCAATATTTCTTTATCATCTAATAATCGACAGTAGTAGTTTCTCTATCATAGAATGGTCCAGGATCTTATAAGCTAAAGATACCTCTACCAATTTATTATTATTATTTTTTCTAGACGGCTAGGTCACATATTAATTGCAGAAGAGCTGGAAAATTATTTCAATTTAATGAAACTTAATGCTATACAATATCATATATCAATCAATATGATACATGATATATATATATATATATATATTTATGTTTTTTAATATCCTACCAAAAAAATTCCCTCTCATTTTAAAGAGTTAGGGATTCAAACTTTGGACTGAAAATTGATAAAAAGCGGGTGGCAACTCATAAGAATGAAGTTAGCATAACTTTTACATAGCCTTGCGTATTAAACAAGAGCCTTCACAGATTGCACATCTTTCATAACAACTCTGGTGCCACTGCCGGTGTTTCCTCTGTACTAGTGCCACTTACAAAATAGCCCGGCTGGTTGATCTCATCTGCAGCAACTGAGTAATAAAAACAATCTTCCGTTATATATTTTATATACTCGGGGCTCATGGTTTTGCTTGTAGTACCAACTTTAATCTCAATCTTTAAGTACCAGTCTATGTAATATGTGAGTTGTTGTTTTCTTATTAATAAATGTTTAGAGGATTGCCACATCTATTGATTATATCAATCAATGAAAAGATAGCAGTTGACTACAACATAAGTTGGCACTCAAAACTTGAGATTAATAAGATTCTCAGTTTGCCAATTCCGTCTTCCAGATCCGAATTTCGGTTATGAACTACTGAAACCAAGAAGGTATCCAAGTAATTTTTGACACGACAATGCCAATTTACTAGATTGATGAAGAATATTACTTGAAATTATTAGATATATTGATGGAGAACACTAGAATATTCGAATTAAAATCGATTGTTAGTTACCAGGACATATTATTTTTTTAGTATTAAATTTTAAATAAAGATTATGTTTATATTTTAGGATAATTTAGGATGTTTAGAATTAAGTTAAGTTTATTTTTTTTGTCTGTTTAGTTCTCTCTAAATAGATCATTGATTGTCATTTTATTCAGAATGTAGACTGAGTACTGGATTATTATTTTGTTTGCAATTTTTACAGGATGAAACTCTAGCATTCTTCTCTCTTTTCCTTTCTCTTTTGTATTGGGTAATTCTCACAGAAAGAACGACTATTTCTCCTCAAATAATTTCCGCAAATTGCTTCTTGTTTCTAGAACTTGATCATGTGGGCAATCACAATTAATGATTCAAATAATACTAATAATGTTAATCGGGTACCAAACCACGACAGTATAGGGCCATAAGAAGTTGGAGATAAGGTTCATCTTTCTTTTGCATAAGAAGTTGTAATGATCTTATCCACATATTAGCTCTTATTTTTTATTTTTTATTTTTCAAAATAGCAGAACAACTTGCATCAAGGAGCTTAAATGTAGTTATACCACATCCTGGCACGTTTAGTACTATATAAAAATTTTTGAAACATGAACTTAATGAAAATAAATGAAAAGAGGACTAAGTCCCTGCTCAGAGCAACAACTCCAAAACTTCTAAATCTATATTCCACTTCCTCTCTCTCCATTCAAAAAACTCAAACTTCAAAAGTCCATAAGTTTCTTATTTTAAGTTGAAATAAGATGAAAATTTTTTTTATCACACAAAAAAATGAGTTGAATGAAATAAGATCTATATTGCAATTAATGATTCAAAATAATACTAATAATGTTAATCTGGGTACCAAACCATGACAGTGTAGGGCCAGTTTGGTATTCTTTTGAAATATTTGAAAGTCCTTTGCACATAATACAATGCAAGTAATATATTCAGTAAAAGTACTTTACACAAATACTAATACATTTTTACAGTAATTTAAAGAAGCTGGAATCTTTAACTCTTGCTTACTAATTATGATTCTACTTCTCCTTCATTATAACTTGGTTCCAATATCCAAACTAAACATGGAACTACAAGGTTATAATCACCCGCATTTTCTAGTTCAAAACCTTGGCTATTAATTAAAATAACCCACCCGTACCGATCAAGATTAAAAGGGGTTAGTCATGGCTGCTTTAGCGATTTCAGACGCCTCTTCTCGACTGCAGCCACAAATTTCTACAATACACGTCAAGGTTTTAACATAAAATTTTGAGTGCATGAATGAAAACAACGTCAAGAATGTGGAAATTGGCAGCTCCCCAAACCCGACCTGGGTTAGATCCCACTTAGGCAACGAGTGTGAAAGAAACCATCGTTTGTATTGGACTTCGTCCTTCAATCTTAGCCCTCTACATATATCAGGAGACAATGACAATATGGAAACTACCTATCTGCCGAAGGTTAAGGCAAGGTGGTATCCATAGAAGAATATGTTGGCTCGACAATTGGTTTCCCTTTTCCTATATTGAATTGGTCATATGGCCTTATTCCATTAGCTCCCCGCGACCATTAGTCCGTCGGCTTAGCAAAATTGCCATTTTCCATCGTTGGGTCCATACACCTGCCAACTTCACTGTTTCATAGAAGGATTGTGGGAATAAGCCCAATGTCATTCAGTTACCGCCTTGGTGAGCGAAATTGTTGGTAATATTCCCTTAAAAAAGAAACATTAAATCAAAGAAATACAAGAAGATGGATACTTTCTTATCAATTTTCATAACTCAAAATGGAAAAAAGAAAAATGAATTTTATAACCTCACAAAGAAATGAATTCAATATACAAGAAAGCCAATGGATTAGTACTAATTAAAGAGCAAATGAATTTTAACTATCTGCCCACTTCATTATTAATTCCTCTTGGCTGCCACTAGGTAAGTTTATTCTCAGGTTTATACAAGGATGGCAATAGGTTAGAGACAAAAAGGAAAAGAAATTAGCTTAAATTGCCAAAAATGGAAACTAAAGTGATTCCTTTGTGCCATCTTTGCAGCAAATGGTGGGATGCTCTATAATTCAAGCCTTCCGGTTTTCGTCACCATGCAAAACACTTACTATATTTTCAGCTTCAGACTTGAAATTTAGTAGTCTTAATCTGAAAAGGACTATCGCAATTCAAATGTGTTTGTCGTCACTTAAACTGGATTCTTTATTTGTTTGTTTATTTTAATCTAGCAGTCTTAATCTGAAAAGGACATCGCCTTCATTTTTGTTTTGCGATGGTTGTTCATGTGTAATGATGAACTTGTTTTCGTCGCTAGGTTCTTGATTTTGTTGTGTTGTGCTTGGTTAAATCCACTAATAATGGCAGTGGTTTTCCCACCGTCTAAGCTGAATTTTTGTCCCCCAAATCTGTGTCTTGGTTGTGTGTTTATTTTGTTAGATTTGTTTCTATACGAAGTGGGTGGTGGCCTTGGTGCTCTCGATTGATCAGAAATCTCCAACGATTTGAGAGGTGCTGTCAAAGAGCCTTATGTGTGCTTCAATCTTGGTGTGCCATTGTGCTTTCCCATAATCGGGACTCGGTACACATTTTATTCTTTCCCTTTAAGCATTATCAATTTCACTCATAGATTCGATGTCAATTAGGGATAAACCTCCTTATATCACGGGGTCATTTGAATCGTTATTGGTGTTTGTTTCTTCCTTTTAGTTTGAATGCAATTTCACTTTAAAAAAAAAAAAAAAGAACATGAATAAAGAAAAAGCTAATGTCACCAACTTCGGTTTTAAGGCGTGACAGTTTCTAGCATAAGTTTTTTTAGGGAGTGAACAGAACCAAAAAAATAAAAAAAAGTTTTTAAGTACTCATTTAATTTGATATAACATTACATGACCTTTGCATTAAACAATAAGGCATGAGAGATTGCTATTGGATTACAAAATAATAATGTCAATTCTCAACCTCAATGGAATTACTTGTATTCCCTTTGTATTTATACCATTATGCACAAAACATAAAATACCCTAAATTTGTCACCTGCAGACCAGCAACCAAGTAATAAAAAAAATCCAGTCTTCCCTTGTTAAGATCCTCAGCCAGCCAACCTCTGCAGATTCAGTAGTTTTGGTCATGTTGTGAACTATTGAAACCAACAAGCTACTCAAGTGGTTCGAAACTCCAAGACCAATGTAAAGAAAAGAGCCGCTTATGCTTCTCATGTTCTCTGGGAATTGGTTGTAGTACCACTCAATATGTGAAATTATAGTCAATGCCTCAGAAAGTCCCATCACTGTCATCTGAGGCACCAGCCAAAGCCCGAAACCGGAGATATTCCTCCTCTTCCGGGTTCTATTCCGATAGGCCTCGTTAGAGCTAGAGTTGTTCTCCTCTCCTCAACTAGGCCAGACATCAGCATGGACACGGCGGATAGGACCATCCCAGAGGCCATCTTTCGTAGGAGGGTTATGCCGGTCTCTATTCCGGTGATTCTCCAGAGCGTTGGCCTGATGATCTGGTCGTAGATAGGTATCCAAATGGTGACGCTGATCATGATGAAGATCGAGTTACTTGCAGGTGGGACTGTGAATTTGGTGCGGCCAAAGCGCCTTTCGGATTGGAGGGCTTGGAAAACTGAAAAAGTCTGCAGCTGGGTCATTGCAATGTAGTTTATAGTGGCTGTGGTCCATATGGGAACCACCCTGATTAGGCATTTCACTTCCTCAACTTATTGCGTACTGCTTAATCTCCATGGATTGGCTGCTGAGCCGTCTAGTTTTATTGCGTCTTCTGGGCCAATTATTGCAGCTTTATCTAGAAATCGAAAGAAAAGTAAAATTTATTTATGATTAAATTGAGTTGTTGAATGCATAAAAGCTCTATATTAAGTAACTTTAAAAGAAAAATGCTATCTGGGTTAATGTTCGTCTTTCTTTTGCATAAGAAGTTGTAATGATCTTATCCACATATTAGGTCGTTTAAATTTTTTTTTTTTTTTCAAAAATAGCAGAACAACTAGCAACAAGGAGCTTAAATGTAGTTATAGTTCATCTCAACATAGTTGAGACGTTCAGTACTATATGCTTCAAGACCAACCCATTGTGAGATGAACTAGAAACATTCACAGAATCTTTAGAAGCTTCAAGACTAACCACCAAATAAAGATTATCCACTTGGGCCATAGGATCCTCAATAGGTAACGCTTCAAGAGCTAGAACATAGTCTACAACACCTTCATCTTTGGCATTGTACTCCTCACCAAAATCCAACGTTGATGAAGAATTCAATAGGCAATGCTTCAAGGATCGTTATGCATAATATCACGAATGAACTCCTTCATACAAGAATCTATCACTTCTATCCGGTTGCAAGTGGACCTTTCCTCCGGAAACTTTGATGTATGGTAGATGTTGAACTTGACCTCTTCATCATTAACCCGAAGTGTCAAATTCCCACTATGCACATCAATCAAAGCTCTCCCGGTAGCAAGAAATGGTAGACCAAGAATTATTGGGATTTCGTGGTCTTCCTCCATGTCAAGAACAACAAAATCCACCGGAAAGATGAACTTATCAACTTTGACCAACACATCTTCAATGACTCCCCTAGATAGGTGAGAGAACGATCCGCCATTTGCAAAGAAATGGTAGTTGGCTTGACTTCACCGAGTCCCAATTTCCGGAAAACAGAGAGTGGCATAAGATTGATACTTGCACCAATATCACACAAGGCCTTCTCGAACGTAGAGCTACCAATAGTGCATGGAATATTAAAGCTTTCGGGATCCTTCTTGAAGAATCACACTACATTCCTCTGTGAGCTTCACTATCTCATAATCTTCCAACTTCCGCTTCCTCGACATAATATCCTTCATGAACTTTGCATAGTTTCAGCATTTGCTCCAATGCGTCGCAAAAGGAATATTGATGTGAATTTTCTTGAAAGTTTCAAGAAACTTGGAAAATTGGGTATCCAACTTCTTCTTTTGGAACCATTGAGGGAATAATAATGGGGAAGCAATGACTGGGGATTATCCAGAAAAGAGATAGAATTGGGCTTCTTAGTCTCTTTTTGTTGCTCTTCTGCAGCTTCATCTTATTTAGGGGCTTCCCGAGGTTTGGGAGGTTCAACATCTTTTCCGCTCCTCAAAGTGATAGCCTTGCAATGGTCCTTAGGATTAGTCTCTGTATCACTTGGAAATTTGCCGGATGATTGGCCTTTCATGGTGCGTGCAAGTTGCCCGATTTGAACCTTAAGAGACTTCATAGTTGACTCCATATTACTACAATGTGTCTCTATATTAGCAAGTTTTGCCTTATCTTTGTTCAATCTTCCTCTAGTCTCAACAATAAAAGTACTCAAGAGGTCTTCCAATGATGGCTTCTTCTCGGCAATTGGTTGTTGAAATCCCGGTGCTGGTTGTAGAGCATTTCTAGGGTTACTATAAGAGAAGTTCTCATGGTTGCAAAGTCCCAGATGGTAGTGAGTAGGTAAATTGTTGGGATGGTAATTATAGTTCCGGTTGTTCACAAAGTTAACTTGCTCTTGATCAATTCCATCACCAACATGAGAAGTATTAGCAACCATCGATGATTCTTGACTTAATGAAGCTTCTCTAGTAGTCAATGCCGAACTTTGATTAGACAAGGCCGAAACTTGTGCAGCAAGAGAAACCAATGGGTCTACTTCGTAATTCCGGCAACTTTCTTTGTTGAAGACCTCTCATTAGGCCATTGAGAGTTATTGGATGCCATCTCTCCAACATTTGTTGAGCTTCCTCGGCGGTTTTTGACAACAAAGTACCATTAGCCGCTGCATCAACAATGGTTCTTGTTTGGCTATTCAACCCCTTGTAGAATAATTGGATTTGAAACCAATCTTGATACCCATGTTACGGACACCTCCGAATGAGGTCCTTGAACTGCTCCCATACTTCATAGAGGGGCTCGAAATCCAATTGCTGAAATAGAGCAATCTCTCCATGCAATTGCAATGTCTTTGATGGTGGAAAGAACTTGATGAGGAACCGTTGAGCCAAGTCCTCCCAAGTGGTGATACTTCTGCCTTGCATCGATTGTAACCAACTACTCGCTTGATCCCTAAGAGAGAATGGGAACAAGCGCAAGTGCATGGCATCCTCCGAAACATCAATCATCTTCACGGTATCACAAATCTCCAAGAAAGTCCCTAAATGAACATTCGGGTCCTCATGTGATAATCCCCATATTGATTTTGTTGTATCATGCTGATAAGAGCCGACTTCAACTCGAAGTTGTTAGCATTGATAGCTTGCCTTTGGATTCCCGAATAGTTGTCATTCACAATGGGCTTGAAATAGTCCCTCAAAGCCCATTGTTGATTATTATTGTTTTCTCGATCACCCATAACTTGAGCCTTGTTATTCTTATTTCACTTCCTTATCTTCCAAAGAGTCCTTTTCGATTTTCGGATCAAGTGGTACTAGAGTTGGATTTTGAGCTCTTCCCATGAACTATCACAAACACAAATTTAACAAGCTTAAAACAATTAAAATAAAAGAAATGCCTAAATTAAAACCGAACCACTTGGTTGTAGTATTAGCTAGATTTAACAAAATTTTCAATCCCCGGCAACGGTACCAAAAACTTGTTGCGTGTTTATCTTCGTGTGTGCTCGCAAGTGAACAAATCGCCACAAGTAATAAAGTGACAAAATGTTGAGAATCGTCCCACAGAGATTGAAATTAAGAAAAACTAAGTACTACAATTAAAATGACTCAATTTTATCTAAGCTAACGAAATTAAGGGGATTTGAAACAAGTAACTAAAGTAGACAATTAAATTAAACAAAGATTAAGCAAAATAAAAGCAATCGAAAATGTGGATTAAAGGGAACTCGATGGTGTGTAAGGCTAGGGGGTTTTGATTTCACTTGACTTAACTTTGCCTCTCCAATTCAATGCTTGTTAATCAAATTCATTCAAATCATTAATCGTAGGTAACAAATTTTAATTTCACTCCTTTTCCGAGTGTCAAGTAAAATAATATGCAAAAAATAATCAAATTATTATCCCTATTAACTAAACCAATTAAGCACTCATTAAGCAACCCTACTCTAGTGATTACCCAAGTTATATTAGCTTCCCGAACTCAATATTACTATGGGTTGTGCTTCCCATGTTTCAACATATGAAAGTAACTCTCTTGAGCACAAATTCACACATCTAATAGCTCTAATTTAATGGTAAATAAAATTAGGAATAAGCAAAGAGAAACACAAACAATTTGGAATGGGATTCAATGAACAAGCATTAAATTTATCATAACAAAGTCATCATCAAGCTACATTATACCCTTTAGCTTAGAAAGTTAGCCAGACATCAAAATTCTCAAATCCAAAACAAAATCTGAAACAAACATCAAACCCATATTCAAACATGAAATTGAAGAGTAAATGCAAGTTAAGAGCTACAAAGAGGGAAAAGAGTAGAAAGAAGAAGAACTAGTTGAAGAACAAGCTCCCAAGTCTTCAATCTCCTTGAATCTCTAAGAAAACCCTCAAACCCTAGAAATCTTCTCTCCTTTTTTCGTTTCAGGTTCTGGGTCCTCTTTCCCCAAAAACTCCCTTTTTTGCACACTTCTCTTCTTTTGTTCGTGGGAGCTTCAGGCGGAGAGAAGGCGCGTGCTGGTTGCCTTAGAACGTGTAGCCGCGCGCTTGGAGGTTGAGAGGGGCGTGCCTAGAGTGCTCTGGCGTGCTCTAGTTGGGTCGTGCGTTGGTAGGCATGTGGACTGGTGGGCATGCGCGCTGGTGGGCATGCACCCTTAGAGGCGCATGGGTTGGTGGGCATTCACGCTGGTGGGTGTGTGCCCTTAGAGGCGCAACTGCGCCTCCGTTGTGGGCTAAATCTTGATTGTCATCTCCTTTTCTTCCAAAATCCAATTTTTCTTTGTTTATTTGAAACACTCACAAACACACCAACCAAAAAAATAACTTAAAGATTTTGCAAATTATCCAATTTTAGGACATTAAATAAGTGAGCAAAAGCTCACTTATCAATTATCCCTCTAGATTGCAATCAAACTGAATTTGTCACGTCATTCCCAATACGAGTCAAATTCCAAAAGTCTTCAAGTCACGATTTGCTTCAACATGTAACATAGTTGTTGTAATACTTTTCAACCCAACCTACACTTAAATTCCCAAAATGTTTTTTTTTTTTTTTTTGGGTTGTCTTAAATCGCCACAAATGCCAATGTTAAAAACCTAACAATCTCCCCCTTGGCATTTTTGGCTCAAAACGAAAACACTAAACATAAAACATAATCACATACTCCAGTGTTCCAAAAACAACTAATTACATCAAAACCAAAACCAAAAACTACCACAAACTAAAAACTATTAAAACTCCCCATGTTTTCCTACTCCTCCTTTTCAAATCAATAAATGCCAACGATTGCACAAAAATCAGAGGAGACTTGTCAATCTATGCTGGCAGATTCTTCTTTATCTGAAACTTGTTCTTCATCATCACAAGCTCCGAGAATAGTTTCTATCTCCTTCTCTCATTGTTCAATATGATTTTTTTGCTATTGAAGAAACTTTAATTCCTCTTTCAGAAGCTTCATTATCACCTTGTGCCAAGCTTTGTTTGTCAAAAGAACTGGTTCCTCCCCTATCTCACTACATTTTCTGGATCTTGTTCAAAGTCCCTTCCTTGAAGATCCATCACATGAGTATCTGAGAGAAGCTTCTTTGACACTTTCAATGGTTTTGAAATACTATGCAAGGCATCTAAGAATTGTTTAATTTCCTTTTGAGACGTTAGTAGTTTATAGATAAGAGAGGGAAAAGACAACTTGGTCCTTTTTTTTTTTTTTTTTTTTTTTCTGCATATTGGGATATAGTCTTGTTGAAATTGTACTTAAAGTTAGCCAGTAATTTTAGGGATTGTATAAGTTATTTTTGGTATGTTTTTTAATAAGGAGAAGCTGGCTTTATATGACCAAATCCCACAGTTGTCTTTCCTGATTTTGGGGAAGATTTCTTTCCCTTTCTTGGCTTGATTGTATCTAGGTTTATGGTCTACAGATTGCAACCATGGCCTATTTATTTGGCTTGTAAGTTTCATTCCAGAGATAAGAAGTTTATTTTCTTTCTCAGAAATTTTTCATGGTATCAGAGCCTTGGTTCTGAAATCAATTCTTTTTCCATGACTAAATACGGCATGGCTATTAAGAGACAAAGCTTTGCCTCTGAGGTTACCTCTAATCCATAAATTATCCCAGCTGCAAGCAATCCTGGAGGAACTGAAGGCACATCCCTTCTCACCTGTCACAAACTCAATGGGTACAACTACCTTCAATGGTCACAATCCGTGATGATGTTTATCTGCAGAAAAGGCAAGGATAAGTATCTCACAGGTGAAATGATAATACCAGAGAGAAATAATCCCAAGTTTCGAACATGGAAAATGGAGAATCACATGGTGATGTCGTGGTTGATCAATTCAATGACTAACGAGATAGGAGAAAATTTTCTCTTGTATGGGACAGCAAAGGAAATCTGGGATGCAGCAAGAGAGACATATTTGAGTTCTGAAAATACATCAGAACTATTCGAGATTAGCTGCGTTGCATGATCTATGCCAAGGAGATCTCACGATAACCCAATACTTCAACACTCTTACTTGTCATTGGCAGCACCTTGATATGTTTGAAGTTTACTCCTGGAAATGCCCAGAAGACACAGCCCTGTATAGAAGAATTTTGGAGCAGAAAGGGACGTTCAAATTCCTTCTTGGTCTCAACAAAAATCTGGATGAAGTTCGAAGGAGAGTGATGGGAGCCAAGCCTCTTCCGAACCTTAGAGAAGCTTTTTCAGAAGTTAGACGTGAAGAAAGCAGAAAGAAGGTAATGATCGGATCTCAAAACTCAACCCCAATATTGGAAGGATCTGCACTTGCCACCCGCTGACCTCCAACCAACAACAACGACAGTCAACAGAGAAGAAGGAGACCCTGGTGTGACCATTGCCGCAAGCCAGGACATCTTAGAGAAAATTGTTGGAAAATACATGGCAAACACGCTGATTGGAAGCCATCAAGACAAAGAAATGACAAAGAAGGACGTGCTAATGTTGCTGCCACTTCAGATGAAAACCAAGACAAGCCCTCCAACCCACCAATCGAGACAAGTCCTTTCACCAAAGAACAACTCGAGGTTTTACAAAACTTTTTAGCCAGAATTCTCTTTCTCAGTCAAGTACTTCAGTCTCTGGATCCAGCATGTTAGCACAAAAAGGTACTTTCTCACAAGCCCTTATAGTTAATAAAAGGTATTCAAGCTCGTGGATCATCGACTCTGGAGCATCGGATCACATTATGGGAGATGCATCTATTTTTCACGAGTACAATTGGTGCAATGAGAATTATACAGTTCGGATTGTTGATGGATCTCTATCCAAAGTTGAGGGAACCGGCCTAATCAAAATTTCAAAGGACTTAACCCTAAATTCTGTTCTTCATGTTCCTAACCTGGATTGTAATTTACTCTCAATTAGTAAATTGACTCGTGACCTTAATTGTGTTGCTAAATTCTTTCCAAACTTGTGTGTATTTCAGGATTTGGATTCGGGGAGGAGGATTGGCAATGCTAAAATGTGTTCAGGACTCTATCTCCTGAAGGATGATACTCCTCTAAGAAGACAAGCTCAAAATGCAATTTGTGTATCACCTAAGGGTCAGTGAACTTTAACTTCTTGTGTCAATAAAGATAGTGAGATTATTTTATGGCACTATCAACTTGGTCATCCAAATTTTATGTATCTTGAAAAACTATTTCCTTCTTTATTTATCAATAAAAATTCAAAGTCTTTCAGTTGTGAAATTTGTCAATTCTCCAAACACACTCATAGTAGTTATCCCAGCATATCATATAAGCCATCCCGTCCATTTGTCATGATTCACAGTGCTGTGTGGGGTCCTTCAAGAGTAAAAAACATAACAGGAACTTGTTGGTTTGTGTCATTCAGTGATGATCACACTAGATTGACCTGGTTATTCCTTATGAAAGAAAAATCTGAAGTGGGCCAAATTTTTCAAAACTTCAACTCCATGATAAAAACACAATTCCAAACCAAGATTCAAATCTTAAAAACCGATAATGCCAAAGAGTGCTTCGAATCTATTCTTGGCTCTTATCTTTTGAGTCAAGGCATTGTTCACATAAGTTCCTGTGTTGACACTCCACAACAGAACGGAGTTGCAGAAAGGAAAATAGACACTTGTTAGAGGTAGCTAGATCTCTCATGTTCTCGACTCATGTTCGAAAACGTTTTTGGGGAGAATCTATCCTTTCTGCTGCGTATCTCATCAATAGAATGCCTTCCAGAGTCCTCAAATTCCAAACTCCTTGTCGTGTCCTCCTCCAGCCCTTTCCACAAAACAAAATAATCTTTTCATTAAATCCTAAAATATTTGAATGCTCTGCTTTTGTGCACATACACCAACAACATCGCAGCAAACTAGACTCAAAGTCCATCAAATGTATCTTTCTTGGGTACTCTCCAACCCAAAAAGGTTACAAGTGCTATTTCCCATCACCAAAAAGTTCTATACCTTAATGGATGTAACATTTTTTGAACATCAATCCTATTATCCCAAATCTGAAATTCAGGGGGAGAACTTGCAAGAATATCAACTTTGGGATAATTTTGGCATTGAATCTGATATTCAACCCATTCAACCCAGGGGCACTTCACAATCATCCCAAATCACTCCAGCCAATTACCATACTCCTCAAAATTCCATTCCTGAGCAAACTCAGCCTCGTATAGCCCCGTTCAATCCCTTGTTCATAATAATCATCCCGAATCAATACAAATTCCAAATCATGAGCTTCGTGTCTATGCTAGGAGGAAAAGACCCGAAAAGGAGATAGAGCACTCAATACCTCTTACTCTTGGCCAAAATTCTAAACCAAGTCCAAACTCTGCTCAAATACACTCAGGTACGAAACTTACTGATCTTGAGAATACTACACCTATTATTGATGATTCATATATTCCAATTGCTCTAAGAAAGGGTGTTAGATCCTGCACAAGTCATCCCATCAGCAGATTTGTTTCATATGAGAAGCTGTCACCATCTTATCATGCATTTGTTTCAGCTCTTGATAATGTACAGGTTCCTAACTCTATTCAGGAGGCTCTCAAAAACTCAGAATGGAGTAAGGCAGTTAGTGAGGAAGTTAGTGCATTAGAGAAAAATGGCACATGGATAATTTCTGAACTTCCACCTGGAAAAAAAGCCAGTTGGCTGCAAGTGGATCTTTACTATCAAACATAAGGCTGACGCAGTATTGAGAGGTTAAAAGCCCGTCTTGTTGCAAAAGGGTTTACTCAGTCTTATGGAATAGACTATCAGGAAACATTTGCTCCAATGGCCAAACTCAACACCTTCAGAATTCTCCTATCCTTTGCAGCTAATCTAGATTGGCTGTTACTTCAACTAATGTCAAGAATGCATTCCTGAATGGCGACTTGGAAGAAGAAGTATACATTGAGATCCCACCAGGCCTGGAAATGTCCTCCAACTGCAACAAAGTGTGTAAATTGAGAAAATCACTATACGGACTCGAGCAATCTCCTCGGGCATGGTTTAATAGGTTTGCCAAGACTATAGTTCGTTATGGATACCACCAATGTCAGGCAGATCACACGTTGTTTGTGAATATCTCTCTAGAAAAGAAGCTGGCGATACTGATTGTATACGTTGATGACATCATTCTAACTGGAGACTATGAGGAGGAACTAGTGAGATTGAAGACTCTCTTAGCCAAGGAATTCGAAATCAAAGACCTCAGCTATCTTAGATACTTTCTTGGCATGGAGGTGGCACGATCTCAGAAGGGTATATTCGTCTCTCAATGAAAGTATGTTCTGGATCTTCTAAAAGAAACAGGTATGCTTGGATGTAAACCTGCAGATACTCCAATGGATCCAACCAAGAAGATAGGAGCTGGAACAGATAGTGCACCAGTTGACAAGGGAAGACATTAGAGACTTGTAGGACGACTTATCTACCTCTCACACACTCGACCTGATATTGGCTTCTCTGTTAGTGTTGTGAGTCAGTTTATGAACAACCCAACAGAAGAACATATGGAAGCAATAAATAGAATCTTGAGGTATCTTAAGATGACTCCTGGTAAACATCTTCTATACAAGAAGAGTGACAATAGAAATGTCGAAGTCTTCTCAGATGCAGATTGGGCAGGAGATATTATAGACAGGCGATCGACATCTGGATACTATTCCTATGTTTAGGGAAATCTTGTGACTTGGAGAAGCAAAAACAATCTGTTGTCTCAAGAAGCAGTGCAGAAGCCGAGTTTAGAGCTCTGGCTCTAGGAATTTGTGAACGAATGTGGATATAGAGATTGCTTGGGGAGCTGGGAAAGGAATTGAAGAGTCCTATCAAGATGTTTTGCGATAATCAAGCTGCCATAAGTATCGCAAAGAATCCTGTTCATCATGACAGGACAAAACACATTGAGATAGATCGACGTTTCATTTCTGAAAAAATTGAGAAGGAAATTGTTCAACTAGCTTATATCCCTACAAAATCTCAAACGGCAAACATACTCACTAAAGCTCTTCCAAGAACTAACTTTGAAGAGCTGAGTCACAAGCTGTGTATGTACAACATCTACAACCCAGCTTGAGGGGGAGTGTTGAAATTGTACTCGAAGTTAGTCAGTAGTTTTGGGATTGTATAAGTTATTTTTGGTATGTTTTTTAATAAGTAGAATCTGGTTTTATATGACTAGATCCCACAGTTGTCTTTCCTGATTTTGGGGAAGATTTCTTTCCCTTTCTTGGCTTGATTGTATCCGGGTTTATGGTCTGCAGATTGCAACCATGGCCTATTTATTTAGCTTGTAAGTTTCATTCCAGAGAATAAAAAGTTTATTTTCTCTCTCAGAAATTTTTCAAGTCTCAAATATATGCCTTCCCCTATCAAACTTCATCCTTGTCTCCACTGCATAAAGAAGAATGCACAATTCCTTGGTGACAATAATTGTATGCTTAGTGGGCAACCAATTTGTGATAGCAATCTTGTGCAATAATAAGTATTTAACAGTTAATGTAGAAGCAGACACACAATGAGGATTTATCCATCTATTTTTCACTCCTCCAGTCAAAGCAGATACCGCATTATCTATCTCAATAACTTGATCTAAATCTCGAGCCTTTTCAGAACTTACCTCAGGAAGACCATAGAAATCTCGAATTGAAGAGGGTGAAAAATAAAAAATATGTCCTCGAACAAAAACTTTTAAATATTTAGCAGAGGATGAATTGCTCATATCGGTGACACATTAGCATAAAACTCATGAACAATTTCACTTGAAAAGCACTTAGCATTCACTTGCAAAGCACTTAGCACTACACATAGTCTCAGACAAACCTCTTTCTTCCAAAAGTCGAGTAGTCCCTACTTCCTCTTTGATGAGGACATGGCTAGCATAAGAGCATGGAATGCGGATCTAATTCAAGTTTCTATTAGACTGGTTACAAGAGCACGAGCAAAGAAATTCCAAAATGAGTTAAATGGACTGATTCGAGGGATTTGGGCTCAAATATGCACGTGGAGGCCTATTGAGGGAGATGAACATGTGGACCAGCCCTTAACAAGCATGATTCAAGTTCAAGAAAGTCAATAGGAGAATCTGTGCTAACTTTCCTTTCCCAGCACCTCTTCTGGTTTCAAGCCATAACAAGTCAAGCCACAACAAAAGGAAAGAGATTTGTCAATAAAGGTTGAATTATTATTCACTTTCCTTAATTGGATTTGGGCGCATTTGTTGGGAAGGAAATCTGATTTGGACGCATTGGCTACTTTCTAGTTTCCTATTTTAGTTCTACTTTCCTAATTTAGTTATTTGACTGTTTTCTTTTCCTTATTAGCATGTAATAAGTTGAAAATTAAGGGATTAAAGTTAGGATTGTTTTCCCTTAATTGAAGATGAAATTAGGTGGATATTTGAACTTTCCTTTAAGTTTTTTGGGCAAGTTTCCTTAGACATTAGGCTTGAAAATTCGTGGCCTTGGTTTTATAAATTGTACCTCTTTCATGGAATAAGACAGATCATTAATCAGAAAATTGTGAGAATTCTTTCTCTCTAGTTCTTTGAAGAACTATTCGAACTTATCGGGATTTTTTTTGTGGCGTTCATCGACTTATCAATCAACCCTTCCATGGTTGATTGTGACATCATCATCATACCAAAGTTCTTACCTCTTATAGGTAATGGGTCGCGGTTTCTTCAATTCGAACCTGTTCATAGAAACAATCTTAGAGATTTCTTCAAATACAGGTTTCGTCACATAGTTGGCGTGATTTGTATCACTCTTGACTTTTGTCATCAATCATCCTTTTGCACAAGATTTTCTTTTCAAACACCAATTTCCAGAATTTCTAATTATTTATAGTGTAAAACTTAGGTGAGTAGGCTTGAGGAAGAACATATTGTTGGCAAAAACGGATTCGATATCAGAGTTACGGCGTAGTGGAAGTTTTAAAATTTTTATGCTGATTTAGAAAAGAAGCTCATGATGCATATAACAGTAAATTAAATACATGATCAAATGTACCTTGTTTCTTAGATTCCGGAATTGCTAGAGTATCGACCAACGTGTCTTTTCTACTATTCTCAAATCCCCACGTCTCAGAATGTGTGTGGGCACACATCCTATGAATCCAAGCGACCGGTAATTCTTTCAAAGTCTAGATCCCACGTTTTCAATCCCGATGTACCTCGTTGAGAATTCGATCCGAGTTCGTTCTTTAAAACTAGAAAACAGGAACCGGTAAATCTTCTATGAAAAATATCACTCGGCTTAACCTTCCTCACAGCTTTGATTCAATGAAAATTTCTCTCTTTTTCTCACACCCAAGAAGGACGAATTTTCTTAAGCACATTTCTTAAGCACAAAAAACTAGTTTTTTGTGTTTTCTTTCTCGCCCAAAACCATCCACTTTGAGTATAAGATGATGGATGGTTGTTTTTCAAGAGCCCCAAGCCTTTATATAATACTCCAATCATTTTTTAAAAATATCTCCTACTTGAAAATAATTAATAATTATTTTTCTGGATAATCTTTTGAACCAAATGATCATTATTCAAATTTCAGGCTAGGTTCGTCAAACCTTATAGACGGTTTTTTGCTAGGAGAAACTCAAAAAATTCGTGCTCCACCTAATGTGAAAATTGATTGGTGGTTCAAATTTAAATCAAGAATCTAGACTAGTCAAAAAGTCCTAATCTTATCTAGATTCAAACTCCTTTTAAACTTTTGAATTTAAATAAGATTTTTTTATTTGAATTTAAATAAATATTTTCCACAAACATTATCTATATTTAATTAATTTAAATAAATGAAATATTTTATATTTCCAAGAAAATCTATCAAATAAGCTCCATTAGTTAAGTCAATTAATAATTTAATATTTGTAATATATTTAAATAATTTTGAAATAAAATCTTCTTCCCTTCATCCATTAAAAGACCGTGCCCTATTAATTAGGAGAGAAAAATTTTGTTTTTTAAAAATTAAATAATTCAAACACATTCTTATTTCCAAAATTCAATTAACCAAAATAATTAACAAGTAATTATTTTATTTACAACCAATCATATGTTGACAAATCACATTATTTGTTTACATTAATTCATGTGTCCAATCCTTTTTCGGGATTGCATGTTAGAGAGTACCATGTCTTAATAGATATTATTAAATTTCTATTTAATTTACCATTCTCATTAGAAACGAATCCCAAGACGCTTCGTGGAACTATATGAACCAGTAGAGGGACCCGATAGAAATATGTAAAGAGGCTCCTATAATTGTAAAAAATTAATCTCGGATTTATTATTTATCAATTATCAACATCAGGACTATTCCATTAAAAGTCTAAAGTTGAACTCCCATTTACATATTGTATTATGAAAGCTCTCTAACGCAGTGCTTCTTCTATGATTTCTTCATCGCTTGCTTTATCCCCATATGTTATCAATGATTGAATTAAGAATTTTTCTATTTTACCTTTCAATCATTTTAACTTAAAGTTCCATTATTCTCCATTGAAAAAACCACCAATTGTAAAGCCATACAATTGGTAAACCATCAGAGAACACAAAGTAAACTAATGGCCAAGATCTTGTTATATTATCTTTCAATTCCCGAATAATGCCTTTAAGTAGGTAACATATACTATGGTTAAGATAGCCATGGATTCCATATCTATGAATCTTGATTTCTCCATCCATCATACACCCAAAGCACAAGTATATTAACTATCAATTATCAGTGTCTCATTTATAGTGGATCAAAGTACATAAGTCATGGATGAAAACTCAAGTATTCATTTCAGGATTAATATTAATGCAGGATGATAATCAAAGCATCATTGATTCTTATAAACGGAATTACTAAACTGGATCAATTAACACCTTAGGTCCAGTCCAATGTCATGCCTCAATGCTGGTATGCATTAAAGTTTCTACTCGGAATCTATCCGATGGTCAAGACAAACCATCCCTCCAAGAAAGTAGACAACCTTTACAATTTTATCAGGAATAAGATCTCCAAATCTTATTCCATTGATTGCGGACCATTTATTTAGATTGTTATTAAATTACCACGTCTTCTATGTGTACCTCGTATACATATAGTAATCCGATATATTGCCAACAGCCTAGGAGTATTTTATGTTTGCTCAAAATAATCATACAATCAACAATTAAAAGTAAATAGAACACAATTCATTAAACATGAATAACCTCTTTTTATTAACATTAAAATGTCATATTTACAGAAAATCCCTATAATTGATTTTCTATCCTTAGGGCACATATAAATCCCAACACATACCTATTTACCTTAACTTATATCTTCCTCCTCTTGTAATTTTCTTTTTGCAGTTGCTGTAGGATCACCCTTTGAATCAGATTGGGCTTCAGCTTCTTGTTTGTTTGTTTGTTTTTTTAATTGGTTTGCTACTAGGAGGTTGAAATAGAGAGATCCTTTTCCCTTCATTGAGTGCTTTTGGCGTTGGAAAGACTATTTCTTGCACCAGGTTGAGCCCCGAAAATTTTCTCAGTAGGGAACCAAGATGGATAGGCATGTGGTTGCCTAGCTTCTCAACCAGGGGCTTAGAAATTAACTCAGAAATTTTCCTTGTTCTTTTTTAAAACCATCTGCCACCAGGACTATGTGATGAGATCCATGGGCAATTTCCTCTGTCCTTTGTTACTCTTCATCAATGTTAGTGGGGATTGTATCGGTGGAGAGAATCTCTATAGGAGTCAATGATTCTCTCGGAGATGGAGGAGGCTCCATCAGTAGAGGAAGAGCAATCTCTTCCTCAAGTTTAGTGGATCGTGGAATCGAAGGCTCACAATGCTCCTCATGAACAAGGTTTTGTCTACTCCTTCTCTCTTGTAGCCCTTTTTTGGAAGAAATTTTGTCAATTTCTCATACCATGCCCTAGGAGCTTGTTTTAATCTAGACAACGCCTTCTTTAGCTTATAGACATGATCAGGGTGGTGTAGATCCTCAAAACCTTTAGGCATTGCTCTACGTATGCTTCTTCATTCAAAATTTCATTTAGAAAGGCACTCATAACATCCATCTGACATAGTTTAAATTCTAGCAAGCAAGATATGCCCCAAGTAACCTAATTGATTTAAGCCTAGCTATGGGTGCAAAAGTTTCAACAAAGTCTATGCCTTTTACTTGGGTATATCCTTGAGCAACTAACCTAGCCTTATTCCTTGTGATGTTCCCAAACTCATTAGTCTTATTCTTGAAAAGCCATTTTGTTCCAATCACATTAGAATCTCTAGGTCTAGGAACTAAAGTCCACATATCATTTGTTACAAACTGCTCTAATTCTTCTTGCATGGCACCTACCCAGTATGCATCTGAAGGAGCTTCTTTTACATTCTTGGGTTCAAATTGAGAGGTATAGCACATAAACCTGAGCATCTCATGATAATTTATTCTTTGTTTATCTCTTGTGCGCCTGCCATCATTAAGTCCTCCAGTTACTTCATCAATAGGATGATTTTTTTTACACTCTAGATGATGGTTCCTGTGTAATTGGTTTGGTTAAAATTTGGGTGGAAGTATTGGATGTTCCAAGTTCTGTTGAAGAAGGTGTTACAACACTGGATGTTGTGTCAAATAATGTTGCAACATCATCTGAAACAGTATGGTCGGATCATGAACCAATAGGATTTGAACTTGTCTCTTAAGATACCTGTTCTTCAGCTTCTTTAGTAAAGCCGAGAACTTCTTATTCTCTAAAAAATTCTATGAAGTCTTTAAAATCATCAAACACAACATTAGCAGACTCCATAACAGTTTGAGTTCTCAAGTTATACACACAATATGCCCAACTATTTGTTGAATATCTAAGAAAGACAACTTTATCACTTTTAGCATCAAACTTACTTAGATGTTCACAATAATTCAAAATATAACAGACATAACCAAAAATATGAAAATGGCTAAGGTTAGGTTTCTTACTTTTCCAAATTTTGTAGGGAGTTTTAGTTGTACTTGGCTATAGATAAACACAGTTGATCGTAAAACATGCTATATTGATGGCCTCGGTCCATAGCTTGAAAGCAAGCCTTTTGGAGTTCAACATCACTCGTGTCATCTCTTGTAGGGTTTTATTCTTCCTCTCAACAACACCATTTTGTTTAGGTGTTTTAGGTGCAGAAAATTCATTGGCTATACCATGCTCAACACAAAAATTAGCAAAAATAGTATTATTAAATTCTCTAACATGGTCACTCCTAATTCTAAGTATTTTGCCAATATTGCAATCTTTTTCAATTTTCAACTTTATGCATAAGGCCTTGAAAACATCAAAGGTGTTAGATTTTTCTCTTATGAAACTTACCCATGTGAATATGGAAAAATCATCTACACACATAAATACATACCTTTTTCCCACTATACTTTCTACTAGCGCAGCTCTTATAAGATTCATATGGAGTGGTTCAAGAGCCCGTGTTGTTGTGATATGTTGTAACACCTTGTGAGACACCTTTACTTGTTTGCCCATTTGACAAGATCCACAAATACCAAGCTATTTTCTTCCGAGTTTAGGAACACCACGAACAGCACATGTACTCACAATTTTTGTCAGATTTTCATAGTTCAAATGACCTAATTTTTGATGCCAAATATCAATATCACTAACAATAGTTTAATGAAAAGTGAATGGGTGTTGCAACATATAACAATTGTCAGAAGACCTAGAATCCGTCAAAACACACTTGTTAGTCTTATCAAAGACATGACACTTATCCTTTGTGAACTTCACGAATAAGTCTTGTTGACTTATGCATATTAGGTTTGCTTGAAGTCCTTCTACAAGTAGCACATTCTTAAGTCTAGATAGTCCTTTAACATCAAGAGTTCCTTTTCCTAGAATCCAACCTTTAACTCTGTCTCCATAGGTGACTTGACCCAGAGAAACCTCTTGAAAGTTCTTCAGAAATGATTTGTAACTTGTCATGTGCCTGGAACAACCACTATCAAAATACCACGAGTTAGTAATACCTACTTTAAAAGAAGTGTATGAAGCGTAACACTTTAATTCAGATTTTCTTATCCAAATTTTCTTAGTACAATTATTTTTCAAATCAATCTTAAGTTTAGGTGTCTTTTTAGAATGAGTGGAATAAGGCGGGTTAGTAACCATACCCCTTTTTAAGGCATTTTGGTACTTGTAATACCTAGGTCTTATATGTCCAGAAATACCACAGTAGTGACATGTGGGAACAAATCTCTTTGGCTTATGCCTTAGAGTAGCAAGTTTAGAGTTCTTACCTGAATAAAGCCTCAGATTTGGAGGTGATGACTTCTTTACAAACACAGTCTTGGAGGTCAAAGCTTCGCCTATTTAGCCCAATCCGTGATGGTCATGATAGGGTTTCCTAATGTACAAGATGTGATCTAGTTTAGCCGTTGCAGAATTAAGCATCTTTAAAGACTTTTGAGTTTCTTCTAGTTGAGTACGAGTCTCTTAGAGCTTTTTATCCTTCTCGGTAACCTGCATTTCATAATTAGCCACTGCCTTCTTTATATAATCCTTTTCATTCACTAGTTTTGTTACGTGAACTTCCAATTTCTTGTTCAATTTGCACAATTGGAACCACTTGAAGTATATAACCTCATAAGCCTTCTCAATCTTATTGTCACTAAGCTATTCATCACACATTCAAAATCAGAATAGTACATACCATCGATTTCGGCAGATATTTCATTTGGTATGCCAGGAGGTGTTGCAACACTGCTCATTGAGTTAGGGATGTTGTAACAAGTTTTGACACAACTGTACCCAAACAATCCATGGGGCTAGTTTCTGTGCAAACAGTAAGGGCCACGTGATTAATTAATTGATCTTCATCCACCTCCTGATTGCCTTTAGACTCTTCATCATTCCAGGTTGTTTTAATGACTTGCCATTTTTCTTAAGAGTGTTAGCACACTCCAACTGGATATGACAAAACCTTCACATTCATGACATTGAATTATTTTTCCTTTGTTTTTCAATCATAGCTATTAGCCACGGTCTTCTCCATTTTAGGGATGAATTTTCCTTAATTTGAACCTTCTTCATTATCAACATCATGTCCATCACTCGAGTCTTGTACTTCAACTTGCAAAGCAATATT
This sequence comes from Ficus microcarpa, assembly GCA_025413485.1. NCBI lineage: Eukaryota > Viridiplantae > Streptophyta > Magnoliopsida > Rosales > Moraceae > Ficus > Ficus microcarpa. The sequence continues at coordinate 23,500,103 of CM046379.1, read as the reverse complement.
TTTATCATGTTCTACTTTAAATTCATCTCAAAAGTTTGCGGGGATCCTATTAGTTCATCCAATCTTAAGGTACTTACATCCCGGCTTCTTCAATAACAGTCACCTTGCAAGCAAATTGTTTTGGCAAAGACCTTAAGGTTTTCCTAACCAACTTCGTTTTAGAATATTTATCTCCTAGAGCAAACGCTTCATTAGCTATATCACATAATTTAGCAATGAAATCAGCAATTGTTTTGCTCTCAAGCATTTTGAGATTGTCAAACTGAGTAGCCAATATATGAAGTTTAGACATCTTTACCGCAGAAGTTCCTTCATGTGCTATTTGTAGTATGGTCCAAGCCTCCTTGGTGATTTTGCAGGTGTAAATCAATTTAAATTGATTAGCATCCACCGCATTGAAAATAGCATTCAGTGCCTTAGAATTATTGTTAGCCAGCTTGTCCTCATCACTAGACTAAGTCTTTTTAGGTTTTAGGATAGTCTTACCCTCATCATCTTTAGTACTGGGACGTGTCCATCCAGTTAAGATTGCATGCCAGGCTTCTCATCAAGTGCCTTGATGAATGCTTTCATCCTAGCTTTCCAGGATTTGTACCATCCAGTAAAGGTGGACGTGAAACCGAACATCCGTCATGTAGAAGATCCATGCCTGTAAAATAGATCAAATCCCAAAATCTAACGTAGAAAATAAGTTAATAACTTGGCTCTGATACCAATTGAAAGATCTGATTTTAGCTTATTTAGCAAGTTTAATTAATTAACTCAATTAATTGATTACCAAAAACAAGTAAACAAAATAGACATAGACAATTTTTACAAAATTTGATTTCCCTACTCTTTCAAGTCCACGCTCAGACGTTGAACTCTTCACTAACTTTTAAAAGGTTACAAGTACTAACAGTCTTATGCAATCTAAAGACTCCCTCTCCATTATTGCTGTCGGTCATCTTGAATCCAGCTAATGAACTCGTTCAGCAAGATTCCCTTGCAAGCTTCGTTGAACTCCCATCAACTGCTGTTGTCTCCTCTGAAGACTTCAAATCTTTCTCCGAAAAGATGAAAAAAAAGCAAAGAGCTATTAAATTACCAAAATCTCAAAAACTCACGTTCATAATCTATGCTCTCTGTAAAGAGTATCATTTTTTAGACTTATAAATATGTTGCTTATGTAATTCCAAATCAAATCTTGGATCCATACTTCAAAACTCGGATTTCATTCAAATTTTGAACTTGTTACAGATAATGTTGAAACATATTCTGTAACAACCCCAAAATTCAAATATCAAATCTGTTTATCTTAGGAAATAGATTTTTCCATCATTATCCGAGTATTTTCTCAATATATTGCACATCAATCTCCAAAATCCTCTGCATAATAATCTCCTTTGAAATTGCAGTATTTAAAGAATAAATCTTGGATTTTTTGAAATCCTAATTTAAATAGGATTAGGAATCCCATTTAAATTAGATTTTTCTTTTAAAACAAATCCACAAGATTTTCTTTTTATAATTTTGTAGTATTATCCATTCCTTAATTTTCTTCCAGATTGCAATCAAACTGAATTCGCCATGTCATTCCCAATTCGAGTGAAATTCCCAAAAGTCTTCAAGTCACAATTTGCTTTAACCTGTAACAAAGTTGTTACAATACTTTTCAACCCAACTTGCACTTAAATTCCTAAATAGTGTTTTTGGTTTTTCCTAAATTGCCACAAATGCTAATATTAAAAACCTAACAAAATATTCACTCAAAACTCATTTCACTACTACAAAAGGTGGATTACACGACAGTTTCCAAACACCGTTGTGTAATTAGATGTTTACACGACGGTTCTCAGAAAACCGTCGTGTAATCTTCGAATTAGACGATGATTACATGACGGTTTAGTAACTGTCGTGCAACAATAGAATTACACGACGGTTCTCGTGGAACCATTGTGCAAAAGTAGGGATTACACGACGGTTCCACGAATACTGTTGTGTAATGCCATGGGATTACATGACGGTCCCTTGAGACCGTCGTATAATCTCAGCGAGGGATTACACGACGGTCCCTTTGGACCGTCGTGTAAACACCCAACGAGGGGATTACACAATTGTCGTCGTGTAATCCCATGGCATTCCACGACGGTATTCGTAGAACCGTCGTGTAATCCTCTCTTTACATGACAGTTTTTAAAAACCGTCGTGTAATCTCTCGAAAAATTTCAAAGTTTTAAATTTTCGTACTTTGAAAATTGTAAAACCCCGCCTTCTATGGGGTTTTACACGACGGTCCAAAGGGACCATCATGTAATCCCCCAAAAAATTTGAAAATTTTAAATTTTCATACTTTGAAATTTGTAAAACCCCGCCTTCTGTGGGGTTTTACACGACGGTCCAAAGGGACCGTCGTGTAATCTCTCATCAGGTGGAGGATTAGACGATGGTTCTTCAAGAACCGTCGTGTAATCCCCCGAAAAATTTGAAAATTTTAAATTTTCATACTTTGAAATCCGCACGAAAACCTAATGCTTAAATACACTCTAAACTTCATTCTCTTCATTTTTTTTGCCGCTCTCACCCTTTCTAGACACTAAAAAGCTTTTTCTTCATTTCTCTTACCACCTCCTTCGCCCACCCGCCGCCGCCTTCGAGTTAAATTCCGGTCAAGCCGCCGTCGTCGCTGCCACTGACCATCTCTCTCTCTCTAGGTGTGGCCGTGCACTATACTTGGCAAAAAAGCAAGGTGCATGTTTTCATATCTAAACTTTTTGTTGTCTAACAAATATATGAACAACCCACGCTTAATAAATTCCGATCTATACAAGTATTTTGACTTATTTGAATGTCTTTTTGTTGTTGTTATTTGGATTGGAATCTAATGTAAATGGATTTGACACTTTAAATCCAATGTTTAACACCGATTGTTTTTCGCCCACCACATGCTCGATGAAATGCCAAAATGGTTTTTTGTTGGATAATGATATGAAAATTGATGCATGTAGAGTGTATTCGGTTTTTTAGTTGTTACTCTAAGTTTTTGTGAAGGTTGTGGACAATTTTGGTGCAAGTTTTGGTACATATTGTGGACGGTTATCGCTAAAAACCATCGTATAATGTGTTCTCGGTAGAACCGTCGTGTAAAATCTGCTTTACACTACGGTTCTCGTAGAACATTCGTGTAAAGTCCGCTTTACACCACGGTTCTTCAGAGAACCGTCGTGTAAAGTCCGCTTTACACCACGGTTCTCGGTAGAACCATCGTGTAAAGTCCGCTTCACAGCATGGTTCTCGTAGAACCGTCGTGTAAAGTCGGCTTTACACCACGGTTCTCCGGAGAACCGTCGTGTAAAGTTCGCTTTACACCACGCTTCTCGTTGGAACCGTCGTGTAAAGTCCGCTTTACACCACGGTTCTCATACAACCGTCGTGTAAAGTCCGCTTTACACTACGGTTCTCGTTGGAACCGTCGTGTAAAGTCCGCTTTACACCATGGTTCTCGTAAAACTGTCATGTAAAGTCCGTTTTACACTACGGTTCTCGTATAACCGTCGTGTAAAGTCCGCTTTACACTAAGGTATGTGTATTTTAAATGCATGATAGCACGACGGTTGTTGACCGTCGTGTAAAATTGAGATACCACGACGGTTCTTATAATCGTCGTGGTATCTTCCATGACGGTGGATTACACGGCGGTTTTATAACCGTCATGTAAACTTTACTCGACGGTCAAAAACCGTCGTGTAAATCGTAATTTTTACTAGTGTTTCTTGGTGCTACATAAAGGTAAAAACATAAATTTTCAAACTCTACACATTGTTGTAAACCTTTTCTAATGTGGAGATGAGGCATTTTGGTATGTTCAATATATTCAATGGTCAAACTTAGATTTTCCGTCACGATCAATTAATAGAAGATGTGTCTCTATATATTCAACAAAAAAATTTTAAACTTATCTTAGGAAAACTAAAATAAAATTTTTATTGATATTGTAGTTTCTAAATTCGTGATGTTTTTGGAACTATGCATAATGGACGTTGTTTTAGGTGATTCACTTTAAGTCAGAAATTAACTAAATATATACTGTTAACATACTTATTTTTATATCTTCGTGAAACAATAGAATAAATTATTTTTAGTATTGGTATGTTACTGATTACGTCAAGTAGTTTTAGTTAAAATGCTTGTAAAAAAATATAATTTATAAATAAATAATGCTTTTTTACTAAACTATAGTAAGATCATATAGTTACAAAGTCACAAAATTAGAGACAACACATTTATCAATGGTGCTTTCAACTTCATTCATTATATATTTTGTGATTTCATTGATATAATTGCATTATTTAAAATATAGGACTAGTCAAGACTAGACTCCTAGTTATTTCATGCTGCAAATAATATAACTTATTTTATTGGAATGAAAAAATGACGAAATTTGCTCCAACAGAAGGAATGTGAATCGGATTTGGTCCTCCTGGAACTTTTTCCATGATTCCAAAATTCGTAGGTTGTGCTTCAGAGGGAATGGAAGGGAATAGTGACAAGACGAAGACGACAAAGAAAATGGTAAGCATTGTTAATATTTTTGTGTAAGCTAGGCTAGACGTGTAAAAGATATTGCTTCAAGATAACAAAGTTATATCCTTTTATATATAGGTCTAAAACGAGGGAGACTAACTACTAAGAATCCAGGGTCATCTTGGTGCATCTAAGATTCTTAAAAAGATGATTTTGGCAGGATATTACAATAACTATATAATATTTGTTGTTTTATTACGAATAGGAAAGAAATTTATTGATTTTACATGTGAATCAAATCTTGAGGTGAATGCTTCATATTTGGAAGGACAATTAATAAGGGTTTGATCTAGTGAATATTCTATAGACGAGTCATTTTTCAATATATATTTTTTATTCAATGAAGATATATAATTGGAGCTGGTATTTCAAAGGGACAAAATCATCTCCAATACATAAGGACACATTATGTATACATTTAATCCGCTATTATTCTCAAATGCTATTTATGACATGAGAATCTCCAATGCACGTGCTAAAATAATAACATGCTATATAATTCTCAATTATTATATATGGCATGGCAATCTCCAAAAGCACGTGCTAAAGTCCATTTTTTTAATGGACTAAAATCCCTATGATAAAACTCTACAACACATTTTATGCTATACTAAATCAAATTTAGTGTCGAATATGAAATATGTCCATTTTTAGCATTTGATTTCTGTTAGTTAATGTATATTTTTCATTTGATCATTGTCATAAGTTGTTCTATAATTACAGATTTTGTCTACGAGCTTCAAAGCTTACACTTACAATTGCATTATGCCGTGACACACAAAATATGGTAATACAACAAATATGGCTTATTCGCTTTTCCAATGCAAATATGGTACTAATATTAATATTCTCACTGGAGTTACTTTCTTAATCTTTTGTTTTCAATAATTTTGAGTGGATGTTTATTTTAAGGATTCATGAAAACTATAGGGGTTGAAATTTAATTTCCCAAAGTTTTGGCAAGACGGTTGTAACATAACCCGTTCTTGCAATCCAAACGACAATATGAGCTCCTTTGTGTAACTTAAATGCAATCCTCAAGCCAACAAATATCATGTTGAAAAAATGTCGGTAAACCGAGCTATGGTTTGCGCACAAACTGTTTGAGAAAATGCCTGAAAGAATAGAACCTCACGTCAAATTGTTCCCATTTGGTGGATGTTTGTAAAGGGCATTCAGCTTCACGTATCGGGTATAATGAATGGATTGTTTTTATCCGTTGATACTTTTGTGAGCATTGCTTTGTTGCGTTTGTAAAGAAGGCAGGTGTGTAATCGGATGACGCAGTTTGCGCAGTTCATAACTTGTCGTGTAAGAGTGCTTGGTAGCGTGAAAAAGTACTACTTTCGAGTTTTTAATTTGGCTTACGGCAGGCAGAGCTATGAAGGGCCGAGTGGGTTCGGCGTCCCTATTGATTTTCTATAATTTTAAATTTTAGATCTTATAAATTTATAATTTCTTCATTTCACCATCGCTAATTTTTGACAACCTTTGAACTGGTAGAGACTTTTTTTCGTCTATTTATATAAGCCCCATTGAATTTTTACCAATTTTTTTTTATCTATATTTACTTTTTATTAATGTATCATTTACTTTATTTTTTTTTACTCATTAGTTAGTGTAGTATGTTTTTTATTTTTCATTGATTCATACATATACATATACATGTATATATATATATATATATATATATATGAAGCCAAATTATGTCGTGGCATCATGAATGTTAGATTTAACCAAAATCACATTAAGTAAATAAAAATATTAAGCAAACAACTTTTGTATGATATTTTTCATATCCTAATATAGAATTCTAAGAATATATGATTTTTGAACAAAAAAAACTATACTAAATTTTCTTTTCCGTTTTCCATGATATTTACTTTTTTATAAAGAAAATTAGTACTATACATCCCTACTGAAGTTGCATCCTTTTTTTTTTTTTTTTTTTAATCTCATAATATAGGGCAAATCCTCGGAAATTAGCTAACTGTTAAGATTAATAATACCGTTCTATAACTCTCTCCACGACCTCTAAATAAAACCAATTAGAAACAATTTCATAGTTATATTTTAGGAGATGTAAATATCATAATTGTTCAAGTTTGAAACTAACTATAAATTGTGTTAATATATTAATGTATCTATCTTCGTGAACTAGCAAAAAGTAAAAAATAAAAAATTCTTTGTATAGGCCTGTTGATTATGTCGAGTAGTTTAATACGAAATGTTGCGCTAAATAAATAAATAAATAATGTTTTTTTATTACTAGCAATATCTAGGAGGTCACAACACCTAGATAAAAAGACAATACACGATATTAATGTTCTTGCAACTTATTGTATTGGAATAACAAGAATTACAATAACATAATTCTCTGTCTAAACGATACATATGTATTGTAATCATACATTTAATCGTCGTCCAATAACATTCCTTACATCTCCATGATTGCCTCCAAACAAATCTGGACTTTCTGGAATTCTAATTTTAGATTCTTCAAGAGAGTGCAACGTCATCCTGTCCGTAAACGGGACATTAGGATTATGAATTGGATGTGGTCCACCTAGAGCTCCCATTTCAGGTTTGACGAGAGAACCAAATGATTCTGATCCTTTTAGATTTTCCCTTTTGGTTCCTACAAAGGAGCGAGGGATTGGAATGAGTCTATTTCTTGACTTGTAGAGCAATTTTACTTGAACAGGAGGATTGTGAATGGGGTCTGGTCCTCCTGGAACTTTTTTTGTGATTCCTAAATTCATTGGTTGTGCTTCAGAGGGAGTGAGAGAGAACATTGAGAAGACAACGACAATGAAAATGGTGAGCATTGTAGCTGATGTTTTTTTGAAAGCCAAACCAGACATATGTATAAGTTAATGTTTTAGTGCAACAACGTTAGGCCATTTTATAGGGCTCAAGATGAGGGAGACAAATTACCAAAGATTCAAAGTTATCTTGTTGGTGCATATCTAAGATTCTAAAGAAGAGATTTTAATGGGATCTATTAGGATAAATATTATCTTTAACATTTACGATGGATGAGAATGAAATATTTGTGGATTTTACATGTGAATCAAATCCTGAGATATATGAATGCTTTATATTTGGAAAGACAATTAACACGGACATTCATTTTAAAGTTTGAATATTCTACATATTTGTAGACAAACCATTTTTCATTATCTCTTTCCTTAATAAACAGATATATTTAGAGATAGCATTTTGAATGGATAAGATCATATTCAATAGGTAAGGGCACAATAATGTCTATATTTAACCTACAATAATTCTCAAATATCGTACATGGCATGAGAATCTACATTGCATGTGCTAAAATTCATTTTTTTTAATAAATTATAATCCATATTATTCAACTCTCCAATACAATACTATCTTTGTACTGAGGAGACGTTTGGTTCACCATTATAACTCAAACTTTTTATCTCAATTTTTGTTTTTTTCTGAAAAAGTTTTTTGTCTTTTCTAGAAAAGATTTTTATCTTTTCTGAAAAGTCAGCAAAAATTACTATTGAAATTTAAAATTTAAAATTTCCAACTCAAATTAGTGAACCAAACAGAGTCTGAATTTGACATATACAATACTAAATCAAATTTGATATCAAATATGAAATATGTTAACTTTTAGCATTTAATTTTTGTTAGGTAATGTATTTAATTTTCGTTTTATCATTAAAACGTTGTCATAAATCGTTCTAAAATTTGAAAATTTCTTTACGAGCTTCAAAGCTTAAAATTTAGTGCAATAGATAAACAAAAGTATGTCTTTATATACAAAACAAAATGCAATAAAAAAATATGCTTTTTTCACATTTTATTTATGCAGATATAGTACTCATATGAACATTCACATTGGAGTTCCTGTGTTAATCTAATTAAAAAAAAAAAAATTAAATGGAATAAATGGGCAATAGTGGAGGTAAAGGGGCCAAGCCCAATAGCTTGTAATTTTTGTAATATCGCCCAGTACTCTTGCAATCCAAACGACAATCTTTGGTCCTTTCTAGTAACTTCAATGCGATCCCTCAGAAGCAACAAAAGCTTCTCCCACCAGAAAACGATTTTTGTGATAACGAATATTGAAATATCGTATCTGCGTACGTATCGCTCAGCCGAGATACTTTCTGCGCGCCAACTGTTTGAGAAAATGCTCCTGAAAGAAACGTGGTGTCGTAGGATATCATGCCAACTAGTTCAATTTCGGTGGGTTGTTGTCGTGTGAGTCAGTCTATATTTGTAAAGACTTTCAGCTTCAGACATTGGCCGCGAAGAGTGGAATTGTTTCATGCTGATGCTTTTGTGAGCACTTTTTGTTGGGTTCGCACGGAAGGCAGGGGTGGTTGGATGAAGCGGTTTGCGTCTTTGACGATGTGCCATGTAAGTGAGCTTGGTAACTTGGAATTTGATGCTGTCTTTGCTTAATCGTCATGTTTTTGTGGAAACCTCTGTCTTTTGTTTTGTTTCAAGAGCTTATAAGGAGGGAGGCTGCTTTGTCTGAGTGTTCTTTTATGGGGTGTGCTTTCTGGATTTTCATGCAAACAAAACCTTGAATTTGGGATACAAATTCATGGTTTGGTAATAAATGTTGAATTTCTTTTTGTGTATCAAATGTGCGAGTATGTGCTTGGTGGAGAAAATGCTCGGGGATCAGACACTTTTTGAAGATGTCCATTGGCAGAGTACTGCTTGATGCAAGCACGTATCTTAGCTTGCTTAACTGTTGTCTCCGTATGGCGATCCCATTTTACGGAGAGGTGATCCATCAAAAGGGATCAAAATGCGTTTGAATTTGATGTTTTTTCAGGCAGCGCATTTATCAAACTATATGCTAAATGTGATAACTTGGAATGTGCTCGTCATTGTTTTCGTGAATATCTGGATGAATTGTAGTTTGTTGGAATGCCTTGTTTTCTGGTTACTCAGATGAAAACTCTTCAACATCAATATTTTACTGGGAGAAATGGTTCGGTTCAGTTACCGACCAAATGAGTCAACATTTTCCGCTGCTCTTATGTCACACTGACCTTAGAGCTTCAACAGCTTCATTGTTCAATTATAAAGGCTTTAAGAACAATGCAGTTGTATTAAGAGCTCTCTTATCGTATGCCAAAAAAGGTCTAATATCTGATTCCCTGGTCTCTGTCACAGCTCCTGATACTCCTCTTCCGAATTCCCTTGAACATCAGTACTGGAATTTATGACAGAAATATTAAGTATGATGAGATGCTGAAGTTGCTTTCTCTACTTGAGGAACCTGACACTGTATCTTGGAACACTACGTTGGAAGCATGCATTCACAACGGTTATTACAAAGAGGCCTTTGAGCTTTCCAAGCTGATGAATATGCTTAATATCTGTCCAGACGATGATAAATTTGTCGGCCTTCTAAGGGTCTGTAACTGTACTACACAGTGGAACATAAGTTCTTCTCATGGTCTTATCATAAAGATGTATTAATCGTTGCGACGCATTTCTCTTCAATCTGCTTGTTGAGATGTATGGAAATGTGGAACACTGAATGATAAGGGAGTTTTGCACTCATGAATTGAATAGTTTTAGGTTGATATTTAGTTGGTTTTTGGGCATTTTAATTAGCATTTCACGTGTGTTTTGTGCTATTTTGCAGTGTAGGAAGAAAATTAGCATTCATGGTTAAAGAAAGAGGCAAGAAGGTACGAGAATAAAGTCAAAAATCATCCTCGATGCAAGTGGAGCGCCATAGCACTTCACAATACCGCTATGGTGCTTCAATTTAGCATCCGAATAGTTTGGAGCGCTTAGGCGTCCACAAGAAAGCGATTAGGTGTTGGTGTAAAATATTCGGAGCGCCTAGGAGCCAACAAGCTAGGAAGCGCCTAGGCACTGATGGAAGAAGTTTGGAGCACCTAGGCGCTTGCAACTGCAGCATCCCAACCATTATGGTAGAGCGCCTAGGTGCTCAAATGCAAGGAGTGGAGTTTTAAAAGGCCGATTTTTCAAATAAAAGCCCTAAATTAAACATAAGACTTGAAGCGTATAAATAGAACCATCTATAGTTCATGAGCGATATCTTTTGATGGCTGAAAACAAATGGGAGAACTCATTTGGAGAAGGAAAAAAATTGCATGACCTGGAAACAGAGGCGGTGTAATTCAACTTCAAAATTCTAGTTTTCTTATTCTCTTTCTTTCACCATGTCTAAGACCTGATTAGGAGTTTATTTTATTCAATTATGTTTTAGATTTCTTTTCTAGGGCTACGATGTAGCCGGATTATGAATATTTGAATTTTTTCAATTTTTAATCAATTAATATTTATTCTAGTTCTATGTTGAAGTAATTTATCTGTGCTTAATGCTTGTAAATTTCAGACCAACTTTTGTAAGAATTGATATTTAATTTAAGACTGAGAAGTGAAAATTAAATAAGCCCTTGTTTAAATTATTATGAGATTGTCATAAGCTAGAGATAGTTATGAAACTTGTGCAACATTTTGAATTTCTTGTTCTCAATGAATTGTGATAGGCTTAGAGTTTAAAACCGGGAGGTAATAACGGGCTTATTGTGAGATAAATGATTATATTAGTGAGATTCGTTGGCAACATAGGAAATAGACAGTGATTTATTAGACTAGAGGATTCAAATAGGAGTAATCCAGTGAAATTGAAATCCCTAAAGCTTTAGTTCATTGATTATTAACTCTTATTGCGTTTTGCAATCTTTTAATTTCTATTAGTTTTAGTTTATGCATCTTTTTTATATTTTCTTGAATCTCTCAACTTTCAAATCATTCAAATAAAGTTAAGCTTAAAATAATTTTGATACTTAGTAACAACAGTTCTCGTGGAAACAATAACTTTATTCATTACTATATTACTTGTTACGATAGTATACACTTGCATTGCTAAATTTTCACAACAAGTTTTTGGCACCATTGCCGGGGGTTGTTTAGTTTTACTAATATTGATACTAAATAACCTTCATTTTAATTTGAACTTTTACTTTTCTCTTTTACTTATCGTTGTTTTCCGTTATGCTTTTCAAGCATTCTAACAGGTTTATTTGACGATTCGGCGGCAGTGATTTATTTCCTTTTAATTCTAAGATTGAGCGTTCTTGTCAAAGAAACAAGAAGGAAAAAGAGAAGCCGCTAGACAAACACAAGAAACTATAGATAACGTCGGAGGAGGAGGCGTTAACAACGTGGTAGATGCTAGAAGAATTCAAGAGAATAACCTTGTTCTTTGGAACTATGAACTACCTAGTGTGACTGGAATACACTTGGCCATTCAGAAGCCAGCTATTAATGCCAACAATTTTGAGATCAAGTTGACAACTTTGCAGATGGTCCAAGCTATGCAGTTCTGTGGGTTGGCTAATAAAGCTCCCAATGCTCATATTGAAAATTTCATAGAGATTTGCGATACTTTCAAGTATAATGGGGTGAATGATGATGCTATTTGCCTTTGACTTTCCTGTTCAATTTAAGGGACAAAGCTAAGAACTGGTTGAACTCGTTGCCTGCTAATTCAATTTCTACTTGGGAGGAGTTAGCTCAGAAATTCCTTGCTAAGTTATACCCACCATCCAAAACTGCGAAGATGCACATCAAGATCAATAATTTCACATAATATGAAGGTGAAACATTGTACGACACTTGGGAAAGGTTCAAGGAGCTCTTGAGGAAGTGTCCACATCATGGGTTGCCTAATTGGATGCAGTCCAAAATTTCTGTAATGGTTTGGGTGGTCATACGAGGATGGTGATTGATTCAGTTGCAGGAGGAGTATTCATGAGCAAAACTGAAGATGTAGCTTATGAGTTGTTGAAAGAATTAGGCATGAACAATTATCAATGGCCCAATGAGAGACTTGGCAAAAGAATTCTACTGTGGTACATGAGGTCGATGCTATAATTGCTTTCAAGTCTCAGGTTGCTTGTCTCACTAGACAACTTCAAAATAGCCAATTGGGTATTAACTCTGTTCAAATTCCTCCATGGATTTTTGACTTCAACTAAGGGAGTCATCTTAGTACAGAATGTCAGTTGAACAATCCTTTCTCTCAGCATCCAATAGAACAAGCTCATCTTGTGGGGAATTTTAACTGGTAGCAGAATTAATTGAACTCCAACTTCTTCAATCAAGCATGGCACAATCATCCGCATTTCTCATGGAAGAATAATTAGAATGTTTTGCAGGCACCATTTGGACCCCCATATCAAGAGAAGAAATTTGATTGGGAAGGAGCTTTAACTCGTTTCGTAAATGTGGTAGACACCAGATTCAACAGTCAAGATGCTCAAATCCAGAATATGGAAGCGCAGATAGGAAAATTAGCCACGATGCTTTGACAACAAGGTAATTTGCCAAGCACTGTTGAGACGAATCCAAAAGAGCAATGCAAGGAAATTACTTTAAGGAGTGGGAAGGAATTATAAGCTCCTATGGGGAATTTGAAGTCTAGTAATGGCAATAATGATGAACAACCATAAGTTCAATCAGTCCCTCCACATGATTTGTCACCAAGAGTTCCTTATCCGCAACGTCTCTAGGCAAGCAAGCTTGACAAGCAGTTCTCTAAGTTCTTGGATGTCTTCAAGAAATTACACATCAACATTCCTTTCGCAGATACTATAGTACAAATGCCAAGCTATGTGAAATTCATGAGGGACATTTTGTTGAACAAGAGGAAATTGGAGGAGTATGAAACTGTTGCACTTACTAAAGAGTGCAGTCCAATCTTGCAGAGGAAGTTACCACAAAAGCTTAAAGATGCGAGGAGTTGCTGGAACGCCCTAAAATCTGCTCTACGTACGTAGGGCCGTTACCATGCTTTCTTAACTTAAACGTCCCAACCATCCACGTAGAATCGACTACGTAAATGTGGGCCGTTACTTAACGTACTTAACTTAGTTTCTAAATCTAATGCTTAGACTAATCGGAAAATTTCGGAATAGATTTTTTTTTCCTCTTTCTTTTGAAACTTCATTTTAAAAAAAATCGTAACTTGAAAACGTTATATACATGAAACGTACATACTACTTAATCATACATATACAACTTCATAATTTGCGGAAAATCTGCGTAGTGGTATCCCACACCGCCCTTCACTTGCTGCATCGTCTCCATGGCCCACCAAGTAATGCTGCAGACATCTACTTTTACCTACAGTAGGAAATATAAACTGATGAGCTTTCGCCTAGTAAGTACAAACATAATCTCACAAAACATTTCAAACATCTTAAAAACATGCCAATCATCATGTAATTTATGCATGAACCATTTATGATCGATTTGAATGTCTTATGATTTATTATTATATTGAACTTATTATCTTGATTACTTATGGGCCCCTTGTGTGTACGTACCGATTGCGCGCTCTCAAGAGAAAGTTAGGGTTTGCAAGGTCCCTAACAGTTCTGGGAATCATAAACATAACATAACCCTTCACGATCTAGCGGAAGGTTGATTATACCCTCACGTATTAACGAGAGGTTGATAATCATAACTTGAACTTGAAATATGAATAACCCTTCACCTGACGGGAGGTTAGTACGACACCTTACTTGTATGTTCTTACCATGTGGCTTAATATTAGTGAACATGTCTTATGATGTCACTATATCATAACATATATATACACATGGCATAACCATAACATGACATAATTTATCATGGCATATTTTGAAAACATGGCATTCTTGTAAACGTGGCATTTTTGAAAACGTGGCATTCTTGAAAACATGACATTCTTGAAAACGTGATACTCTTAAAAACATGGCATACTTGAAAACATGGCATACTTGAAAACATGCCATACTTAGCATAACATAACATAGCATACTTGAAAACATGACATACTTAGCATAGCATAACATAGCATACTTGAAAACATGACATACTTAGCATAGCATAACATAACATACTTGAAAATAGTTTTTACTATTTTCCATACTGTAGGTGAGGTTTGTACTAACCTGTTGTCCTATGCTCTTGACTTAACGTGTAACGTTTTGTTGTTCCAAAACACGTTACAACAGCAGGTTACTTCCTGCTTATTTAAAAACAACAACATAGGATAAGAATCTTATCATAATCATAAAGTGTTGGTAACCTAACCAACATCTATGCATAGCCTTAGTTATAAATCCCCCATACATATACGTGTTAGCTCACTTGGTTATAATAAGTAACCTTGGGTACTAAGCCCAATTATACTTAATCCATAATTCATTGGGTTATTCTAAGTAACCCTAGGTTTTAGGCCCATTATTAATTTTGGCATCTTGTTGGGTTACATTGGGTAACCCTTGGGCTTAGGTCTTATTTATACTTGGTCCATAATCCATTGGGTTATTATCAATAATCCTAAGTCTTAGTCCAATTCCAAATCTTAGTATCTTATAGGGTTATATTGGGTAACCCTTACGGTGATGAACTAGGGTCAATCTTGGTTAACCCAAGTCAACTTTGGTCAACTATGGTCAACTATGGTCAACCCTCTATGGGTCAACCTTGGGCTTTGGGCTTGGCCTAGTAACTCGGATATCACTTCCGGTTACTATCCGTAATCGTCTTGCTTACCAAATTTTTGGTTTAAAACCCATTTTCCATTCCTTTGGAAACTTTGGTAGTTTAATTTCAAAAATCCTTTACTTAACTCGTAAAAATTCATTGTTCTTAGAGTAAGGCTTTATAAAATTATTAAGGGCTGAAAACTGTTGAAAACTGTCATTGGAACAGTTTTCATAGTTAAAAACATTGAAATACTATTTTTTTGTGTTTGTTTTGGGAAAATCCTGTGCAGGAATTTCCTGTTCCCTGCACAGTTTTTAGAAATCTGATTTTATGTTAAAATATGTTTAAAATCTGAGAAAACTTTCTTCATAAAAGTTTTAGATCTCAAAAAATACTACAACTTTTGTGTTTTACTCAAAACCCAGTTCTGCCTTCAACTTAGTCAGTTTCCGTTTGAAACCTGCTGGCCGTGCACATTGGGTCTGGGCAGACTAGTCTCGGTTTTTCATAAAAATAGAGGTCATTGGAGCCTTATTTTGGAAAAATATCCACTTTTTCCACTAGGAAAATCCTTTCTCTACAACTTTCATGTTTTAACTTTTTCCAAATTCGGCCTCTAAGGGCCTCAAAATCAGCTTTCCAGAAAACTGGCCAGTTTTCACCCGAATCTGGCAGTTTTCTTCTTAAATTCGTTTTACGTCCTAATTCGCGTATTCTAACTCAACCGAACACGCGGGAGCCTAAAATTCAGACATGCAGCATTTTCTAACGTAAAACATACATCCATACATCATCCAAACATCTTGGGACATATCACAAACACATTAAAGGCATGCATGCAAACCCTAATAATCATGCAAGCATATTATCAAAACATGCACCAAAACATTATTTGAGACCTTGAGACCCTAATCAAGCACATAACCAAGCACTAAATTCATTGCATGAAAATAAAGGATGAGCTTATGCTCTTACAATCCAACTTGAAAATACACTTAAATTTCCAAATTGAAGCTCAAACCAAAAAGCTTAGGGTCAAAGGGTGATTACCTTAATCCACACCAAGATTGGTGCTAGGTTTTGGGTCTAACTCTTTCCCCCTTTGCTCATTACCACAGCAGGCCATCCCCCTCCAATTGGGGTTCCAATATTTTCGGCCATGCACATGAAACAATTACATATAAGCTTGGTGCTCCAAACCAAATAAAAACTTAAAGGTTAGAGGTTTTACCTATACCTTGATCAACACAAGGATTTGGGTAAGGTTAGATTCAATTTTCCTTTTCCCTTTTGTCTCCTCCACAGCCAGCCATCCCTTGGCTTAGGGGCTCCAAAATTTTCAGCCACTTCCTTGGCTGCCTCAAGAAAATCCGGCCTTACATCCTCTTCCTTTCCTTGCTTCTCTCTTTTTCTTTTTCTAGCTTTTTTTTTTTCTCAAGAAAGCCGACCACTCTATGGGTTTGGCTCTTACTTGGGAATTCGGTTCCTAAGGAGGGAGAAGAGAAGAGAAAGACTAAAGAAAATGAACTAAATTTTTGCCCAACCTCCTACATGTGGCCGGCCACTTGGTGAGCCAAAATTGGCTTGTCTAACAAGTTTTGTTGCCTTTTCACCAAGTGTTGCATGCTTACCTCACCATGATGACATTATCTTGATGACATCATCATTACGTAATCTCCCTTCCTTCTTCTTGGAATGGCCGGCCATGCATGGTTGTGAGCCAAAAGTTGGCTTGTTCAACAAGCTTTGTTGCCTTGTTCACCAAGTTCCTTGAACTTGTTCACCAAGCTAAGCCTTGCTTACCTCATCACTTATATCATCATGACATTACTTGCTTACATCATGCTTACATCACCTTGATGACATCATGCTTACATCATCATTTCTAACTTTTCCAAAAATTACACTTTTGCCCCTAAAGATAAAATATTTGCAATTTAGTCCATGCGGGTGATTGGCTAACATAGAGTCACTTGGCTTCCAATTCCTTCATAATTATCCACTTGATTCCAAGAATCCCTTAATATAATTATACAATCCATTTCCTTATTAACTTCGATAATATCAATACTATTTTGTCTTAAAACAGTATTATCATAATGAATTGTAATCCAAAATCTATCTGTATAAAATTGGACTACGTATAAATTTTTCTTAGGACCTGAAACCATTTAGTCCTTCATGTCCTAAAAATCGTGCTTGATTTTTCTCTAGGGTCGTCTCAAACCTTATTCTCGCTTAATCGTCCGTAACGACAATTTTCTGCAGTATAATTTTCATATTGATAATTTATACTGCAGTATCATCTTTGTTAAACTTGGTCAACCTAAAGTCAACCTTGGTCAACTTTGACCGTCATAAAAATCAAAATTCCAATTTTGCCCTTTTTCCCGAAAAGGCCTTATATTTGCCGAAGCAAACTATTTTTGAGTCTCGTAGTTAATTTACCGAGAACTCAAACATATACTGATATTTAACTCATATAATGAGTTTTATATCGACATACATGATTCAATCTTAAATTTTTCCTTGTCTTAAAGGAAATCATAAACCATAAAAATTTCAGGTATTACATTCTACCCTCCTTAAAAGATTTTCGTCCTCGAAAATTCGAATAATCCTAAGTGGCTTTTTCTTCAATCCACTATTAATCCATAGTAACTTGTTCATGTTCCCATTTTATTATTTTAATGGGATCTTGTCTGTTATACAGAACCATAATCTTACTTTATATCATCATATTTTCATACTTGCATACTTATCATCATGTCTTCGTGCTTCCATACTTTCATACTATCGTACTTGCTCTCATACTTTCATACTCATCATACTTTCATACTTTCATCCTTTTTACACTGCATCACAAGAACTATCTACATAAAATTTCTTAGCAAGTATATCATATAACTTGCCATATTTGAAAAGCATATATAACCTTTCCATACTTGAAAAGCTTATTGTATCTTATATTTAAGATACTTCTTTTTAACATTATTTGAGGGTTCAGCGAATATATCATTTTGAAAAATATTTTTTTTTTTCAATTTAGCTGAAGTTGAGGACCCTCCGGTACAATGTTAATCTTGTGCTATTAGAACCCTTGACTTTTCATAATGGCCCCTTTCTTATAACTTTGTTCCTCAAGGATTCGGCCCTTTAATTGACATGATCGCTCCTTTCTTGCAACTTTATTCCTCAAGGATTCGGCCCATAACATAACGTAACATAACATAACATGAGTTGGTTCTAATAAGCATAAGATCAAGCACCATACATTAAATAACTTCCTTGAATCTTTTTCCAAGTTAATCATGGAAAACAATAATAAATAGTATTATTGAAAACATATTACTGTTCGAGTGATGCAGTGAAAGGTATCCTTAAATCAACTAGCTACTTGTTAGCTAGTAGAAACTTCCTTTTTGCCTTTAGCATTTCTTTTAAAGCTCAAAGGCATAATCATAATTCTTAGGAATATCTAAAATTTCCCATCATAACATAATCTCTATTACTTAAAAGGTTGCTGTTAATCTCAACCTTATTAGCTTCATCATTATTCTTATGATATACCAAATTCCTGTTGGCAACATCTAACTCATATTGGTACATGCCTATTTGCTATTCCCAAATTAAGACATTATCCACCTTTTCCCCATATCTATTATTATTCTTATGGGGTAAAAGTTTCACATGTAATACCTAGAAATTCCATGTCATTGTTTCCTTTGAAAAAAGGAATTTTACGCATACTATGAAGGTATTTATAGAAAAGCTTGGTAAAGAGTTTTTCATATTTTTTTATGAGATCTTATGGTTCAATAAGACTCAAAACAAGTTGTTAAGCCTAGCAAACGCCCTTTTGAGACGAAAAGGACGAAAAAGTACGTAATTTTAGAAAAGTCAAAATTTGACCGAAAAAGTCAAATTTGACCGAGAAAGTCAAAGTTTAACCAAGAGCGGTCAACGGGTTGACTTAGCAATATTATGTGATGCAGTATGGAAAAGATACTGTAAAACTCGATCTTATGGGCAAGATAACTCAAATAGGCTTAAAAACCACCTTAAAAATCAAGCACACTTAGTATGGATTAAGGGCAAAAAGGACTTGAAAAATTAGAAAAAAGGTTATACTGTCCATTTTTACACAGATGAATTCTGGACTGTAGTACATTATAAAAATACTGTGTTTAAGTAAACACGGTATTAGAAATATCTGTGTAGCGGAAAAATGGACTGAATATTGAGGAAAAGCCAAACGGGGCTTTATATGGATGACATCATCCTATCCTCAATTTATGACATCATAATTGGATTAAATAAACTTGGAAAGAAAGCCAAGAACTCTCTAGAACATGGTGACATGGCCGGCCATCTCAGGGGCAAAAAATGCCAAAATTCTATCTTTTGGGGCAAAAATGTAAATTTTAAAAAATTGATGATGTAAGCGTAGTGATGTCATCAAGATAATGTCATCAAGATGAGATAAGCTTGGCTTGATCTCCAAGGAAGTAACCGGCCACCTAGGGGGCATAAATGCAAGAATTTTAACTTTTGGGGCAAAAGTGCAAATTTTAGAAATTTAGTGATGTAAGCATGTGATGTAACCTAGATGATGTCACTAAGATGAGGTCATCTTGCTTTGCTCTCCAAGTAGACATCCGGCCACCTTGCATGCCAAGGGTGAAAATATTAAATCTTATGGGGTCATTTTTAGAATTTTAGAAAGTTTTCAATGCCTATAAATACCCATGGGTAGTTGGCAGTTTTTGGGCTGGAAAAATGTAGAAAAACAGCCAAACTCTTGCAAAATTTTCTCCCAAAAATCTGAGCAAGAGAAATCAAGAAAGAACCAAGAGAAAATTTTGAAAATCTAAGGGAGATTGGATTTAGGGGTGTTCGGTTTTGAACCAAGAACCAAGAAAGAGTTTTGGACAAATTGGAAACCCATTTCTTGGCTGTGGCCGAGTGTGGGGAAGGAGAAAAGGGAGAGAAAATTTTAGTGGGAAAATTAGTAGAGTGGCCAAGGGGGTGGAAGAATCACCAACCAAGCAACCAAAAGAATTTTGGTACCCTAGGTGAGTCTATGGCCGGTGGTGGGTGAGCAGAAAATAAGGGAGGAAAAATCAAAGGGAATTGATGTGAGAGTGCTCGGTTTTGGCTTGAAACAATCACCAAAAGATGTGAAAAATTTTGGTGCCCAATTGGAGGGCTAGAGCCGAGAGATTGGAGAACCAAGGGAGGGAGACTTTCGGGTTCACAAACCCTAACTCATTCCTAGGGTTAGCCAAGGTAAAATCTCCCATAAACCCTAACTTTTTCCATTAAATTTCTATTAGAAATTTATGTGTATTTCAAGTCAAAGTTTGTATGAGCATAAGCTTAAGTTTTATTTCAATTGCCCTAGATTAGGTGTGGTGCTTGATTAGGGTTTTAAGGATGGTTGATTATGCTTTGACTGCTTTATGTTTATGCTTGCTTGCATGCTAGGATTGCATGGTTAGATGGTTGGTATGTGCCCTGTTTGTGCAAAGCCGGTTGTGGCTTATATGCTAGGTTGCTAGTGTTAGCCAAGAATTGCATGGAATGGATGAATAAATGTGATACAAACCCTAGATCATGCAAACCCTAGGCTAGGGCAGATCTGATTTGGGTTGCATGGCTGCGTTGGAATTACATGATGGTTCATGTGAGATGTTAAAAAACGCTGCATGTGTGCTATATAGGCTCCCGCGTGTTCGGTTGAGTTAGTTTCCGCGAAATAAGACGTAAAATCAATGTAAGCACAAAAACTGCCAGATTCGGATAGAATCTGCCCAGTTATTTGAAAAGTGAAATTTGAGATCTTCAGAGGCCGAATTGGGAAAAAATGTAAAACATAAAAGTTGTTTAGAAGAGTTTTTCCTAGGGGGCAGCGTTAATAGATTTCCAAAATGAGGCTCCAATGGCCTCCGTTTTTGTAAAAATCCGAGGCTGGTCTGCCCAGACCTAGTTTACACGACCAGCCAGCTTCAAACGAAAACTGACAAGAATACAAGCAGAACTGGATTTTTCATAAAACACAAAAGTTTTAGGATTTTTTGAGAGCTAGAACTTTTGTGAAGAAAACTTTTTCAAATTCAAATTAGATTTTTAAACTGACACTGTTTTCTAAAGACTGTGCAGGGAGCATAAAATTCCTACACAGGATTTTCTAAAAACTGTTTAGTAAAACTGTATTTCTCCAAAACGTACTGTTTTAGCTATGGAAAACTATTCCAAAGGCAGTTTTCAACCTCAAATGATTTTACAAAGCCCTAATCCAAGAGTTTGGATTTTTATGATTTAAGTGAAGGATTTTTAAAGTTAATATATGAATTTTCCAAGTTAAGGAAAATGAATTTTTCAAGCTAGGATTTAGTAAGCGAATAGTCTACGGATGGTAAACAGGAGTTATACCCGAGTTCCTGGGTCAAGCCCAAGGCCCAAAGGTTGACCCATCAGGGGTTTACCATAGTTGACCGTAGTTGACCTTGGTTGACTAATAATATTGACTTAGTTTGACCTTAAGGGTTATCCAATGTAACTCTAAAGGATACCAATTGAGATAAGATAAAAGGTCAATGGATATGACCCGATGATTTATGGATTAAAGATGAAGCCCAAGGTTGAAAGATGATCAAACTCTAATGGTATATTATGGGCTTGGTACACATGGTTACCCGATGTAACCTACTAAGATATGATCCATATCTAATTGGTCTTGAACCATAGGGTTACCAAGTATAACCAAGTAAGGTGTTATGCACAAAGGGACATACAACCAGGATCATGTAAGCATGTTGGTTCGGTCACCAACATTTCATGAGTTTAAGTAGACTATGTCCTTTATCAAGCAGGAAGTCACCTGCAGCTGTACTCGGAGGAGGAGCAGCATTACGCGGGACATAGCAAGAGTGGTAAGTACAACTCCGCCTACAGCATAGGCTTTGTGTTGTTACTTGCCAAAGTATATAGATGCATGCTAGGGCTATGTGCTATGTGTTGTGTGTTGTCATATGTTGTATGAAGTGATGTGTTCATAACATGGTTTATGTGAAGCCAAGTTATGATACATGTATGGCAAGACGGTTGTAACATAACCCGTTCTTGCAATCCAAACGACAATATGAGCTCTTTTGTGTAACTTAAATGCAATCCTCAAGGCAACAAATATCATGTTGACAAAATGTCGGTAAACCGAGCAATGGTTTGCGCACAAACTGTTTGAGAAAATGCCTGAAAGAATAGAACGTCACGTCAAATTGTTCCCATTTGGTGGATGTTTGTAAAGTGCATTCAGCTTCACGTATCGGGTATAATGAATGTATTGTTTTTATCTGTTGATACTTTTGTGAGCATTGCTTTGTTGCGTTTGTAAAGAAGGCAGGTGTGTAATCGGATGACGCAGTTTGCGCAGTTCATAACATGTCGTGTAAGAGTGCTTGGTAGCGTGAAAAAGTACTACTTCCAAGTTCTTAATTTGGCTTACGGCAAGCACAGCTATGAAGGGCCGAGTGGGTTCGGCGTCCCTATTGATTTTCTCTAATTTTAAATTTTAGATCTTATAAATTTATAATTTCTTCATTTCACCATCGCTAATTTTTGACAACCTTTGAACTGGTAGAGCCTTTTTTTTCGTCTATTTATATAAGCCCCATTGAATTTTTACCAATTTTTTTTATCTATATTTACTTTTTATTAATGTATCATTTACTTTATTTTTTTTTACTCATTAGTTAGTGTAGTATGTTTTTTATTTTTCATTGATTCATACATATACATATACATGTAAATATATATATATATATATATATATGAAACCAAGTTATGTCGTGGCATCATGAATGTTAGATTTGACCAAAATCACATTAAGTAAATAAAAATATTAAGCAAACAACTTTTGTATGATATTTTTCATATCCTAATATAGAATTCTAAGAATATATGATTTTTGAACAAAAAAAACTATAATAAATTTTCTTTTCCGTTTTCCATGGTATTTACTTTTTTATAAAGAAAATTAGTACTATACATCCCTACTGAAGTTGCATGCTTTTTTTTTTTTTTTAATCTCATAATATAGGACAAATCCTCGGAAATTAGCTAACTGTTAAGATTAATAATACCGTTCTATAACTCTCTCCACGACCTCTAAATAAAACCAATTAGAAACAATTTCATAGTTATATTTTAGGAGATGTAAATATCATAATTGTTCAAGTTTGAAACTAACTATAAATTGTGTTAATATACTAATGTATCTATCTTCGTGAACTAGCAAAAAGTAAAAAATAAAAAATTCTTTGTATAGGCATGTTGATTATGTCGAGTAGTATAACGAAATGTTGCGCAAAATAAATAAATAAATAATGTTTTTTTATTACTAGCAATATCTAGGAGGTCACAACACCTAGATAAAAAGACAATACACGATATTAATGTTCTTGCAACTTATTGTATTGGAATAACAAGAATTACAATAACATAATTCTCTGTCTAAACGATACATATGTATTATAATCATACATTTAATCGTCGTCCAATAACATTCCTTAAATCTCCATGATTGCCTCCAAACAAATCTGAACTTTCTGGAATTCTAATTTTAGATTCTTCAAGAGAGTGCAACGTCATCCTGTCCGTAAACGGGACATTAGGATTATGAATTGGATGTGATCCACCTAGAGCTCCCATTTCAGGTTTGACGAGAGAACCAAATGATTCTGATCCTTTTAGATTTTCCCTTTTGGTTCCTACAAAGGAGCGAGGGATTGGAATGAGTCTATTTCTTGACTTGTAGAGCAAATTTACTTGAACAGGAGGATTGTGAATGGGGTCTGGTCCTCCTGGAACTTTTTTTGTGATTCCTAAATTCATTGGTTGTGCTTCAGAGGGAGTGAGAGAGAACATTGAGAAGACAACGACAATGAAAATGGTGAGCATTGTAGCTGATGTTTTTTTGAAAGCCAAACCAAACATATGTATAAGTTTAATGTTTTAGTGCAAAAATGTTAGGCCATTTTATAGGGCTCAAGATGAGGGAGACAAATTACCAAAGATTCAAAGTTATCTTGTTGGTGCATATCTAAGATTCTAAAGAAGAGATTTTAATGGGATCTATTAGGATAAATATTATCTTTAACATTTACGATGGATGAGAATGAAATATTTGTGGATTTTACATGTGAATCAAATCCTGAGATATATGAATGCTTTATATTTGGAAAGACAATTAACACGGACATTCATTTTAAAGTTTGAATATTCTACATATTTGTAGACAAACCATTTTTCATTATCTCTTTCCTTAATAAACAGATATATTTAGAGATAGTATTTTGAATGGATAAGATCATATTTAAAAGGTAAGGGCACAATAATGTCTGTATTTAACCTACAATAATTCTCAAATATCGTACATGGCATGAGAATCTACATTGCATGTGCTAAAATTCATTTTTTTAATAAATTATAATCCATATTATTCGACTCTCCAAAACAATACTATCTTTGTACTGAGGGGACGTTTGGTTCACCATTTCAACTCAAACTTTTCATCTCAGTTTTTATTTTTTTCTGAAAAAGTTTTTTGTCTTTTCTAGAAAAGATTTTTATTTTTTCTGAAAAGTCAACAAAAATTACTATTGAAATTTAAAATTTAAAATTTCCAACTCAAATTGCTGAACCAAACAGAGCATGAATTTGACATATACAATACTAAATCAAATTTGATATCAAATATGAAATATGTTAACTTTTAGCATTTAATTTTTGTTAGGTAATGTATTTAATTTTCGTTTTATCATTAAAACGTTGTCATAAATCGTTCTAAAATTTGAAAATTTCTTTACGAGCTTCAAAGCTTAAAATTTAGCGCAATAGATAAACAGAAGTATGTCTTTATATGCAAAACAAAATGACATTAAAAAAATATGCTTTTTTCACATTTTATTTATGCAGATATAGTACTCATATGACCATTCACATTGGAGTTCCTGTGTTAATCTATTTAAAAAAAAAAAAATTAAATGGAATATATGGGCAATAGTGGAGGTAAAGGGGCCAAGCCCAATAGCTTGTAATTTTTGTAATATCGCCCAGTACTCTTGCAATCCAAACGACAATCTTTGGTCCTTTCTAGTAACTTCAATGCGATCCCTCAGAAGCAACAAAAGCTTCTCCCACCAGAAAACGATTTTTGTGATAACGAATATTGAAATATCGTATCTGCGTACGTATCGCTCAGCCGAGATACTTTCTGCGCGCCAACTGTTTGAGAAAATGCTCCTGAAAGAAACGTGGTGTCGTAGGATATCATGCCAACTAGTTCAATTTCGGTGGGTTGTTGTCGTGTGAGTCAGTCTATATTTGTAAAGACTTTCAGCTTCAGACATTGGCCGCGAAGAGTGGAATTGTTTCATGCTGATGCTTTTGTGAGCACTTTTTGTTGGGTTCGCACGGAAGGCGGGGGTGGTTGGATGAAGCGGTTTGCGTCTTTGACGATGTGCCATGTAAGTGAGCTTGGTAACGTGGAATTTGATGCTGTCTTTGCTTAATCGTCATGTTTTTGTGGAAACCTCTGTCTTTTGTTTTGTTTCAAGAGCTTATAAGGAGGGAGGCTGCTTTGTCTGAGTGTTCTTTTATGGGGTGTGCTTTCTGGATTTTCATGCAAACAAAACCTTGAATTTGGGATACAAATTCATGGTTTGGTAATAACTGTTGAGTTTCTTTTTGTGTATCAAATGTGCGAGTATGTGCTTGGTGGAGAAAATGCTCGGGGATCAGACACTTTTTGAAGATGTCCATTGGCAGAGTACTGCTTAATGCAAGCACATATCTTAGCCTGCTTAACTGTTGTCTCCGTATGGCGATCCCATTTTACGGAGAGGTGATCCATCAAAAGGGATCAAAATGCGTTTGAATTTGATGTTTTTTCAGGCAGCGCATTCATCAAACTATATGCTAAATGTGATAACTTGGAATGTGCTCGTCATTGTTTTCGTGAAATATCTGGATGAATTGTAGTTTGTTGGAATGCCTTGTTTTCTGGTTACTCAGATGAAAACTCTTCAACATCAATATTTTACTGGGAGAAATGGTTCGGTTCAGTTACCGACCAAATGAGTCAACATTTTCCGCTGCTCTTATGTCACACTGACCTTAGAGCTTCAACAGCTTCATTGTTCAATTATAAAGGCTTTAAGAACAATGCAGTTGTATTAAGAGCTCTCTTATCGTATGCCAAAAAAGGTCTAATATCTGATTCCCTGGTCTCTGTCACAGCTCCTGATACTCCTCTTCCGAATTCCCTTGAACATCAGTACTGGAATTTATGACAGAACTATTAAGTATGATGAGATGCTGAAGTTGCTTTCTCTACTTGAGGAACCTGACACTGTATCTTGGAACACTACGTTGGAAGCATGCATTCACAACGGTTATTACAAAGAGGCCTTTGAGCTTTCCAAGCTGATGAATATGCTTAATATCTGTCCAGACGATGATAAATTTGTCGGCCTTCTAAGGGTCTGTAACTGTACTACACAGTGGAACATAAGTTCTTCTCATGGTCTTATCATAAAGATGTATTAATCGTTGCGACGCATTTCTCTTCAATCTGCTTGTTGAGATGTATGGAAATGTGGAACACTGAATGATAAGTGAGTTTTGCACTCATGAATTGAATAGTTTTAGGTTGATATTTAGTTGGTTTTTGGGCATTTTAATTAGCATTTCACGTTTGTTATGTGCTATTTTGCAGTGTAGGAAGAAAATTAGCATTCATGGTTAAAGAAAGAGGCAAGAAGGTACGAGAATAAAGTCAAAAATCATCCTCGATGCAAGTGGAGTGCCATAGCACTTCACAATACTGCTATGGTGCTTCAATTTAGCATCCGAATAGTTTGGAGCGCTTAGGCGTCCACAAGAAAGCGACTTGGTGTTGGTGTAAAATATTCGGAGCGCCTAGGAGCCAACAAGCTAGGAAGCACCTAGGCACTGATGGAAGAAGTTTGGAGCACCTAGGCACTTGCAACTGCAGCATCCCAACCATTATGGTAGAGCGCCTAGGTGCTCAAATCCAAGGAGTGGAGTTTTAAAAGGCCGATTTTTCAAATAAAAGCCCTAAATTAAACATAAGACTTGAAGCGTATAAATAGAACCATCTATAGTTCATGAGCGATATCTTTTGATGGCTGAAAACAAATGGGAGAACTCATTTGGAGAAGGAGAAAAATTGCAAGACCTGGAAACAGAGGCGGTGTAATTCAACTTCAAAATTCTAGTTTTCTTATTCTCTTTCTTTCACCATGTCTAAGACCATGATTAGGAGTTTATTTTATTCAATTATGTTTTAGATTTCTTTTCTAGGGCTACGATGTAGCCGGATTATGAATATTTGAATTTTTTCAATTTTTAATCAATTAATATTTATTCCAGTTCTATGTTGAAGTAATTTATCTGTGCTTAATGCTTGTAAATTTCAGACCAACTTTTGTAAGAATTGATATTTAATTTAAGACTGAGAAGTGAAAATTAAATAAGCCATTGTTTAAATTATTATGAGATTGTCATAAGCTAGAGATAGTTATGAAACTTGTGCAACATTTTGAATTTCTTGTTCTCAATGAATTGTGATAGGCTTAGAGTTTAAGACCGGGAGGTAATAACGGGCTTATTGTGAGATAAATGGTTAATGATTGAGAAAGATAAATGATTATATTAGTGAGATTCGTTGGCAACATAGGAAATAGACAGTGATTTATTAGACTAGAGGATTCAAATAGGAGTAATCCAGTGAAATTGAAATCCCTAAAGCTTTAGTTCATTGATTATTAACTCTTATTGCGTTTTGCAATCTTTTAATTTCTATTAGTTTTAGTTTATGCATCTTTTTTATATTTTCTTGAATCTCTCAACTTTCAAATCATTCAAATAAAGTTAAGCTTAAAATAATTTTGGTACTTAGTAACAACAGTTCTCGTGGAAACAATAACTTTATTCATTACTATATTACTTGTTACGATAGTATACACTTGCATTGCTAAATTTTCACAACAAGTTTTTGGCACCATTGCCGGGGGTTGTTTAGTTTTACTAATATTGATACTAAATAACCTTCATTTTAATTTGAACTTTTACTTTTCTCTTTTACTTATCATTGTTTTCCGTTATGCTTTTCAAGCATTCTAACAGGTTTATTTGACGATTCGGCGGCAGTGATTTATTTCCTTTTGATTCTAAGGTTGAGTGTTCTTGTCAAAGAAACAAGAAGGAAAAAGAGAAGCCGCTAGACAAACACAAGAAACTACAGATAACGTCGGAGGAGGAGGCGTTAACAACGTGGTAGATGCTAGAAGAATTCAAGAGAATAACCTTGTTCTTTGGAACTATGAACTACCTAGTGTGACTGGAATACACTTGGCCATTCAGAAGCCAGCTATTAATGCCAACAATTTTGAGATCAAGTTGACAACTTTGCAGATGGTCCAAGCTATGCAGTTCTGTGGGTTGGCTAATAAAGCTCCCAATGCTCATATTGAAAATTTCATAGAGATTTGCGATACTTTCAAGTATAATGGGGTGAATGATGATGCTATTTGCCTTTGACTTTCCTGTTCAATTTAAGGGACAAAGCTAAGAACTGGTTGAACTCGTTGCCTGCTAATTCAATTTCTACTTGGGAGGAGTTAGCTCAGAAATTCCTTGCTAAGTTCTACCCACCATCCAAAACTGCGAAGATGCACATCAAGATCAATAATTTCACATAGTATGAAGGTGAAACATTGTACGACACTTGGGAAAGGTTCAAGGAGCTCTTGAGGAAGTGTCCACATCATGGGTTGCCTAATTGGATGCAGTCCAAAATTTCTGTAATGGTTTGGGTGGTCATACGAGGATGGTGATTGATTCAGTTGCAGGAGGAGTATTCATGAGCAAAACTGAAGATGTAGCTTATGAGTTGTTGAAAGAATTAGGCACGAACAATTATCAATGGCCCAATGAGAGACTTGGCAAAAGAATTCTACTGTGGTACATGAGGTCGATGCTATAATTGCTTTCAAGTCTCAGGTTGCTTGTCTCACTAGACAACTTCAAAATAGCCAATTGGGTATTAACTCTGTTCAAATTCCTCCATGGATTTTTGACTTCAACTAAGGGAGTCATCTTAGTACAGAATGTCAGTTGAACAATCCTTTCTCTCAGCATCCAATAGAACAAGCTCATCTTGTGGGGAACTTTAACTGGTAGCAGAATTAATTGAACTCCAACTTCTTCAATCAAGCATGGCACAATCATCCGCATTTCTCATGGAAGAATAATTAGAATGTTTTGCAGGCACCATTTGGACCCCCGTATCAAGAGAAGAAATTTGATTGGGAAGGAGCTTTAACTCGTTTCGTAAATGTGGTAGACACCAGATTCAACAATCAAGATGCTCAAATCCAGAATATGGAAGCGCAGATAGGAAAATTAGCCACGATGCTTTGACAACAAGGTAATTTGCCAAGCACTGCTGAGACGAATCCAAAAGAGCAATGCAAGGAAATTACTTTAAGGAGTGGGAAGGAATTATAAGCTCCTATGGGGAATTTGAAGTCTAGTAATGGCAATAATGATGAACAACTATAAGTTCAATCAGTCCCTCCACATGATTTGTCACCAAGAGTTCCTTATCCGCAACGTCTCTAGGCAAGCAAGCTTGACAAGCAGTTCTCTAAGTTCTTGGATGTCTTCAAGAAATTACACATCAACATTCCTTTCGCAGATACTATAGTACAAATGCCAAGCTATGTGAAATTCATGAGGGACATTTTGTTAAACAAGAGGAAATTGGAGGAGTATGAAACTGTTGCACTTACTAAAGAGTGCAGTCCAATCTTGCAGAGGAAGTTACCACAAAAGCTTAAAGATGCAAGGAGTTGCTGGAACGCCCCAAAATCTGCTCTACGTACGTAGGGCCGTTACCATGCTTTCTTAACTTAAACGTCCCAACCATCCACGTAGAATCGACTACGTAAATATGGGCCGTTACTTAACGTACTTAACTTAGTTTCTAAATCTAATGCTTAGACTAATCGGAAAATTTCGGAATAGATTTTTTTTTCCTCTTTCTTTTGAAACTTCATTTTTAAAAAACTCGTAACTTGAAAACGTTATATACATGAAACGTACATACTACTTAATCATACATATACAACTTCATAATTTGCGGAAAATTTGCGTAGTGGTATCACACACCGCCCTTCACTTGCTGCATCGTCTCCATGGCCCACCAAGTAATGCTGCAGACATCTACTTTTACCTACAGTAGGAAATATAAACTGATGAGCTTTCGCCCAGTAAGTACAAACATAATCTCACAAAACATTTCAAACATCTTAAAAACATGTCAATCATCATGTAATTTATGCATGAACCATTTATGATCGATTTGAATGTCTTATGATTTATTATTATATTAAACTTATTATCTTGATTACTTATGGGCCCCTTGTGTGTACGTACCGATTGCGCGCTCTCCAGAGAAAGTTAGGGTTTGCAAGGTCCCTAACAGTTCTGGGAATCATAAACATAACATAACCCTTCACGATCTAGCGGAAGGTTGATTATACCCTCACGTATTAACGAGAGGTTGATAATCATAACTTGAACTTGAAATATGAATAACCCTTCACCTGACGGGAGGTTAGTACGACACCTTACTTGTATGTTCTTACCATGTGGCTTAATATTAGTGAACATGCCTTATGATGTCACTATATCATAACATATATATACACATGGCATAACCATAACATGACATAATTTATCATGGCATAATTTGAAAACATGGCATTCTTGTAAACGTGGCATTCTTGAAAACGTGGCATTCTTGAAAACATGACATTCTTGAAAACGTGATATTCTTAAAAACATGGCATACTTGAAAACATGACATACTTGAAAAAATGACATACTTAGCATAGCATAACATAGCATACTTGAAAACATGACATACTTAGTATAGCATAACATAACATACTTGAAAATAGTTTTTACTATTTTCCATACTGTAGGTGAGGTTTGTACTTACCTGTTGTCCTATGCTCTTGACTTAACGTGTAACGTTTTGTTGTTCCAAAACATGTTACAACAGCAGGTTACTTCCTGCTTATTTAAAAACAACAACATAGGATAAGAATCTTATCATAATCATAAAGTGTTGGTAACCTAACCAACATCTATGCATAGCCTTAGTTATAAATCCCCCATACATATACGTGTTAGCTCACTTGGTGATAATAAGTAACCTTGGGTACTAAGCCCAATTATACTTAATCCATAATTCATTGGGTTATTCTAAGTAACCCTAGGTTTTAGGCCCATTATTAATTTTGGCATCTTGTTGGGTTACATTGGGTAACCCTTGGGCTTAGGTCTTATTTATACTTGGTCTATAATCCATTGGGTTATTATCAATAATCCTAAGTCTTAGTCCAATTCCAAATCTTAGTATCTTATAGGGTTATATTGGGTAACCCTTACGGTGATGAACTAGGGTCAATCTTGGTTAACCCAAGTCAACTTTGGTCAACTATGGTCAACTATGGTCAACCCTCTATGGGTCAACCTTGGGCTTTGGGCTTGGCCCAGTAACTCGAATATCACTTCCGGTTACTATCCGTAATCGTCTTGCTTACCAAATTTTTGGTTTAAAACCCATTTTCCATTTCTTTGGAAACTTTGGTAGTTTAATTTCAAAAATCCTTTACTTAACTCGTAAAAATTCATTGTTCTTAGAGTAAGGCTTTATAAAATTATTAAGGGCTGAAAACTGTTGAAAACTGTCATTGGAACAGTTTTCATAGTTAAAAACATTGAAATACTATTTTTTTGTGTTTGTTTTGGGAAAATCCTGTGCAGGAATTTCCTGTTCCCTGCACAGTTTTTAGAAATCTGATTTTATGTTAAAATATGTTTAAAATCTGAGAAAACTTTCTTCATAAAAGTTTTAGATCTCAAAAAATACTACAACTTTTGTGTTTTACTCAAAACCCAGTTCTGCCTTCAACTTAGTCAGTTTCCGTTTGAAACCTGCTGGCCGTGCACATTGGGTCTGGGCAGACTAGTCTCGGTTTTTCATAAAAATAGAGGTCATTGGAGCCTTATTTTGGAAAAATATCCACGTTGTCCACGTGGAAAATCCTTTCTCTACAACTTTCATGTTTTAACTTTTTCCAAATTCGGCCTCTAAGGGCCTCAAAATCAGCTTTCCAGAAACCTGGCCAGTTTTCACCCGAATCTGGCAGTTTTCTTCTTAAATTCGTTTTACGTCCTAATTCGCGTATTCTAACTCAACCGAATACACGGGAGCCTAAAATTCAGACATGCAGCGTTTTCTAACGTAAAACATGCATCCATACATCATCCAAACATCTTGGGACATATCACAAACACATTAAAGGCATGCATGCAAACCCTAATAATCATGCAAGCATATTATCAAAACATGCACCAAAACATTATTTGAGACCTTGAGACCCTAATCAAGCACATAACCAAGCACTAAACTCATTGCATGAAAATAAAGGATGAGCTTATACTCTTACAATCCAACTTGAAAATACACTTAAATTACCAAATTGAGAAAGCTCAAACCAAAAAGCTTAGGGTCAAAGGGTGATTACCTTAATCCACACCAAGATTGGTGCTAGGTTTTGGGTCTAACTCTTTCCCCCTTTGCTCATTACCACAGCAGGCCATCCCCCTCCAATTGGGGTTCCAATATTTTCGGCCATGCACATGAAACAATTACATATAAGCTTGGTGCTCCAAACCAAATAAAAACTTAAAGGTTAGAGGTTTTACCTATACCTTGATCAACACAAGGATTTGGGTAAGGTTAGATTCAATTTTCCTTTTCCCTTTTGTCTCTTCCACAGCCAGCCATCCCTTGGCTTAGGGGCTCCAAAATTTTCAGCCACTTCC
Organism: Ficus microcarpa; assembly: GCA_025413485.1. Taxonomy (NCBI): domain Eukaryota; kingdom Viridiplantae; phylum Streptophyta; class Magnoliopsida; order Rosales; family Moraceae; genus Ficus; species Ficus microcarpa. Next base: position 23,467,037 of record CM046379.1, on the reverse strand, counting down.
TTGGCTGCCTCAAAAAAATCCGGCCTTACATCCTCTTCCTTTCCTTGCTTCTCTCTTTTTCTTTTTCTAGCTTTTTTTTTTCTCAAGAAAGCCGACCACTCTATGGATTTGGCTCTTACTTGGGAATTCGGTTTCTAGGGAGGGAGAAGAGAAGAGAAAGACTAAAGAAAATGAACTAAATTTTTGCCCAACCTCCTACATATGGCCGGCCACTTGGTGAGCCAAAATTGGCTTGTCTAACAAGTTTTGTTGCCTTTTCACCAAGTGTTGCATGCTTACCTCACCATGATGACATTATCTTGATGACATCATCATTACGTAATCTCCCTTCCTTCTTCTTGGAATTGCCGGCCATACATGGTTGTGAGCCAAAAGTTGGCTTGTTCAACAAGCTTTGTTGCCTTGTTCACCAAGTTCCTTGAACTTGTTCACCAAGCTAAGCCTTGCTTACCTCATCACTTATATCATCATGACATCACTTGCTTACATCATGCTTACATCACCTTGATGACATCATGCTTACATCATCATTTCTAACTTTTCCAAAAATTACACTTTTACCCCTAAAGATAAAATATTTACAATTTAGTCCCTGCGGGTGATTGGCTAACATAGAGTCACTTGGCTTCCAATTCCTTCATAATTATCCACTTGATTCCAAGAATCCCTTAATATAATTATACAATCCATTTCCTTATTAACTTCGATAATATCAATACTGTTTTGTCTTAAAACAGTATTATCATAATGAATTGTAGTCCAAAATCTATCTGTATAAAATTGAACTACGTATAAATTTTTCTTAGGACTTGAAACCATTTAGTCTTTCATGTCCTAAAAATCGTGCTTGATTTTTCTCTAGGGTCGTCTCAAACCTTATTCTCGCTTAATCGTCCGTAACGACAATTTTCTGCAGTATAATTTCCATATTGATAATTTATACTGCAGTATCATCTTGGTTAAACTTGGTCAACCTAAAGTCAACCTTGGTCAACTTTGACCGGCATAAAAATCAAAATTCCAATTTTGCCCTTTTTCCCGAAAAGGCCTTATATTTGCCGAAGCAAACTATTTTTGAGTCTCGTAATTAATTTACCGAGAACTCAAACATATACTAATATTTAACTCATATAATGAGTTTTATATCGACATACATGATTCAATCTTAAATTTTTCCTTGTCTTAAAGGAAATCATAAGCCATAAAAATTTCAGGTATTACATTCTACCCTCCTTAAAAGATTTTCGTCCTCGAAAATTCGAATAATCCTAAGTGGCTTTTTCTTCAATCCACTATTAATCCATAGTAACTTGTTCATGTTCCCATTTTATTATTTTAATGGGATCTTGTCTGTTATACAGAACCATAATCTTACTTTATATCATCATATTTTCATACTTGCATACTTATCGTCATGTCTTCGTGCTTCCATACTTTCATACTATGGTACTTGCTTTCATACTTTCATACTCATCATACTTTCATACTTTCATCCTTTTTACACTGCATCACAAGAACTATCTACATAAAATTTCTTAGCAAGTATATCATATAACTTGCCATATTTGAAAAGCATATATAACCTTTCCATACTTGAAAAGCTTATTGTATCTTATATTTAAGATACTTCTTTTTAACTTTATTTGAGGGCTCAGCGAATATATCATTTTGAAAAATATTTTTTTCTTTCAATTTAGTTGAAGTTAAGGACCCTCTGGTACAATGTTAATCTTGTGCTATTAGAACCCTTGACTTTTCATAATGGCCCCTTTCTTAGAACTTTGTTCCTCAAGGATTCGGCCCTTTAATTGACATGATGGCTCCTTTCTTGGAACTTTATTCCTCAAGGATTCGGCCCATAACATAACGTAACATAACATAACGTGAATTGGTTCTAATAAGCATAAGATCAAGCACCATACATTAAATAACTTCCTTGAATCTTTTTCCAAGTTAATCATGGAAAACAATAATAAATAGTATTATTGAAAACATATTACTGTTCGAGTGATGCAGTGAAAGGTATCCTTAAATCAACTAGCTACTTGTTAGCTAGTAGAAACTTCCTTTTTGCCTTTAGTATTTCCTTTAAAGCTCAAAGGCATAATCATAATTCTTAGGAATATCTAAAATTTCCCATCATAATATAATCTCTATTACTTAAAAGGTTGCTGTTAATCTCAACCTTATTAGCTTCATCATCATTCTTATGATATACCAAATTCCTGTTGGCAACATCTAACTCATATTGGCACATGCCTATTTGCTATTCCCAAATTAAGGCATTATCCACCTTTTCCCCATATCTATTATTATTCTTATGGGGTAAAAGTTTCACATGTAATACCTAGAAATTCCATGTCATTGTTTCCTTTGAAAAAAGGAATTTTATGCATACTATGAAGGTATTTATGGAAAAGCTTGGTAAAGAGTTTTTTATATTTTTTTTATGAGATCTTATAGTTCAATAAGACTCAAAACAAGTTGTTAAGCCTAGCAAACGCCCTTTTGAGACGAAAAGGACAAAAAATTACGTAATTTTAGAAAAGTCAAAGTTTGACCGAAAAAGTCAAATTTGACCGAGAAAGTCAAAGTTTAACCAAGAGCGGTCAACGGGTTGACTTAGCAGTATTATGTGATGCAGTATGGAAAAGATACTGTAAAACTTGATCTTATCGGCAAGATAACTCAAATAGGCTTAAAAACCACCTTAGAAAATCAAGCACACTTAATATGGATTAAGGGCAAAAAGGACTTGAAAAATTAGAAAAAAGGTTATACTGTCCATTTTTACACAGATGAATTTTGGACTGTAGTACATTATAAAAATACTGTGTTTAAGTAAACACGGTATTAGAAATATCTGTGTAGCGGAAAAATGGACTGAATATTGAGGAAAAGCCAAACGGGGCTTAATATGGATGACATCATCCTATCCTCAATTTATGACATCATAATTGGATTAAATAAGCTTGGAAAGAAAGCCAAGAACTCTCTAGAACATGGTGACATGGCCGGCCACCTCAGGGGCAAAAAATGCCAAAATTCTATCTTTTGGGGCAAAAGTGTAAATTTTAAAAAATTGATGATGTAAGCGTAGTGATGTCATCAAGATAATGTCATCAAGATGAGATAAGCTTGGCTTGATCTCCAAGGAAGTGACCGGCCACCTAGGGGGCATAAATGCAAGAATTTTAACTTTTGGGGTAAAAGTGTAAATTTTAGAAATTTAGTGATGTAAGCATGTGATGTAACCTAGATGATGTCACTAAGATGAGGTCATCTTGCTTTGCTCTCCAAGTAGACATCCGGCCACCTTGCATGCCAAGGGTGAAAATATTAAATCTTATGGGGTCATTTTTAGAATTTTAGAAAGTTTTCAATGCCTATAAATACCCATGGGTAGTGGGCAGTTTTTGGGCTGGAAAAATGCAGAAAAACAGCCAAACTCTTGCAAAATTTTCTCCCAAAAATCTGAGCAAGAGAAATCAAGAAAGAACCAAGAGAAAATTTTGAAAATCTAAGGGAGATTGGATTTAGGGGTGTTCGGTTTTGAACCAAGAATCAAGAAAGAGTTTTGGAAAAATTGGAAACCCATTTCTTGGCTGTGGCTGAGTGTGGGGAAGGAGAAAAGGGAGAGAAAATTTTAGTGGGAAAATTAGTAGAGTGGCCAAGGGGGTGGAAGAATCACCAACCAAGCAACCAAAAGAATTTTGGTACCCTAGGTGAGTCTATGGCCGGTGGTGGGTGAGCAGAAAATAGGGGAGGAAAAATCAAAGGGAATTAGTGTGAGAGTGCTCGGTTTTGGCTTGAAACAATCACCAAAAGAGGTGAAAAATTTTGGTGCCCAATTGGAGGGCTAGAGCCGAGAGATTGGAGAACTAAGGGAGGGAGACTTTCGGGTTCACAAACCCTAACCCATTCCTAGGGTTAGCCAAGGTAAAATCTCCCATAAACCCTAACTTTTTCCATTAAATTTATATTAGAAATTTATGTGTATTTCAAGTCAAAGTTTGTATGAGCATAAGCTCAAGTTTTATTTCAATTGCCCTAGATTAGGTGTGGTGCTTGATTAGGATTTTAAGGGTGGTTGATTATGCTTTGACTGCTTTATGTTTATGCTTGCTTGCATGCTAGGGTTGCATGGTTAGATGGTTGGTATGTGCCCTGTTTGTGCAAAGCCGGTTGTGGCTTATATGCTAGGTTGCTAGTGTTAGCCAAGAATAGCATGGAATGGATGAATAAATGTGATACAAACCCTAGATCATGCAAACCCTAGGCTAGGGCAGATCTGATTTGGGTTGCATGGCTGCGTTGGAATTACATGATGGTTCATGTGGGACGTTAGAAAACGCTGCATGTGTGCTATATAGGCTCCCGCGTGTTCGGTTGAGTTAGTTTCCGCGAAATAAGACGTAAAATCAATGTAAGCACAAAAACTGCCAGATTCGGATAGAATCTGCCCAGTTATTTGAAAAGTGAAATTTGAGATCTTCAGAGGCCGAATTGGGAAAAACGTAAAACATAAAAGTTGTTTAGAAGAGTTTTTCCTTGGGGGCAACGTTAACAGATTTCCAAAATGAGGCTCCAATGGCCTCCGTTTTTGTAAAAATCCGAGGCTGGTCTGCCCAGACCTAGTTTACACGACCAGCCAGCTTCAAACGAAAACTGACAAGAATACAAGCAGAACTGGATTTTTCATAAAACACAAAAGTTTTAGGATTTTTTGAGAGCTAGAACTTTTGTGAAGAAAACTTTTTCAAATTCAAATTAGATTTTTAAACTGACACTGTTTTCTAAAGACTGTGTAGGGAGCAAAAAATTCCTACACAGGATTTTCTAAAAACTGTTTAGAAAAACTGTATTTCTCCAAAACGTACTGTTTTAATTATGGAAAACTATTCCAAAGGCAGTTTTCAACCTCAAATGATTTTACAAAGCCCTAATCTAAGAGTTTGGATTTTTATGATTTAAGTGAAGGATTTTTAAAGTTAATCTACGAATTTTCCAAGTTAAGGAAAATGAATTTTTCAAGCTAGGATTTAGTAAGCGAATAGTCTACGGATGGTAAACGGGAGTTATACCCGAGTTCCTGGGTCAAGCCTGTTGGGATCTATAGGTGCCCTAAAGATAGAAAATCTTAGGGATTTTCTGGGATTTTCTGTAAATATGACATTTTGATATTAATAAGAGGAAATTATTCATGTTTAATAAGTTGTGTCCTATTTACTTTCATTTGTTGATTGTATAATTATTTTGAGCAAACATAAAATACTCCTAGGCTGTTGGTAATATATCGAATTACCATATGTATACGGGGTATGCATAGAAGACGTGGTAATTTGATAACAGTTTAAATAAATAGTCCGCAATCAACGGAATAAGATTTGGGGATCTTATTCATGATAAGATTGTAAAGGACTAAAGGTTGTCTACTTCCTTGGACGGATGGTTTGTCTTGACCATCGGATAGGTTCCGAGTAGAAACTTTAATGTATACCAGTATTGAGGTATGACATTGGACTGGACCTAAAGTGTTAATTGATCCGGTTTAATAATTCCGTTTATAAGAATCAATGATACTTTGATTATCATCCTGCATTAATCTTAATCCTGAAATGATTACTTGAGTTCGCATCCATGACTTATGTACTTTGATGCACTAAAGGTGAGACACTGTTAATTCATGGTCAACATACTTGTGTTTTGGGTGCATGACTTATGGATGGAGAAATCAAGATTCATAGATACGGAATCCATAGCTATCTTAATGATAGTAAACGTTATCTACTTAAAGGTATTATTCGGGGATTGAAAGATAGTATAACAATATCTTGGCCATCGGTTTACTTTGTGTTCTCTGGTGGTTTTCCAATTGTATGGTTTTACAATTGGTGGTTCTTTCAATGGAGAATAATTGAACTTTAAGTTAAAATGATTGAAAAGGTAAAACGGAAAGAGTCCTTAATTCAATCATGGATAACATATGGGGATTAAGCAAGCGATGAATAAATCATGGAAGAAGCACTACGTGAGAGAGCTTTCGTAATACGGTATGTAAACAGGAGTTCAGCTTCAAACTTTTAGTGGAATAGTTTTGAAGTTGATAATTGATGGATAATTAATCTGGGATTAATTTTTCACAATTATAGGAGCCTCTTTACATATTTCCAACGGGTCCCTCTATTAGCTCATATAGTTCCACGAAGTGTCTCGGGATTTGTTCCTAATGAGATCGGTAAATTGTAAATGGAATTTTGTAATGTCTATTAAGACATGGTACTCTCTAACATGCAATCCAGAAAGGATTGGACATGTGAAATTTGTAGACAAATGATTTATCAACATGTGATTGGTTAATTTGAATTTTGAAAATAAGATTGTGTTTGAATTTTGGAAAACAAAATTTTTCTCTCCTAATTAAAAGTGGTGCACGTTTTTTAATTGTATGGAGGGAAGAAAATTTTGTTTCAAAATTATTTAAATATATTCCTAACATTTAATTATTAATTGGTTTAAATAATGGAGATTATTTGATGAATTTTTTTTTCCTAATTAAATAGGTGCATGGTTTTTGTGAGGAAAGAAAATTTGAAATATTTCATTAATTTAAACTAATTAATATGGATAATGTTTATGGAAGATATTTATTAAAATATGTGAATCCTATTTAAATTCGAAAAGGTTTAAAAGAAGTTTGAATCTAGATAGGACTAGGATCTTTTGACTAGTCTAGATTCTTGATTTAAAATTTAAACCACCAATCAAGATTTCTCTCACTTTGTGGCCGAATTTTAAAGGGAATTTCCTCTTGAAAATTATTTTTATGTTCAATGAATCTAGCCCTAAAGTTGTTTGATCTTTTGGTTCAAGATTTATCCGGAAAATAATTATTAATTATTTTTCAAGTAGGAGATAAATTTTGAAAAGGATTGGAATACTATATAAAGGCTAGGAGTTCTTGAAAAACTAATTTTTTGATTTTTTTAAGGAGAAAAACGTTTTTTAATAATAAAAAAAATTTTGTTTTTCTTCCACATCAAAAATTCGGCTTTCTTGTGAGAGAGAAAAAGAAAGAAAATTCCATTGAATCAAAACTGCGAGGAAGGTTAAACCGAGTGATAATTTTTCATAGGAGGTTAACCGGTTCTTGTTTTGTAGTTTTGAAGAAAGAAGTTGGATCAAATTCTCAACGAGGATCATCGGAATTGAGAAGGAGGGATCTAGACGTCGGAAAGTATTACCGGTCGCTTGGATTCATAGAACGTGTGCCCACACACACTCTGAGACGTGGAACTCGAGAATAGTAGAGAAGACAGGTTGGTCAAACACTTTAGCAATTCCGGAATCCAAGAAATAAGATATGCTTGATCATGAATTAATTTATTGTTATATGCATCATAAGCTTCTTTTCCGGAAACGGCATAAAATTTTTAAAACTTCCGCTGCGCCGTAACTCCAATACCGGATCCGATTTTTCCAACAACTGGTATCAGAGCCAACTCATGATCATGCATTTAACATAAATTATTTGATCAAATAAATTTCTCTCTATGCATTAATGAAATATTTTAGAGAGTTGGCACTCTAGGTTTTATTTTGAGTATGTTAAATATATTATGAATGGATGTATGGATGAATGCTTTATATTATTTTGATAATATATGATGCTTGTTCAATTTTGCCGGTCATGATTCCATAGAGGTTAGAATTTGTATCTAGGTTTTTCAAGTGTAATAGATGCGGTCTATAATCACCGCTAGGTCGTTCTTTCAATTCCTAGAATTTTTGTAAGCCGGAAACGGCATAGGAATTTTTTTGTAAAATTCGGGCTACAATGGATTCAAGGAGATTGAAGATGAACGAAGGTATGGAAATTTTCAAAGAATATGATTTTTTTTATTTTTGGAATTTTTTTTAATTAAAAAATGTTTTTTTTTGTATTAAAAAAAATCACAAGAATCTTTTGAAAATTTAATTTCCAATGATATGTGATTTTGATAATTTGGAAATCAAAATTGAAAATTTAAATTTAAATTTAATGGATATTATTATGAATTTTAAAATTTTGTGATTTAAATTTGAAATTTGGAAATTTCAAATTTTAAATTTTAAAATTTAATAAACCGGATTTTTAATTTAAATTTTGATATTTTGTAATTTTGATTAAAATTAAAAATCACATATAATCTTTTTTGAAATTTAAATTTAATTTTAAATTTAAAAAGATGTGACATTGGAGAAGGAAGACACATTGAAGAAGGATACACGGCATGGATCTACAAATGAAGGCCGATATATGTTTCGGTTAATTTTTGTAAATTTTGCAATTTTCTTTTCTCTAGGATGGAATCATGATCCACGGCTATTTACATATTTTGCAAACCATGGATGATGACTTGCTATATGAATATGTTATACTATTTCATGATGTATTGATAACATGCCATATAGACTAGGGAGTGCCACTCAATAAATATTGTTTATGCATGAAAAACAAAAACCCTAATTTAAAAGATTGAGTGGGAGAAGGTTTTACACACTAAGACCTACGGCCTCCATCGTTGGTCCAATAGTTACGCATGGTAGTGCCTACTACTTGGTTTCGATCCGGGAATTCCCTTCGGATAGGTATCTTACCTAGAGCGCACACTGATTTGGATTTTCGAAATGATAACAATTTTGGGCATATTTTATATTTAGATCACCCCTCGGTGGCGGATGTAAAATATAGATTCAAAATTGGAAACGATGGTTACACACTCATACTACTTTATTTATTAACCCTCCCTCGAGGCTCTGTTATGTAAAGTAGTGGCCAAATAAACGATAGTTAATATATATTTAATGGAGTTTGTTCCATGGATGAATATGTATTAATCGGAAGGGATCCGTGTTCTTGGCTAGTTATTCTATGACTACCCCTCGGTAGCTTAGAAAGCGGTAGCTAGGAATTGTCGTTGTAAGGTATGTGTTTTAAGGGTTTTACACATGAACATTTAGATTGCATATAGATCTTTTTGTTTCATTACAAAATCATATTTTATAAACTGATAGGATGTTTGTTCATACTTATTACATGTTTTCTTATTATAGATCAAAATGTCAAGCCCTTTATCTGTGATACTTACGCAAAACAAATTAACTGACGAGAATTTTAATGACTGGAAAAGGAACTTGCTAATCATCCTAAACTTTGAGAAACACAGTTTTGTCCTAACCCAACCTCGACCACCTACGCCTGCGATCGATGCTCCTGATAGGGATTTTGTAGCGCTGGGACAATTCCAACCTTAGTGCCATGTGCTATATTCGGGCGAGCATGTCTAACGTGCTCCAGAAACAGCATGAGGAACATCAAACTGCTAGGCAGATCATGGATAACCTGGAGGAAATGTTTGGTGAACAAACTATCCAGGCTAAGACCGATGCTATCAAAGGTCTCATGAACTGCAGGCAGAAGGTTGGAACTCCCATCAAGGAGCACATGATGACAGTCATGGCTTATTTGTCTGAAACTCAGGCAAATGGGGCTGAGATCGATGCTGCAACTCAACTGGTTATGGTTTTTCAAACCTTATCCAAGGATTTCGATTTGTTTCAGGCATCCTACAACCTTAACCGGAAGGAGATGTCTTTAACGGAATTGATGAAAGAGTTGCAAGCCTTTGAGAACATTTTTAAGGGTTCTGGATCTAAGGCTGAGGCAAATTTGGCTGAACCTAGTTCGTCTGTTCCTAATCCCAAAAGGAAGAAGGAAAAAGGGAAGAACAAGGGGAATAAGCCTGCGGTGAATGTATCTGCTTCTAAGAAGTCTACCAAGACTAAGAAGCGAAAGGTGGACCCCAAAAAGGTTAAGTGCTTTCACTGTGGGAAGAAAGGACATTTCAAGAAGGATTGCCGAGATTTCCTGGCTTTGCAAAAGCAGAAAGGTAATTTCAATGTCCTGTATCTTGAGGGTTGTTTAGTGGAAGAATCTAAGGACAATTGGGTTATAGATTCTGGAGCTACTAACCATGTTTGTATTTCTCTATAGGGGTTCAAGGTAACGAGAAGTCTGCATGAGGAGGACTTTGCGTTAAGAACCGACGATGGGACGTTGGTGCGAGCTGAAGCAGTGGGAGAAGTGCATCTTTATTTTGATGAATTTAGGTTTATTGTTTTGAGACATTGTTTTTATGTTCCTAATTTTAAGAGGAACCTAATTTCGATAGCTTGTTTAATTAAAGATTCTTATTCAGTTTCTTTTAATAATAAAGTTGTTATTAGGAGAAACAATTCTCTTATCTGTAATGGATGGATGCATGGGGAATCTTTATTTTATCAAACCTAAGATGCACTCACTGCTTGATACAGAATTGGAAAAGAACTCTAAAAGACATAAGTCTTCTCACTCTAACAAATCATATCTTTGGCATTTACGACTTGGTCACATAAGCCTTAACAGAATTCAAAGGATGGTAAAAGATGAATGCCTCGACTTGTACGAGGTTGAACCTTGGCCACAATGCGAATCCTGTTTGGAGGGCAAGATGACTAAACGGCACTTTGCTGCCAAGGATGGTCGTGCCGAGAAACTTTTAGAACTTGTGCATACAGATGTTTGTGGTCCCATGAACATAGAAGCACGTGGTGGGTATGAGTATTATATCACTTTTATTGATGATTACTCAAGGTATGGATATGTCTATTTAATGACCCGCAAAAGCGAAGCCTTTGACAAGTTCAAAGAGTTTCGGGCTGAAGCGGAGAAACAATTAGGCAAGTCCATTAAGACACTTCGATCGGATCGAGGTGGGGAATACCTATCGGATGAGTTCTTAGGATATTTGATAGAGAATGGGATACAATCCCAGTTGACTGCACCTGGTACTCCTCAACAGAATGGTGTAGCTGAGAGAAGGAATATGACCCTATTGGATATGGTCCGTCTATGATGAGTTATTCCACTTTACCTTTATCATTTTGGGGGGCACGCCATACAAACTGCATGCTATCTTCTGAATAACGTTCCCTCCAAACCGGTTCCTAA
>CM046379.1:23435905-23455905 GCA_025413485.1 Ficus microcarpa | reverse complement strand
CCCTAAGTTAATATAAAATCTCACTTATGCCCCCATTATATAACAGATGGAATAAGTTAAATATGCACTATATATCTATTGGGTAAAAAATAATAATTTTGTTTTATAGTCTTTCAAAATTTTATGGCTTCATCACTTGATTGAAGTAGCAAGATTTGGAGTAGACACGTTATATGATGAAGTACTTTTTTTTTTTTTTGGGTGGAAATATAATAGTGTAATTGGAATACATAAAATTGGACCATCATATATGGAATTTGATTCAATAATGTGCCATTCAAATGATCAAATTCTAATTTGACAATAATTTATAATATGATAATCTTAATCTTGAGCAATGAATGAGTTCATATCTATGTTTATATCCATTAAAGATATAATGAGTGAGATCAAATTGAAGATTTGAAATCAGAAAATATGAAGATTTTAAACAACCTACCGTTCTTAGACCCTCTAAATTTAGAGGCCAACTTTGCGAACCACTCAAACTCAACTCCATTCTCTCTTCCTGTTTTCTTCTCCATTTTCCCAATATCAGTTCCAGTGCTTCTCTCAAGTGCTTTTGCTCCAAAAATGAGAATACCCATCAAGTTTCTACTCAGGTACAATTGTTTCTTGCATTAAAGTTCCTACCTTTGATTTGCCTAAAAAATGGGTACTTTAGAAATGCTAGGTTTAAAGTTCATATTTTTTAATTATATTATCCGAATTGTATTTGTTGTCTGATCGAAATATGGAAATGGGTTGTTTGTGATTGTGGACTACAGAGCTTCTCGGCACCTGCCGAAGATAATATCCCCTGGGACAGCCGAAACGTACATGGACCTCCACGGCGTTTTATATGTTTAGTTTACACTTTTTTTTTTTTTTAAATTTCTGTGACTGATTTTGATTAAAAGTGAAGTGCTAATTTTTTTAAATATTTGTTTACTGGGACAATGAGGGATGTTAGTAGGGAAGGATAAAAATGGTCATATGCTCAATTGCTCAATTTGCATCAATGCACCCGAAATTTTTCATCATTTGTAAGTTGGACTTTAAACTTTCAATTTTAGCATTTAGGATCCTAAATTTGACTATCCTCGACAATACAAGGGGAAAAAAAAAAAAAAAAAGAAGAAGAAGAAGAAGAAGCTAACCCCCCGTTTTGATCATGTGTCTACTTTGGAAAAGGAAAATTTTTTTGTTTTAAATGAGAAATTAACCCTCTATTTGGATGGAGTGTCCACTTTCTAAAATCGGAAAATTTTTACCAAAAAGTGTTTGTCTCAACTTCTTCTATCATTCTCTCATTTTAAAAAGGGAAAACTATTTTGTTTCAAACTTACTTTGTATAGTACTGTTTTGGAAAAAAGAAAAAGAATCTTTTTAAAATCTTCTCACAATATACTATTCTCAATATTATTTTTTCTTATTCCAAATAATTTTTCTTTTTCAAAAGGAAAATTTTTTTCACATCAAAACACCATTTTATTTCAAAATGAAAAGATTTCCCATTTAAAACAAGAAATTTTCCTTTTCAGAAATAGACACGTGATCCAAACGAAGCCTTGTCTTTTCATTTTGAAAATAAGAAGGCTTTGATGCGTAAAAAATTTTCTTCTTGAAAATAAAAAGTTGTTTGAAATGGGAATAAATGGTGTTGGGAATAGTGCAATATGAGAAAATTTAAAAAAGATTCTTCTTCCTCTTTTTTTTTTTTAAGGTACTGTTCAAAGGAAGTTTAAAAATAAGATAATTTTCCTTTTTCAAAATAAGATAATGATGGAAAAAAAATTAGAAAAAACCATTTTTTTTGTAAAACTATTTCAGTTTCTGAAATTAGACATATTATCCAAGCAAGCACTACAAGACAGGCTTACATAGACGACAGCGAACAACAACAGTTCCTCTCACAACAGTTATTAAAGAGACTAGTTGCTAAATAACGATAGTTATTATTGTAACCCACTATCATCAAAAGCACGTATAAAAAAAGTAGATAATAATCTAACGACAGTCCTTGTAATGAGGAAATAACTAAAAAAAATTAGACAAAAAATCAAGTTAAAATAAAAAATTCTAAAATGTGAGTGGGGGCACGTTTGCACGAGATGCTTGAATTTTCAAGGTTCTAACGCTAGGACATGCAGTCTGAGTAGTCTTTTTTTATTTAAAGAACTTTTCATGTCTAAAGGAGTACTGACATTTAATTTTCATTTAAAAAAATGAAAAAATGAAAAAAATTATTACTAGATTACTAATTGGAGTACAGTTCATGCAGTAAGCTATAATCTTCGCTAAAAAGTCAATGTGTCCACACGACGATCAATATGTATACTTTAAAATGAGTTGAACAATTCACTAACGTAATTTTGAAAATGCTCTTTCTGTTAAAACAATCAACTCAATTAAATTGAAATTAAAATTGCAAAGTAATAAATAAAGATTATTCAAATTCACGTTGTTCTGCTCCAAATTTGATTGGTTTTGTCTTCATTATTGTGTCACAAGGGAGGACAGGGAAAGTGACAATTCTTTACTATTGTGTGGAATTTAGGATAAAGTAGTATAAAGCCAAGAAGTTATTCTCAAGTGTTTCCTTGGAAGGAACTTTTTCCCATATATTATATATACCAGTTAAAATCACGAGATTCTTACGTGTAAATTGTGTACATACTAAAATTATTGAATATTTATTTTATAAACATAAAATGTCAAAGTTCTCAATGATATAATATTATGACACTAGTTTTAAAAAAATAGTTTTTGACATATATGTTAGGCAATAAGAAAAAAAAAAGAAAGTAAATACATATTTAAAAATATTTTTTTTTATGGGGACGAACGGTGAAGTCTTATTTGGCCACTCCAGGAGCAACTGTTCATGGACATTATAGAGAAATACGTTCCGAAGGAGATACATTAGTTACATTTATATATGTAATTAAAAAAAAGTTAATTCAATAAAAAAAAGTAAGAGAAGAAGAAAGACAAATTTAGAAAAAGTTAAAAGGAAAAAAAAGAGAGAGAAATCAAGAAAAAGTTATTAAAAAAAAAAAAAAGATATCATTACAAAAAGATAAAATAACTTGACCAAATTTATGAATAATATTTTTAGACAACTTAACTCTTATAATATAGTTATAGATATATACATATTCGTTCTATGTTTGATTTATAACATTGGTGAGTGAGGTCAATTTCTTGTCTTAAGTTTTTTTTTTTTTTTTGGGCTAGAAATTTCTTGTCTTAAGTTGCAAAGTCCTAGTTCCTTTAAATTTATCTACACATGCGATTTGCCATTACTAGAACACACACACACACACACACACAATATGCTTGTTTGGGAGCTACAAGTACAGGCTTTTAGTTCTAAGATTCGAACAAGTGTGCCAAGGACATATATACCAAAAATAAATAAATAAATAAAACTTTTTTTTGGCACCATTTCATTTTCATTTCATTTCAAACTTTTTTTTGTCTTTTTCCTAAAAAGTTTTTGTCTTTTTCCCAAAAAGTTTTTTGTCTTTTCTGAAAATTCAAAAAAATTTACTATTACAACTAAAATATTTCAACTCAAACTAACACACCAAACACCCCCTAAATAAAAACTTATAAGCTTAGCAATTGGCCCTAGCAATTATAGTTATATATATATTTATATATATGTATATATATAACTTATAAGAAAGAAATTCGGGGAAAACCTTCAATTTTCCCCAAATTTCTTTCTTTCAATTACTCTACCAGAAAATACATCTAGGAAAATACACACACACACATATATATATATTCCTGAAGTGTAGCGGCTGCAATGTAAGAAAATTCATATAGGAATAGAAGTTTGCGTTTCCCTTTAGCTGATACCAATTTTTTTTTTTTTAAGAGACACCTTTTTTCTCTCAGTTTTCTTTAAATTGTACGGCTTTGTTCTCTGCAACACTCCTCAGTCGATACCTTCCTTATTTCTTCGAGAGAATTTCTTTAGGGAGTGTTTGGTTGGAATTTTTTTTTAGTTTTAGTTTTTTTTTGTCTTTTTTTTTTTAAGTAAATACAATTTCATCATTCACATCTTTAACTCTATTTTAAAATTTCAAATTTTAAAAATCCGTAACTTTATTATTTCAAATCAAAATAAGATAATTTTTTTTTTCAATTGCATAAAAATTGAAGATAAAAAAAATAATATCCATATTTGTAAGGACCCGCCTAGTACAGGCCGTTACCTTACATACATACTTACTTAGCAAAACACAGCGGAAATTTTTTTTTTTTTTTATACAGGAATTAAAAGCATGCATCATATATAATGTGTCTTAAATAAGAGTATTCAACATAAGATAAGTACATAAAGAGCAAAACGCGTAGCAGCTTAACTTCCCACGATTTCACAGTATGCCCCCGCCACGCTCTGCCATCTTGTATCACATATTGCTGACAGATTGCTTACCTGCAGCATAGACGTAAGACAGTGAGCTTTCGCTCAGCAAGTACAACTGTCTAATCCGCGTCATACACATAACCTCATCATGCACAATCTAACTTAACATAACAATGACATCACATATTAACTCATGGCATCATTCATCATAGCATAATCTAACATTGCCTAGCATATGCATGGTCCAGTTATGCTCGTATTTTACTTTCTTTGCTCATTCTGATCTTACTTCCATGATTATCTTACTTATCTTTCTTTCGAGCCCTTACATTAGTGTTCGTACCCGGCGCGCAACTATGGAGTGGTTGGGGCGGCCAGTCCAAGTCCAACTCATTCCATAGTCCAACTCGACCTCGGACGGGTGGTACGACACTGGCAAGCTTGCTTGCCTTCTTTCTTTCTTTTCTTTATCTCTTTCTTAAGTTTATTAATCTTATAAGAATTAGTGAGCATGCATCGTGATGTCACCTATTCTTAATTCATACTAGCATCATTATCTTATCTAACATACTTTCTTACCTTTTTTTACATCATATTAATATCATGCTTCAACATTTAACATAGCATAACAATTCACATATAACATGACAACCAACAGGTCACATAATAGCACAAGGCATACTAATGGCATACACCCCTAGTATACATCTAACATACTTAAGCAAGTACCAATTAGAGCATATGCTGTAGGTGGAATTGTACTTACCTCTCTTACTATGTCCTACTTGATGCTGTCCTTCCACTGGGCACAGCTGCAGGCCTCCTCCTGCTTGAATAGGGACATAGGTAAGAGTCTAATTCTCATTGTGGAATATTGGTGTCCTAACCAACATGCCTACAAAATCCTAGTTGTATGTCCCCGACACTAGATATCTTACTTGGTCACAAGTAGTTATCCTACTGATTAAGAATAATCGAACTTTGATTATTCCTTAAGAGGCTACGTTGGATAACCTCTTGAATTAGGCCCTTGACATACCGCTAGGTTTTCTTTAAAACCTTGGGCTTTACTCTTACATCATAATTTATTGGGTTAATTCTATTAACCCTCTTCTCTTAGCCTATTTCTAGGTTCTTGGTATTCCTTAGGATTACATTGGATAACCCTTAAGGTTATACTTTAATTAAATGCTAGGTCAACCAAAGTCAATATTATGTCAACTAAGGTCAACTCTTTAGGGTCAACCTTGGGCTTTGGGGCTAAGCCTAGTAATTCGGGTATTATTCCCGGTTACGGTCCGTAGTCGGCTTGTTTACAAATTTTATCTTGAAAATTTCATTTTCTTATCTTTTGGAAAATCTTGTGTAATCAGCTTCAAAATTTCCTTAATCTTCTTGTAAAAAGTTATACCTTTGGAATGGATTTTTATAAAAGTTGTTTAAGGTTGAAAACTGCCTTTGGAACAGTTTTCATAATTAAAAACAACGGTTTTAAATAAAATACAGTTTTTCGGAAACGTTTGTAACAATTCATGTGCATGAATTTTCGGTTCCCTGCACACCCCTCGTAAAACAGTGTTAGTTTTAAAGATCCACTCCGAATTTGAAAAACTTGTCTTCACGAAAGTTGTAGCTCTGAAAAAATCCTAAAACTTTCATGTTTTACGAAAAATATAGTACTACTTGTATTTTTGTCAGTTTTTGTTTGAAACTGGATGATCATGTTAACTGGGTCTGGGCAGACCAGCCTCGGGTTTTATAAAAACGGAGGCCATTGGAGTCTCATTTTGGGATTCTGCTCGCGTTGCCCCTAGGAAAAATCATTCCGAACAACTTTCATGTTTTACGTTTTACCCAATTCGGCCTTTAAAGGCCTCAAATTTTCACTTTCCCGAAATTGGTCAGTTTTGAATCTGAACTGGCAGCTTTGGTTGTTAAGTCCGGTTTACGCCCTAATTCACAAAGTCTAACTCGACCGACCACTTTGGGAGCTACACAGTAAACATGCAACGTTTCTAACGTCCCACATGAACCCATAAGCAGTTCAAACGGATCCATGCAAACCAAACCCGAAATACCCGGAAATGCCTGCATCCTAGGTTTACATGGTTCTAACTTTTCCATCTCATTCATTCAAGCATCAACATACACCCTTAAGCTAGCAGTCCATCATTCACTGCCTAGGGTAGATTTTGGACCAAAAATCAGGGGACACACAACCATACACAGCTGGCATGCAACCTAACATTCATCAAACACAAATCAAGCAAGAAATTAAACCAATCACCCTAAATCACCTAATCAAGCACATACTAACCAAACTAGAACAAGAAATTAAAGTAGACTTATGTCCTTACAAACCAACTTGAAACACAATTAAAATTCCAAATTGAACTCAATTGAAGGATTAGGGCCCAAGAATTTACCTTAGATCTAAGTTAGGGTTTGGAAATTGCAACTCCCTTTCCTTCCTTGCCTTCCCCTTGCCCACGGCCTCACCCTAGTTAGGGACCCAAAAATTTTCTCTTAGCTCCTTGGTTGATCCACACCAGAACCGAACTCCACCACAAGGCTTTCTCCTCAAAAATTCCAACTTTTCCTCTTCCTCTTCTCCTCTCCCTCACTCTCGGCCACTATACCCAAAATGACCTAAAAAAATTTCGAACTTTTTCTTGGTTTTCCCTAGAGCAAAACCGAACTTCCCTAAGCAAAAGCCCTCAAGAAATTTTTGTTTTTCTCTCCTCTTTCTCTCTTCCTTGGCTGCTGATTTTCAAGAAGAAAAATGGCAAGAACCTCCCCAAATTTTTGAATAAAAGTGAATAGAAGAGTCAGGTGGGTAAGTTTTGGGAAATTATAAAAAAAACCCCAAGATTTTTAATATTTCCACCAAGGGAAGGTGAGGTGGCCGGCCAAGGGAGTGCTAGAAGCCTCCGTGAATTCTTTCCAAGCCAAATTAAGGATTATGATGTCATAAATAAAAAGCTAGATGATGTCATCCCCCTTTTAAGCCTTGTTTGGCTAATTTTCTCCCAAAATAGTCCATTTTTGTGCTACACAATTATTTCTAATACTGTGCTTCACTAATACACAGTATTTTTATACTGTACCACAGTACAAAAATTTAGCTGTGTAAAATTTGGACAGTATAATTTTTTTTCTTATTTTTCCGAGCCCTTTTTACCTTTAATCTTAACTTAGTGTACTTGATTTTCTAGGATGATCTTAAGGCCTATTCTTGCTATCTAGCTCACAAGAATATTTTTCGCAGTATACTTTCTATACTGCATTGCAAAATATTGAAAAATCAACCTTTTGACTTTTCTTAGTCAAACTTTGACTTTTTTGGTCAAAGTTGACTTTTTGGTCAAACCTTTGACCAACGTAGAATTAAGTACTTTTTTGTCCTTTTTGACTCAAAAGGTCCGTTTCTAAACTAAATAATCAATTTTAAGTCTTATTGACCCATAAGAACTCACAAAATCTTACAAAAGCTCTAAATCGAGCTTTTTCATGAATACCTTCATAAAGTAAAATTTATTCCTTAAAAAGGAAATAAGAACATTGAAAAAATTAGGTATTACAATATTGTTATTTTTTTTTCAAATACATTCTAAGATTTTACATTTTTTAGCTTCAAACATATCATTTTCATTTAAACATACATTTTCAAAACTTAATTTAACTCCAAATATCAAAATATCTCCAAAACTCCAACTCAAGTGAACTAACCAAACGGGCCCCTAATTTCTTTGTTTTCCTTGGTATAACTATATTCACTTGCAAGGCCTATATATGGCAAACATGCAAAGTCTCTTATCTAACGATTGTATGGTCTGTCACGTATAATATCAAACCTAAAATCTTATAAAATTAACTTTGTTGATATGTATCGTTTGTAATAGATGTTCTAATATATGACATGTTGTAAATAAGATATTTTTAGATCAATGAGTCTAAATTAAAAAAAATTACATGTCTGGTAAAAGACTCATCTTTTATATATATGTATATATATATATTCGAATATGTAGACTATACATAGGGTCATATGCTACTAATCATCATCTCATTGGTTTCTTTGTATCAATCTTTCCCTACCTACTTTTTCTTCATATGATCATTGTCTTGTACTTTAACGCCGAGCTTAATTAATTTAAAATAGTTAAGTTTAACAAATATGTTTAGTATCTTATTAGTATTATTATTAAGCGCTCATTAGTAGTTATGTTAATTATTTTATACGAAATGTGTGTGTGCTTTTTTTTTTTTTTAAAGAATTTATGTACTACAGAAATTGTTAAACTATATTTTTTTAAGTAACTATGTAGAAGAGAGTTGACAACCACTTGAAGTGAAGCTGATCGATGTGCTTAGTCCATGAGATTTTTTATATAAGAATGGTAATCTAAAGTTATAGAATATACTTTAAATAAAGTTTATTAAATTTTTATGGACTTATTTGCGAAGAAAATATATTTTTAAGGATTTAGCATAATTTTAAATTCTGTTGGGTATTTTATGAAATTTTTAAAAATTGTTTTGCGGCTGTCTTTATATGTGCATTACAGCTGCCTTTATGTGGTATTAGACTGATTTAACCAAATTTCCCTCTTCCTCACACCTCTCATCTCCATATGGTTCTAAGTGCCAAAAAAAAAAAAAAAAAACACAAAACTCCAACAACTGATCTTCTCTATCATAAGACCTTCTCCCCCTCTTAAATCACAAAACAAATCAAGACTAAACTTCACTCAAAAACCCATTCTCGGATTCCACCAAACGCCCATTTTTCTTCCAAGCGAGTTGAGCTTAAAGTGAAGTTTGGCATCAAATTTATGTCATTTAAGTACTTTCATCTATTTTAAACCTTTTGTAATCAACCAGCAGGAGTAATAAGCATAGGCTGCAACTTTATCTAATTGGGCCTTAAAGATGAAAATTAGGTGGGTACTTTTAATAAATGCCACAAAAACATGGATTGAATTGATTTTTACTACACAGGAAAAAACTCTTGTAAGAAATGTCATAAATGACATCATAAATACTTATTTCTCTATTGTGATATCCTAGAAATTCATAAGCCTAATTCATTAATTATTATTATGGATTTTATTCATTAATATACTTCTAATGAATTATTTAATGAATATTAAATTTCGAGATCATAAATGATAGTATATATATCATCGGTGTGATGATGTCGATGATTTAACAATGTTGAATTTCTCTATTTAAATTAGAAATTTTAAATACATAAAAGATGAATTGAATGACATATAAATTTATACAAAAAATTTATTATGTCGTATTAGAGGGATAATGTTAATTTTTGGGAAGGACCCCGATTTTTATTAGTAGGTCAATTTAATGATCTTAGTATTTATTTTGATAATACCAATATTTAAGCTTTGAGAGCATGACTGGGAATTAATGTGTCACATAGATAGAAGATGAATTATTAGTATTTACTCTTAGGAAATCCAAAGGTGGAAGATTGATCAAAAATTGTGCTTGATTTGAAATCAATGGTTTAGATTTTATGTTAAGGGATCCTAGGCAAATCAATGGCCAAACTTTAAATGATAAGTGACCAATGAGAATTTAGGGTAATGATAGGTGTGATGAAGAATCCAATGGATAAGAATAAAGATGACAACTTTGGATCAATGGTAGAAATTGAAAGAAAGAAAAACAAAATAAAATTGACTAGAGCAAGGGGGGACCGGTTTTTGAGTCTCAAAGGAAGGGGAAATGTGAACAAATGAGGAAAAAAAAAAAAAAAAAAAGTGGTGCATGCATGCAACCACATGTAATAGATGGCATGATTTATTTTGGCAAGTTGACCTAAGGAAGAGACAAGTGAAAGTGATCCCTTGTTTCCACCTTGTTGAACCAAATTTTCCCTTCAAACCCCTCCCAAAGGTGGCAGCAATACAAAGGTTGATTCAACCAAAAATTCCCCATTTTACCCCTCAAAAGACAGCTCTCCTTAAGGTAAAAGTTGGCTGAAAATTAGCCCCTAACACTTCATTTTGCTCTCACACAAGCTAAGCTCACAAACCCTAACTCTTTAGCCACCACCAAGCTCAAAACACAAAGAAGAATCACCACTCTATTCTCCATCTCCAACACCCCTTAAGCACCCTCTTCCCTCCATTTTCAAACTCTAAGCAACCCCGTTACCAAGTTTGAAGAAGTGTGGAACGGTGTTGGAGGACGTTTTACTAGAGGTAACCTAGTGGTATTTTTTGTGTTTTAGTCTTTTTAGAGAACTAAAGCATGATACTTAGTTATAATCTTAATGTTAGACTTCTTCTTATCTAGGAAAAAATTTTGAGAAGAACTTGGGAGGTTCGAGATCTTAAAGGATCCCCGGAGTATTTCGGTAAGATCTATGAACCTTATTGAAGTTTACAACTGTTGTGGTGATATAGCATGCATTAGAAACTTTGATATGAAAAATAAATTATATATTAAGATTCTACAGAGAATAAGCTTCATTTTAGGCTTTGGAATCACTTTATTTGCTTTTATATGTCTAAAGTTATGTGCATTTAAAGTTGTGACACAAAACTAGGGGGAAAATGGATCTTTGGGGCACAGACCAGCCACGGGTTTAGTATTCTCCGAACTATTTAGACTCAAAATTTTAGATTATAAGTTAGAGAACTAAAAACTAGATTCCTTGAGCTTTCCAACAAGGTATCATATGCCTTGAATGGATAAATGTACAATTTTTGATGAATTTTACAAGTTTGGGCTACGAACCGAAAATCCTTACTGGAACCCTGTACTAGTCATGGGTTTTGTAGATTTTGAGTTAGTAAACCATACCTTTTTTAAACTATTTTTACCATACAAAATAGACATTATAAGCTTTTCAATGACATATCTTTTGTCTTATTTGGACTTGTAAGTAAATTGTTATGGATTTTCTAATCTTAACCATGACTCTGGACTTGTGGTACTAACGTGGGACCAACAGTGACAAAACCTAAGTTTATGGTATGAAATGCTCAAGTACTAAAGGAAATAACTTTATCACTGTAAAGTAGACATCTTAAGCTTCAAAATGAGATTCATGTATTTAAAACGGATATGTACATAAATTTTAATAAATCTCTTAAGATTGTATTATAATCTGGTAATCCGACATTTTATCACAAGACACTTAAGAAAACGTCCATATTAATATTTGAAATGCTTGAAATCTGAGGAAACAAATTATAAAGACAAAAACTAGATGTTTCAAGCTTTCCAACAAGTCATCAAGTGTCC
Organism: Ficus microcarpa; assembly: GCA_025413485.1. Taxonomy (NCBI): domain Eukaryota; kingdom Viridiplantae; phylum Streptophyta; class Magnoliopsida; order Rosales; family Moraceae; genus Ficus; species Ficus microcarpa. The sequence goes on along the minus strand of CM046379.1, from coordinate 23,444,264 downwards.
AAAATGGAGTTATACTCAAATCTAAATAAATCTTATAAGTTAAAATCCTACACCGATAAAATGATTAATTAAATATTAAAATGTGACATAAGGGTAAGTCATAACATATGAATATATCTAGTTATAAAATGAGTTGATTTTAAGTATATGACAAAATAATGTGAAAAACCCTAATTCCAAACAATTTTTTTGTTTCCAAAAGGAAACTTTTTTTCACATCCAAACACCATTTTATTTCAAAATGAAAAGATTTCTCATTTAAAATAAGAAAATTTTCCTTTTCAGAAATAGACACGTGATCTAAACAAAGTCTTGTCTTTTCATTTTGAAAATAAGATGGCTTGGACATGTAAAAAATTTTCTTCTTGAAAATAGAAAATTGTTTGAAATGAGAATAATTGGTGTTGGAAATAGTGCAATATGAGAAAATTTAAAAAAGATTCTTTTTTTTTAAAGGTTCTGTTCAAAGGAAGTTTAAAAATAAGATAGTTTTCCTTTTTCAAAATAGGATAATGATGGGAAAAAAAAAAATTAGAGAAAACCATTTTTTTTGTAAAACTATATCAATTTCTGAAATTAGACATATTATCCAAACAAGCACTACAAGACAGGCTTACATAGACGACAGCGAACAACAACAGTTCCTCTCACAACAGTTGTTAAAGAGACTAGTTGCTAAATAACGATAGTTATTATTGTAACCCACTGTCGTCAAAAGCACGTATAAGAAAGGTAGCTAATAATCTAACGACAGTCCTTTTAATGAGGAAATAACTTAAAAAAAATTAGACAAAAAATCAAGTTAAAATAAAAAATTCTAAAATGTGAGTGGGGGCACGTTTGCACAAGATGCTTGAATTTTCAAGGTTCTAACGCTAGGACATGCAGTCTGAGTAGTCTTTTTTTATTTAAAGAACTTTTCATGTCTAAAGGAGTACTTACATTTAATTTTCATTTAAAAAAAGAAAAAAAAAAGATTACTATTGGAGTACAGTTCAAGCAGTAAGCTATAATCTTCGCTAAAAAGTCAATGTGTCCACACGACGATCAATATGTATACTTTAAAATGAGTTGAACAATTCACTAACGTAATTTTGAAAATACTCTTTCTGTTAAAACAATCAACTCAATTAAATTGAAATTAAAATTGCAAAGCAATAAATAAAGATTATTCAAATTCACGTTGTTCTGCTCCAAATTTGATTGGTTTTGTCTTCATTATTGTGTCACAAGGGAGGACAGGGAAAGTGACGATTCTTTACTATTGTTTGGATTTTAGAATAAAGTAGTATCAAGCCAACAAGTTATTCTCAAGGGTTTCTTTGGAAGGAACTTTTTCCCATATATTATATATGCCAGTTGAAATCACGAGATTCTTACGTGTAAAGTGTATACATACTAAAATTATTGAATATTTATTTTATAAACATAAAATGTCAAAGTTCTCAATGATATAATATTATGACATTAGTTTTAAAAAAATAGTTTTTGACAAATATGTTGGCAATAAAAAAAAATGAAAGTAAATACATATTTAAAAATATATTTTTATGGGGACGAATTTAATTTAAAAAAAAAGTAATTCATAAAAAAAGTAAGAGAATAAGAAAGAAAAATTTAGAAAAAGTTAAAGGAAAAAAAAAAGAAAGAAATCAAGAAAAAGTAAAAAAAAAAAAAAAAAAAAAAAAAAAAAAAAGATATCATCACAAAAAGATAAAATAACTTGACCAAATTTTTGAATAATATTTTTAGACAACTTTACTTTGATAATATAGTTATAGATATATACATATTCGTTCTATGTTTGATTTGTAACATTGGTGAGTGAGGTCAATTTCTTGTCTTAAGTTTTTTTTTTGGCTAGAAATTTCTTGTCTTAAGTTGCAAAGTCCTAAAGTTCCTTTAAATTTATCTACACATGTGATTTGCCAGTACTAGAACACACACACACACACACACACAATATGCTTGTTTGGGACCTATAAGTACAGGCTTTTAGTTCTAAGATTCGAACAAGTGTGCCAAGGACATATATACCAAAAATAAATAAATAAATAAAACTTATAAGCTTAGCAATTAGTCCTAGCAATTATAGTTATATATATGTATATATATAACTTATAAGAAAGAAATTGGGGAAACCTTCAATTTTCCACAAATTTCTTTCTTTCAATTACTCTACCAGAAAATACATCTAGGAAATACAAATATATATATATATATATATATATATATATTCCTGAAGTGTAGCGGCTGCAATGTTAGAAAATTCATATAGGAATAGAAGTTTGCGTATCCCTTTAGTTGATACCATTTTTTTTTTTTTTAAAAGAGACACCTTTTTTCTCTCAGTATTCTTTAAATTGAACGGCTTTGTTCTCTGCAACACTCCACAGTCGATACCTTCCTTATTTCTTCGAGAGAATTTCTTTAGGGAGTGTTTGGTTGGAAATTGTTTTTTTAATTTTAGTTTTAGTTTTAGTTTTAGTTTTTTTTTTGTCTTTTATCTTTTGTTTTGTTTTGTTTTTTGTTTTGTTTTGTTTTTTAAGTAAATACAATTTCATCATTCACATCTTTAACTCTATTTTAAAATTTCAAAATTTAAAAATCCGTAACTTTATTATTTCAAATTAAAATAAGATAATTTTTATTTTTAATTGCATAAATTTTGAGATAAATAAAATAATATCCATATTGTTTTTTTTTTTAATACATTCTAAGATTTTACATTTTTTAGCTTCAAACATATCATTTGCATTTAAACATATATTTACAAAACTTAATTTAACTCCAAATATCAAAATATCTCCAAAACTCCAACTCCAACTCAAGTGAACTAACCAAACGAGCCCCTAATTTCTTTGTTTTACTTCGTATAATTATATTCACTTGCAAGCCATATATATTACAAACATCCAAAGTCTCTTATCTAGTCTGTCACATATATATGGTGTTTGAGTTGAGTTGAAATTTTTAAGTTTGAATAATATTAACTTTTTAAAATATAGTTATAAATTTTGTTGATTTTTCAGAAAAAGACAAAAATTAAGATGAAAAAGTACAATTTAATTAGAGTGAAAACTAAATGCCAAACACCCCCATAATATCAAGGCTAAAATCTTATAAAATTAACTTTGTTGATATGTATCATTTGTAATAGATGTTCTAATATATGACATGTTGTAAATAAGATATATTTAGATCAATGAGTCTAAGTAAAAAAAAAATTACATGTCTGGTAAAAGACTCATCTTATATACATATATATATATTCGAATATGTAGACTATGTATAGGGTCATATGCTCCTTATCATCATCTCATTGGTTTCTTTGTATCAATCTTTCCCTACCTACTTTTTCTTCATCTGATCATCGTATTGTACTGTTAAAATAAAAATAAAAATCATGTCGGATGATGAAGCTGGTCATAGACGAGGTAAGCGTAGCCATTTCGATGCCGATATCGAAATGACCATGGATCGGGGACCCGGGCTTTTTAACTCCGCCGGTGATCAACAAAACAACGTTGCATCGGCTAACCTTTCATCCATGCATGATGACAACGGGAATGCCGCCCACTTCACGTACCCAGAACTCTACCGGGCGGCGGCAACCGGGGACGTCGTCATGTTCCGTCGGAGCTCGGAGGATCTGGAATCTTCTCATCATGATTTAAAGGAATTGAAGAGCCCTCAAGGAGACACCGTCCTTCATATCGCCTCGCAGCACGGCCACGACGAGCTCGTGCGAGTCATCCTCGGACGACAAGACCTGTTTCCGCTCATCGTGAAGCCGAACATGTTCCAAAATACGCCGCTGCATGTCGCGGGGGCTTCCGGTCATCTCTCCACGGTGAAGATTCTGGTCTCCATGGCGCGAGAAATACCTCAGCAGCTCGGATCTTCTTCTTCATCCACTACCACTAGCACCGATCCTACTGAAGGCAAGGGCAATATACAATATATATCGTCTATATTATGGACCCTTTTTTTTTTTTTAATATATCTTTGTTTTCTCAAATGTTTGTTGACATTTTTCTTGATCTTGTTGAGGTTTCAAAAAACTACATGTTGATCTTATTGTTATATTATCAATATTTTCAAAACCTACTTCTATCTCGAAAATTTCCTTAAGATTTTCCTAAAATTTTACTTGTTTTTTTGATTTTATATAGGAAGAGGATGTGGTAGAGTCTCTCCCAGAGTAAATACTGATAAAGTTCTTTTTTGAACTATGAGATTTAATCGAACAGTTGATATATTATTAGTGTACTATAGTTACCATACACCTTACCTCATATAAACTTTCTTACCCTTATCTTCTCCGTCGCGTGCGACCTTCTCACCATCGTCGGTAACCTGCCCCCCATCGCCCGTGACCCCCTGATGCCAGCGACCACACCCCCAGCCGGCCCCCACCCTATCCCTGGCCAACCCCTCTCTCTCTTCCCCTCTTGCTCTCTTCTCCTCTCTTCTTGCCCCCGGTGCCCCTCCCCCCCCCCCCCCCCCCCCCCCCCCGGCCGGCCCCTGCCCCCAGCCTGCCCAGTGGCCCACCCACCCCAACCCCCTTCCCCGGTGCCCCCCTCTCTTCCTGGTTGGCCCACCTGCCCCCAGCCTGTCCGAATCCCCCCAACCCCAGCCCTCTTCCCCTGCGCCCCCCTCCTCTTTCTCTCCTCTCTCTCTTCCCGTTCACGATCTTCTTCAGCTTTTCGTTTTTTTTTTCTTTTTTTTTCTTTTTTCTCTTTTTCACTTACTTTGTTATAGTATGAGTGGTGCCTACAGTTCATCATGTGCACTCTCAATATATAGACCATCCGATTCAATATCTGTGGTTTTAAAATGATTGTATCGGTAGGGACTCTCAATGAATCTCTACCACAGTTTTGTCCTTATATATATATATATAAAGGTAGTACAAGTGTAAAAATTAATTATATATACACATATCCTTCTTTAAATTATTATAAACAAATTTCCTAGATTTTTTTCAATTATATTATGTAATAACATAGTTGCAGGTGACCAAGCAACGATCGTTGTTCGGTTCCTTCTGAGGAGTCAGAACAAAGAGAACAACACAGCATTGCCCTTGGCCTTGAGGAATCGCCGGGAAGACGTAGCTCATTTCTTGTTCGAAGAGGATCCTGAGGTGGCTCATTGTGCGAGTCCTGAATTCCATACCCCTTTATTCATGGCCGCCGAAGTAGGGTACGAGGCACTTTTTGAGGCTATGATGAGACAACCGGTCACAAGTGAGCTTCCCGCTGATGCGTTGAGACAATACAGAACCCTGATTGTTCTTGGTGCCATCTTTGCGAAGAACAAAGGTAATTATTGTAACGGTTTGACGAACATTTCGTATTTTGGCAAATTGTCCTCTGAACTTGGTAATTTAGGAAATTAGTTACTCTGTCGATATGTGATACGCAATATATGAATTCTATTTTAGCAGAGTTAGGCCAAATACTCTATATCTGTTTAGATGGGAATATTAGTGCTAAAAAAACCCTATCTAGTTATGGTAAGCTCAAAATCATGTTTCCTTTGTTTCTTTATTAAATTGTATTATCTACGTATAATTGCTAGGTATCTTAAACTTGGTGTTGCGAGATTGGCCGGAAGTCGTCTCAACGAACGCCCGAAGAGAGATAATGCATCCAATTTTCCTTGCCGTATTCATAGGTTACTTAGAAGGAGTTCGCAACATACTGATCAAATTTCGAGAGACGTCTTTTTTTCGCCAACATAGAAGGCTCCTATCCCATTCAACTGGCTGCGACTGAGGATCATTTGGAGATTCTTCAAGAATTTCTCAACCAATGTCCGGAATCAAGAGAGTTGCGCGACAAAGACTTCCGAACTATTTTGCACCTAGCAGCTAAGAATGGATGAGCCAAACTAGTGAGTTACATCCTTAAAAACCACGAGCTCGAGATGCTTATTAACGACAAGGATGGCAAAGGAAACACCCCTTTACACTTGGCCACCAAGGGTGGTCACGCCAAGGTTGTGAGCATTCTGACTTGGGATCCGTGAGTTGACTTGGAAATCTTGGGATAGTGAGAATTGGTATGAGTTGCCTTCATTTCGTCAGGTACTATGATCTTGCAACATATGTTATATACTGTAACAACCTCTCACATGCCCTTACAGTTGACTTATTTTTCTAACGATTGTCTCTTAAAAAAATACATAAATTAAATAAACTTACAATATATTCTTAACTTATTAGAAAAATGACTTAGAAAATTTCAAGAGACCGACAAGTTAAAAACATTATTTCAAGTTTGTTTAATTTCTAAATTTTCATAAGAGAAGTCAATTATAGTGATCTGTTTGAAATCATTATACTCAAACAGCATATAACTCTCGGTCAAAAATTGGATCAATGTAGTACTAGATTAATAACCTTGATATTTTGCATAAATATTTTTGTCTTTGATACGAGAAATGATGCTTGCAGAGACTGACATGGCAAGCCTTGAGAAATGCCGGTGCCCCACGAGCTACGGATCTGTCGTTTTATCGCACAAAATTGTCGGACCCTCGACATTTCAAAAGAACTCCTATATCTCTAACCACCACAAAGAACACGGACTTCTACAAGGACAGAAGCAACACTCTTATGCTAGTATCAACACTCATTATCACCATAACCTTCGCGGCAGGTTTGATGTCACCAGGCAGCGACAATGACTCGGAGCCAAACCCTACAATGTTTCACGCGTTTGTCATCACCAACACGATCGCGTTGTATAGTTCCATCACCGTCGTGGTCTCTCTCATTTGGGCACAATTGGGAGATCGCGAACTCGTCATTGCATCTTTTAAACTTGCACTGCCGGTGTTGGGATTGGCTCTAGCAATGGTTTCCATAGCATTCATGGCAGGTGCATATCTTGTGGCAAGCAACCTCAGTGTTTGGCTCGCAAATTCCGTCTTAGTTTTGGGCGTTATTGGCTTCCTTGCTTTCTTTCTAATATTTGCTCCAATTTTCTCCCCAAATTCCTTCCAGCGTCGTTTTGTGCGCTATATAATTTATTATCCCTTCCATCTATTGATTAAGGTCACTGAAAGGTATGATAACAAGTAATTAGGAATCAATATACTAGAATTTTCTCTCTTTTTTTTTTTTTTTGGGAACGATGGAAATCGTTTGGGGTTGGTGTCCTAAGGCATCCAAATTATTGTAAACCGACATTTAGGGGGTGTTTGGTGGAGTAGTTTGAGTTGAGATTTTTAAGTTTCAATAGTAAATTTTTTTGAATTTTCAGAAAAGACAAAAAACTTTTTAGGAAAAGATAAAAATTTTTTGGGAAAAAGACAAAAAACATCTTAAAATGAGTGGGTGTGCCAAACAGGGCTTTAGTTGTAATAAGGTTTTACCATTTATTGAATGTGTTGACTTCTTGTGTAAACTCATGAGATGATTGTATGGATTAATGTTATTGGCATTCATGAGATGAATGTTTGATTTCTTATTCGCATTTTCATGAAATGATTGTGCAACGCACTTGTAAAAAAGTATGAATTATAAGACTGTAAAAATATCCTTTTAAGATTATAGTCTAAAATCAAATATGAAAATATGAAAATTTTAATTTTTAAGGTTATAATCTGAAATCAATATTTCACAGTTGATAAGTACTATCCTTTGCTAAGATTGTAATGTCAACTAACTCAAACGGGAAGGATCAGTGGTTCACAAATCGAGTGAGCAAGGGCACATGTTCCTATTTAAATTTTCAAATTTTAATTTTTCTCCAAAAGTTAATGTATCATATTTGTAGTACTATTGAAAGGAAAAAAAAAAAAAAAAGTTTTGGCTTGGTCGCTTGATTCATCTTGAAGCAGCAAGACTCTAAATAACACATTAATTTTTCAATTAAAATAAATTAATATAAAAGACAAAGATATATATATATATATATATATATGTAAATGTCAGTTTGCCCCACGTAATAACTAATAATAAAGAATACATAAAATAAATGGATGAATCATTTTCGTTTGTATCATCTAAATTTTGAATTTAACCTTAGTGCAATCCTTTAATCAGAATTTTAGGTCTTGTTTGGTTAAAAAGTTCAAATTCAAAATTTTTATATCAGTTTTTGTTTTTGTCTGAAAAAGTTTTTGTGTTTTCTGAAAATTTTTTTTATCTTTTTTGAAAAATCAACAAAAATTACTATTGAAATTTAAAATTTCCAACTCAAATTCATTCACCAAACAGACTCTTAGTTAAAAACAGATGGAAAAAAATAAGTATATGTTTGTTTTTAGCAGAAATTCTAATAGAACGGGCTTATTATTACTGTTTGTTTTTAATTGAAAGTCTAATAAAAAGGGTAATGGTGTT
>CM046379.1:23416799-23435805 GCA_025413485.1 Ficus microcarpa | reverse complement strand
AACGAAAAATGAACCCAAAATGAACCCATTTAATTACTGCAAAGAAAAGATGTAGACAAACACACTCACAGATCACAATCACTGATTAAGGAACAAAGCGAACGGAGCAGGAACTTTTGAAAAATCAGCCAAAATCAGAAAGCTTCGGTGGAGAAGGATTGGCGGCGATGGTTGAGTGAAGGAAATTGGGAAGCCAAAACAAAAATAGAACAAACGCACAGTCATATATATATTTTTTTCAAAAAAACAAAACCAAGAAAACGTGGATTTTCTCCGAATCCGTACAGCTCATGAAGCCATTCCAGAACGAGTGAAGGCACTATCATGAGAAAGCAGAGGAAGGATCCAAATTTATATTTTGTAGGGGCTGAACGCCGGTTAAAAACTGTCGGTTTCGAAGAGGTCGGTTTTGACTTAATATTGCACAGGATTTTCAGTCAATTTTCGGATGTTCGGTTTCGGTTACGGTTTCGGTTCCGGTTTCGGTCACTCGGTTTTGACAGGTTTTTGTTGGGGAGTAACCTGGTGGTAACCCGGTAGCTTACAGGGGCAATCTGACTTTTTCAGGTTGGGGCTTTTTTCAGTTGTTTTGGGCCTAAATGTTGAAAACATCTACGACCATTAACCACAGTACCAAACCAAATCCAAAATTTTCTCAATTCCAACAATCAAAAGAACAAAACCCACGTTATTGTACAAATAGGTTTAATATTTCGAAAACAAGCTGTTTGTTTATAGAAAATATTACCTGACTTCAAAATGAGTTCATTTCTCAAAATACAGCCCTCATGGTAAGTAAATCATAAACAAAACAGTCAAAAAGGTTCTCAACAGGCCTTAACTCGGAGATTAGAATACTATGCAACAACCTTCCTTTCCTTTTGCTGAATCTGCACAAATAATCATTAGAGATATTTAGTAGAAATAGATAATGTATTTCAACTAAAGTTTAAACTAAAGTTGGGTTTGTGCATAAGATTTCTTGAATGCGGCCTCCTGCTCTTCTTAGCCATGTTGTCGCTTTCAGACATCCCTTTAACTACCTCTCCTTCTCTAGCAGATCTTGTCAACCTCTTCAATATGTATTGCTCTGGTATTCGGAATATATTTTCCACATTGAGTACCTTCAACGAATGACGACACAAGAGTCCCCTAGATTCGAGCCGTTTACAACTGCAGCTGACTGGAATTAGTACAATCGAAGCTAACTTCTTGCCCATGGTCACTTTCTATGTCTGTCAACTTATACACACAAATGGGCCCAGGACTAACTTCGTCCGTTGCAAGTGACATAACCCTTTTGAGTTCGTATTCAAAATCTTTCATCACCCTAAGAGTGTATACATCCGCCGCATGTTTCTCCATCCCAATTCTATGTTTTAATGACCTTTCCATCGAAAAAAAAAAATCAAGTTCTAGCTCGACTGAACGGAATTTCTCTGCATTTTCTATGTATTGGGCAAAAATATCTGATAGAGTTGCAATCCCATTAGTCCAGCTTTTGAAAATACTGAGAGCTTGTACTTAATCTAATAAAAATCTAAGTTCGCAGAAAAAGTCACTTTACTGAACAAATGAGACCATTTTCCCCGAGTTTTGTAAACAGTACCAAGCCATGGATCTTCTTGAAATCCATAAGTTTCCATCAAAAGATTCCATCCTTCAAATTTTTGCTCTGATTCACAATGAAGCAGGCGGTTTTCAAATATCCTCACAAAGTCAAGATCCTCTAAATATGTTGGGAGGCGTTTTTCAGCGCTTTCGTAGATAAAGCTCGCACCAAAACGGTGCTTCGTCTCTGGAAATTCTTTTTCAACTGCACTAGCAATATCTTCAGACATGTCTGTAAAAAGTATCTTTGGTTTGATGGTAATCCATTGCCTCCATGAAAGTTCTGAAGAGCCACCTATATGACACCACAGTATAATCGAGTAACAAAGCGCAACCGAACAAGACAAATTCCTCGTGATGATTAACTCCTTAAAGTGGGGCACAAATGACATCGTTATCCATTTGATATGAAGGTCTTTAGAACAAGCACGTCCCCGAAATGATCATAGTCTATCCTTGACCTGCCATCTCTCCAAAAGAGATTAGTCATTTGGTTTTCTGAATTGACTTGGATTGCGTAGAAAAATGCTCGATCTTCCACTTGTAAGTGCGAAAAACAATTCAATAAACTTTAAACGTCTTCTGGTGGCAACTTAATGACTTTCTCGGGACTTTGATTCTCAGCCATTTCACCTTCTGTATCGGCAACTCTAGCACCATCAACAGTATTTTCTGTCCCAACAACTTGAAAGTTACTGGAATAGGTTCTATCCATTTCATGCCTTTGTCCTGGCCTTTCAAGTTCATGATTGTGCTCAAGAGAACATCTGTAGATAACCCATTTACCATTTTTCGACTCTAATCGGATGTCTGCTTTGCAACCTGTTCTTTTTTCTTTTCTCTTAGACTTCGGTGCCTTCTCCGATATCTTCTTTGATCGTTCCCCTTCCTTGGAACACAGAAAAATTCATTTAGTTATCGGCGCTTCTCCATCTGATGTGCCAGGCACCGTTCCATCTAATGTGCACTGCACCTTTCCTTTCCTCACTTCGAAACCAAGCTGTGCAGCATAATTCTTGTAGAATTCGTAAGCCTCCGCCTCAGATGAGAATTCCATGTTACATTGCGGTACAGTCAAAATTTGAGATTCTGTTATTACTGCTTTGTCCCAGTACTGATCCTGAAGAGGAAGAGATATTCAAATGTATGTAAGGACGTCAAAAAAGATTATCATATAAAATTGTGTAATACTCAATGGCTCATTTTATGAATATGAACTCATGTTGAATTGGTTAATACATCCTTGGCATGTTGCTCGCACTCGAAGGTTCTTGCTACTTCCTAAGCTCAGATTATGGTGTTCGAAAGGTAAACAAAAATTCCTGATGTAGATGCTCGGATTATTTTTACATTTTTGGTCATTTACATTTTAAGTTATGTATTTCGATTTTTGCAAAGTTTGGTTTTGTGTCCCAAATCGATTGCGGCCTATTCTCGTGACGATTGTAGGTCTGGTTACCTGTTATTGGTGCCGTTAACCAAGGATTCATATATTGGTTTCCTGGGATTTGGGCCTTAAGTGTCTATACAGACATTTATCAATGAGACTAAAATTTGAAGATAAAGTTCAAGAACAAATTTTACGATGTTTCCAGAATATAAAAACATTATGTACTTATTAAAACATGTTATTAAACATGAAAATAAAAGTAAAATTGTTTTAGAATATAGATTATTAAGCTTTTATACAAAACTCATTATTTTAGTCAAAAATTTTACACTCATTTGTCTCCCCACTAGAAGAAGTTTATGGATCCACCACTATAGTCAGGTATGAGAGTTATCTTACACGTCCAAGCATGCATTTTCATGATGATTGATATATATATATATATACACGTTTGATATCTGGCTATATATGTGATATAAGACTCTGTTTTATGGTTGTTTGCATACGTTTATGCCTTTTCATTACTTTATCAACCGATATTGTCTGAAGTTGTTTTATTATCTTTTCCCGTCACCCTCCCTAGTGAGCAATCAGCGCATCCCTTATTTTTGTTTTTCCCTCTCGAAGTAGATGTTGGAATTGTAGCTGCTTGAGTACTTGTGAGTCAATTTATATTATTGTTTTGTACATTTTTAATTCTGAGTTATTATTTATTCTGGTGTACGAAACTGTATTAGTCGGCATTGTCACAGAGGTATAATTTTAAGTTAAATTATTAATCATGGTCTGTTTTACAAATAAGTACTATTTTTAATACTTTGAGCAATATATTATTATTTTTTTTTCATGATAATCCTTAATTTATTTCAATTAATTATGATTAACTCTAATTAATCAAGGCTCACGGATTTGGGTCCTGACAAGTTTTGTGAATGATGAAATTACAAAAAACGATGTAATGATACAATTCTACGTTGATTTCGGAAACTGCTCCATAGAGTGGTTTTTCCACAAACCATACACTATATAGTTATTAAAAAAATATTTTTTTTTTTTTTGCATTATAGGTAAAACCAGTTTTGATCAAAACACGGAATTATGCATCGTTTCAAGACCTACAAGTTTCGTAAGAAAATTTTTACGGTAAATGCCTCTAACAGACAACTGTATTTAACGGACTTTTGAAATGATCAAATTGCCTTTTTTTTTTTTTTTTTTTTTTTGAATAAGTGATCAAAATGCCTTTGAAACTATGTGTTTGAGTTTTAGACAAAACACGACATTTGTAGAATATTTAAATCTAGACAAGTTTGCCGAAGAAAGTTTTTTCAGATTACAATTCTATAAAATGATAGAACTTTTATCATGAAACTTTTTATAAAGAACAAATCTGCAGGAACACGTGGTACTATCAGGAATATGGCCTCTATGCCATTAGAATAATGTGGTCTCACAGTAGACTTGCCACACAGATAAAAGGTTTAAGAAAATAGTTTTACAGTAAACTAGAAATATAGTTAGACAGCTAGATGTATTTTAATCAGTAACGGGACTGATGTTTGCTCAATTGTCTCAATGACATGTAAATTTCATTATTGACAATCTAGTACTAAACCAACCAATTAAGATAGATCATTATACAGCTAATTAAATTTCTAAAGTAGGAATCTAATTAGCTGAATGAAATTTAACATTTACGCTGATTACGGGCTTTGAAACAGGGCATGAATATGTTATCTCACCAAGCAATCAAGTCAAGGAAAAATACTGTATGGCGATAAATTGATAAGTACAAACTTCACCTATAGTATGACTGAAATTGTTTTATGAAATGTTTTATGTATGATGTCACGTTTACATTCATGAAATATATTATATAGAAATATGTAATATTACATGCTCATTATGATAACAGGACATGAGATAAGTAATAAGATAAATAGTAAGATTAAGTTATGATAAGTTAATATATGTCGTACCAACCTCTCGACCTACGAGGAGGATAAACTTAGTTTATGATCTCAGAGTCATTAGGGGCCTTAACTTCATTATGATTTTATGCACCCAATACAAACACATGGACCCTAAATAAGCTATGCTAGTTCATAATAAAGCATAACAAAATCATGCATGTTTAAAGAGATAAATCGGGAGTATGCTACAAAAATAGGGTGGATCGACTTTTGTCCCAACTTAAAAATTTTTGGAAAAAATACCATATTGATGATGTCATGAAGGATTTAAAAACTATTTTAAAAAATTTCTCTCCCTCTCTCTCTTTCCCATCCCCCTCTCTCTTCCCTCGCTCTCTTCTCTTCACATGATATAAAACTCCCATCTCTCTCTCTCTCTGTCTATCTCTTCCCTCCGTCTCTCTTAACACTCCGTTGAACCTCCAATGCCTGTTCTGCCCTTGCGCCGCTTTTTGGAGATTGATTGTGTCGTCAGATCTCCTTGTGCGAGTTCAGATCTGCCTAACAATGCTCGGATCTTCGTCGATACTATTCAGTGATGTCATGCTGGACTTCCTTGGACCCTCTGTGATGTCTTAGAAATTCATAAACTCAATTCACGAACTATTATTATGGATTTCCTTCATCAATACACTTCTAATGAATTATTTTGATAAATACCAAATTTCAAGATCATAAATGATTATATATGTATCATCAATATGATAATGTTGATGATTTAACAATGTTGAGTCTCTCTATTTAAATGAAAAAAAAAAATATATATATATATATATATAATGTTACTCCCATTTTATTTTTCAATTGAGATTTTGTGAAAATATTGTGTATAAAAAATTCATTTTATATATAATAAATGAATAATCATAATTTTGTAATTTAAAGAAGTGAATTTTATGTCATGCCAAGATTTATTTATTAAAATAAATTTAATAATCCTACTATTATCTCAAAAAAAAAAAAGAAAAAAAAAAATAGGAGAGCTAGGGGGAGTGCTCGTGCACCTCCCCACCCAGTGGGTAATTACCCACTGGGCAAGACAGTGGGCTTAAGCCCATTGCAAGGAAAAAAAAAAAAAAAAAAAGGGTTAAGGGAAGGGGTGTTATGCACCCCTCCCTTTGCTCAGTGGGCAGCGGCCCACTGAGCAATGTAGGTAGGCAGTAAGCTGCCTCCTACTGCCAGTAAACTGGCATAGAAAAAAAAAATTTTCTTCTCTTTTCTTTAGAAAATAGGTTAAACAAGAGAAGGGGTTTTTGAGAATCCAAAATCCAATCGCTAAACAAGCAAAACAAAGATAATAAGACAAGAAAGAAAAATTGATTATAATGTAAGATGATGGACTACTTGAATGACTACTCACTAAAACCACTTAGAAATACATGAAAAACCACCAAAACAACCTCCTAACTTGTTCTCTTCAGCTGAGCACGTTTTTGGAGAGATTAAAATCCAAAAATTTCAATTTTTAACCCACAATAAGGCTTGGGTATTAAATGGTTTGAAGGTAAACCAAAAGCCATCATTTTCTCTTTCATATAACAAACCATACAAGCAAAGAAAAGTTTCCTTTCCTCCTCCCTTCATTGTGGATGAATTTGTAGTTAAGGGAAGGCAAAAATATTCTTCATCTCCTTCCATCCACTCCCAATATCACTTTTTTACAAGGAGGAAGAGCCATTTTAGGTGTTTTCTAAGGTAAAAACCTATACTTTTTTCACTTATTTTCTAGAAAGAAAAATGATATTTTAAAAATGTTTTTAAAGTGATGTTTTATTTCTATTTTAGCCCCTTATCTCAAGGATCCAATAGTGGTTTAAAGCTTTTAAGAGGAGCTAAGAACCTACTACTTTTCTAAGAGGTAAATGATTTGTAAACTAGTGGTTTACCAAGTTCTTAATAACTTTCATTTCAAAATGTGTTCTTACAAATAGGAAAATCTTGGCATCGTAAACAATTAAAATATGGTTTTAATACCTAGTGAGATAATATATGTGCTAGCCATGATTTAAGGTGGCTAGAAAACATGATTTGTATATGGAATATGAAGAAAAGTATGTTTATGTGATTTTTATGGTTATATGACATGAAATGAGTATAGATGTATGAGAATAGGAGATTATTCCTCTATTTAATGGAAGCATGAATGATGAGAAAAATATTTTGACATCATAAATAGGCTAGAATAAGAATTAATAACCATAAAATACCAAAAACAACATTTTTGGCATAAATATTAATAAATTAAAAAATGATATTTTGAGTGGGATTTTCATAATCATGTAGAAGGATAGAATATTATTTTTGACATAATCCATAAGAAGAGCTCAAGTTTGATTAGAAATAAAAATATCAAAAATGACGATTTTGCCCTCAAGGGGTAAAATCGTAATTTCACTATCCTAAAGACTTTATTTGAATCCAAAACTTTGCAGTCTTGACTACAGACTTAAAATAGGCCTTGTGTCAAATTTTGGTGATAAATAGATAAGAAATGACTAAAATGCCATTTTGTGGTCAAAATGTAAATATATAAAAATTTATGGTCAAAAATGTTAATAATAAAAACTTGTTAAAAATGAGTTCTGATCCCGTGAGAATATTTTATAAGGATATTAAGTATAAAAAACATGAAACAAATAATGGGTTAACTTATAAAATCTGCTTAGATTATAATTAGATAGCATCTCTGTCACCTTTAAAGCAATATATTAAGCTAAATAAATATAAGAAATAATATATTTTATGTTATAGTCAAATGTACGATCTTAAATGATATATAGGGGTTTAAATGTAATAAGTTATGAAAGCCATTATGAGAGCTTATGGACACTGTAAACATTATTCTAAGGTTGGGATAAACTTTTAAAAGCCATTCAATAAGTCTAGATTAAAAAGGGTATGTCTAATGGTAAAATTGTAATTTTGTCAAACTAAGGGGCAAAATGGTAATTTGATGGGGAGAATGTTTTAGATCGTAGGTAGAGGTTTCCTGGACTTATAAAATTGCAAAAGATATTACTAAAAGCTATGGTCAAAAGATTTAACAAGTTTAAGCTTAAAAGTGTTTGAATCATCAAAATAGGGGTAAATCAGTAAATTAGTACCCGATGGCTCGATATCGAGAAATGAACTTGTCACTAGACTTGTTAAGATGCCATATAATTATTGACTAAAACTTGATAAAGACAACAAGGTGTAATGGGCCCTAACATGTTTAAAACAATAATAAGACCCAATTACAAGTAAATGGGTTGTAATAGATCCATTAAACCCACAACCCACAAAGATGACCCAATATAATATTGAAAGACCATGATTATCCATGGTCACTTAATAGACCCAAATATGAATAAAGGGGAATAAAGTAAAATAATGGATAAGAAATTAAGTATTAAATAATTAACTCGCCAATGGGTTAATAATTAATTAATTTAATATTTAAAATTAATTAATTATTAATTAAGAAATTAATTTATGATAATCATGTAATTAATAATTAAGGATGTTATTCTTAAATTAAAAAAAAACTTAGAAACAAATTAATAATTAAATTGAAATTAATTATTAATTAAGAGAACTTATGTCCCTAATCGAAAATGATTCAAAAATCTTACTCTAACTGTCGGATGTCAATTTAAAATTAGGACACCGCATCAACTTGACGGTCGAATCAGAAACAATCAACGCGGATATACAGTTACGCGATTTTCTATAAGTGCAAACCTCACCTACACTATGGAATAAAATGTTTTTGGTTGTTGATGTTCCATATTTTCTATGATTTACCTTGATGAATTGATGAACCTATGAGTCATATGTATTGCGCTAATTAAGCATTTAATGTGCATAATTTCTCTTACACTGATATGATTGACATGCCTCACATATATGTATGCAGTAATGATAGATGCTTAGTGACATGTAAATTTATACATTGTCACAAATAATAAGAATTAGGTTAACGAAAGATAGGATTAAATGTTGTACCAACCTCCAATTAGTAAGATGACATGATAAGAACAAAAGTTATAAGATATGACCTTGGAGGTTATTGAAGGGTCGCTCCCCTAACTCTCCATTGGTTACGCGTATATGGGTACGATATAGGGACCTTTGTGTGTACAAGATATATTTATGTATATATATAATGAAGCATAATTAAACACATATAGATCACATGCATTTTTGAACATTCATGATGTTACATATGATGATATGATTTTATGAAAATGATTTCTAAGTTATTGTTTGTACTTGCTGAGTAAAAACTCATGCGTATGTGTTCGTGCTGTAGATAATGCAAGTAAGTAGCCCGCTACTTAGGTGTTTTATGGACAGACAAAACTGTGTGGAGGCGATGAAGGACGGGAGTGGGATACCACCACGAATTTAATTTCTGCATTTAGAGTTTTTAAATTATTTTATATCGACTATATTTATAACTATGTTCCAATGTTTTGGTACTATAAACTAGTATGAGCACTTTATGAGAAAAAGACTTTAGACTCTTCCTTTTTATTTACATGAAGTTATAACTTTTTAAATATTATCTAAATATGAATTTAAATATGATATTTATTAGCTAGAGGTTTTCAATTTTCTCAGTTAAAAATTTTAGTAATTTTAACTTTTGTAGTACAAATATGATTTTAAAAAAATTTCTGTATTTTTAGAACCAAACATAAATAAGTGTTAAGACTAAATTAAATAAGAATAAGTAAGCTAGTTAATAGTCTGAAAAGTCGGGTCATTACACGCTCTTCACCTATGGACACATTCAGGGTGCAGATGGAGCTATTGTGATTTAAGGAGGTTCTTCCGGTGATTGCTACTTGTCCTTGCACCATCCTTCCTCGTGCCGTCGAGATTTCCTCCGATCCAATGTTGCCGTGATCTCCTCCGATTCGATCTCCTAGTCAATCTTTGTCACAGAATACATATATGTTTGTTGGTTTGTGGGACCTCCTACAGCGATCAATTTTTTTATTTTATATTTTTTTTCTAACATGTGTGATGTATTTTTGGTAGAAATTTTTTTGGTAGTTCGTGGATTTTAGGTTTTTTATGATTTTGGTGGAATTTTGATGGTTTTTGGTCTAATATTTTAGTGTTATAGTGATGAAATTTAGTGTTTTTTTAATATTCCAGATATGGAATCTAGAATATTTGACTGAATCTGAAGTTTTCACTTGATAACCAACTGGTTACCTGCAGGCGGTTGGTAACCAACATGTTACCAATTTGTAACAAACATGTTACCTGCTGGTGTTGGTGGTTACCGGTCAATAATCAACTGGTTACCAATTGATTAGGCGCTGGCGGCGGTGATTATCGATCTGTAACTCGCCAGCGATTAGTAACCAATTGGATACCATTTTGGTGACGAACTGGTAACCCAATAGGTTAAATTATGGATACCAACCAGTAGGCATGTTAAAATAAATAGATAAATAAAGATTAACATTGTCATCTATGACATTTCTTGTAAGAGTTTTTTCTTGTGTGATAAAAATCAATTGAAAGCATTATTTTGTGGCATTTATCAAAAGTTCCCAATATTGTTTTCATAATTTTTGCAAGCAATATGATAGTACTTGCTGAGTAAAAAATAATCAAAAAATGATCATATTAAAGGTAAGAAGCTGGCAGTTTAATTGATGTACTGGGCAAGTGGCATAGCTGATGTGAATGGTGGATGTGGATACCACTACACTATATTTTCCGCAATTGTTTGAATGTCTATTACGTCAAGTAGAATAGTTTAAATTTTTATTATCAATGTAAGATAATTATATTTGAGACTTATTGTAAGTAAGTTAATATTGACCGATGCTACATGAACAATAGCAAAATGAATGTTTATTAAATTTTATGTATAAATACTTTAATATCCATTATAAGATATAAAAGTTACAAAAAATGTTCTGCAAATTTTAAGATTACAATATAAGTATACAAACTAAATAGTTTAACTAAGTAAAGTAAAGACCACGTTAGACAGGTCATTACATTTAGGAGAAAGTACCTGAATGACACAAATTCAGATACCATTGTACTAACATAACAAAAAAAGTTAATACTAAACCAATATGACTCAAAATTATATTAAATTAGTTAACTAAAATTTGTATAATGTTGATTAAGAGTGATGATTTGTGTCATGTTAATCAATAGATGAAAAAAAAAGTAGTTATTTAAGTAAATTTCTCCTACAAATATTCATGGTTCTGCATCACCTCCATTATTGAAGTGATTGATTTCTATGGTGTCCGTTAGCTTGGGGTAAAACCTAGAGGTCATATATATATGCATGGAATACATTGCACGGTGAAACAGAATCCCGACAGATAGAGAAAAGGATACGCTTAGATAGACTAACGCTGTCATCGGAGAGAGCTTCCTCCATCGTGATCATCGGCGTCTTGGCAGATTTTTCATTCATGTTTTTTTTTTTTTTTTTTTTGCATTTTTGTTTCTGATTTTGTGTGTGTGTAAGTTTGTGTTAATCTGATTATTTATTTATTTATTTTTTGTAATATTTACAATTTTTTTTAATCAGGAAATTGATCCGATAGGTAATCTAATAGTTATGATTTTATAATTTTTCGCGTTAGATGGGATATGATTATCCAAGTTGTTCTGCTTACTCCAAAGTCCATGTCCAGTGGATTTTTCGTACACTCTTTGGGGTACTAATGTTTTATGATAAAAACTATTTTTACTTGCATTTGTGAATAAAAACTAATTTTGGAAGATAATTTTATTATTGTTGTTTGAATTGCTTAGGAAAAGTTGGCACTAAATTTCGATTGTGTAGGATCAGTTTTTTGGACTTTGCAGAGTGTTTGTTAAGAATTACTTTTTTCTTTTTTCTATTTTTATTTTATAAGAAAATCGCTTTGATTTTTGGTACTAGACATGTAGCATAATCATCTTTAGTCATGTTCAAATTTAGGAAAATAAATTTTAAGTGGTAATGTTGCACTTATCTCTACTACAAGATGTAGAGTTATAATCTCTCAAAAATTACTTAAATATTATTTTTATATAATAATTATAATATATCTTACCTAAACTAATAAATTAAAATCACTTAGAGTTAGTTTGGTCATCCATTTAGTTTAAACTAAATTGTACTTTTTTTATCATGATTTTTATTTTTTTTTTTTGAAAAAAATTGTCTTTTCTGAAAAGATTTTTGTCTTTTCTGAAAAATTACTATTAAAACTTAAGGGGTTATTCGGAAGCTTAGTTCAAACTTAAAGTTTGAACTAAAAATTATCTTTTTCTGAAGAAGTTTTTTGTCTTTTCTGAAAATTTTTTTTGTCTTTTCTGAAAAAAAGTCAACAAAAATTACTGTTACAACTTAAAAATTTTAACTTAAACTTACACACCAAATACTCTGTAAAAATCTTAAACGCATGTTTGGACAAAAGTTTAGTTTAAACTAAATTGTATTTTTTTCATCATTGTTTTTATCTTTTTTTGAAATAATTTTTTGTTTTTTCTGAAAAAGTTTTTAACTTTTCTAAAAAATTACTATTGAAATTTAAAAATCTTAAACTAAGCTCATTCACCAGGCCTTGATAAAAAAAAACCACCTTACCTCAAGTGCGAATGCACATTCTCTGCTAGCGCCGACGATCTCCTGAACTTCGGAGTCCTTGATTCCCCGTTCCCTTCCTCCGGCTCCTTCTTCCTCTTCGACGCGTAATTCTTCCCATTTCCCTCCGCCTTGACCTTCTGATCCATAGAAACATTCGACACCACATCTTTATAGGAACTACCCGAATGCGCCGGTGAATTCGCCGCTTCTGAAACGCCCGACCGCAATTTCCCGATCCCCGAGACGATGCCTGCTCGACAGAGAACACCTTCTGATTACAATCCGGAGACAAAGAATCCATAGCTCCAGCCATTTTAGATTTATGATCACCGGAATTGTGAGAATACTCGCTATCACAGCACCCAGACTCTGACGACTGACAATTGAGAAAACCGAAAACATCGTAATCCCTAACGCCAGAGACGGTGGAGCTTCTCGATTCTGACGACGCCGATTTCTCAGCCACGGCATCGTCAGTCCTCGGATTAACTCCTCGATCGGAACCCGAACCATTTGGACAGAGAGAATTGTCGAATCCGTCTGGGAATAGGAAATCCTCGGTCTCGGAAGGCAGGTAAAGATCATTGATGTCGTCAAAAATAGTCGTAGTACTATTTGAGACGGTCAATAGGAGGAGAAGGACAGTTTGGACTAAGTGTTGCGGAGTCAACATGCAGATCTGAATCCGTAAGAATTGTTTTTCCCTTTGCTCTCTTTGGATGGCATGTTGTACGGTTGTGCCCGTATTCCTTACGGAGGCTGCATCTGCTCTTGCCTGGGTCACAACCGGCTTCACCATTAACATAATCGCATGTTTGTGTACCCTTATTTCTAACAACGACGGGTCTCGAAGCGGCACAAACAGGGTAGCACAGCCTTGAGTTTTAGGTGGAATGTTGCAGGATATGTTGCCCAGAGCAGAAGTGCTACACAAAGATTGAATTTTAGAGGTCAGCCAAACAATCTCCGTCCTAGCCTCGTTGTACTAGTCATCAACCTTGCTGGCATATAATACCAATTTATTGAACTCGGAGGACAAAGAACCCATCCTGTTAATCTGCTTGAGGTCGGGTGGCACCTCCATACATGGAGTTGCTTGAGGATCGACTCCAGATTTATCATTCATGGTTCATCTATTTAGGATAATTGACTCCGACGACATGGATCCTATGTTGAGACACTTCGTGACAATATATATATGACAAACCATTAGACTCAGACAACATGTTGCTGCAACATAGGTGGCCATTGGACTTGAAGAATATGATAGTGTGATCGAGGTCCATTTCCCGGAACTTGGTGATGGCAAAGTGTATAATATTGGCATGAAAGCAGACTGAGTAGGTGCCATGTAGTCTGATCTGCTTTGTCACTTTTTTGTAAACATTTCTGGTAAATGTAGAGGCAGCTTGTTGATAGTATGGTTTAAGAACATCCTCGTACGGAAGCTTGGGAGTGGCGTGTTTGGTGTTATAATCACATTCTAAGTCATGCAAATGTACCCACTCATTTTCGTGGAGTCCATATGGGGAAAGGAGGGCGTCCCACCTTTTTAAGAAATCTTGCTCCGAGGGAGTCATACATGAGGTGCTTGTGTTCTCTCTTGAAGTTGATGTCTTTGATGTACTTTGATCTGTTCTCCAATATATGCCATCCACATAGTCTATAGGGTGCACGTGGCAGGAGCTGTGAAACGGCGTTGCACGTGACATTGTTTCCATCAATGATACAACTTTTGGCTTCTTGTTGTCCATTGCTTGCAGTGACATCTCTATAGCCCAGAGGAACGACTCAATTGTTTCGTCACAGAGCAAGGCAACACCAAAGACTGAGTTTCTGTAATGATTGTTGACTCCAACAAAAACTAGAAGAGGCTTAAGGTACTTGTTGGTGCGGTGCGTGGTGTCGAATGAGAGGATGTCTCCAAATGCACCCTAGTCCCTTTCGGAATAATTATCGGCCTAGAGGATGTCGCAAAGTCTATTTTCCTCACCCATGTTATAAACAAAATTGAAATCACTGCCATTTTGTCGGGCCAAGCAATGGATATAACCTAGGGCCCCATCAGAATGGGTGACTATAGACAAGTGTGCCTCTTGACGTCAAACTCTATCGATCTTGTTCTATAGGTCCTTTGGGACGAAAGGGAGTTTGACAATGCCACCCAACTCCATGGATGTAGCAATATATTAAAAGTTTAAGGGCATTCTAGTTACGAAAAAAAAATTTAAGGACCAAAGTTGTACAAGGTTAAAAATTTAGGGACTAACCAAGTAATTTACTCTAAAAAAAATTGATGGGCACGTGCCCCCAACCCTAGGGGAGGTGAAAAAAGGGAGAGAAAGGGAGATTGCAAAAATCCAAGGGTGTTTTTGTCTCCACACACGTTGCAAGTGAGGAAATGTTAAATCTATTACAACTACAATAAGAAATTGAGGGTTGAAAATTTCAATCCACTAGTCAGAACACTGGCAGCATACTAAGTTATGTTTTGTTTTTGTCTTTTTTGGTTTTTTTTTTGTTTTTTGTTTTTTGTTTTTTTGTTTTTTTTTAGCTCCTACCAACATAATTCTTCTTTGTGAAAAAAGAATTACAAGAAGAAAAAGCTTAAAAAATGAAACAAAATAACATAACCTGTGACCGAGCAACTACTCTAACATAATCCTTTAAACGACCAAAAAGTAAAAATAAAAAATAGAAAAACTTTTAGTTCTAAGAAAAAACATGAGACACAAAAAGTCAGAAAACGTAGTTATAGCGGTAATTTAACATCTGATTTCATTAAAAATAAAATACAAATTATAGATGTATTTCACCCTATGGAAGAGATTTCTTGGTGTTTTTGTTTACTAAAATTCAGACTCGAGGTGGTTAGAAAGAGAAAAAGCTTTTATTTCAATGAAAAAGCGAGCAAAGAAGCAAAAGTGGTTTCATACTACCACACCCCTTTTATAGGCACTCAAAATAGGGTTTAAAAATTTGGAAAATAATTATTTTAAGGCTTATTATTATCAGCTGAAGCAAGTTGTAGGAAATGATGAGTTTTTCATATTTTTTAGGCTCCATCGTTATAATTTAGGTAATGGTTTATGTTCCAAAGATAAACAGTATCAGAAAGTGGTTAAAGTTTTGTTTTTGCTTGTTTGAAGTTTTTTTTTTTTTTTTTTTCCTTGGCAAGCTCCACGTCAAAAGATTCTCCCTCGAGTAATTTTTTTTTTTGGGTCATGCTATATGGCCGGCCTGCTGGCAGCCCAACGCTGATTCCGGGCCATGGGCTTTAGAGACAGCTGGATTTTTTTGTTTTTAATGGCTGATGCCACATGGCCAACCTGCTGGGCAGTCCAAGGCTGATTCCTCACCGTTGGCTTTTAGCCCACAGCTGGGCCCAACGGGCCTGGTTTGGCTTGCCCTGTGTGGCATGAAAATGCCAAACACATGTGTGTGTATATATATATTATGTATATATACAAATACATTATTGTGTCTTATTTATTATTATTATTATATATTTGACCCTTTTTTTGTCTTATTTATCTCATTTTTATCACAAAAAATTTTGTGATCACATAACGCACATGATAAATCATGATTTCTAGAATAAATGGGAAGTACATTTTAATTTCTCATTTTTCATGTAAAAATATTCTTAAAGATGAATTTATAATTTATATTCTTAATTAAAATTAGATAATTAAATCGTAAATTTTCTGGATGTTACACTATTTTTCACTAACCTCTGGTTTAAGAGCGTGACATGTTGACATCATACCACGACTTGTATCAATGAGTGCCATTTTTATTATTACGAATAAAAAATATAGTGACATAAAATTAAGTGACATAGAATCTTTATTAAATTGTCATATCATTTGAATATAACAACATATAATATCATAACTTTAGGTTATCCACATAACCTGAGCTTTATTTTTATACATGAAAATTTAGTGAATTAAATTATTAATTCAGGAAATTTGTAAATTATTATTAATTAATAACTACTAATGAAACAATTGCTTGATTAGTATTAATTAATTCTAATGTTTTCATTCACTAACTGATAATTTCGATGTTTTTTTTTTTTTTTGGCTGCATGATGCTTTTCTTTAAGTATACCCCATGATTCCTCACCGAATCGAAAAAACATAAATATATAGGGAAAATCATATTTTCATGCCTAACAGTGAAACTCAAAATGTTCTGCCATTGCAAACACTATGTCACGATGTAAGAGGCCCTAATAGTGTTATAAACAACTTCATATATACAAAGTATTAAAATCAATATTATTATTTTAATTGATGAGTGGTTTAAAAAACACTATCAAGCACATAAACTCAAGGTGACAATACATATATTTTTTCAGTAGTTAGACCATCTCTAATGCATTTATGTATGTTAATGCTATATTTGTTATAAAGTAGTGTGAAAAATAGAATTATCTTATTTTATGCGACAATGCATTATGCTATTTATAATGCTATTTTTACCTTTTGTCATTATTATGAGTTTTGAAAGTTGTAAACTTGAACTTTTAGCATTTAAATAAATGAAAAATAAAAATGTTGTAATAATCATATGAGACAACAAGGAATGAGAATCAAAAGTGAAATTTGGTATTGTCTATTTCTTGTAACAAATTTGCTATGAATTTTAGTATATGACAAATTTGATAAGAAAGATAGCACTACATTGGAGATCAATTTTTTCATGCAAATGGCAAGCTTTAGCATTGCTTTGGAGATGCTCTTACAAAAGGAAACAATGGCAGTACGTAATAAAAGGCAGTTTATGGATGATACAAGTATATAAATACGTCTGAAACAAAGTCAGAGTGTCAAAAGTAAGGCATCATGTACTTATTATGTGCACATCATGGCGACGAAAGATTTTGCTCACCAAACTCCACATAATACTATTATTGTGCACTATCAACTGTATCATGAGAAGAATGTGATGAGCTAATGCTCAAGAAGTAAAAGATAAGTAAATAAGTACTACTTGAACAACATCGCTAACATGCAAACGCAATAACATTGACAAGCATGCATGCATCTTTTTCTTGTTACAATCATAAAATTTGTGCACGTTTCTCTACTTCTCTAGAATCGTTTACGAAATGTAAAATAACTACAAAATGTGTAGTAAAATTGTACTCAAAAAAAGAGTTTTTTTTTTTTTTTGGCCGATATCATCAAACTGACAAGTTAGAAGTATACAAGATAAAATAAAATGTTTAGAGATCATCTCCAGACCACTTGTATACCAGTTGCAAGCCTATAATTAGGTTTCATGAATTTTTGTATGAAGTTAATTACGTATTGATAGCTCACCTGATTATTGGTTGCTACTCCTGTTCTTTTTTAGACTTGCGTAAAACTGCACATCGGTAAAGCAAGCTTACATCAAAATAAAGTATAGCCAAAGTGCGTAAAACTGCGCATTGTTAAATAATTGCAAGAATTTTTTTATATGCATAGCAGAATCTAAAGTACAGGGTGAAACACCAGAAAGAAAGGCTATAATAAAAAATAAATAAATATGTACATGTATTAAGTTTCTTACTTCTGTGGTTGATGTTAGATGGATGATGGCATCATGTCCGTCACGTAAGGTTCACATGGACGCTTTTTTGAACTTCTTTCCCCCCTTCAAAGGCACATCTTCTCCTCGTTGGCCCACCATTATGCTTTCTTTGGCAGATTTCATCCACATTTGCAGTGTATATTTACCAGGTACTTGAAAGATATTGTTTACATTTAGCACCTTCAAAGCATGAGCACATAAGATCCCAACTTGTTCAAATTTCTGATAAGTGCACCAAACACTCGAACCTACACGCTTAAACCGAACAATTTCCTTTTGTTGCCCTTCTGTCACTACAAACGTTGATCCGGGCTTAAATCTTCGATCTTCTTTCACTGCTAGTGATAGACTGTCATGTAATTCTCTTTTAAACAGTTTAAAAATTTCAGGGGTGAACAACGTCTCCGCATGTGCCTCGATCCCTTTTCTGGACTTCAGGGGCTTCCTCGTTTTGTACTCTACAGAATTTTCTGCATGCAATTTTTCTGCCCCGTCAAGAAATTTTTTAGCAAGCTTGGCTAACGTCATCCCTGTGGTTGAACCTTTAAAAATAACATCCCCAACACTGATCTTACCATCCAGCATTGATTGTATGCCAGCAGTGAAGGTTTCTTCACATGACGAATCGGACCATTTTTCCCATGATTTGTACAGAGTACTTTTAGCATTCAACCATGGATGTTCCTTGAGATTGTGCAACTCCAGCAAACATTTCAATTGTCGCTCAAAATCCAATCTTGTTGTGCAACTAAACAAGCATTTCCCTAAACGGCTTTCAAAATCAGGCTCCTGATCAAAGTATTTACCTAGCTGTTTCTGAGCATCTTTGAGAACATAGGA